>OY821782.1:20734706-21378454 GCA_963682175.1 Triglochin maritima
GAGGACAATGCATGAAGTAGGTGTGGGGGGTGTTTTACGTGTGTACATAGTCGAGTCTTTTCCTTTGATTTTGTTTTCTTTTCTGTGCATTGATGGGGTCATGCTAGTGTGCTGCATTTAATATCGATAGATCTGCTTGCCATGATCCTTGGGTGACTTGTCTTCTTTTGTTTTCCTAGTGCTCTAAAATGTGTACATTTCTTTCAAAAATCTTCATGTGTTTGCGAAAGAAAATGTTTTGTGGGTTTTAAGTGTGTTTAGCATGTGCAAAACCATTGAGCGGCAAAGTAAAAAGAAAGCTCCCAAAATTGTCTTCAACTTGATGCATTAGGATATCTAGTACAGTGGCTTTAGGACTTCTCTAGTCGTTAGGATGCACCCCAGTTTTCCCTCGGGGGTGAGTAATCATAGGGTTTCAGTGCTCAAACATTTAAAGAAGTCCACCCTGAACCTAGTGAGTCAATAATTCGTGTCTGTTAATTTAAGGAAGTTTGTTGTAGTCAAGGAGCATTTAAATCTTGTTCTGAGACATTATGTGTAGGGGTTTTGGTTCATGTGTAGATAAGAAATAAGTGAGTAGGTGTTCTCTCTTCTCGCACGGCTCCTATCACTCAGGAAAGTAGGTCTGAGGGGACTTTGTGCCTGGTGCTTTCGAGTCATCTGACTTGGGATGCGCCGTGATGGGAATTTTATTTATACCGCAAGTGCACGGCGTCAATGAAGACGTGGCAAGTACGGGTCGACCACAAGGAGGGAGAGATATTGTTATTTTTGTGATTTTTGATTAAGGAAAGAAAGAGAGATAAATAAGGTTGGTTTGAGATTTTGGATTTTTACGTCAACAATAAAAACAAACTAAGAAAATATGGATGAAAGTCCAGCGGGTGGGGGTTTAGATATCGGGTTTTGTTTAGAGAAATATGAAACTTATAATAAATCACATTAGTTATAAAGCATTACATGATAAATGACTCAACATAAACTCAAGTAATCAAAATATACTAACACGAAATTAAAATAATAACATCATTCTTCTTCTCGTCACCCTAAATCTGTCACCCCCACCCTTTGGAGAGAGTTAGAAACTCCTAGATGGAGGGAAGGAGAAGGAGACCTAGAGAAACTACGAAAGAAAACTAAAAACACGAAATAAACCAACAAAATTTTATTGCTAAAGAATGGAATAAAACAAGTTTTTTTACAACATAGTTTCGGGGCTATTTATAGCCGATACAAGGGACCCACGTATAAAATAGGAAAGTACACGCATCAACACACAACTGGAAGAAATCCGAGGGCACGGATCGATGACTATGCCGCATTTCCGCCGCATGTTGTACATGAGGTGCGGCGGAATCGCCACCTTTCTGGCTGAGAATCAATCCGAATTTTTCTTGTGTGTTTATGGTATGATTTAGCTATCCTTTGCGTGTCTGGATTGATTTCTTTCCTTTCTTTTGAGATCCGAATTAATTTCTTCATATATTTGGAGATCCAAATTGATTTTTCTTTAGAACTTCTCCAAAATAATATTTTGGTCCTCGTAATTTGCAGTGGGGTCCTTGGCTTTTTGCAATTAAGTCATTGGCTACTTTTGTGCTTAAGTCCTTGAATGCTTTTATTCTTGGATGGACTTCAATTTGCCCCCCGATAATCTTGAACTTGGTCTTTCTGATAGAAATGAGTCTTTTTCACACGTTTATGCTCGGGATATGGGTAATTTGCATTCAGGTCCCTATATTGTGTAAATAAGAGTAAACACATACCTTAGTAGCATTTATTGATATGAAGTTAATCTAAATGAACGACATATGATGCAATGTATGCAATGCATCAAGCTGACCGAACTTTCGTTACACGGGTGGTAGGGATTGCCCTATGTGGAGATTTGGAGAAAGGTGTACTTGATAGTGTAAGTCCTCTTGGGCAGTGATGCACGAAACCTGACCCTAGGAGAATAAAACTCCAACTAAAGAAAAGAAAAAAAGGAAGTAAGAAAGAAAAGAAACAAAAGAAAAAAAAGAAAAAAATGGTAATGCAAATAAGAACCTTAATGGACTTTACACTTTGTATCACTTGAGGATGTTAAGGTTGTCCACGTCTTTCACTTAAGTCCTTAATTAACTTGCACGAATGGTTCATTAGGATAGGTGTATGGACTGAATACCTATATACAGTCGGCCCGTAGGATTACCGCGTCCAATGATCGATAAAAATGAGTCCATCGAGTCGAGTTTCTAGATTGAATAATGCATCTATGCGTCTATGTTCGGATCTATGCATCTATGCATCTATGTTCGGATCGATAAAAATGAGTCCATCGAGTCGACATATGATGCAATAATGATCGATAAACCGTATCTTGGCGACAAGGAGATTTAACGGCTTGTTGCACGTGCTAATTGCAACCGTGATTCCTAAGAAAGTGAGTTAGGATTTCCCTATTTTTCGTATGTTTTTTCCTTTCTTTTATTTTTCTCATTCTTTGTTTTGCTCGAGACTAGCAAAAGTTAGGTGTGGGGGTATTTGATTGACATCATATCATGCATATATTTGTGTCTTATATCCATTATCTTGAGCCTAAACAATGCTACGTAACGAGTTTTATGTTTGAGTTTTAGAAATAAACAGGATTGAGGAGAAGAGGCATAAAAGGACCTAGAAGCAAGGAAAAGGACTGAGTTGCAAGACTTGGGGACTGAGATGCAAGAGGGAAGGACCCGAATTAAAGCCTAAAGTACCAATGAGCAAATCAGGAAACTCCACACCATCATGAGGAGTATTTTGGCAATTAAATCCGGGCCCAACCATCAACGACCGAATTGGGTTCATCAAACACCAAGAAAGCAATCCAGAACAGAGCCACCAAAATCCACACTGGATCCAACACTTATAGACCGCCAATTGGCGGTAGATTTGGATCCAAAGCCCATAAGACTTGGCCGGGTGTTGTATTAGCATGTATTTAGTCCATTTACGGTATGCGTTTAGTCCCATACCGGGGGATTGTCCCAAATTACCTTTATCTATGGCTATAAATAGAACTCCTCCATTGTATTTTACCCATTGCTTGGTGGCATTCTCTCTACTTGGAGTAAGCCTTGAAGCAAAACTTAAGGTGGAGAAGAGTGCTACCTTCAATGTGAGTCATTTTAATAAAATATTTTTTCTTAGTTTCATTTAATATTGTCTTGTCTTTTAATTCTTGCATGTTTCTTTAGTTTTATGTTCCTTTCAATTAGCTTCTTTAATATTCCTTTCTTGCTTAGTTGAATTTCCTTTCAGTATAATGTTTCATTTTGTTAATGTAGTTAGTGTAATAAGTAGTGAGTAGTTACATCCCCATTTGGGGGGTGGAGAAATATGTGATATCAATAATGTAATGTATTAGGTGTGTTATCTTAACTCCTTTACCATGATCATAGGAGATGTATTAGGTGAGTGAGAAGAGTGCTACCTTCAATGTGAGTCATTTTAATAAAATAATTATTCTTAGTTTCTTTTAATCTTGTCTTTTAATTCTTGCATGCTTCTTTAGTTTTACTTTCTTTTCTTGTAGCTTCTTTAATATTTCTTGTTTGCTTAGGTTAATTTCATTTCAGTAGAATGTTTCATTTTAATGTATGTTGTAGTGTAATGATTTGTGAGTAGTTCCATCCTCATTTGGGGGTGGAGAAATATGTGATATGATCATGTGATGTAGTAGTGTGTGTTATCTTAATGCTTTGAGCCTTATATGATTTCCATAACCATCTAATGGGATATCACTCTTGTCTTTGATATGCTAATGCTCTTGAATGAAGCTTAGCATATGCTTAGACTAGTGGAAATATTTTATGGGGAATAATAAGGTGAGGATATGGATGGAATTAATATTGGAAACACAATTTGTAGTTGCATGTACGCTTGTTGCCTCTACCTTGGTTAATGTCTTGTATGTTTTAATGATATTGTGTTATCTTATTTCATGTGGAGGCATAATATGGTTTAGTCTTTATACATCAGTTAATTTAGCTTCATTCCAATTATTGTCTTGTATGTTTTAATGATATGATCTTATCTTATTTCATGTGGAGGCAAAGTTGGATTTAGTTTTATGATTTTCATGCACTACATGTTGTGATGAGCATAAATTGAATACACACACTTACACACTTCTTTGTATTCACGTTATTTCTCTACCCCCTTTGGGGTTTAGTTTTATTGCTTATTTTCCATTTCCTTTCGCATTGTTGTGTAGATCGTAACTCCTTTCTCTCATTTCTTTCTCACTCGCCTTCGAACAAACCAAAAGTTGATACACCTCCCTGTGGATCGACCCGTATTTGGCACCACTTCAACGCGGCCGTGCACTTGCGGTTAATTAAAGCATATCAATCAATAGCCCTCCACAACGTCATAACATGCTTGGTGAGACGATGCTGGTGCCACACAAACTGGTGCCATGCAACCGAAGATGAAGCATAAGAGACAAGCTTCCACGCTTGCTGCCCGACTACACCCCCATCCCAGATCAAAATATCAGCTTCCTGGCTAGGTGAGATGGATGTGATCTTACACCATACTTGCTCCATCTCCTATGATCATGGTAAAGGCAGGGTCCACTGCCCATCTTGGATGAATGATGACACACGGATATCCCAAGGATGGGTTTCCATGTCGTACCGTAAACTCTACCCAAAATCCTTGCAAACCAGTGTCGGACCAACCAGGGATCTTCAAAGAATCGCACCAACTTCCTGGTCCCAAACTAATATAGAAGCTTCTCACGAGCAACAACACGAACCCGTATAATGCCTCTGAATCAAAACTTTCACGGTGGGACAAAAGATCTTATTGTATAACTCTCACCTCCACTTGTTTCTGGGGAATCTTTGGAGTCGTTGGTCTGGACCCTATATCGTGTTAACCGTATCCCTGATGGGCTGGTTGAAATGCAAAACCCAAGTAACAATGACGTGTTCAAAGTTAATGGACAACGGCTAAGACCGTACTTGGAGGTGACCAAGACAGATGTAGAGGCGGAAGTAATGTCTTTACATGAACATCCTACAGATGTGATTACTTGACGTGATCATTCCTTTCATTTGTACATAGTTTGTCATAGTTTTAAAAAAATAAAAAATAAATTTACAAAAGACTCCATAAGTGAGCATTGGTTATTGGAGATCCCAACCTTTGAGTAATTGGGCCCCATTTGTTTATTGTGACCACCTCCGTTCTTATACATCTCACATTTTGGAGAGAATTTAGGTTTGCCACATAACCACAAAATTTTCCTTCTTGTTCACAATTTGGTGAGATCGTCACATTTTCATACATAGATACAACTACCATCTAGCATACACACATTAAGGACAATGCATGAAGCAAGTGTGGGGGGGGGTGCTTTACTTTTGTATATATGTGATTCGAGTCTATTTCATTTTGTTTTACTATTTCTTTTGTTTGTATTTTTAGGGTCATGAGAGTGTGTTGCATTTAATATTGATATGTGTGTTATGTCGTGATCCTTGGGTGACTTGTCTTCTTTTGTTTGTTGTCATTTTTCATTTCTTTCAAAAATCTGACGAGTTTGGGAAAGAAAAATATTTTGTGGGGTTTGTGTCTGTGTTTAGCGTATGCAAAACCGTTTTGAGGCAAACAAAAGAGAAGCTCCCCAAATTGACTTCAACATGATGCATTAGGATATCTAGTACACCGGCTTAAGGTCTTATGTAGTCATTACGATGCACCCCGGTTCCCTCGGAGGGAGAGTAATCATAGGGTTTTAGTACTCAAATAAATTAAGAAGTCCACCGTAAACCTAGCGAGTCCAATAATTCGTGTATGTTTTATAAGGAAGTTTGTCGTAGTCGGGTACCCTTAAAATCCTATTGTGAAACCTTAAGTGTATGGGGTATTGGTTCATGCGTAGATAAGAAATAAGTCAGTAGGGTGTTCTCTCTCTCATGGCTCCTATCACTCGGGAAATTAGGTCCAATGGGACTCACTACCTGGTGCTTTCGAGTCATCTGACCTGGAATGCACCGACCGAACTCTCGTTACACGGGTGGTAGGGATCGCCCTATGTAGAGATTTGGGTGAAGGTGTACATGATAGTGTAAGTCAATGATGCACGAAACCCGACCTTGGGAGAATTAAATACCAACTAGTAAAACAAGAAAAAAAAACAAAAAAAACAAGAAAAAAGTAATACAAATAAGAACCTTAATGGACTTTACACGATGTATCACTTGAGGATGTTAAGGTTGACCATGTCTTTAACATAAGTCCTTAACTAACTTTCACAAATGGTTCAATAGGCTAGGTGTGTGGACTGAATACGTATATAGAGTCGGCCCGTAGGATTACCGTGTCCAATGATAGACAAAAGTAGATCCGACAAGTTGAGTTGCTAGGTTGAATAATGCATCAATGTTGTGATTTTATGGGCATGTCCACTGAGAACCCTTAGGAGACAACACTCCTCCTTGGCGACAAGGAGGTGAAACGGCTTGTTGCACGTGCTAAGTGCAACCGTGATTCCTACAAAAGTGAGTGAGGACTTATCTTGTTTTCTGTTTGTTTTTCCCTCCTTTGTTTTTTTTTTCTCGTTGTTTTTCTCCTACAATTAAGAATCTATGAAAAATTGTGTCTGATCAGAGCAATCCAGACCACCAGTTGGCACCTCCAGACCGCTATTTAGTGGTTCCTTCAGTTCCGCATCCAATCCGTCTTCTTTTGGTGGTGTATTAGGTTGTTTATGTCTATTTTTGTATGTTCCATTAGTGCCACACCGATGGATTATTCCAAGTTACCTTTTTCTAGGTCTATCAATAGAACTCTTATTCCTCCTTTATAAGGTACTCTTTGCTTGGTGGCCATTACCTCTACTTAGGGTAAGCCTCTGGAGAAAAACTCAAGTGGAGAGATTCTACTAGTAATGTGAGTCATGAATAAAGTAAATGTTTGTTAGTTTCATGTTGTCTCTTTTAATTCTGGAATGTTTAGCTTAATTTTGTTTTATTTATCTTAGTATAATTAGTTTGAATGTTTTATCTTGTAAATATAAATGTTAGCTTAATGAGTAGTGAGTAGTTTTATCTTCTAAATATAAATGTTAGCTTAACGAGTTTTATGCATACGCTTCATACATTTCGTATGCTTGGTTTCTCTTGTTTATTGGCTAAAATCTCCTATTGGGTATGCTACATGTTAGCCATGTGTTTGTATTAGTGTTTGCTCTCTCGATTTATTGAAGAAACTTTGTTTTGATGGGTCTTACCCAAGGTTCAGAAATGCGGGATTCAGATGCGATGCAGAGAGGCACCGCATCCGACATATGCGGGATGCGGATGCGATGTGGGTACTTATGTGGTTTGCGATTTAATAATTAAATAATATAATATAGATATATTAATTATAAATTATATGCATGTAACTAAAACTTTAGGTAAATTTGTCAATAATTTCTAAGATCATTAAGTCAATATTAAACGAATCAGAGTAAAAAAACAAAAAAACAAAACAAAAAATCCAAAAAAATAAGAATTGAGTGTTTTGAAATGCGATCACATCTGTCCGCATATGCGGGCTTGGATGCGGACCGCATCGAGGAGATGCGATGTGCTTCTCCACCGCATCCAGCCGCATTTTAGAACACTGGTCTTGCCATAAGATACAGACACCTCCCATGCTTAGCTTCATTCTTCATATGAGTTCCTGGTTTTTGATGAGTCTTTCCATAAATTTAGACACTTCTCATGTTGATCCTTGTCTTATGATAATCAAGTAATAATTGCTCATATGTTATGTGAATGAAGTAATAGGTCTCCCCAAATTTTTAGACACTTCCTATGCATGAAAACATAGACATGGGACACATAAACATACATGCTTACATGAATCATTCATCACTTTTCTCACTCCTATGTGCACACACTCCACCCCTTAGGGGTTCATCCATATTTCGTTCGATATCATTTGTTGGATGTTTTCCATCATAAACTACTTTGTTTTGCGTTATAAGTGTAATCATCTCTTCAGTAGTAGTGTAATAATCTCTTCTTCCATCATTATTTCTCACTTGATTCCGCTCTCTCGAAGGATTGAAACGCTCCCTACGGATCGACCCGTTCTTGCCCCGTCTTCACTGACAGCCATGCACTTGTGGTTAATTCGTAAAATGTTAACAAGCAAGCCAGTAATTTGGCTCCTCTGTCTCCCTCAGCTAGACAAGATAAGTGGAACAGAGCGCACATTAATTTGGATGAGAGTTACAATAACCGTGAGTTGGCAGAGGTTGCAACGAAGGTTGTAAGTTGTTATATTTAATACTTGTGTTTCGTATACTACCTAATTAATTAATAAAATAGAGTTTAACGTTAGGCAATGATATAGTTTCTAAGATTCTTGTTTTTCATACGTAATTGGATGATCTTACACTGCAAAGTTCCCAAGGAGAATTTGTTTCAGACGGCAGAAATGATATTTTGACTGTAGCTCTGGGCAAAGAGGAACATGTTGGACTAGTACGTGGTGTTTGTAGTCAAATACGACTACAACAAATTCCTATGGTACTTAATAAACCATAGTTGGAAAGGATTTCACGTGGATTTCGAAGAAAAGATTCATACGCTGCAAAAACAAATGGTTATGGTACTTAATAAATTAAGTGCATTACCTGATATGGCCACACCTATTCCGACACCACGAAGTACTTCAGAAGGTGTGAATTCGGAAGATGAACACCCAATTTCAATACATGAGAAAACAAAAGTACAAATAATCAGGAATCATGAGAGTCTCCCATCGTCAAAAGCATCTTCTCCTCTCGAGATGTGTGACAAGAGTGAATTGATTCTTCTTTTGATACTCTTCATCAACCTATTATCTTTATTCACACACACAAATATATATGTCATGCATGTAATCATGTTTGTTCATTTTGATTGAGTAGGTTACTGATTAAGATTAGTTTGATTAATCATCAAAATTAACATGGATTAAGGGTTAAAAGCGGACAATCTCCCCATTTTTAGTGATGGCAAACATATATCTTAATGCTTGAAATTAAATTTATTTCTTCTCCTTTCTATATGATTCCTACCCCTTCATATATGTGAACTATGCATGTATATAATGCTCCCCTTATAAATATGCTAAGCAAGAATCAATTTAAGTGAAATTTAATTTCATTCTCCCCATTTTGACACCAATCAAATGCAAACTCTGAAGTTATAAGATGCAAAAGCTACGATTACATGAGTCACCCCTTAATTACATGATAAAACAATATATGCTCTTACTATAACTAAGGCCTAAATAAATGATGTATGATATGATATCATTTAATCATTGAATATTCCTCGATTCGAACCGATGTATGATATGAAATCATTTAATCATTGAATATTGCTAGATTAGAACCGATGTATGATATGAAATCATTTAATCATTGAATATCACTATATTAGAACCAATTCAACAGGAATAAAAGGATTGAAAAATATACCCAACTGTTGATCCTCAATTTGGCATTGGTTACAATCTCGTCTCGATAGCAAAAATGGATGTACGAATTGACCTAATGTTTTCTTGAAACTTGCGATCAATCTTTTCTTATATGAGTCGATCACTACTGATCCTCCTCCTTCTAAGTACCAACAAGTGATGATTTTGGTACCAAAGCAACCTTTGGTCCTTTGACATTAATTTTTGGTACTCAAGCCATTTTGGTCTTTCGTGCCCAAACACTTAAAGAACTTTTGTTTAAGAATAAATGCTTTCCATTCAAAGAAGTATGAATTACATGATTTTTTGTTGTTATTAACATTGTAGCCAAAATAATTCTTATCTAATGATTGTCTTTCACTACTAATAAGCATATTTAGCATTTTCTTTCCTTTAGTGAATCTTTCAAGATTTTTTTATCACTAAGAAATCTTAGGAATCAGATCTTGTGTATCACTACATTACGGTTTTGCATTTATAATTGCAATTTCATCAATCAAATGAGAGCTCTCTAATGCAATTTTATCATGATTAGTGATCAACTCATTTTTCTCATTCATGATAAATTCAATTTTACATTGTAACACATTGATTATCTTATTGGCTAGTTATTTCTTTTGGCAACCTTGTTCAAAATTTTGAAGTAGCTCGTCATGCAATTTGAAGTTCACCGTAAGAGTTGGAATCATGATTTAAGCTACCTAACTTTCATCATCTTCTATTACCATAAAGCACATAGTAGTGATTTTGTCTTGATCTGCTGAAGAAGATGTCGAGTCATCCTAAGTAGCATTGAGAACTTTCTTCTTCTTTCCCTTTCTTTCTCCATTTCTTTTCTCCTTTCTTTTCCTATCTTGAGAAGCTCCTCCAATATCTGAGTGACTAATTCCTCTTCATTGTAACTATCTCCCTTGTTGGAGTTGGTGATGCCCTGTAGCACCAAGGATTTCTTTTTGGTGGCTTCTTTCTCTTTGTCATCTTTCATTTGTGGCTCATATGTCATGAGACTACCCATAAGCTCCTTAGCCAACAATTTGATGATATCTTGTGCTTCCTTAATAGCAGTTCTTTTTTCCTATTACTGGTATTGCTAAAAAATACGGGTATTATGTTACACTAACTATATCAGATTTTGATAATTCGACGTGGTACTAGGCGAACCACGTCGGCTGCTGAAAATCCAATGTTATGTTAGACTTACTACGTCGGACGGTTTAAGGCCGACATGAATGTTCTTGTTACCACTTCGGTCGTAATATGTTCGACGTGCACCGATGTGGTTTTAGGCCTATCACGTCGAATAGTTTACGGCCGATGTGAATGTTTGCATTACCATGTCAATCATAATATGTTCGACGTGCGCCAACGTGGTTTTATCTCCATGATGTCAGATAGTTTATGGCCGACGGGAATGACCATGTCGGCCGTATTATGGTAACCGAAAACCAACGTGGTGTATACTGACCATTGTAGCACAATATTTGTCAAGAATTTGACTTATATTGACCGAATGCATTTGGATTGTCTGAACTGGTGACTCTACTTAGCAATTTTAGTGGACCGATCTATGTGTGTCGTCCAGTTAGCACGTTACGTCCATTTAGGGATGAACCATTGCTTAGGTTAGCCGACGTGATAAACTCTAAACATTTTAGTAAATTGTAATGTGTTGGCATATTTAATATTCAACCCAAAATCAAACACAAAAACTGACAAACCTAATTACGTGATAGGGAAATCCCCATTTTCTTCCCCCATCCCCCTTGTCAGTTCCACCCGACCGATTGGCCCGTTCAGATCGGCCATCCTCGACCAATCACCCTTTCCTGACTAGGCCCACCCGACCAGTCCCAACCATTTTTTTAAATCTAGCACTTGTTCCTGAAGGTGCGATCAGTTCTTCCATTTGCAACAAAATTTAATTACTCTATTTACAAGGACTTGTTTTAATTAGTTCCCCGAGAACATATATGAAAGTTTTGTTTGTTCGAAATGTATAATGGAAGTATATTTTATGGACTCGAATATGCTATTCTGTTGATGTTGAATTATTTATTGGTAGTAGAACTTTTAGAGGACTAAGAATCAAAATTTATATCTATCATTACATTTATATTTTACCTCCTAATGTATATCTATCGAAAATGGATTTTCACTATAAGATTGAGTGATGAGTACGAGGCTGGGTTGATGAAATTCTTCAATTGGCCCTGAGGAATGAAGATGCTAGAAATGAATGAAACGTCTTATGTCCATGTAAGAATTTGTTTGGCATGTTCCTACGAGACATAAAAGATATAAAAAATCATTTGTTCGAGAAAAGTTTTGACGAACAATATATGAGTTCGATATGGCACAATGAAAATGAAATAACCATCAAAGAAGAAGGTGTTGATAGTGACAAATTAGAGGATACAATCCAAGATGTTGTAGAAAAGTATTGTGATAAACCAAACGTACTAGTTAGCCTAGTGTTTGAGAATGAAAAACCTTTGTATCTGGGTTGCACGGAGTTTAGAGGTTGTCTGCAGTTTTAAGGTTGTATTCCTTGATAGCAGCAAATGGTTAGAGTGATTTCAGTTTCACTGCCCTGCTGAAGTTGATGAAAGAGATTTGTCGAGATAACAACAAGCTTCTGAATCGTACCTATCAGGCAAAAAAAAGGGTCCCGTGGGGACGCAATATAGGAAACCGCATTCATGTCCTAATGATTGTATATGCTATATGAATAACTTTGAAAACCAACATTATTGTGCTGTTTATAATGTCGCACAGTACAAACAAAAGAAAAATATGAGTGTTGATGAGAATGGAAGACTACAAAGTTCTGTTGCAAAGGTCTTGTGGTATCTTTTGATAATTCCAAGGTTGAATCATTTGTTTGGATGTTTTAAGGACTCGAAGAACCAAACATGGCATAAAGATCCTGAGACAGCAAATGATCAGTCGCTTGGGCATCCTATAGATTCTCCCCAGTTAAAGAAAATTACTTCCGACTTCCCATTATTTGGAATGGAATCCAGAAACCTAAGACTTGCCTATATACCGACGGAATGAATCCTTATGGTAGTTTGAGTAGCCTTCATAGTGTGTGGCATATTTTGCTTGTTATTTACAATCTCCCATAGTGATTAAGCATGAAACATAGATACATCATGTTGTCGTTAATGATTTCAGGTCCAAAACAATTGGGAAATCACATCGATCTGTACTTGACACCCTTAATTGATGACCTCAAGAAATTATGGGAAGATGTGAGCAAGTGTAGGATGCCCATCGACAACAGTCATTTACTATGTGTACGATGATCTTCTGCATAATAAATGACTTTCCTGCATATGGTAATCTGTTGGAATATTCCATTAAAGGCCACAAAGCATGTTCATATTGTGAAGAGAACATATGTTCCTTGCAACTAGTGCATGGTAATAAGACTGTGTATCTTGGTTATCGGACATTCCTTCCTATAAAGCATATGTATCGTAGATTGAAGAAGGCAATCAACTGAAAGCAGGAATATAACGAAGCACCCAAAGTAATCATTGCCAAACAAGTATATGAACGTGTGAAGAACATTAAATATTAATTTGGCAAGCCTTATAGCCACGGAAATGGTAAGAGCAATTGGAAAAATAAATCCATATTTGTTGACCTACCATACTGGAAAACTTTAGAAGTTAGACATTGTATTGATGTCAGGCATGTAGAGAAAAAAAATTGTGATAGTTTACTGAGAACTCTTCTGAACATACCTGGTAAGACTAAAGATAGTTATAATGCCAGAGTTGATCTAGTAGAACTTGGTATACGAGAAAAACTAGCACCAGAGGATAAAGGGACCTCAAATTTTTACCACCAACTTGTTACACATTGTCTAGAAAAGAGAAGATAACTTTGTGTTAAAATCTACACGACGTCAAAGTGTCGTAGGGGTATTCTTAAATATTAGTAGTCTGGTTTCGATGAATGATTTGAAACTACTTGGTTTGAAATCTCATGATTCCCATCTATTAATGTAGGAGCTTCTACCAGTTTTTATTAGATCGATATTGGCGAAACAGGTCAGACACGCAATTATCAAAGTTTGTTTATTGTTTAACAAGCTTTGTAGCAATGTACTTGATCCAAACTACTTGTTAAGTTGAAACATCAAGTGGTTGTTACAATATGTTAGGGACCTAAGTGTCTTTTAAGCGGAAAGGACCATTTCGAGGGTAGAGAATAGACAAGTACGTGTTTTAAAGGACATACGTGTCCTTTATGGGATACCTTTTTGGGAGGAAGAAAGAATTTATACTGTCTTCTGAGTTTTAGGGACAAACTCATGCTTTAAAGGACAAACCAAACCTTGGACTCATGCCCTATAAAGGTCGGCCTTGTGGTTGAAGGACCCTTTCTAGATAAAATTTAATAAGATTCCACAAGACTGCGCTATGAAATTTATTGCCTTAATTTAAAAATTCAAACAATTACAATTTCAAGAGTTGTAATGTTGTATACATAAAGTGTAAGTAATTACAATTGAAAATATTCAAAAAATGCATATAATTACAATTAACAAGATTCCACATCAATTTTCTGCTATCAAAAATTTAAATACATTGTCATTTCACCTCTTTGACTGAGTATAGATATTTGCTGTCCATTTTAACTGTGGGATGTACGTCTAATAATAAGCATTTTGTCAAGTGAAAGACATACACTCCACAATCGTTGCTATGGGGTGCTTCACGTTGGCACTTTTCCCTTTCATAGGATAGTTTCCTGATGGCAATTAACTAGTCATTTCAGTGGATTAAACCAAAACTCGATTCACAAAATGAAATATACTTATGTCTGTGGATAGACCTTTGCCCCGTCCTTGAACCACAACTTTTTCCAACTTTTTCCCTCGTGCTGTTAGGGTGTAGACACATCTGGTAGGCATCAACCCCGTCTTTTTTCTATTCGACTGGTCTGGCGAGCGGAGCGAGTGAGCTAGACGTTGTGCAACAAGCAAGGGATGCTCGAAGGCTCGGGTTGGTCAAGCGAACTAATTCATTTCATTCTTGTCGTAGTCTTAGCACCCGGAATCCAACACGAATTAAGTGAAAATGATGAGAAATTTACTGTATTAAAACGAATTCTTGTTCGATCAGTGCAGTGCTTGCCTTGCTTATTCCCGAGACGGAGGGTTCAAAAAAGCCAGTCAAAAGAAATGGGGGATGATGTTCTCAGGGCTGGGAAACTCTCCGGGTGAAAAAACATTACACATTTCAGGGGCGAAGAGGTCTAGGGAGGGAAATAGAAGTAAGAAGCACATTTTTTCCTCAACCCAGCCATGGCTTTCATGTCGACGCTTTTATTGTGTTGTGGGTTATCTAGGTTTTTGTTGGAGAATTCACTTCTTGTTTGTCTGAAATTTGATTTTCATCATATTTCAGCCTCTTCAGCACAATTGATTCTTCTGTGATTTATTCTCTTTCTCTTTTTTTTTTGAGGTTCTTCTTTGGAACCTGTTTTTCATTTTTCACACTTCTTAGTCTTCTTCTTTCTTCCTCTCCATTTTTTTTTCAGGGGACATTTTTCCTTGCGTTTTCGATTCCACATTTCGTGTTCTCCTCTTCTTTTTTCTTTTCTTTCTCTTCTCTTCTTCTAGCTTACATCCTCTTCTTTTTTCTTTCTTTCGTCCTCTTCTTCTTCTTCTATTTGCTTCTTTTTCTTTTTCTCCTTCTCTTCTTTTATATGTTCTTCTTCGTCTTTTCTTCTTTTTCTTTCAATCTTCTTTATCCTTTTCCTTTTGTTCTCCTCTTCTTCTTCCTTTCTTGTTTCTGGTTTCTTCCTCTTCTTGTTCTTCCTCTCTTTCTTTCTTTTTCTTTTTCTTCTTCTTCTCCTCTTCTTTTATATGTTCTTCCTCTTCTCTTCTTCGTTTTTCCACTTCTTCTTTCTTTCTTTCTTATTCATCCTTTTTCTTTTTCTTCTCCTCTTGTTCTTTCTTTCTTCTTTCTTCTTTCTTCCTCTTCTTCTCCTTCTTGTCTTTATTTCTTTTTCTTGTTCTTCTTCTTCTTCTTATATCTCTTCTTCCTCTTCTTTATTCCTCTTCTTTTTTCTTTTTTCTTTCTTCTTCATTGTTTTTCTTTTTCTGCTCCACTTCTTCCTTTCTTCTTTCTTCCTCTACTTTTGTTGGCATTTTGTCTTCATCCTTCTCTTTGTCCTCCTCATTCTTCCTCGTTTTTTCTTCTCCACCTAAGAAGAACAAATTCATCATTTTGTTCCGTTAAATATCATGTCCGATGATTTCTACCAGAGTTGTGGTTAAAAGGACCACAAGTATATAAGTATCCAATTTAGGACAGAATTTTTTTATGAGCAAATTTGATTTATTGGGATAATAAAAATTTAAAGCACAAAACATGTAAAGGACAATGAAAACTTAAAGGACATTTGTGTGCTTTAAAGGACACATGTCCCTTAGAAGACTGGAATCTTATTTAAGGACACTTTCTTGTTTTAAATGGCCAACAAATTCTTTTGAAGGCATACTTTGGTTTTAAAGGACACTACTAGCTTAAAGGACAATACAAGTATAAAGGACATATGTGTCCTTTAGAGGACTTGGTTGGGGGTTTAAAAGAACGTAACATTACATTGATGTAGAATCTCGTGGCTTCAGACTGAGGCACCTTCAGTGGGTGTTCTTATGCTCTCTTGTCCAAGTTCTTCATTTCTTTCCCCTACTGGAGAAAGTGGATCTGCTAGTGTGTATGGGGTACAGTGTGGAAAGAAATCTTTTGCATTCTCGATCGCTCTATCTTTCTAGAACTGTATTTTTTGTGTTCCCAGCAAATTTTTGATTGAGCTCTTTGGTTGTCAGGTCTGCCTTCACCCACCTTAATTTCATTTCCGTCATGTCCACCTCATCTTGTTGTGGATCTTTTGGAATTTCGTGGGTTTCAAATGGTATTCTTTTAGACTTTGTGTCTCATGGAATGTTGTCCATTCTTTGCTCACTGGTGGTACAAGGTTCAACCTCTTCCTTAACCTCACCAATATGTACATATTCAGTTTGTTCCAGCTATTCTAAGTGTCTAACTTAAACTTATCCACTGACTATTTTTTTGATAGTGATGACTTGCATTTATAGTGTTTTAAGTATCTTTTGTGATCCAAGCGAAAAACTCCATCTATTGACTCTTGGAATGCAAGGTGGCTTTGAATTCTCAATTGTTAACCACAACAAAAGCTCTCTGTCACTCATCTACCAATCATTGGTAAAGTCCTTTACCAATTCATCTCCTACAATATTTTCGTTCACAAAGGCCATTAAGATGAACTCGATCTTCAAATGATGAAATGTTTATTCAATCTTTTCCCTAAGACTCGAACCAATTGGCCTCTCTTCATCATCGATCATTAGTGTTATGTCTCTCGTCAAAAGCTTAATTTCCTTCCTTTTCATATGATCGTCTCCCTCATTGGCAAACACTTCAAAGTAGCTCATACTCTGGTTTGTTCAAATCATCCCGAACCGTCATGGACAATTAAACACTCAAATGAATGAAAATTGAGGTGCAAAAAGCCGCTCATGAAGGCCCTCCCAAATACGAAGAAGACTCCACCAAGGATGGCCAATCCCTGAACGACAAAGAAATGGCCGATGCTCAATCTTTGTCTCCCACTCTAACCAAATCTGGATTGACCCAAGATGGGCTCCCAAATTGCCTCGTTGTCCTCAGCACTAAACTCGCCCCAATGGCCATCCGGTTCGGATGCTCAATGGAATCAACCCTCATGGGCTTATCGGCTCAAGAGGAGTATGGACAGGAATTGCCATGAGATCCAAGAAGTTCGTAGGCTAGTGGATTGCAACTACCAAGTAACAGAAGAGCTCACTGATGATTCCAAGAATTCCAGTTGGCAACATCAAATTCTCTCAACAAAATCAACAATTAATTCCCCTAGTATGTCTTATATTGACCAAATACATTTCGGTTGTCCGGACCTGTGATTCTAGTTTGGGGTTTCGGTGGACCGATATGGGTTTGGTCGACTCCATACTTATATGGTTTATGTTTCTTTCCATTTCCAACTATAAATGTTGAAAAATAAAAAAGATCAAAAAACGACAGCAAATCTTTATGGATTTGGGTGAGATTTGTGTCAAAAAACAATAAAATATCCTTTTTGGGTTTCGGTATGAGAGGAGTCACAAAACACAACCTTTGATTAGATGGCCTACAATATCATTGGTTGTATTGTGCTCAACGATCAAATCCACAAAATGAAATCTCTTACCAAACGTACTACTTTGTCTAATGTGCCATTTATGGTTTATTGACTTCCTGATTGACTATGGGATTCTTGGATGCAAAATTGATGTAATTGTATTTCCTTTATTATGTTGCATAATTGAATTTCAATTGACTACTAACTTAATGTTTACTCCTAGCAATCATGCATTAATACATGTGAATTACATGTACCAATTATGCATTAATACTCATATTCGACTATTCGTGTTCGCAAATGTACAATTAGTTGTGGTACACCATTGTATCTTTATAGTGCTATTCGTGTTTGTCCAAAAAAATTATATCAAACATCCATTTATCAATTATGTTAAAACCTCACACTAACAACTTAATCGTGTAGAATTTTTCAATTCATATTCCTGAATTTCTTCTTTCGCTAAAAATTACATAGTATTCTTCAGCTTCTTGCTGTAAAATCCTGTCTTATCTTAAATTCACCATCCTAAGACAATATTTCCCAAGTATGTCTTATATTGACCGAATGCATTTTGGTTGCCCGAACCTATGATTCCAGTTCAGGGTTTTGATGGACCGATATGGGTTTGGTCGACTCCATACCTGTAAGGTTTCTGTTGCTACCCATTTCCGACTATAAATGTTGAGAAAGAAAAAGTACAAAAAATTAACAACAAATCTTTATGGATTTGGTTTCTCAATTCGTGTAAAAAAACTATAACATTCCTTTTTCGGGTTCGTTACACGGCCTACAAATATCATCAATTGTATTGTGCTCAATGAATAAATCGTACCTGGTTGAAAATATGTTTAAAATACCGCAAGTGCACGGCCGCATTGAAGCGGTGGCAAGCACGGGTCGGTCCACAGGGAGCGTGTGCGAGTCAGGTACATGATACTCGAGTGGGGGAAAGAAGAGAAGATTAAGGTCGAAATTACACTACAATGAGAATGAAATAAAAAAACAATAAAACTAAACCCCTTAGGGCTACAAAGAGAAAGCGAATACGAAAATATGTGTATATGTTCGTGTTTAAATGTGCTCATCAAAACATGTCATACATGAAATCCATAAAACTCAACTCCAACTTTGCCTCCACATGAAATAAGATTTGACACAATCATTAAAACATACAAGACAATAATTAAAATGAAGCTAATACGTTTACATGCATCATGGCTCAAATCCAACTACGTCTCCACATGAAATAAGACTTATCACAATCATTAAAACATACAAGACATTAATTAGGATAAAGACAACATGCGCACATGCATTGTTTCCTTCTTCCACTCCATTCTTATTCTCACCTCATCATTCCCCATAAAATATGCCCACTAATCTAAGCATGTGCTAAGCTTCACTCAAGAGCATTAGCACATCAACCATACGAGTGAAATCCCATTAGATGGTTATGAAAATCATATGAAGTTCAAGAGTAGGATTAACACACACTATGCAGAACATAATCACAACTCCTTTTTCTCCACCCCCAATGGGGATGGACTACTCTCTACTCATCTCTAAACTAAAGAAAGCATAAAAGCAACCCAAAACCGTAATGCAAAATTCAGAAAACTAAATGAAGGAAAACAAACACAAAGTAAATGACATAAAAGGAAATACATCAAAATAAAGAACAACACTAAACTATATTAAAATGAAAGGTTACAAAGTTTTCTTTGCTTCTTCTCCTTTACACTACTAAACAAGAAATAAAACCTACTCTACTGAACAAGAAATGAAACTAACCTAAAGAAGAAGGGGAGGAAGAAGAAGAATGGAGGCATTGCAAGAAATTTATTTATAGAAGTTTAGTGGGTTAATTTGGATGGATCTGGGCATAATGGGATGACTATAAATAAGATCTGGAGGTCTTGGAATGCTCTGACCCGACAACCCAACCAACGGCCAAAATTAGAGAGCCAAACTCTTACCGGATCCGCCAGTGGTGGATTTTAATCTACCACTGGCGGATCAATTTTCTCTGATCGACTCCAAATTTTAACCACGACATTCGTTAACATAATAAACACGTGGGGTGCGGCCTGAGCTATTGCTTCGAGCTAGTTTGCTTTTAATTGTCGAATTACTCCTCAGGTTCAGGAGATTATGGACTTTTGCAACCAACATTTTTTCTTTACACTTAAGTCCCTCCGAGTTTTCACTTGGGTGCTTCCTAAGTTACAATCCAATCATTGGGCATTGCAAACAGGACCAGAACCTTCCAAATCAGTCCGTTCTTCTTACGTTTAGGTCATTTTCTCTTCCTTTCTTTTCTTTATTGCCTAAACCCTGAAACACATCAAACAAACAGTCGAGTAGCATAGTATGGGGTAAAATAAAGGGTATATGGCATGAATGCAATGTATGATATGCTACTAATCAAATACCTCCACACTTACGTTTTTCTAGTCCCGAGCAAAACCAAGAAAGGGAAAAATGAAAGAAAGGAAAGCATATGAAAAACGGGGAAATTCTAACTCACTTTCGTACGAATCATGGTTGCCTTAGCACGTGCAACAAGCTGTTAAACCTCCTTGTCGCTAAGGAGGAGGAGTGGTGTCTCCTGAGGGTTTTCAGCGGATGTACCCACAAAATCCGAACATTGAGGCATCATTCAATGTATCCACGAAAAAACTCGTTGGACATATTTTTGTCGATCATTGGACATGATAATCCCACAGGTCCTCTCGATATGTATCGAGTCCACACACCTAGCCTAGGGAACCATTCGTGCAAGTTAATTAAGGACTTCAGTGGAAGACATGGGCAACCTTAACATCCTCAAGTTATACAAAGTGTAAAGTCCATTAAGGTTCTTATTTGTATTACCTTTTTTTCTTTTTTTTCATTCATTTTTTTGTCTAGTTGGTGTTTGATTCTCCTAGTTTCTCTTTTTTTTAATTCATTTTTCCACTCTTCTTGCGGTTAGGTCCTTTTCTCTTCCTTTCTTTTCCTTATTGCCTAAACACTAAAACACATCACAAGCACAATATGGCGTAAAATAAAGGATATCTCACGCCAGTGATATAAATGGAAGGCCATATCCACTTTTCCATGAGAAATAACCTTAGTGTCCTTTAAAAGAACGGGATTTTGGTGTATCCCTGGAAATTTTGAATCCGTGCACACTTTTTCTCCTTCTCAACATTTGAGGTCGGAAACAGAAAGCAATTTCCACCTTATCAGTAAGCAGTCGATCGAACCCATTTGGGTCCATCGAAATGTACGACATCGATGACCAAACCCATCTCGACCTCTAAAATCCCTCATTAAGCAACAAACTCGTGCTTTAAAGGGTAGGCTTGAGGTTTAAAAGGTAGACTTGAGGTTTAAAGTTGAGCATTTTGTTTCAAAGGACATAAATGTCCTTTTGAAGGCAGGCTTGTTGCTTAACTACCCTTTGGAATTTCAAGGACAAACTCATGCTCTAAAGGACACATCAGTCCTTTAAAGCACATACCACCCTTTAAAAAAACAAGAGCCCTTTAAAGGACAGACATCAGTTTGAAGTACAAATTTGTGCTTTAAACCCAATGAAATGTATCATTGCCAAAAAAATCCTAGAAAGAGAAAGTCGAACGAAAGAAAAATAAAACTGACATATCACATACAATCTTATTGGGTCTATAATTACCTCCCATCGCTGGTCTTATTTTGGTATTGCTTTCTTAGTCCCACATCCAATACCATTTCAGCTCATTTCCATCACAATCAAATGGCTCTTCAACACTACAATCATCACTACTCCAGCGATGATGAGGATTACATAATCGGAGGACCCTGGGGAGACATAATCCACCTAGCGCTGGTGAAAAGCCAACACACTGTGGAGCTTAGCCGTACTAACTGGTGCCCTTGAAGGTGACATATCATTGGAGCACTCAATTGCAATGGATTTGCATTAGTTTGTCTTGGTAAAAATCCTTTTGACGTTAGATTGAGTTTCTAGAAAACCATTTTGACGTTAGATTGGTCTTGCTAGAAACCAATATGTAAAACAATCCTCCTGCAAAGCAACGCTTTTGACGTTTGTCACCTTTCTATTTTGCACGATCGTAAAAAAGACGGGCTCTATGTGACCTCATGTCATCATTTGTGGTTTTAATTTTACTATTTTAAAGCAATTAGAAAATGTGATTTCCTACAAATTGAGAGACGTTTGGATTTTGGAAAAGAAAGTGAACCTTTTGTCCATCCTAAACCCATACAAAACCACTAAATTCAAAATCCGTGAAGCTGACCCCAAAAACCAAAGGGCATTGACATGGGCCTTCTAAGCACCAGTTGTAAAGTTAAAAGCAGGTGAGCAGGTGGTTTGCCTTTTGACCGACGTAGATGTTTCAAGTTTGACAAGCTGTTGTCTCGACGGCCTATTCGAATTGTGCTTTTATGGTACAAACTCCGGCCTTTTATTCATTGCAGACATCGTTGTTCTTCCAAAAAACAAAGTGTAGATTGGCATCCTTTGAGACGGGGAAGGAACTGCTTACTAACAGAGGGAAGGCGACATTCAAAAGGACCCCCTTCACACACTTCCTAAAGATGAAACGTATCACCGTCAATAATGACATCGTGGAGTGTTTTATCAAGAATTACAACGAGGAAGAAGTAGGCTTCAAACTTGGGTACAAAGTGGTGGATATGAAGGCCTCCGACGTCACTGTAATATTGGGACTACCTCTTGATGGAGTGTCGGTCAATATGATTGATGAATCATAAATGCATCGACAAGGTCGGAAATCAAAGAAGGCAGAGCTTGGAGTACAACAGGCCAATGTGAAGAAGATTGGAGACGATGAAGAGTGCGTCAAACTTCTGTTTTATCTTCTTTTCACTAGCATCTTTTTTTGCAATGCTTCGGATAGAGCAAAGAGATGGTACCTGACTGCTGGCATAAAAAAGGGTAGTACATATATGACGATAATGAAATCTACCGGCAGTGTTACCCGTGGTACAGGGAACATGGATGGATGCATGGCCATACTTCAATCAATAGTTTTCCCTGATTTCTAACGGTTTCAATCAATTTCCCTCAGTTTATGATACCAATAGTTTTCCCTGAAATGAGATATCTAGATGTTGATGCATGTATGGCTCTATGCGAAGATAAAAATAGAGAATGAGAAGCCACCGTGCTTCCCATGAATGAACTTTTGGTGTTTGTTAATTGGGAAAAGAATATGTGGTGGTTGTTAGAACTACAGTGCATCGCCCTCCTCAAAATAGACAACGGAGAAGTTGAGTTGAGAAAAGAAAATGAGCTTGAACCACCTGAAAAAATAAAGACAGGTGAGGACCCTTAGGTCGACGAATGGGTTGAGCCTGGATGCAGCGGATTTTGACGACTCGGCAACATGCCTGGGTATGTTTTGCCTTATAGTATCATGGTGAGTGCCTACGACTTTCCGAGGTACCCACTACAAGATGAGATTAACTACCAGGAGCTAAACTTTAGATGAATTAAGGTGGAGCAGATGAACAAGGATCTGCAGCAAGAACTAGCAGAGAAAGACAATGCACTGGGGGAGAAAGTCAAAGAACTGGGGGAGAAAGAAAAAGAGCTGGAGGAGAAGGTCAAAGAACTGGTGGAGAAAGAAAATGAGCTAGAGGAGAACGTCAAAAAACTGGACGAGAAAGTCAAAGAACTACAATTCTGGAAAGACGGGTCGATGGACAAATCAGACGCGTACACCTTTCCTGAATGTACCCAGAACACCCAACCAAATAGAACTTCACCGGTAGACAAGACCGACAAAGACCTCGACGTCGACACCTTGACGATGCCTGAAGAAGGTGTCTCCACGTCCAAGGTTGAAGTGGTAGACATCTACACCAATGAAATGGTATGTGTCCTTTTTAGTTTTACCCCTCGAAAATAAAATGTGTCATTGAAAAACAAGAATTTATCATTCGAAACACACCTTTGCCCTTTGAAGGACAAGTTTGAGATTAAAAGGACACCTTTGCGCTTTGAAAAACAAGAAATTTGTCCTTCGAATTTCTACTAAATTCATTAAGAATTCGCAATCCCGATGACAATACATGATATCAAATAGGACGAGAACGTAGCCTCTCCAGAATGTACCCAAAACACCAAGCCAGAGAGAACTTCACCGGTAGACAAGAGCGGTAAGGACACCTTGACGAGGCATGGAGAAGGTTCCCCCACATCCGAGGTTTAAGCGGTGGACGTCTACACCAATGAAATGGTATGTGCCCTTTTAAACCCTTGAAAACAAAATGTGTCCCTTAACAATAAGAAATATGTCCTTCGAAACACATTTTTGTCCTTTAAAGGACAAGTTTGAGCTTAAAAGGACACCTTTCTCCTTTCGAAAACAAGAAATTTGTCCTTCGAATTAATTTATACTAAATTCATAAAAAAATCACGATCCTGGTTAAATTATGATTATATTAATCAGAAAAATGATGAATCTTGAATTCATTGGTGGAGCAGAAGAAGAAGCACAATACAAGACGACGAAGGAAGAGGAAGAAGAAAAGAAAATGGAAGAGGAGGAGAGGAAGAGAATGGAAGAGAAGGTAAGAAAAGATGGAGCAGATGAGGAGAGATAAAGTAAGAAGAGAACCAAGAAAGTAGAAGGAAAGGGAGGAGGAGGAGGAGGAGAAAGTAAAAAGAGAAGAAGGGAAATTTTCCGGTAGACGAGAGCAATAAGGACACCTTGACGACGCCTGAACCAGGTTGAATCGGCGAACGTCTACACCAATGAAATGGTATCCTTTTAAACACTTAAAAATAAAATGTGTTCTTTAAAAACAAGAAATATGTCCTTCGGAACACATTTTTACCATTTAAAGTACAAGTATGAGCTTAGAAAAGAACATTAAAAATTTGAATTATTTTCTACTAAATTCATTAAGAATTCATGATCCTAATGACATTAATATTATAGTAATCTGGAAAAAATGATAATCTTGAATTCCTTGGTGGAGCAGAACAAGACGAGAAAACCAAGGAAGTGGAAGAAAAAAATGTAAGAGGGAGAGGAGGAGAAATGAATAGAAGGCAAGAAAAGACGAAGCATATGAGGAGAGGTAAAGTAAAAAGGGAATGAAGAAAGAAGAAGGAAAGGAGAGAAGAGAAGGAAATAAAAAGAGAACAAGAGAACAAGAAGGAGAGGAAAGAAGAGAAGAAGACAGAACAGAGGAAGAATGAGGAAGCAAAGGAAAAAAGGAAGAAGAAGACAGAAAAACATGAGAAAAAATAAGTAAAGGAATTGGATTGGGGGACCAGACATGTAAGGACAAGAAAGAGATCCCTAGAAAAAGAAAACGTGATAAAATAGAAGGAAAGGGAAGAGAGGAGGTGATAGAACAATATCAAGAAGAACGAGTTACATGGGAAGAAGAATGAGAAAAAAATAAAGATAGAACAAATAAGTAAAGAGTGAATCGTGGAGAAGAGGCTCAAATTGGATGGAAATCAAATTACAGCCCAACAAGAGAATTTTTCTCCAACAAAGAGTCGACTAAATAAACTATGTGTAAATTTAAATGAAAACGTCGACATGGAACCACGGCTGGGCTGACGGATTTAGAAAAGAATGTGCTTCAGAATCTAAGGGCACTAGGAATAGACATCAAAAAATATGTCTAGCGCAAGGAACTCATCCAGTTGAGGCGAGGCATCTAAGGAACTAATGGCAAAAATAGCAGAGATATCAACAGAAGTAAGTAGATTTTTTTACATAATAAATTTTGAGGCTAAGCCTCCCTTTTTGCCTTGCAAAAAAAAAGTAAGTAGATTTCATTTTCTAAGTTCCATTTTTTAATTAAGCTCGAAATATGTGAAGTTAATATTTCTAATTTTAATAGGCAGTTAATAGATGTGTTGCTTGATGAGTTGGAGAAAAGGCCGAAGATGGGATGCTATCCACGGAAGGTGTTCATGATTCCAAGAGACGCCACCCAAGCCATCTCGTTTGGACAACCTAATAGAATTGCAGAATATCTAACTCCCAGACTAAAAGATTGGGACCCAAAGGACTCATTGTTTTCCCAACCACTGTTAATTTTGGAACACTTTACATTGTTGATTGTGGATGAGAGATGGGAAAGATTAACCCAACTAAACAACATTTCATAGAACAGTGGGTGGCCACAAAAAGTAGCGCAGACTATGACCGCATTCCAGAGGTCCTACCTAAAAATGGACTGGGACCGGACCTTCAAAAGAGAAACATGCCAACGCGAAGCACCAAATAGCATTGATTGTGTAGTGTATGTCACGAACTAGATCAAATGTTTGATGCTGCACGTACATCCCACTACGGAGATGGATGGCAAATATCGATACTCGGTCAGGGGTGAACTGGAAATGTATTATCTTAGGGACTCAAATTCAATGCCCAGATTTCGTTAGCAGAGTGACTGATTTAGGATATTTTCAACTCACATAAAAAAAGCAACATTAATTTTTATTCAAAACTAATTAATTTGTATATAAAAACTAGTTTGGTTGATGTTCATAAACTTTTATATTATTCTACACTAATTTTAATCCATTGTTGGAATTTTTAGTGGTATGAGCAGTACAGCTATATCCTCTTGTATCAGCGTATGATTTCCTACTTATATAGTTATATACCAATACACTTGTTTACTTTGAGAAGCTCACTCGTGTCCATGGTGGGACAAGTTTGTTCTTCCATGGGCACAGTCCTGGGAATTGATCTAGAATCAACAGTTCGTACAACCGAAATGCATTCAGTCAATATAAGACAAATCCGAACTGGATAACTTGATATACTTTTTTAGAACGTTCTGTTTTCTAATAATGAAACACATATAACAAGCCAAATATAATGTTAACGGCCGAAATGAGGATGTGAGATGCCCTATTTATAAGAAGTCCTTTTAGCGAGGTTGTGCTTTAAAGATTAAACGAATAAAGGACACACTCGATTTTAATGGACAGACTTGGAGTTCATCAAAGCACACATTTGATCTTTAAAGGACTTGTGTGTCCTTTATATGAGTAAGTTGCGTTTGTTATGACACACTTTTTTATGACACATTCGACATTAAAGAACCTGTTATTTGAAGATTCACTCGATTTTTAAAGGACGGACTTGGGGTTTGATAGAATATCGTTTGTAAGTCGTTTCCACTTTAACTTTTAACTTTTCACCACCAGTAATTTTCATCTGCGCGCCAAGAATTTTCGCACAACTTTGAACCGTTAATTTCCTATTTTGCCACGAGCATTCCTGACCAACCACGACCATCCCCTATCACGCACCCCGACCAGGTCTCTCCAGAGCAGTTATCAACAACCTAAACCCTCAACCTGTCGCCTCTGACAGGTGCCGACAATTCAGAACCAGGTAAATGGCTTCCAACAAGCAGACCAACCTGCCTAAGGCAAATAGTATGAAAAATGTCGACGATACAAATGACAATGAAATAATAGTCTCATGCCTGCAAAGGTACTTGCACGGTCGTGTATGGCCTAATTATATCTAATCAATTCCTTAATATCTACTTAATTTGATATGATGGAGTGGAAACAATAATTAAAAAACATGTAAAGAAACGGCAAGCAAACCACAAAAAGACGTGGCAATTTTTATAGAGGTTCGGTACCCCACCCGGGTCCTAGTCCTCTCTTGCAAGGTCCACTCGATCCCACGAGCTTTGTTCACGTCTTCACTATCATCACCCTGTTCCGGGCCAGGAGATAGCATCTTACAAAGAACGCTCACGGACACCTTCGTCGAGCTTGGTTCTTCCTCTCACAACCCGAGAGGGATGATCACCATTACAGGCCAAGATCAAGCCTTCCACTTTGACAACAAAAGGAACAAGAGTATCAACACTCTATCTTTGGGCACACTTGAGTAGGATAAGATTTGTGATCTAAAGAGTGGAAGTTCAGGTTCTTGAGTGTGTGGAATGGGAGGATTCTCTCTAATGTAGAAGGCAAATGGAAGTTGGAGAGTTGTGTAAATAATGTATGGGAACCTCTATTTATAAGCTCCTAGAGAGATAGCTGCTGGGATTGATTTGGTAAATATATGTGTAAAATACACAAAATAGAAAACTAAAGTGCAGCAAATCAGGACAAAAATAGTCGACCGGTACGGGCAAGGTGGTTGGCCATTTTCTTAAAAGTAAGAAACCGTTCGAACAGAAGTACAAACCGATCGAACACTCAGGCTACACCTTAAGTTAATAGACGCACTAATACTAGGGGCGATCCACCGTTCCGAGGGTTTTGCCCTTGTAAAAGCTTAATCAGTGGAACACAAGAATAGAATTCGTCCGACCAAAATTAACAGGGACTTAAGGCAAGCAAATTTGTCTATATTTGGTCGACCATTTCTTGGCAACATTCGACTCGTGGCCAAAAACAATTTAGAGGTTAGGTAAAATTATATGTATACGACCATTGTAGAATACGACAAGAATAACGGTCATATGAAATATGGTTTAAAGGTTGACTGAAAAGTTAAAATAGGTCGACTGGTGGAACTGGTAGAGATGATTAAAGCTGGTTTCGGTTGACCATTTTGCACATACTAGTTAAGGTTTAGTTTAAGTAATTTTCCTACTTAGGTTTGGGTGATCTATTGAAGTCCAAATGATGTGAAATTTGGTGTGTGACTTCTACAATGAACCTAGTGTGTTTGTGAATAGGTTACAACTCTTGTATGCTCAAGTTCACATAGATTCATAAGACTCAAATAAAAGTAAAATTACTTGTCTTCAAGTAGCTTGATTTCATGTCTTGACATCATTCCACTCTACCTTCAGTCTTGATCACCTGTAGATGTTAGTACAATAGAATATATATTCTATGCATAATGTGTGCTACAATACATTTAATTGTAATTAAGATTAGGTTAGTTAAATAATCAAAACATAGATTAAGTCTAAAAAGCCAACAATCTCCCCCTTCCTGATGTGGCAAACCTATTCTTATACTTAAAATTTGATTTTATTTTCACCTTTCTATATGCAAACCATGCATATATAATGCTCCACCTGTGAATGTGCGTAGTTTTTGTTCAATCAATTCAATTTCAAGGTTTCTTCTCCCCCTTTGACATCATTCAAATGTTAAATAATATAATCGTGGAATCCCTAATGTAATGAATTTGCTCCCCTTAATTTTGCAATTCATTACTCCTTCAAAAAATAAAGATATTCAATAAGTTGCCCTTATCAATATGAATAAGTGTATCAATTAGGCTTTATTTCAATTTTTCTCCCTCTTAGTGATGTAGATTCAACAATCCCTAATTGATCAAAATATGAAATGGATGATATGACAATTAAGCCTTTAACTCCAAACTCCATTCGATAGTGCAACCAGCTTGGTATTCGACTTTGCAAGTTTTAACCAGTCACTATTGATCTCCCATCTTCTAAGTACCTACAAGTGTCGATTTAGGTACCCAAACAACTTTGGATCCTTGTAAGTTAGTCTTTGGTATCCAAATCATCTGGGTCTTTGGAGCCAATACCGTAAGACCCACTTCCATGTTACCATAATAAAGTCCATTTCCATCCTTCATACTTGTGTGATGGATTGTTATGTTGTTTGCTTGTGATTGTGTGTTTGTTCTTGTTTCGAGAAAGTTTCCATTTCAAGGAATGTTTCCTTTTTGGTCGAGCTGGTGTGACACACCAAGCACGTGTGGAACAAGGCTCGATCAGTTTTGCTTCGGGCGTGTGTGGCTTTCGACTCAATTTCTTCTTACCACATGGGCTAGTGTGTAAAGGTGTATGTGTCAACTTAGAGTTGGGGCCCTATGAGCAATCAAGGATGCAAATCTGCATTGAATAGGAAGGGCGATCATGGAGATATTAGGAGGATCTTGCAAAATCTCTTTAGGATTCAATCAAGCAGAATTTCGAAAGGAGATTGTGTGCAAGACTTGGGCTGCAACCCTAGCCACTACACACACACAATTCCCTCCCTCTCTCATGCACCCCTCTCCCTCTCCTCCTCCCTTCCCAACTCCGGCTACCTGTAGGCTTTCAGGTCTTCTCTCGGGTGAGGTAACAAGGAGGCAAAGCTGACTAAAGGAGGAGGCAAGCAAGGAGGCAACTGGCAGCAATTCTAGCGATCTCCGTGGTGTTCTTCAATTCTTACGTATGCTCCTGAGGCAAGAGTAGTATACGTTGTGGGCGTGGTTGGCTTGGGTAAGCCAGCTTCGCCGTGCTCGGAAACGCAGCTGGGCTGCACTCCGACCATGCACCAACCAAGGGCACACGATGGTGTGCGCGTGTTCTTACATGTGCTTGGATGGTGGCCGACTGGGATGTGCTGGACCCCAGTGAAGTACAGTGGGGTCTGGCAAGGATGATCACCACCCCCATCTGACGACCATGGGCAGATAGTGCGCATGTAGCTTCCTTCTTCAATCGCTTTCCTGGCGTGCAACTACCCTACCATCCAGCTGGCGTGGCTGGCTGACCTCCAGCAGGTGGTGGTAGAGTGGACCCCTCCACTTAGCTAACCAGGCACCGCTAGTACGTGCATGGGGAGCCTGTCCAGGCACGCCTGGGATGAAAACCCTAGCACACGTTGCATAGCAAGCTCGGCTGGTGCGTGTTTGCTGTTGGTCGGCATTCGAGGGCAGTCCCAACCTCTTTGATAGTGGTGCAAGGTCTGGAGGGTGGCGGAAGGGGTGGGTGGGCTGGGCCGGTGGGGACCATGTTAGGGTGCATGCATTCTTTGGTTAGTTGTATTTTGATCGTATCGTATGACCTGAAATCTATCGTTGTGCTTGTGTTATATCAGATATTGCATGTCCAGTAGTTAGTTGTTAATTGCTATCTTACTACTTATTTTATAGGTTTATATAGTGGCTAACTTGTGGGAACATGCACGTCTAATATTGTTTTGTATTTTGTGGCAAAACTAGCATGACCATAGCTAGTCGTTTTATTGAGATCATGCCTTTTCTAATTGCCATATATGCGAATATTATGATCATGTCCTTATTGCCATGTAGACATGCATGCATGTTTTATTATTGTGGATGTTATGGGGTGTATGGGTTTATGGTGGACGCTCATAGCATGGTTTAGTGCATTAATGGTATTATGCATGTCTATATATGTTTGTGTGCATTCGATGCCTTGCATGTTCATTTCTAAAATTTAATTAATCTGGGCACTTTTGTGTGTGGGCCAATGACCCTAATGGAAAGACGTCTATGTAGAGAGGTCAGGCCTGAGATAAGACCTGGATGTGTGCATTCTCAATTGCTACAGGACGGGCAAAGCCAACTTGTGATGGTATCATGTAGGTCTTTGTTGCGAGATGGGGTGTCAAACTAGAAGACCACTTTGTTCCAAGCGGTGGGTCCCACTTTTGGGTGACCCGCTTGTGTATTAGACAAGCATGACCGCTTGAAAACTCATGCATATTTTGTTGTTGTTTTGCCTCAGTACTTAGGTTTTTGACAGGGGTTGGATTGCAGATGTTTTGGAGGAATTTGTACACGAGGGACACGTCGACCAATTTTCCTTCAGTTATCGTTTGCTTTCGTAATTTTGATGTATTTCCTAGAGTTTAACTTGATGTGATGAATTCTGAATTTCATTCCATATATGGATAATTTCCTTTTGTTGGTGGTATGTCTTGTTTTGCCTATCCATGTATGTTTTATTCCCGTATGTATTCGTTTTATTGTAACTCTCTCGGTCATCTTGGAGACTCTGATCGAGACATCGCTTGGACTCCCCCGCACGCTTACTCGCAAGATCTGGGGCAGTACACATACACTTGAGGAACTATGATTTATAAACACATGCTTGCCATTTAAAGTAGTATGAATAACATGGTTTTTAAATTTTTCTTTGTATCCTATACCATGTTTGTCTAATGATTATCTTTGACTACGTAGAAGCATATCAAGCATTTTTTGTTCCTTTAGTGAACTTTTCTAGATATTTTCTTAATTGAACATTACGTGCCTTAAGACCTAGTTGTTGAACATCAACTGGTGTTGCTTTTAGACTAGCAAGTGCTAATGCATGTTTTTCATGTGTAGCAAGCACCTCATTTTTGCCATTCATGATATGTTCAATTTGGCATGTAGATCATATATAAGATTTCTTTCACTTTTGTTGTTATCAGAAATGATCTCATATTGTGCAAGTAATACACGAAATGAATTTTTAAGCTCATTAAATGTGTACGAATCATGACTTGAGCTAGAGCTTTGAGTAGAATAGGATCTAGTAGAGCAAGAGTTAGAAGATACCTAACTTTGTTCATCTTCTATGGTCATGTGGCACATGTGGGCAACTTATCTTCTACTTTGTATGGAGGATGATGATGAAGAATCATCCCATGTTACTTTGTGAGCTTCTTCCTCCTTTTTTTCTCTTGCTCTTTTCCTTTTCTCTCCCTTCTCTCATTTTTCTTCTCCTTTTCTCCTGCCTTCTTTTCACTTCTTCTTCCACTTCTTACTTTCTTCGCTCCCTTTTCTCTCTTAAGGAACTTGAAGAAGTCTTTTGCAAGGACTTCAATGTCCTCATTCTACTCTCTTCTCCTTAGTTTATCAGATTTTGCAATTTAGTGCAAAGCCAAGGTTGGTTTCTTTCCAACAACTTCTTTCTTTTCGATGACTCATTTGAAGCTCATAAGCCATGAGATTGCCATGTGGTTCTTCAATTGCAATGACCTTCTCTTCCCATTCGTTGTTGAGTGACCGGAGGAACTTTCCTCCCATGTCTCCCTCACTGAAATTTCTTTCAAGAACTTTGAGAGAGTTAGTTATATCGGTGATGCAAGTCTTCATCTCATTTATGTTCTCACCAGGTTGGATAGTGAAATTTTCATATTTCTGCATGAGGAGACTAATTCTACTTTCTTTGGTTTTGTTGTGTCCCTCATGATGCATTTGCAATCTATGCCAAATCTCATAGGCACTTGTGCATCCTCTAATCTAATTGTATTCCTCCTCATTTAAGCATAGTCGATGGACAACAAATGAATAGTCTTGTACTACCCCTTGTTGGCCACAATAAAGGATGTTCATGACGTTAGAGTTCATTTCTAATTCCATCATTTTTGCCCTAGTTAAGGTGGCTATTTTTTCTTCCTTAGGAGGTGTGTAAGGGTTTCGGAAAAAGATCCAATACTAAGGTTACTAGATATTAAGAAATTTTCATTCTATTCTGCCAATAATCATAATTTGACTCACTAAGCAAAGGTGGCCTAGACGTGGATAAACCCTCTACATGACTAGATGAAGATGCCATGCTAAACTACGGTTAAGTAGATGAAATTTAGCACTTATACTCTGATACCAAGTGTAGGATGGTGTATGGCCTAATTATATCTAATCAACTCCTCAATATGTACTTAATTTGATATGATGCCGCGGATACAATAATTAAAAAATAGGTAGAGAAAATGCAAGCAAACCACAAGAAGACTTGACGATTTTTATAGAGGTTGGACACCACACCCGAGTCCTAGTCCTCTTTTGCAAGCTCCACTCGATCCCACGAGCTCCAATCATATCTTCACTATCCTCTCCCCATTCTAGGCCTAGAGATAATGCCTTTACAAAGCAAGGTCGTGAACACCCTCGCCGAGCTTGGTTTCTTCCTCTCACAACCCGAGAGGTATGATCAATGTTACGGGACGAGATCAAGCATTACACTTTGACAACAAATAGAACAAGAGTATCAACTCTCTAACTTTGAGCACACTTCAGTAGGATAAGATTTGTGATCTAAAGTGTGGAAGTTTAAGCTCTTGAGTGTGTGGAATGAGATTCTTTGAATGGGAGGAGTCTCTGTAGTGTAGGAGGCAAACTGAAATTGGAGAGTTGTGTAACTAAGATATGGAAACCTCTATTTCTTAGCTCCTAGAGATATATAGATGTTGGGATTGATTTGGTAAAGGTTTGTGTAAGATAAACAAAATAGAAAACTAACGTCCAGCAAATCAGGACACCAACGGTCGACCGGTACAAGCAAGGTGGTTGACTGTGTCCTTGAAAGTAAGAAAATGTTCGAACAGAAGTTTAAATCGGTCAAACACTTAGGCTTCAACTTAAGTTAACGGTCAAACTAAAACTAGGGGTGGTCGATTGTTCCAAGGATTTTAGCCAGGTAAAAGGTTAATTGATCGAACACAAGAATAAAATTCGTCTGAACCAAAAATAACAGGGACTTGAGGAAAACAAACTAGGGGTATTCGACCATTTCTTGGCAACGTTCAACCCGTGGCCATAAACAATGTAGGGGTAAGGTGAAATTTAGTTTGAGTGATTTTCCGACTTAGGTTTAGGTGATGTATTGAAGTCCAGTTGATATGAAATTTGGTGTGTGATTTGTACAAGGAACCTAGTGTATTTGGGAATAGGTTACAACTCTTGTATGCTCAAGTTCACATAGATTCCTAAGACTCAAATAAAAGTAAAACTACATGTCTTCAAGTAGTTTGATTACGTGTCTAGACTTCATTCCATTCTTCCTTCAGTCTTGATCACCTGTAGGTTGACCGGATAAATGTCGATCGACCGTCTGGGTGTAGACAATTCTATATAACTTGGTTATCTTATGGAATAGGGTTGCCTATTCAAGTAGGATTGATATGGAAATTTGTATGTGACTTCTATAGGTTCCCTAGAGTCCATGTGAATGGATTTGAACTCTTGTATACTCAAGTTCGCATAGATTCGTAAGACTCAAATAAAAGAAAAATTACATGTCTTCAATTAGCTTGATTACAAGTTTTGACTTCAATTCCATTCTTTCTAGAGTCTTGATCACCTGTACATGTTAGCACAATACAATATATATTCTATGAATAATGTGTGATACACTACATTTGATTGTGATTAAGATTAGATTAGTGAAATCATCAAAACATAGATTATGGCCAAAAAACCAATAATCTCCCCGTTTTTGATGATGGCAAACCTATTCTTAATACTTAAATTTTGATTTTAATTTTCACCTTTTTATATGTAAACCATGCATATATGAATGTGCATAGTCTTTCTTCAATCCATTCAATTTCAATGTTTCTTCTCTACCTTTGACATCAATCAAATCTTAAATAATATAATCATGGAATCCCTAATGTAATGAATTTGCTCTGCCTTAATTTTTCAATTCATTACTCCCTCAAAAAAATAAAGATATTCAATAAGCTCTCCTTATCAATACGAATAAGTGTATTATTTAGGCTCAATTTCAATTTTTCTCCCCCTTAATGATGTAAATTAAGTTATCCCAAATTGATCAATATAGGAAATCGATGATATGACAATTAAGACTAAAAACTTCTTTTGATAGTGCAACCGACTTGCTAGTCAGTGTCCTGATGTCTAAATTTATAAATGATCTCCTAATTATAAGGTTTTAAGCTCTACTACCGGTTTGGGATAGTTGGTGACGTTTGGACTAAGATAGATATGATTTCACTTAAGCTCTGACAGAATGCTTGAGATTGTTGGTGACCTTAATGCTTGAGATTAAATTTATTTCTTCTCTTTTCTATATGATTGCTCCCCCGTCATATATGAACTATGCATGTATATAATGCTCCCCTATCAATATGCATAGTATGATTCAATTTAAGTTCAATCTCTTTTCATTTTCCCCCTTTTGACATCAATCAATGCAAACACTGAATTTACAAGATGTAAAAGTTAGGATTACGTGAGTCTTCCCCTTAATTATATGATAAAATGTTATATGCTCCTACTATCACTAAGGCCTAAATGAATGATGTATGATATGATATCATTTAATCATCGAATATTCATAGATTAGAACTGATGTATGATATGATATCATTTAATTATTCAATATTCCTAGATTAGAACCGATGTATGATACGAAATCATTTAATCATTGAATATTCCTAGAGGATTGTAAAATGTTACCTAGCTGTTGATCCTCAATTTGGCATTGGTTCCAATCTCCTTTCAATAGCAAAAATTGCTTTACGAATTTGATCCAAATGTTTTCTTGAAGCTTGGGATCAATCTTTTCTTACTTGAGCCGATCACTAGTGATCCTCCTCCTTCTAAGTACCTGGAAGTGAAGATTTTGGTACCAAAACAACCTTGGGTCCTTTGACATTAATTTTGGTACCCAAGCCATTTTGGTCTTTGGTGCCCACACACGTGAAGAACTTTTGTTTAAGAAGAAATGCTTTCCATTCGAAGAAGTATGAATTACATGATTTTTTGTTGTTATTAGTATTGTAGCCAAAATCATGCTTATATAATGATTGTCTTTCACTACTAATAACCATAAGCATTTTCTTTCCTTTAATGAATCTTTCTAGATCTTTTTGTTAATAAGAATTCATAGCAATCAGATCTTGTGTATCACTACATTAAGGTCTTGCATTTAGAGTTGCAATTTCATCAATCAAATGATAGGTCTCTAATGCAATTTTATCATGATTAGTGATCAACTCATTTTTCTCATTCATGATAGATTCAATTTGACATTGTAGCTCATTGATGTTCTTCTTAGCTACCTTTTTCTTTTGGCAACTTTGTTCAAAATTTTGATGTAGCTCATAATGCAATTTGAAGTTCACCATAAGAGTTAGAATCATGATTTGAGCTAGAGGATACCTCCCTTTCTTCATCTTCTATTGCCATAAAGAACATAGTGGCGATGAGCCTTCATTTGCTGAAGAGGATGTGGATTCATCCCAAGTCGCTTTGAGAACTTTCTTCTTCTTCTTTCTCTTTCTTACTCATTTTCTTTTCTCCTTTCTTTTCCTTTCTTGAGAAGCTCAATGTTTGAGTGACTAATTCCTCTTCAATGTCATTATCTACCTTGTTGGAGTTGGTGATGCCCTGTAGCACCAAGGATTTCTTTTTGGTGGCTTCTTTCTCTTTGTCGTCTTTTATTTGTAGCTCATATGTCATGAGACTACCCATTACCTCCTCAATTGACAATTTGGTGATATCTTGTGCTTCCTCAATAGCAGTTGTTTTTTCCCATTACCGACATTATTTGAAAATACTGATATTACGTTGCTGATTGACATCATTTCATGCTTATATTTGTATCTTATATCCATTATCTTTCACCTAAACAATGCTATGTGACGAGTTTTATGTTTGAATTTCAAAAATAAATAGGTTTGAAGAGATGAAGCATAAAAGGCCCCAAAAGCGGGGAAAAAGGACTGAATTGTGAGATATGGGGACTAAGATGAAAGGGAGAAAGACCTGAATGTAAGACCAAAGGACCAAAGAGAAAAACAGAAAACTCCACACCATCTTGGGGAGTATTTTGGCAATTAGATTCGGGTCGGAGCTCCAATAAACAAAGTAGATGCATCAAAGACCGACAAAGGAATCCAGAAAAGCCCAGAATGAACTGTAGCCGGATCCAGATCTTATGGACCGCCAATTGGCAGTCTTGGACCGCTAATTGGCATTCTGGATCCTTCTGAATCCGCTCAAATTTCTCCAGCACATGTATTGGAGGATGTTTAGGCTATTTTTGGTATTTGTTTAGTCCCACATCGGGGGATTGTCCCGGATTGCCTTTTTCTTTAGCTATAAATAGAACTCTTCACCTTCTATTGTAATGACTTCACATTTTGAGTGGCTATTCTTCCTACTAGAAGTGAGGCCTTGAAGCACACACTAAAGTAGGAGGATGCTACTTGAATTGTGAGTCATTTTAATAAAAGTTTTTTATTAAGTTGTTTGTTTCATGTTGCTTGTTTTACTTTGTTTAATTTCATTTCATTAGTTTTAGTAGCTTAGTTAATATGTTTTCCTTGCTTAGTTTAATAATTAGTCTAATGTGTAGTGAGTAGTTTCATCCCCTTTGGGGTGTGGAGTAGATGTTCATACATGCATTAGAGAATGGAATGAATGCTTTATTTACAATGTGTTGATAAAACATGAATGTATGCTTGCTTGTTTAGGATAGAACTTATAACTTGATGAGTTTTGCCAAAATGATTAGACACCTCTGATGCTTGTTTAGGTTCTGAAATAAACCAGCTTGTGTATGTAAATGTTAATCAACTAGGTTAGTGAAAGAATTGATAGGTTGTGCCATAACATTTAGACACTTCCTATGCATGATAACACTACCTTTATTTGTGCTTAAAGAATGTGTTCAACACCCACCTCTTTGCATATGTGAACTCACTCCACCCCTTAGGGGCTTTCTATTTCTGAATTCCATCAATTATTTAGTTCTTAGTTTAGTTTGGTAGTTCATCGTTTGTTGCTTTCTTTCGCATTTCTTACTTCGTAGTGTAGTGTAGCGTAGAGTAGGATAATCAAACTCTCTTCTCTATTTTCGCAACTTCATTTCTGATAAAAAAGAGGCTGCTCACCTCCCTGTGGACGACCCGTATTTGCCACGTCTTCACCGACGCCGTGCACTTGCGGTTTAATATAAAACGTTGAACAAGTTATTGGCGCCGTTGCCGGGGAGGTGGCAGTCCAGACTCTTGTTTGGACGATTCGAGTGGATTTAATTTGTGTTGTGTAGTTTTTCTTTGTTTCAGGAGACTTGGAGTCCGCTGGAGGTACAACTGGAGAAGTTTTGAGGCAAGCTGGGCACTGTAGACCGCCAATCAGCGGTCTGGTGAGCTTTGTTTACTCTCTTCTTTCTTTGGCGTTTTTTCGTAATTGATGTAGTGATCTGGGACTTGATTTGGCATGTTTTGACTTATAGTTTCTTCCCAGATCAATAATCAAACCTCCTTTAAGCAACATGGACCCTAAAACCCAAAGCAAAAGATTAGGCATTCTTTCTTGTTTAGGTCATGCATCATGTATGTGACTTAGGCATGTAGATTGTCTTTCATTTTAGCTTTATTTTCAGTTGCTGAGTGCTGGCCTGAGGTACGCACCTTCTACTCTCATTCATGCATTTCGTATGAACATGCATTAGTTAGTAGGAAGTGCATTGAAACAAGTGTGAGTTGAGTGTTTTGTTTGGAGAGTTGATTGTTAGATTAAGACTCCAAAACGCTACTAAAGAGGGGATGTCCCATATAAGATAAGGTGGGGGATTTCATCACCCTTTCCTTAAAGATCCTAATTTTTAAAATCAAGTAGACATTGGCCATAAGGATTTCGGGCGCATTAGGAGAGTGATCGGGTCCCGACCGTCACGACCTGATCGGCGTTGCCCACTTTGTCGATAGTAGGAGAGACGAGATCTCCGGATCTTGGCTCACTTGCTGGGCTTTGTGATCCTCGTCATAGGGAGGTGATGTGTGTTGAGGAGGTGTGACCTCGCAGTTTGGCGTCGTCTAGCTGTAAGGACCTATAGCGACCTTAGGATTGCTTGAGCCTTGTTTGCTTTTGTGCTTCTACCTGTACCCATTCGCCATAGCATAAGGACTTCTTCCTTCTCTCCTGAGTCATTTTTTCTCTCCTGTGTTCCCCCGTCTTCTCCTCTACGCACATTCTTTATTAAAAAAAGGATTTGGTTTGTGTGCGTGCACCTTTGTGCATGCTTTCGTGGGCACGAGACGAGAGTGGTCGTTTGACGAGGCGCGTTGTCAACCCGGCTTCGGTAGTTGACTTCTTGACTCCTTCCTCCTCTCGTGTTGCACTCAGTCTGGGTTCAATGGTTGTTCATTTCCGTGAGGTGGAGCAATTGCTGGACCCACCTGTTCCACTTGTGCTTCTTGTTGTGGCTCCCATACCTCTACGTGATAGATTCTACCCGAGCCGTACTGCTCTACCCTCATGCATCATATTGCCAGAGGCTAATGGGAACCATTTTGAGGTTAAGCCTCAGTTTATTTCCATGCTCCCTCATTTCACTGGGAAAGGTGCCCCTATATCTTTCTCATGGAATTTGAGGAGGTCTGTGCTATGTTCAAGCTGCAACAACTTAGCACAGACTCCATCCATCTTAGGCTTGTTCCTTTTGCACTAAAGGATGATGCCAAGAAGTGGTTGTACAGCAACCAGGCGAATTCCTTTAGGACTTGGGATGAGTTTCAATTTGCATTCCTCAAGAAATACTTTCCAAATTATCGGACTCAAAAGTTGAGGAACGAAATCAATTCGTTCTATGAACTTGAGACAGAAACATTTCATGCATATCTAGAGAGGTTCAAGGAGCTACTATCCTCATGCCCTCACCATGGCATTGAGTTGTGGCATCTTTGTCAGATTGTTTACGAGGGTCCTCACATCCCGTCCCGAGCACTCCTTGGGTCCATGTGTCAAGGAGAGTTCTTAGGAAATGATGAAAGGGAGGCATGGGCTTTCCTAAAAGATCTTGCTGAGAAAACAATGCAATGGGAAAGTGTAAGGGAACCACCTGCATCATCCATCATAGGAGGGAGGATCGCGAATGCAAACTCGACTAGATCGGGTGTCGTATTGGCTATCGATACCACTTCGGCCACCGAGGCACGCATGTCGGCCTTAATGCGCCGTATGGATTCGATTAAGCTCCAAAACCAACAAGGTGCACCTCACATGTCCACATCTGGTCTAGTTCCTTGTCATTCATGTGGTAGGATAGGTCATGTAGAAAGAGAGTGTGCGTCCATTCCTCCTAAGATGGAATATGTCAACGCCATCTATGACAGAGCTAGGAATGACGCATACTCATCATCTTATAATCCTCGATGGAGGAACCACCCCAATTTTTCATGGAACCAAAATAATGCCTCGGGTGGTCCTTCAAACTCCTCTCGACCACCTAACCAATCATACCAACCTCCCATATATGTACAATCTTATCAGCCACCCCAAGCTCCAATCACCGATCAATCGGGTTTCCCAAATTCTAATAATATGGAAATACGATTCAATTCGCTTGAGACCTTGACTCGTGGACTTGAAAACTCAATGAAAATTTTTATGTCAACCACAAGTCAAGTTCTCACTTCAAATTAGCAGACCATCAAATCACTAAAGCTTCAGATGGGCCAATTGGCTCAGTCTGTATATGAAAGAGAGAGAGGGTCTTTTCCTAGCCAGCCTAAGGCTAACCCCGCATGTACCAGCAACCACACATGCAAAATGAGAATGTGGTACCTCGAGGGAGGCAAGTGAACCATGTGGAGGAACCTGTGCACCATGTAAATTCCATTGTGACCTTATGGAATGGAAAGCATGTTGACAATCACATTTCCTTGCCACCACCACCACCATCTATGCAGCCCCTCAGTGGGAATGGTTGTGAAGAAGAGGCTGTGGGTGAGGGTAATACACCAACGCCTCCTTCTCAGGCGCCGCAGAAAACCTACCTTTTAAAATCTCCCTATCAAAGTAGGTTAACCAAAAAGCAGAGTAACACAATGGACAATATATTAAAGGTGTTTAAGCAAGTTAAGGTTAACATCCCCTTGTTGGATGTCATCCAACAAATACCTCAATATGCCAAAGTGTTGAAGGATCTCTGCACAACCAAGAGGAAAACCAATGTTCCTAAGAAAGCATTCTTGGCTGCAAATGTAAGCTCACTTTTGTCCAATCCTGCCTACACAAAATACAAGGACCCTGGGTGTCCTACTATTCAGTGTACGATAGGGGACACTAGCATGAGTAATGTTTTGCTTGATTTAGGATCAGCGGTCAACCTCCTCCCATTTTCCGTTTATCAACAGTTAAATTTGGGAGAATTGAAACCAACTAATATCACCCTCCAATTGGCGGATAGATCCATTCGTATTCCAAAGGGGATTATCGAGGACGTGCTTATCAAAGTTGGGTATTTTATATTTCTAGTCGATTTTGTTGTCCTCGATACCAATCCTGTTGCGAACACCCACTCTCAAATACCTTTGATTTTGGGTAGACCATTTCTGGTAACTTCCAACGCCTTAATTAACTATAGAAATGGTCTCATGAAGCTCTCATTCGGTAACATGAGTGTCGAGTTTCATGTGTTCAACTCTGGTAGGCAACAGGAGCCCATGGATCAACCTTTAAATCTCAATCTCATCCGCCAATTGGAGAAAGCACCACAAAATCAACGAACACCCTTAACACCAATGCAACCCATTGAGAATGTTTGTGGGCCCAGAGACAACTCATTGCCTGTCTTTCCAATGCAACAGAGTGAGCTAGCATCAAACATAAATGTCCAAAAGGAGTGTTTGTTGCATGATTCAGTTGAGAGTACTATTGAGAGTGAGACACCTCATCATATGCCTATACCAGAGGGTGTCTCTAGCTCATGTCCCATGGCCATTGAGCCATTTGAGCTTCATATTGACTCCAACAAGGTCTCACATATGACCGAGCTTATGCTTGATGATCTAAATGATGATGGGAGGTCCTTGTTGGATGACTTGGGGAGAAACCCAATTCTTAGTGATGCAGGTCTGCTGCATCCATCGAATGAGCTTGAGGAACTCATTCCGATGCACCCACCTATTGGTTGGAGGGTTTTGTTCGATGAGAAACTAAACCCTAGTAAGGCAACACAACTTCATTCATTCATGTTGCCCACACCCAACCAATATCATGAGGGGTTCGAGCCTTTCAGCTTTGACCTTTCACCTCTCATGACACCTCAGAGTACCGGTGAAGTTTGCCCATCTCGGCAAGTCTCTAGTCCTCATGACTTGATGTTCTCATTTGATGTTCCTTGACCAAATGATTATGAGAATATCGTTGTTACTGTATATATCATGTTCAAAAAAAGTGTAATAAAAGACTCCATGATCGAGCATTGATTGTTGTGGGCCCCAACCCTTGTATACTTGGGCCCCATTTCTTCACGTATTTGTCTCCCTTCTTCAGTATCTCACAGGTTTTGAGGGAATTCGGGTTTGTGTCCATCAACATGACCACGAACTTACTTTTACGCTTTATGTTGGTGAGATCTTTCATTTTTCATGCATTAATCTATGTCGTATCTTGCTCACATTCATTGAGGACAATGCATGAAGTAGGTGTGGGGGGGTGGTTTACATGTATACATAGTCGAGTCTTCCTTTGATTTTGTTTTATTTTGTGTGCATTGTTAGGGTCATGTTAGTGTGCCGCATTTAATATCGATATATCTGCTTGCCATGATTCTTGGGTGACTTGTCTTCTTTTGCTTGCCTAGTGGTTCAAAATTTTCACATTTCTTTCAAAATCCTCATGTGTTTGTGAAAGAAAATTTATTTTGTGGGTTTTGTGTGTGTTTAGCATGTGCAAATTTGTTGAGAGGCAAAGTAAAAAGAAAGCTCCCAAAATTGTCTTGAACTTGATGCATTAGGATATCTAGTACAGTGGCTTTAGGATTTATCGAGTCGTTAGGATGCACCCCAGTTTTCCCTTGGGGGTGAGTAATCATAGGGTTTCAGTGCTCAAACATTTAACGTTGTCCACCCTGACCCTAATGAGTCAATAATTTGTGTCTGTTAACTTAAGGAAGTTTGTTGTTGTCAAGGACCCTTTAAATCTTGCTGTGAGACATTAAGTGTTGGGGTTTTGGTTCATGTGTAGATAAGAAATAAGTGAGTAGGTGTTCTCTCTTCTTGCACGGCTCCTATCACTCGGGAAAGTAGGTCTGAAGGGACTTTGTGCCTGGTGCTTTCGAGTCATCTGACTTGGGATGCACCGACCAAACTCCCGTTACACGGGTGGTAGGTGTAAAATCCCAAACCTTGATTAGTGCCTAATAGGAGATTAGGTGGGGCTAATTGGGGTTTTACTTAAAGGTGAGGTGAAGTGATGGGGTATGTGGTGGAGGGATGGTGCAAGTATTGTGACCCATGCTTGTGTTGGCTTGGTTGGGGTTTTGTTGGAAGAAACCCAAGACTCACACACCACAACTCCACATTCCTCTCCAACTCCCCTTCTTTCAATCTCTCTCTCTCCCTCCTTTCCATTCCTGAGCTCCGGTGAGCAAGGTTGGTTACTGGCAAGGCGGGTGTATGGTTGCGGTGTGGATAGAGTGGACATTCGTGACTTCGAGGCAAAGACTGACGACGTGGTGGATGCTGGAGGAGGTCGCTGACGTTGATAAGAGCTCTGACGATTTCCGGCTCGCGACGAAAGGTATGCCACTGGGTTTTAAGGTGTTGGGGTGAAGGTGGTGTGGTTGCACCACGTTTTGCAAGTGCTGCATTGAGGCCGGCCGAGGCTGTTGGTTGGGACTGGGCTCAGGAGAGGTTCCGGCGTGACTCTCTTGCGATGGGACAACCTCTCAGGTTGCACCGACGTTGTGGGGTTGATGAGTTTATGCTAGAAATATTTAATGGTTATCCTGAGCATTTGTCTTGCTTGTGTTGGCATAAAACTCTTGTTGCATGGATATCTTTGTTAGTAATGCATGAGTAGGTGAATGGATAAAGATATGTATATATTTAGATGATTATTTTAATGCCTTGAAATTGTGACATAATGCATTATGAAACCAATTTAGTAAAGCTATTAAATTAGTTATACATGGATTATGATAGTCATGCTCATTTTGCCTTCACTGTTGCTGCACCTCAATTGTTGCATGTTACCTGACTTTTTTGAGAAGCACATCGTTAGTGGACTTTATGCATATATTGCTACATGGACTAGTCTAGTATCATGTATAAGTATGAATAATCACAAGGTATTTGTCCTTATATTTATATGTTGACTTCAACATGCCACATGTTTAGTCATACTAATAGATTCTCATGCCATTTCAGATTCACACTTGCATACCCCATGATTTGTGAGAATTCTTGATCATTAACATCCTTGTAGTCATAGGTTACTCCATGGATCATGTGTACATGCTATATTCACTCATGTTTGGTTTATGACAAACATTGCTTAGGATTGTGTCCATCTCTATTGTATGCATGGTAGCATGAGGCTTACATTAATGGGGTAATAAGCCTACCATTCATTAGTGTAATGTAATTGGGTGAGTTGGTGTGACTTGCCATTACTTCTCATGTAATTGTGTGCATACTTTGATTATTGATCAGGTGGTAATCACAATATCTTTATACATGATAATTTTGTTGTGTTTTGTATGCTTCCATTTTAGTGACCTTGGGAGGACTTTTAAATAGCTCGCATGCCATGTTGATTACGTGTGGGTACATCTGAAGGAGGCGCGAGAGGTGGAGCTTCGACGAACTCCGGGGATCGCAAGAAGAAGGTATGCCAAGTTCATTATTGGTGCTCACCCGAGGAGTGTGAGGTGTTGGTCGGACGGTGGCTGGTGGCCTCGTCGGTGTTGTTGTGTAGCAGTTTGCTGCACTATTTCGGTTGATCGACGTGTGCTTCGGTCGACCGGTCGTAGTGTTAATTTAGGAATCTGCCTTGCACCGGTCGAACGATGCTTCCGAGCGGTCGACCGGTTAAGCATATTAAGGAGACCCTTGGAGTTTTCGGTCGAACGGGTCCCCTTTGCCATTCGATCGGTTAGATATTTTGGTTGGACCAGGCCTTTGTGTGGGGTTTCGGTCGACCGCGAGGTTGGTTTGGTCGACCGTTTCTGCCCAGTTTTGAATTTGTTGCTTGTGATTGTTTATGAATGGGTTGGCGCATGGTTTTATGTTATGTTTTCATAGTATGACATGCATTGAGACATTTGTCATGGTACAGTAGATCTTTATGTATTGCATGGCATGGTACCCGGCTCGACGGAGAGGGAAGCCCGTATGGCGTTGGCCGACGGAGGGGGTATTACAGCTTGTGTGAGCAGGCCCTGGGGTATTACAGCTTGTGTGAGCAGCCCCTGTTTTCAGCAGCGAGTGCGTAACGGTCTTATAGCTTGTGTGAGCAGCTGTTGCGCCTCTCGAGTAAATTTCGGTATTACAGCTTGTGCGAGCAGCCGATATTTAAAGCTGCTGTTGGTTGTGGACCGCGCGGCCTGTGTGGCGGCGGTGTTGTTTGTGGACCGTGCGGCCTGTGTGGCGACGGTATGAGCAAGGGTATTCGATTGGATTTGGGACCTGGATTGTTGGTCATATGTCATTTATGTTATTGTCTGTAAATGTCCTGAGATACTAGTGTGGTAGGATCATTCATTGTACGTAGTATGTATGTAGGTGAACTTGGTATACGGACTTTCCTTATGGAAACTCAGGCATTGTTGTTGTTATGTTGTTTTTTCAGGACCGCTGTGGGTTCTGGTTGGGTGGTGACCGAGGACGAGTACATTTTGGATCCGGATCCTCCAGTCTTTTGTGGTGATTATGATTACATGTATCTTTTATGTTGCATTTTGATGTAATCTTACGTTTGACAACTCTTGTATTCGGTGCACCCGGTGTATATATTTGAGTAGCGTTCCCAGTGTGGTTGGTTATATCTTCTTTTATTCCTTTTTAAATTTTCAAATTTTCCGCTATTTTCGGGATGTTACAATTTCGTATCAGAGCGGACGGTTCCTATGTGCTCATCTAAAGAAATCACCCTTAGGAGTAGTAGATAGAGGCATGCATTTCTTTCTGTAGATCATGCATGCATTCTTTGTGTTGATTGTTGTTGTTTTGATTTTTGTGCTAGATGCCTCCGCGACGCGTACGACTTCCCCCACGTGATCGTAGCACCAGTGAGGAGACTAGAGGCTCAGACTAGACTGAGGAGCGACGAATGCTCTACGACACGGTGCAGAGCTTGGGAGTACTTCTGGATAGCCAGTCTGGACGAGAGGAGACAACATAGGCGGGGGCGGTGCACGATCGGTTTATGCGCCAGCATTCACCTACTTTCAATGGCAGAGGTGACTCCGAGGCTGCTGAGGATTGGGTTTTCAAGATCCAGGAGATTTTTCGGGCGATTGGGGTTCCTCCGGAGAGGATGGTGGGTTTGGCCACCTATGTTTTGAGCGGTGATGCGTCCAGCTGGTGGAGGACAACGTCTGCAGTGATCTTTGCAGACCGAGAGGACATTAGCTGGGAAGATTTTCTAGGGGAGTTCAATGAGAAGTATTTCCCAGAGCATGTCAGAGACGGGAAGCGAGAGGAGTTTTTGAGCCTTGAGCAGGGTGAGATGACTCTGGCGGGCTACACACGCAAGTTCAACGCCTTGGAGCGTTATTGTCCAGAGATCTTTGTGACACCGGCGCAGCGAGCGAGGAAGTTCATACGGGGGCTTCGGAAGCAGCTTCGTACGCAAGTTACCTATTGTAACGCCCCCGATCTCGCGGGTACGCACACTGGGAAAGACTACAAGTGTCGCGATCAGAGACCTCTGCGACGACCGAAGGAGTTACAAAAGACAGACCAAACAACAACTCGACAATACGTAGAGAGATCATACATTGATAGACTAACATAAAACATAACTGAAAAGTGATAGAATATCCATATATGGTAAGAAGGTCAAATACATTACACCGAGTTCAAAGGGAAATACATTGTAAATAATGCGGAAGCAAAAGACAAACTGAAGAATATGGTCGACGTGTCCCTCGTGTACAAAATCTTCGACTACTCGTCCAGTCCGCCCAGTGGAAACCTAAGTACCTGCAAGCACCGCATTAACAAATGTGTGAGTTTTCAATTAAGAAAACCCAGTATGCCTCAGCCAACACAAATGAAATAAATATAGCACATGCAAGAAGTCTAACTAAGACTAGCAACAGTCGAACAGAAACAAGTGCACAGAATGCATCAGAAGGGCAATGACTCCACCACCCATGCCTGCCGGATGCACCCGACGCGTTCCTCACAAGGAACCAGAACACCAGCCTCGCTGGTCAGAGGTGGTCACCCGTCGGTGACCCACCGCTCGGCACAAAGCGGTGCCCCGGTTAGATGTCCCAACTCGCGGAAAATAACCTACATGGTGCCATCGCGACATTGGGTCCACCTAACCTGAGACAGAATGGCAGCGCGCCTGCGCAGGACTTATCTTACACCTGGCCTCCCAACGTGAAGGTCTTAGTCGAATGGCCTCCGGAACTAGAGGACCCACCCGTGGCCCGTCGGCCCAGAAAACAATACGTGCCCAAATTACTTCATCGGATTATATGCAATGCAAACTACCCGAGGATCTATATATCCCGGGTAGTTATAAAATCTAGTGCGAGCTTAAGGAAGGCACATAATTGCTTCCTTGCAGCTCCTCACACCAAATCAGACTTCAAAAAGATCATATTGCACAACCACTCACGGTAGCAATTAATCTTAGCTAGAACAATAAATGGTACGACAATCAACTAATTCATCTACGGGTCATGACATGGAGTTGTAAGGTCTGATATCCTATTTGCCATGCCTGACCACCACATGATACTCCAGGTCAGACAAAAATGAACATGAACAGAGCAACATAAACAGCACAGATGCTAGAGACACTAAGACCTAACGTCATAGACAGTCGATAATATGCACCATAATTTTCAGAACAGGTATGCTATGGAAAATGGAATTTCAGAACATGCTCAGAACCTATATGAGCATGAAATAACATCTATATCAGTACATACATGCATGATCATGATAATGAAATATAGGCAACAGCAATAAACAGCCCAATGAACCACTAAGGACTTACGTAACATGAACACTAACACTCCAGAACGTACATGCATTCTCAATGTAGATCTAGGCACTAAATCAGAGGTTATGAAAATATAATTAATGGTTACTAGATAAGAACTTGTCCTCTAATCAGTAATTAGCTTATGAACCTTGTAAATCAGCACATCATGCATGAATATCAGGACTGTTTCTGGTGCATCATGCCTTAACACGAGGTCTGAAATCCATAATAATTTATGGAGTTTATGCATAAACATAACCAATAATGGACCCGTGTCAATAAGTGAAATTGTGAAGCAATAATACAGCCAATGATGAGATTAAACTACCGCATGAACACAATGCAATCAGACCAACAAAACTTCAACAACCGATCAAGCAGGTAGGGTTGCACATCACGCGAAACGCGAGCAACAACCCTTCCTAAGGAGCTCTCCTTTGCCCCGCCTCCTCCCTTCTGATTTACCATCAGAGTACCACCAGGTACGTGGGGTAGGAGTCATGCAATGATCAGATATGCTCAGCCAGGAACGAATTCCTATGCTACACCAAGCTTACCCGAGTTGCACCCTGAAATGGTCCGCAACCAGCTCTCCAACCCGACCAGACCTTGATGCTGGACCAAAACACCACCCAATCCTACCACTACATCCTATTCTAAAGTATAGAGGCATACCTGAGTTGTAGGGGTCGCCTGAGCTAGCAGAAGACTCCAAAGCTGTGCCTAATAGAAGCCTTTGCTTCTACTCCTCAAGCTGCCGGATCTCCACCAGCAGGAACCAGATGTGGTGGTGGTTATGGGGACAACACTTTGTGACTTGGGGAGGAGAAGAGAGTAAGAGGTCGGCTGCTCTAGGGTTGCACAATTTGTGTTTCAAGAAATAAACTTCAAAGGCAATAAATCATATCTCTAGCTGGCCCCATCCCTACTTTCCAAATGCGTGAGATTTCAAAATTTGCAAGGATCCAAGTGAATCATCTCCTGATGACTTGCCAGCCAAACCACCATCCACACGCCAGCCCAGCCCATCCAAATCCGAGCTCAACCAAAAACTAAGCCCACGCACACATGGTTTGCACCCGATTGACTCGATTAAGCCACCGATTGCAAAAACTGACCGATGTGTCGCACCAGACCACAAACCACATGAACTCACCCAAAAAGAAACTTTATTAAGTCTGAGCATGAAGTCATAGGCATACAATAAGCACACATGGAAGACGTCGAAAAAGAAGAGACCACAAGGATAAATAAGTTTTTAAATAAAGTGGCAGGAGAGCGGGTCTTACACCTATAGTATGCCGCAGACCCTGGCAGATGCGGTGAAGTTTGCGACCCTCATAGATCAGGATTTCCAGGAGAACTACGTGGAGGCTAAGAAGCCTCAGGGGAAGGTTAGAGGACGAGAGGATGACAACCTTGGAGGGAACTCCGGAAAAAGGCCCCGGATAGAGGATGACAGTGCACGGCAGTTGGAGCAGTGCAGATCATGTGGCAGATTTCCCCCCGCGCAGCAGTGTTTTTTCCGTTACGGTGTTTGTCGAGGATGCGGTCAGCAGGGACACTTCATCCGGGAGTGCCCGAACCGACGAGGAGAGCGGAGCAGGTTGCCCAAACCACCAGAGGCAGGGAGAGGCATAGTTAGTTGACCAGCTGCAAGACCGGGGCAGGGAAGGCCAGCTGGACGAGTATACTCTATCCAGGCTGAGGAAGCGAGGGACACCAACACCTGAGGAGAGGTATGCTGTAGATTTTTGGTTTGTTGCTGGTATGTTGTTGCTTTTCTACTTCCTGCATGTTTCATCTTTTGGATAATGTTTGGAAGACCTGAAACTTTATGGTAATTGGTTGTTTTGAATTTCGAGGACGAAATTCTTTTAAGGATGGTGGATTGTAAAATCCCAAACCTTGATTAGTGCCTAATAGGAGATTAGGTGGGGCTAATTGGGGTTTGACTTAAAGGTGAGGTGATGTGATGGGGAATGTGGTGGAGGGATGGTGCAAGTATTGTGACCCATGCTTGTGTTGGCTTGGTTGGGGTTTTGTTGGAAGAAACCCACGACTCACACACCACAACTCCACATTCCTCTCCAACTCCCCTTCTTTCAATCTCTCTCTCTCTCCCTCCTTTCCATTTCTGAGCTCCGATGAGCAAGGTTGGTTACTGGCAAGGCGGGTGTACGGTTACGGCGTGGATAGAGTGGACATGCGCGACTTCGAGGCAAAGACTGACGACGTGGTGATTGCTGGAGGAGGTCGCTGACGTTGATAAAAGCTCTGACGATTTCCGGCTCGTGACAAAAGGTATGCCACTGGGTTTTAAGGTGTTGGGGTGAAGGTGGTGTGGTTGCACCACATTTTGCAAGTGCTGCGTTGAGGCCGGCCAAGGCTGTTGGTTGGGACTGGGCTCGGGAGAGGTTCTGGCGTGACTCGCTTGCGATGGGACAGCCTCTCAGGTTGCACCGACGTTGTGGGGTTGATGAGTTCATGTTAGAAATATTTAATGGTTATCCTGAGCATTTGTCTTGCTTGTGTTGGCATAAAACTCTTGTTGCATGGATATCTTTATTAGTAGTGCATGAGTAGGTGAATGGATAAAGATATGTATATATTTAGATGATTATTTTAATGCCTTGAAATTGTGACTTAATGCATTATGAAACCAATTTAGTAAAGCTATTAAATTAGTTATACATGGATTGTGATAGTCATGCTCATGTTGCCTTCACTGTTGCTGCACCTCAATTGTTGCATGTTACCTGACTTTTTTGAGCAGCACATCGTAAGTGGACTTTATGCATATATTGCTATATGGACTAGTCTAGTAACATGTATAAGTATGAATAATCACAAGGTATTTGTCCTTATATTTATATGTTGACTTCAACATGCCACATGTTTAGTCATACTAATAGATTCTCATGCCATTTCAGATTCACACTTGCATACCCCATGATTTGTGAGAATTCTTGATTATTAACATCCTTGTAGTCGTAGGTTACTCCATGGATCATGTGTACATGCTATATTCACTCATGTTTGGTTTATGACAAACATTGCTTAGGATTGTGTCCATCTCTATTGTATGCATGGTAGCATGAGGCTTACATTAATGGGGTAATAAGCCTACCATTCATTAGTGTAATGTAATTGGGTGAGTTGGTGTGACTTGCCATTCCTTCTCATGTACTTGTGTGTATACTTTGATTATTGATCAGGTGGTAATCCCCAATATCTTTATACATGATAATTTTGTTGTGTTTTGTATGCTTCCATTTTAGTGACCTTGGGAGGACTTTTAAATAGCTCGCATGCCATGTTGATTACGTGTGGGTACATCTGAAGGAGGCGCGAGAGGTGGAGCTTCGACGAACTCCGGGGATCGCAAGAAAAGGTATGCCAAGTTCATTATTGGTGCTCACCCGAGGAGTGTGAGGTGTTGGTCGGACGGTGGCTGGTGGCCTCGTCGGTGTTGTTGTGCAGCAGTTTGCTGCACTGTTTCGGTTGATCGATGTGTGCTTCGGTCGACCGGTCGTAGTGTTAATTTAGGAATCTGCCTTGCACCGGTCGAACGATGCTTCCGAGCGGTCGACCGGTTAAGCATATTAAGGAGACTCTTGGAGTTTTCGGTCGAACGGGTCCCCTTTGTCGTTCGACCGGTTAGATATTTTGGTTGGACAAGGCCTTTGTGTGGGGTTTTGGTCGACCGCGAGGTTGGTTTGGTCGACCGCGAGGTTGGTTTGGTCGACCGTTTCTGCCCAGTTTTGAATTTGTTGCTTGTGATTGTTTATGAATGGGTTGTTGCATGGTTTTATCTTATGTTTTCATAGTATGACATGCATTGAGACATTTGTCGTGGTGCAGTAGATCTTTATGTATTGCATTGCATGGTACCCGGCTCGACGGAGCGGGAAGCCCGTATGGCGTTGGCCGACGGAGGGGGTATTACAGCTTGTGTGAGCAGCCCCTGGGGTATTACAGCTTGTGTGAGTAGCCCTTGTTTTCAGCAGCGAGTGCGTAACGGTATTACAACTTGTGTGAGCAGTTGTTGCGCCTCTCGAGTAAATATCGGTATTACAGCTTGTGTGAGCAGCCGATGTTTACAGCTGGTGTTGGTTGTGGACCGTGCGGCCTGTGTGGCGACGGTATGAGCAAGGGTATTCGATTGGATTTGGGACCTGGATTGTTGGTCATATGTCATTTATGTTATTGTCTGTGAATGTCATGAGATACTAGTATGGTAGGATCATTCATTGTACGTAGTATGTATGTAGGTGAACTTGGTATACGGAGTTTCCTTATGGAAACTCAGGCATTGTTGTTGTTATGTTGCTTTTCAGGACCGCTGTGGGTTCTGGTTGGGTGGTGACCGAGGACGAGTACATTTTGGATCCGGATCCTCCAGTCTTTTGTGGTGATTATGATTACATGTATCTTTTATGTTGCATTTTGATGTAATCATACTTTTGACAACTCTTGTATTCGGTGCACCCGGTGTATATATTTTAGTAGCGTTCCTAGTGTGGTTGTTGATATCTTCTTTTATTCCTTTTTAAATTTTCAAATTTTCCGCTATTTTCAGGACGTTACAGTAGGGATTGCCTTATGTGGAGATTTGGGGAAAGGTGTACGTGATAGTGTAAGTCCTCATGGGCAATGATGCACGAAACTTGACCCTGAGAGAACGAAGCTCCAACTAAGAGAAAGAAAAAGAAAAAAAATTGAGAAAAAAATTTAAGAAAAAAAATGCAAATAAGAACCTTAATGGACCTTACACTTTGTATCACTTGAGGATGTTGAGGTTGTCCATGTCTTTCACTTAATTCCTTATTTAACTTACACGAATGATTCATTAGGCTAGGTATGTGGATTGATTACCTATATAGAGTCGGCCCGTTGGATTACCGCGTCCATTGATCGACAAAATTTGTCCAACGAGTCGAGTATCTATATTGAATAATGCATCTTGCTAGGATTTTGTGGGTATATTCGCTGCAAACCCTCAGGTGACAAAAGTCCTCCTCCTTGGCAACAAGGAGGTTTAACGGCTTGTTGCACGTGCTAAGTGCAACCGTGATTCCAACGAAAGTGAGTTAGGATTTCTTGTTTCTCGTTTGTTTTTCTCTTTCTTTGTTTTGCTCAGGACTGGCAAAAACTTAGGTGTGGGGGTATTTGATTGACATCATTTGATGCTTATATTTGTATCTTATATCCATTATCTTACACCTAAGCAATGCTACGTGATGAGTTTTATGTTTAGTTTTCAGGAATAAATAGCTTTGAAGAGATGAAGCATAAAAGGACCCAAAAGCTGGGAAAAGGGACTGAATTGTGAGATCTGGGGACTAAGATGCAAGGGAGAATGACCTGAATGTAAGACAGAAGGACCTAAGAGCAAAACAGAATAATCCACACTATCATGGGGAGTATTTTAGCAATTCGATTTCGGTCGGAGCTCCAACAAACCAAGTAAATGCATCCAATACCAGAAAATATACCAAGAAAAGCCCACAACAAATTCCAACTCGATCCAAAGTTTATGGACCGCCAATTGGTGGTCCATATCACTCTGGATCCACCCAAATTTCTCCAACACATGTATTAGAGGATGTTTAGGCGATTTTTGGTATCTGTTTAGTCCCACATCGGGGGATTGTCCCGGATTGCCTTTTTCTTTGGCTATAAATAGTACTCTTCACCTTCCATTGTAGAATCTCCCTCTTTTGTGGTCATCCTCCCTACTAAGAGTGAAGCCTTGAAGCAAAACTCTAGTCGAGCAAGGGCTGCTTGTATTGAGTGAGTTAATAATAGATGTTTTTCCTTTAATTGTGTTGTTTCTCTCTTAGTTTAATTTCCTTTCATATGCATGCTTGCTTGTTTATTTTGTTTTATGCTTCTTTAAGATTTCTTGCTTGATTAGTGTAGTTTCATTTCAGTATAATGCTTCATTTTGTTAGAGTAGTTAGTTTAAATATGTGTGAGTAGTTTCATCCCAATTTGGGGGGTGGAGAAATATGGATATGATCATGTAGTGTATTAAGTGTATGTTATCTTAATCCTTTGAGCTTCATATGATTTCCATAACCATCTAATGGGTTTTCACTTTTATCTTTGATATGCTAATGCTCTTGAATGAAGCTTAGCTTATGCTTTGATTAGTGGACCTATTTTATGGGGAATGATAAGGTTAGAATATGGATAGAATTAATATTGGAAACACAATTTGTAGTGTATGTACTCTTGTTGCCTTTACCTTAGTTAATGTCTTGTATGTTTTAATGATATTGGGTTATCTTAATTCATGTGGAGGCATAGTAGGGTCTACTCTTTATACATGAGTTCATTTAGTTTCATTCCAATTATTGTCTTGTATGTTTTAATGATGTAGTCTTATCTTAATTCATGTGGAGGCCATGTTGGATGTAGTTTTATGATTTCATGCACTACATGTTGTGAGGAGCTTAATTGAACACACACACACACATCTTTATATTCACATTATTTCTCTACCCCCTATGGGGTTTAGTTTTATTGCTTATCTTTCCTTTCCTTTTTGCATTCTAGTGTAGTTAGTGTAATCAATCTTTCTCTCCATTTCTTTACCACTCGCCTTCACACAAACCAATAGTCGACACACCTCCCAGTGGACGACCCGTATTTGCCACCGCTTCAACACGGCCGTGCACTTGCGGTTTAAATTAAACGATCAATCACTTACCTTTTAACCCACACAAGATGTGAGGGGTGTCTCACCGTCTGCGGTGAGCGGAGGCCAGTGGGTCGTCAGAGTGGTATGGTCTTGTCGATGGTCGGGCTAGCTGGTGGTTCGTGCAACGGGTGGTCGGGTTTTCTGTGGAGCATTGGAAGGAAGTATTGCACATCTTCTTCAAGGGACGCAAGTGCGGGACTGAGGGATTCAACTACGAGAATGAGGGACGCAATACAGAATGAGGGACCCAATGTTGGTCGTCGAGACAGAACTTCTGGATGGAGAGTTTGAATTTCATGTTTGGAGTTTGAACCCAACATAGGCACGGGCAATCGGGCGGGCATGACTACCAGCTACTCAAGGAAAAAAGATGGTTGAGCAAAGGACAATTGTTGTGGCAAAGGTGCTTCACATATGGTTGCTACGTGGCTGCCATGTGGCGTGGAAGATGAGGTGGTATGCGTTAGGCCCTTTAGTATATTAGAAAGTGGGGACGTTGGATGGAGGTTCATCCAGCACCGAAGGGGCAGTCCGGTCATGCATCTAGGGTATGCACGCATGTTGCAACTCAGCCTTGTGGGGTTGATGTTGCGTGAACCCTGGGTTGTTGTGGCAGGCTGGGACGTCCTCCCCTTCATCACGACTTTAAGCACACTCCTCCCAAGTGGTTTGAGGAGACAAATCAGGGGGAGTCGTGGCTGGGTCGTGGGGGAGCACGTCGGGTGCATTGCGTGCATGTTTTTCTTGGTGTTGTGTGTTGCAACTTGGTTGTTGTTGGATCTGTGATTCCCAGTAGGCTGTGGACGTGATTTTTATGCTGGATTCCTTGATTATTTTCAAGATTAGTTTGCTGGTAAGATACCATATGTTTATGTATAATTTTGCTGCTGGGATCATGTTATTATTGGGTGGATTATTGCTGATTAGATACACCTTGCGCATGCACATTTACCTATTGAGATCTTGATTCATTTCCTGATTTATGTGTGGTTTATGCTAACATCTTGTTAGTAGAGATATAATGACGAGTATACATGTTCATATCAGGAATATATTGTTGCATGCAATTAATCTTCATTCCTGAAAAATTACTAGCTCATGTTACGCATCTTTCGATTGATTCGTGCATAGTTTATTGATCCTGTTGCACGCCTAATTTACATTGTTAATAAAGTAAAGTTACATGAAGTGGACTTGATTATAATGAGGTTATTTGCTGTTGTAAAAGCATGAAGTTGTGCTTGTATATTGTAGGGTAAAGCTTGACCATTTAACCATCACTTCAAGACCCACAACTTCTTGTTTGGACAACATGCTTGGTCTGACTTGTAGATCAATTATTTCTCATTTGTTTCCCTTCGGTGATATTATTGTCATAATCACATGTCACAACATGATTTACATCACCCGTAGATAGCGTGGTTTCATGGTATGCTTGTTCGAGTTTGTCATGCTATGTGGTTTGTTTGTGACTGTGTTGTCAAGTTGCTGATTTGCATGTGTTACTTTTGTTATGTTTTGAGTTATGGTGAGTATAATTGTACACTCATTGTGTTGGGCTCGTGCTTGGCTATTGAGCTATAGATTGGATATAGTTATATTGATAGGTTGCATGTGCATTTACTAATAAAATGAATCATGGGCACGATTGTTTTGGGGCCGACGGACCATGGGTAGGACCTCTATGTAGACAAGCCTATCTGGAAAGACATGTATGTAGAAAGGCTAGGTAAATATTGTGACCTTGACAGGCACATTGTCATTTTCTACAGGACGGGCATTTCCAATGTTGCGATGGCACCATGTAGGTCACTTGCCGCGAGATGGGGTGTCAATCCGGAAGACCAATTTGTGCCAATCGGTGGGTCACTGGCGAGTGACCCGCATGTTGATTAGACCAGCATGGCTGGTTGTTTGATTCCTATGTAGAGGGATCACCACGGGGGGCACCTGGTAGTCCCGACTATGTAGAGTCGTGTTCCAATGCAGATGAACTACTTTGGGTGGAGCCCAAACGACGCAGCTATGTAGAGTCGTTGCCTTCTTGTTTGCATGTGTGGTAGGTAGGTTCCATGCATGGCTTTGTAATCTATTTTTTGACCCGGGGCATACTTGGTTTTATATATTGAAAACTCATGCATATTAATTGTTGTTTTGCCTCAGGTACTTAGGTTTCCTTCAGGGGTTAGACTGGCGGAGTTTCAGAGGATTTTGTACACGAGGTACACGTGGACGAGATTCTCCCAGTTGTCCTCTTTTGCTTCCGCATTATTATGGTGTATTTCCCTTTTGAACCTTAATTTATTGTATTTGACTTTATTTTCCTACATGGACAAACTCTCTTTTCAGTTATGTCCTATGTTTAGTCTATCCATGTATGTTTTATTCAGTACATCAGATCTTGTATGTATCGTCTTCCAATGTAACTTCTTCGGTCGTCGCGGATGACTCTGATTGCGACAGTTCGCTTGGTCTCCCCAGCATGCGTACCCGCGAGATTGGGGTGTTACAATCGTAGCACAATATAAACCAAGAATTGGATTTATATGGACCAAATGCATTTCGGTTGTCCGAACTAGTGATTCTAGTTGGTGGTTTCAGTGGACCGATCTATATGTGATCGCCCAATTAGCACGTTACGTCCATTTAGGGATTAACCATTCCTTAGATTAATTGACGTGATAAACTCTAATAAATTTAGTTAATTGTAATGTGTTGTCATATTTAATATTCAACCCAAAATCAAACACACAAACTGACAAACCTAATTACGAGATAGGGAAACCACTATTTTCTTTCCCAATCTCCCTAGTCAGCTCCACCCGACCAATTGGCCCATTTAGACCGACCAGCCCCGACCAATCACCCTTACCCAACTAGGCCCTCCCCACCAGCCGCAACCATCTTTTAAATCCAGCACCTGCTGACGAAGGTGCGATCAATTCTTCCATTTGTAATGAAATTTAATTACTCTGATTAAAATGACTCGTTTTAATTAGTTTCCAGAGAGCATATACGACAGTTTTGTTTGTTTGAAATTGTAATGGAAGTGTATTTTATGGACTCGAATGTTATGTTTTGGTGATGTTGAATTTTTTATTGGTAGTGGATCTTGTAGAGGATTAAGAATCAAATTTTATATGTATATTTACATTGAGATTTTTCCTCTTAATTTGTAGAAAATTATCGATCGAAAATGGATTTTCGCTAGTAGATTGAGTTATGCGTATGAGGCTGGGTTGAAGAAATTCTACAATTTACCCAGAATAATGCAAATGCTAGATATGGGTGATGGGTCTTATGTCCATGTAAGAGCTATTTTGGGATGTTCTTACATGATGTAAAAGATATAAAAGCTCATTTGTTCGAGAAAAGTTTTGACGGACACTATACTGGTTAGATATGGCACAGTGAAAATGAAACAAAACACCAAAAAGAAGGTGATCATAATGACCAGTTAGAGGATATGATCCAACATGTTGTCGACAATTAGTGTGATAAATTGAATCTACTTATTAGTCTACTGTCTGACAATGAAAAACCTTTGTATCTAGGTTGGACTGAGTTCACTAGGTTGTCCGCAATTTTAATGTTGTCTACCTTGAAAGTAGCAAATGGTTGGAGTGATGTTAGTTTCACTACCCTACTGAAGTTGTTCAAAGATATTCTTCCTGATAACAACGAGTTTCTGAATCGTACCTATGAGGTTAAAAAGATAATGGGTACCGTGGGCACGCAATATAAGAAAATACATGATGTCCTAATGATTGTACACTCTATATGGGTGACTTTGAAAACCTACATTATTTTCATGTTTATAATGTGTCACGGTACAAAAAAACGAAAATATGAGGGCTGATGAGAATGGAAAACTACAAGGTCTCCCTACGTAGGTGTCGTGGTATCTTCCAATAATTCCAAGGTTGAAGCGTTTGTTTGCATGTTTTGAGGAGTCTAAGAACCTGACATGGCATGCAGATCAAGAGACAGCAAATGATCAGTTTCTTTGGCATCCAATAGATTCTCCCTAGCAAAAGAAAATTTCTTCCAACTTCCCATTATTTGGTAATGAATCCAGAAACATAAGACTTGATCTATGTACCGACAGAATGATTTCTTATGGTAGTTTGAGTAGCCTTCATAGTTTGTGGCATGTTTTGCTTGTTATTTACAATCTCCCACTGTAATTAAGCATGAAATGTAGATACATCATGTTGTCGTTAATGATTTTAGGTCCAAAATAACCAGGAAACGACATCGACCCTTTATTGATGTCAGGCATGTAGAAAAAATATTTATGATAGTTTACTAGGAACTCTTTTGAACACACCTTGTAAGAGTAAAGATGGTTATAATGCCAGACTTGGCCTAGTAGAACTTGGTATACGAGGAAAACTAGCACTAGAAGATAAGGGCACCGTAATTTTTTACCACCAACTTGTTACACATTATCTAGAAAAGCAAAGATAACTTTGTGTTAAAATCTACACGGCGTCAAAGTGTCATATGGGTATTCTTTAAAGATGAGTACTCTGGTTTCCATGAAAGATTTGAAACTACTTGGTTAACTTCGCTTTTGGCGTTTGTGACCTCCTCTCCAATGAGAAGAAGGTGCGGGGAAATTATCGTTGATAATACCTAATGGACGGACAGTACCTCCCAACAAGATTGATATGTTTGGATCTTGGTCCATGATGGCCTTTTTATTGATTTTGACAATGACGGTATCAGATTATCATGAATGATTCATATCAATCTCAAGATTGCTATGTATTTATGCAGGAGCTTTTGCATATTTCTATTAGATCGATATTACCGGAACACATCAGACATGTAATTATCAAACTTTGTTTATTCTTTAACAAGATTTGTAGAAATTAAATTGATCTAATCTACCTGTGAAGTTGCAACGTCAAGTGGTTGTTACAATATGTCAGGGACATAAGTGTCCTTTAAGTGGAAAGTACCATTTCAAGTTTAGAGAACATACAAGTATGTACTTTAAAGGACGTACATGTCCTTAAAAGGATACCTTTTTTGGAGGAAGAAAGAATTTTAACCATCTTCCTAGTTTTAAGGACAAACTCATGCTTTACAGGACAAACCAAACCTTTAATGGACACACCTGTTCTTTAAAGGACACAAGTGTTCTTTAAGAGGAAGAGTTGGGCTGGTGCCCTTTAAAGGTCGTCCTTGTGTTTTAAGGACCCTTTCGAGATAATGAACATACAACTACTTTAAAGGACATACATGTCCTATAAAGTACTCATGTGTCCTTTAAAGCACAGACTTGTGGTTTAAAGGACATATTCGAGTTTTAAAGAACAGAACAGACTGCACTTTAAATTTTAAAATTTCTTTCTTTAATTTAAATTTTCAAACAATTATAAGTTCAAGAGTTGTGATGTTGTATACAAAAAATGTAAATAATTACCATTGAAAATACACAAAAGGTGGTGATGCATTCGAATGTGGACAAAGTCTCGGGACCGGATGGATTTAATGTGAAATTCTTGAAAGCCGCTTCGGATTGTGTGACTTGTTCAAAGCTATCGACGCCTTCTTAAGGAGTGGTAAGCTACTAAATTGGGTCAACTATACATCTATCACTATTATTCCAAAGAAGACAACACTCGCCACAGTTGATGATTATCTGCCCATCTCTCTTTGCAATATGGTGTATAGGTTCTTATCGATGATTCTGGCAAATCAATTGAAAGTGCTTCTTCCGATCTTCGTAGGGGAAATGCAAGTGCATTTGTGAGCGGAAGGCCGATCAGCGATAACATTTTACTTGCTCATGAGATATGGCATAATATACACTTGGGAGGAGGAAGGAGGCGGATGTGCTTGAAGTTGGATCTTAGGAAGGTCTATGACTCTATTTCAGGGTAATTCCTCGAGGAAGTACTTAATCATTTTGGTTTCCCATCTCACTAGTGTAAGCTTATGTTGGCAGCGTCCAAGCATCTTTCGTGGTCACGGTGAATGGAGCAAACTCGCGACCGTTTCATGCAACAAATGGACTATGGCAAGGGGACCCGCTGCCCCCCTACATTTTTTGTTCTTTGTATGGAGGTGCTTAGCTCTATGTTTAGAAGGGAGGTGGAGAGGGGTACCCTCGAACCAGCAAGGTGTGGGGATGTTCATGTTTCACATGTTCTCTTTGCGGATGATGTCATGGTTTTTGTTGCGGCTACTAGAGCAAATGCGAGGGTAATCAAGTGCATCCTTATGGAGTTTTCAACTACCTCCGGGCTACAGCTGAATGCATCCAAAAGTCAAATATTCATGGGGGTGAAGCAAATGAGGGCACCTGGATTTGTGCCCATCTAGGCATGGAGAGGGATGTCTTCCCAGTCAGATACTTGGGCCTCCCACTCTTCTCCTCACGCCTAGGAAGACAGGAACGCATGGGGCTGATAAGCAAGGTCCAGCAACGGCTTAGCACGTGGAAAATGAACTTTCTTTCGATGGCGGGACTTGTGGAGTTGGTGAGAAGTGTGCTTGTCTCTATGAGCATCTATTGGACATCGACTTTTCTTATCCCGCAGAAAGTTTTGAAGGAAGTAGAGAGCATCATAACCCAATTTATATGGGGAGGCTCTCAAAGTGGGTGGTTGTATCTTGGAAGGATATTTGCACACCGAAGAAGGAGAGTGGCTTGGGACTTCGGAGACTTCAAGATTGGAACGCTACTGGGTTGTTGCGTCTCCTTTGGCTGGTTGTGGAGGGTGGTGGTTCACTTGGGTTCGTTGCATGAGAAGGCGGTACTTAAGGAACCGCAATATCTGGTTAGTAAGGTCACCGTCGGTTTGCTCATGGGTGTGGCGGGGCATCTTGAGTGTCCGAGAGTTGGCAAAGGATAAGATTCAATACAAAGTGGGAAATTGGACAGAAATTAGGTTCTTCACCGATCCCTGGTGTGTCAGAGCCTGCGTACTGGACCTTTTAGGGAGTTGGAATGATCACTTCTCATTGATGGAGTATGCTTACAACAATAGTGTCACGTGAGCATGGTAGAAGAGTTACGCGGATCGTAGGTGTCGCAGGATGCAGTTTGAGGTTGGAGATCATGTCTTCCTGAAGGTCTCATCTGAGACGGTGTGATGGGGTTCAGGCGTAAAGGGAAGTTGAGTCTGAGGTATGTTGGACCGTTCACGATTCTGGATCACGTTGGTGTAGTGGCGTATCGGGCATCTTTACCGGCACAGTTCGTCGGCCTACACAATGTGTTCTAGATCTCCATGCTGAGGAAGTATGTCGGAGACCCATCGCATGTGATTTTGCGTGAGCTATCAGAGATTCACCATGACATGACCTTGTAGGAGCGACTAGTGAAGATCTTGGACCGTGCTGGGCGGCAACTGAGGCGTCAGACCATCCAGATGGTGAAGGTCTGCTGGCACCAACAAAGTGCAAGTGAAGCCACTTGGTGTGAGGATGTTGTAAGGAGTTTGTAACCTGAACTCTTCGTACATGGTTAAGGATAGCAAATTTTGAGGATGAAATTTATTTAAGGGGTGTGGAATGTAAGACCCACTTCCATGATAATAAAGTCCATTTTCATCTTTTGTACTTGTGTGATGGTTTGTTATATTGTTTGCTTGTGTTTGTGTGTTTGTCCTTATGTTCGGAAAGTTTCCTTTTTGGGAACAAATCCACTTGGAGAAAATCCCTCTTCAGGGAAGTTTCTTTTTTTAGGAAAAGTTTCCTTTTTTGGGAAAAGTTTCCTTTCAGGGAATTTTCCTTTTCGGTGGAGCGGGTGTGGCCCACTGGACGCGTGTGCAACTAGGCTCGATCAGTTTTGTCTTGGGCATATGAGGCTTTGGATTTAAATTTCTCTTTGCCACATGGGCTGGTGTATTCGGAATTAGTGAGTAAGAAATCAAGGATACAAATCTCATGGATTAGGAAGGAGAATTTTGGTGGGAGCAAGTGGGAATGATCTTGCGAGATCTTTTGGATTTGGGGAGATCTTCTGGGATATTTGCCGCAAGGAAAGGAAGGTGGGTGCATGTTTAGAAGCACAATCCAGCTCTCTCACTTCCTATTTCCCACGAAATTTACCTCTCTCATTCTGTCCATCTTCTCTCCAACCGACGGTAGTTGCAAACCTGGGCGCAACTCAACCTTGGTGGAGTGGAGCTAGGAGGCAACATTGTTTTCTTCTCAGTAAGGTCCAGATGTTGGTTTCCTCATCTCAGGTATGCGTTTGAGCCAAGGATGGGTGAGAGAGTTGGGGCATTGGCCTGGGGTTGGGATGATCGTTGCTTAATTGGGGCGTTGGCCTGGAAATTGTAATGTCTCTTCCATCATATTAAAATAGTTTGGTTTTTAGTTTCTCTCTTTTCATGTTGTTAGCTTAGAATGTTTTTCTTTTGCAATAATAATATGTTCATGTTTTGTGAGTAGTTTCACCCTCCTTTGGGGGGGTGGAGAAGATGTATATGTATGTTTTGAGGTTTTAATGCTTGACAGATTTCCATTTTTGTAGACTTGCATGTTTGTATGGTTATCGAGTTCATTTTGATCAACTACATATTGGGGGATTTTTTCTGGGTTTTGACACACATTTTAAGTTTCAGGAATAAACAGGTTTGAGAAGAAGAGACACAAAAAGGACCTCAATGCAACAAAAAAAGACTAAATTATGAGACTTATGGACTGATATGCAAGAGGGAAGGACCCAATATAAACCAAAAGGACCAATAAGCAAATCAACAAACTCCACACCATCATGAGGAGTATTTTGGTAGTTAGATTCGGGTCTAGACTCAAACAGCAGATTCGGCCACACCACACGTGGAGAATTGAAGCAATAAAGAACACAACCGAAACCGGGTCAAATCCGACCAAAAGTGGCCACCAATTGGCGGTCGTAGACAACCAATTGGTGGTCCATAATGCTCACGATTTGATCCAGCTTCCCGTGGTTGTGTAAAATGTTGTTTGTATTCATTTATAGAAGTTGCATTAATCCCACATCGGGGGATTGTCCATGATTACCTTTTTTCATGACTATAAATAGAACTCTTCTTCCTCCTTTGTAATTACCCATTTCTTGGTGGCATAAATACATGGAATTTGTATTTGTAAACTATGCATATTAATGCTCCCCCTATGGATGTGCATAGTTTTTGTTCAATTTTATGCCAAATTCCAAGTTACCCCCTTAATTATCTCTCCCCCTTTGACATCCATCAAAAACAAAAATAACTATGACTTTAAGCATAGAATTTGGATGTCTTGTAATGAAGTTGCTCCCCCTAAATTTTGCACTTCATTACACTAATAAAAGATATAACATTTAAGCTCCCCCTATCAATAAGGCTAGATGAAAACTATGAATATGATTCAAGTTAATTTCATTTAAGTTTCAACTTAGGCCTTATTCTAACATCCATTTAAAATTTGACATTTATAATCAATGGATGTGATAAATGATTTGCAATGAATAAGGTATATGATATGTAAATTAAGCATATAAAAACTAGACTTGAACCAATTTGATTGAAAAGTTTATAGGATGGGAAATTTATACCAACTTGAATCTTGAATTGGTTCCAATCTCATTTGGTGATGCAACCGGATTTGAATTTGACTCTTGAGCTCACCCGGTCACCACCAATCTCCTCCTCAAGCACCTATAAGTGTAGATTTAGGTACCCAAACAACTTTGGGTCCTTGAATGTTAGTTTTGGGAACCCAAACCATTTTGGTTTTAGGAGCCCACACACTTGAGGAACTATGGTTAATGAACATATGCTTGCCATTTAGTGTAGTGTGAGATACATGGTTTTTCAATTTTGAATTGTAACCTAAACCATGTTTTTGCAAGGATTGCCTTTGACTACCTAATAACATGTTGAGCATATGAGTTCCATTTGTGAATCTTTCTAAATCTTTTCTTAATTTCAAATTACAAGCTTGAAGATTTAGTTGATCACAATCTATGGGTGTTGCTTTTAATTTATCAATATTTGATGCATTCTTTTCAAATTTAGCAATCACCTCATTCTTCTCATTCATGCATGTTTCAATTTGGCTTTTCAGATCTTTGATTAACTTTCTAGCACTCTTGTTTTTATCACAAATGATCTCACATTGTTTAACTAAGTCATGAAATGCATTTTGAAGCTCATCATGTGTATAAGTTTCTTCATTAACACTTGAATGTGAGCTATCACTATAATATGACTTAGTTGAGCATGAATTACTAGAGCAAGAGTTAGATTCTACCTCACTTCCTTCATCTTGAATGGCCATGTAGCACATGTGTGCATATTCTTTTGTTGATGAAGGTGTGGTTGATTTGGATGACGATGAAGACGATGAATCGTCCCATGTAGCCTTGTGAGCTTCCAACCTCTTCCCTTTTCTCTTACTCTTCTCCTTTTCTCTCCTTCTCTCCCTCCTCTCATTTTTCTTCTCCTTCTCTTTTCTCTCATTTCCACTCTCTTCCTTCTCCTTCTTTTCTCTCTTTTCACTCCTTCTACCTCTTCTTTCATTCTTTTCTTCTTTATCCTTCTCGAGGTATTTGAAGAAGTCTTTTGCTAGGACTTCAATGTCCTCATCTTCTACATTCTTCCTTGGTTGGTCAATGTTTGCATATAATCCCAAGGTGTGTTTGTTCTTGTAGGATTCCTTCTCCTTTCGATGGTTGATTTGGAGTTCATATGCCATGAGATTTCCAACGCGTTCCTCCATCTTTAATTTTGAAAGATCGTGCGCCTCTTCAATTGCGACGACTTTGTCTTCCCAATCGATGCTAAGTGACCGGAGGAACTTCCTTGTCATCTCTCCTTCATTGATTTTTCTTCCAAGAACCAAAAGAGAGTTAGTGATATCGGTGAAGCGAGTGTTCATTTCGCTTATGTTTTCACCGATTTGCATAGAAAAAATCTCATATTTATGCATGAGGAGACTAATGCGGGTTTCCTTAGTTTTGCTATCCCCCTCATGATGCATTTGTAGTCTATGCCAAATCTCATATGCACTAACACAACCTCTAATCCTATTATATTCACCCTCATTAAGGCCACAATACAAGATATTCATGATTTTTGAATTCATTTCGATTTCTTTCATTTTGGGTCTTGTAAGTGAATCTAATTCATCTTCATTTGGGGGTGTGTATGGATTTTGGAGAAACATCTAATACTTGAGGTCATTAGAAATTAGGAAAATCTTCATCCTATTCTTCCAATAATCATAGTTAGACCCATTTAGCAACGGAGGTCGAGTTGTGCATAATCCCTCTACGTGATTAGATGTACTAGCCATGCTAAAAATATGATTAAGTATGCAATATAGCACACAAGGCTCTGATACCAAATGTAGGATCGTGTGGGTTATGGGTCCATAATTAAGGCTAATTAACAAATATAATCCTAAACAAACTCTACTTGCAAGTCAAAAGATGATGCAGCGGAATTTAAAACAAATACAAGCAAGTAGGGAATAAATAAGCAAACCACAATCACACGGGGATTGATTGGGTAAGAGTTGATGTGTGATTACACAAAACAGAAACTGCAGGACCCAATTCTGGATGGATTCGGTCGACCGGATCGGGATGAACGGTCGACCGTTTGGCAGTTTTGAACTAGGTTCGGTCGACCGGTTAGGTAACGGTCGACCGCCCAACGCTACGACTTAGGTACACTTAAGACATCGGTTGAACACAAGAAAAAGGGTTCGGTCGACCGGTTTCGTCCAGGCACTTTGGGGTTGACAAACAATTAGATATTCGGTCGACCGAAACAGGTCTAGCGGTCGACCGATTTTGTCCAAGAGATTTGGGTTTGTCAAGAGATGAACAAACGGACGACCGATCATGGTCCTCGGTCGACCGATACATGAAATGTATTTGGGGTATTTTTGGTTTAATACGAATATGACCGTTGGGTATATACTACAAAAATAACGGTCGGAAAATTGAGTTCAAACGATCGACCGAAAGAGATGGTGCGGTCGACCGACACCAGACAGGGAAAACACAAACAGAATACTTGATCATCCGGTTGACCGAACGGCCTGTTGCGGTCGACCGAATGTGGGCAGACAGTTAGGGTTCAGGTTTAGTGTTTTCTAATCTAAGTTTGGGTGATCTATTGAAGTCCAAATTATGTGAAATTTCGTGTGTGACTTCTATGAGTAACCTAGTGTGTGTTTAAGTTTATTTTAGCTCAAGTATGCTCAAAATACACAAGTTCCTAAAGACTCAAAGAAATACAAAATACATGTCTTCAATTGAGCTTGATTACATGTCTTGACTTGTTTTCCTTTCTTCCTTGAGTCTTGATCACCTGTAGAGGTTAGCACAAAGCAATATATATGCAATGCAATATGTGTGCTACTCTACATGATCATAATTAAGATTAGGTTAATTAAATCATCAAAACATAGATTAAGGCCAAAACGCCAACAGGTACTTCTCCCTAAGACGTGAAACAATTTGTTCTGAGTGTCACAACATTAATATACATTTACTGATGGTTATTTCTGAGTGTTAGCACATTAATATATGTACAATTTGATTTCTTAAGTGAACTTCTTCAGTTACATTTCTGAATTATTTGTGTTGTTATGAAAAATCATATATTTTTAAACAACTTTATGACACCATTCTTAAATTCAAATTCAATCAAGTCTATCAAGTTAAAAATATCACCAACCAACTTGTTTCAAGCTAACTTGTACGCACACGAACATTGAGACATGACAAACTAACTTGTTACATGGACACATTGAATCAAGATAAACGATTTGTAAAAATAACCAAACAAGTTGGGTCGTTCTACCAAATGAGCTGGCTTGTTTACAACAAACGAGCCGAACGACCTAGGTCATTTTGTCATTCTTTGTTTTGCTCGAAACTAACAACAGGTAAGTGTAGGGGTATTTGATTAGTAGCATATAATACATTACATTCATGCTATATATCCTTTATTTTACCTCAATTTTGTGCTACTCGAGTGTTTGTTTGATGTGTTTCAGGTTTTAGATAATAAAAAATTGAATGGAAGAGAAAAGAACCAAAATGCAAGAAGAAAGGTCCTTATACAGGGGTATAGACGTTGGATTTCGGCGGTCCAAGTACCCGACGTATATTTCCCCGTCGCCTATTCCTTGTTGTATAGACGTCAGCTACATACGACTGACGTCTATAAAGTGTATAGACGTCGTCTATATACGACCGACATCTATTATATGTTAATTAACCAAACAATACATTGAAACCTATATCGGGCATTCTGCACTCACATTAATCAAGCCCAAGCTGGCCAAGTGCCCCAAGTGCCAATCTTTTGACAAATAACCACGAATATAAAGCCCAACATGCCCAGGTGCCCCAAGTCGTTCGCGTTCAGCAGTAAATGAGTGGTGGAGTACATCAACCACACCAACAAAAATAAATTCTCCGATGTGGGACTGAACTATTACGCCCTATAGACGTCTGATATATAGATTGATCGACGTCTATACATCCGACGTCTATACATTGAAATAACAATAATTAATAAAAAATACGCCCTACAGACGTCGGCTACCATATACAACCGACGTCTATACATGGGTAAATAGTAAAAAAAATGTTGCAACCATCTTAAGCTGCCCAAGTGCCCCAAGTGCCAATCTTTTGACCAGTAAATATATATATATATATATATATATATATATATATATCTCACTTGCATTTTGTAGTGTGGTACCAAACTCCCATTTGGAAGTGAAGGAGTGGTGGAGTACTTCAACTCCACCAATAAAAAACTTTCTCCAATGTGGGACTAAACTTCAACACAGGTTACCATAAACACACATGTGTACAACACACATGTGATAGTTACATTGATGTAACTATTTTTAGATCCACATTATTCTTGTACAAAATAAATCCACATAAATTCTTGCACGAAATAAATCCCAAAAAATTGCATTATTTCTTATACAAAATAATTTCCAAACAAATGAGTTAATTCTTACACGAAATAAATCCCAAAAAATTGCATTATTTCTGATACAAAATAAATCCACATAAATTCTTATACCAAATAAATCCAAAAAATAAACAAAAAATATTTTCTTCTTTCAGGAGGTATACACGTCGGTTATACTAACAAACCGACGTTTATACAAACCTATAGACGTCAGATATCAAAACATCCGACGTTTATACCTATAGACGTCGGATGTTTTTATAGCCGACGTCTATTCGGTGACTTCTATTGATCATTCCGCACTAGTGAATTATTGAAGCATTTTAGACATGTTTGTCATGATCAATGACCCATCTACCATTCAGGAAGGACTCAGACGAAAACCAGAGGGACCTGAATGAAAGGAACATATTTAAAGCACAAAAGTCCCTCAACACCATGATCTTGAAGAGTATTTAGGAAATTAAGATCTCACGTGCTCGAACCAATGGACCTGGAGAGCACCCCATGTGTAAAATTAAGTACCTAAGTTGCTAGAGAAAATTAGGGTGAATCGAACTCAAATAATCCACCATTGGCGGATTTTAATCCACTACTGGCGGATCAATTGGGTGCAAACACATTCTAATTTCTCCCGTGGCTCGAACATGTTTATTTGGGTGCAACAGACCATAGAGAAATCGATTGCAGCCGTCGGATTGCTCCCAGATTCATCTACACCACTCTTTCTTCTATAAATAGCAATGTTTCGCCTACCGTTCTCCTACTTTCTCTTAGCCTCCACTATTTAAATAGCTTAGGTTTTACACAATTTGGCCAGTAGAGAAAGGTGGGAGTTGAAGCTTGTAATATTACTCTTTAGTTAATCTAAATGTAGATTTGGATTCCTCTCTTCTCTAGCTTTGTTTCTGTCCAAGTGTTGTTGTGTTTTGTTGGTTTATTTAGTACTCTACTTTTCTTACGATGTTTAATGTAGGTTTCTCTCTTTCTATAATTGTTACCGTGAGTAGAGAGTAGATCCACCCCATTTGAGGTGGAGGGGATGTAGACTATGTGTTGTGTGATGATGGGTTCTTCTTATTTATGTCATTTCCATGTGCATAATGTAGATCTATGCTTGTAGCATGCTTAAACTTGTATTAGATGGGATAATGACTACTTGTCTCATGCTAGATCTAGAGTTTATCTTGTTGCTTGTAATTGTTTATCTCTGATTGAATTGGCTTGTTATGTATGGATGTTTGATTAGTAGAGAATGCATGAATGTATTGAGTTGTATGGATGGTTAACTAATTTCCTAATGGCTAGGTAATAATGGCTTGTGCCTCATGTAAATAAGAATCACTCACACACACATACCTACGCACCTCCACTTAATGGTGGTTTAGAGTAATTGTTGACCATTCATCGTTTAGTGTAGTTAGTTTAACATAATCCCCTCGTTCTCCTTTTTTCCCATTCGAGTATGGTATTCACAACAATACTCACAACTCCTTGAGGTTCGACCCGTATTTGCCACGTCTTCACCAATGCCATATACTTGCAATTAATTAAAACGGTCAATCAAGTTTTTGGCGTCCTTGCCGAGGAGTTGGCCGCCGTCGTTGTTGTTTCCACAATTTCTGTGGGTTTTTATTACATTTTCATTTTAGTTTTGTTATTGTACAGGGGACGAAGTGGACAGGGGACTGCATTAAGGAATAAGAGCACACAGGAGTAATTTGGGGACAGGATTCCCCAAACAATCCACCAGTTGTGGATTCGGTGAGGATTTGTTGTTCTTTTTCTGCAGTAGCTCCTGATTAGTAGCATATCATGCATCATATTCATGCTATATATCCTTAATTTTACCCTAATATTCTGCTACTCGAGTGTTTGTCATTATATTTCAGGTATTAGGTAATAAAGAAGAGAAAAATGACTTAAACTTAAGAAGAAATGACTTAAATGAAGCAAAATTGACCTCTCTGTCATGCCCAATGACCCATCTACAAGAGGGAAGGATCAAATAGCAAACCGACAAACTCTGCACCATCATGAGGAGTATTTTGGCAATTAGATTCGGGTGCGGACTAAAATGACTGACCAAGGCACACCCCATGTGCATAATTGAAGATCTTAAATCGACGTACAAAATTAAGTCCCCTTTGACCAATTTGGACAGCCAATTAGCGGTCCGTTTTAACTGAATCGGACTTGGTTTGTGTCTATGTTTTTGTGTCTATTTTGGTTATGTTTCATTAGTCCCACATTGGGAGATTGTTCACAGTTACCTTTTTAACCTACTCTTCACTCGGTCCCCAAATAGAACTCTTTTTCCTCCTTTGTAACCTACTCTTCGCTTGGTAGTCATTCTCTCTACTTGGAGTAAAGTCTTGGAGTAAAACTCAAGTGGAGAGATGCTACTTGTCATTTAAGTCATGAATAAAATAAACCTTTGTTAGTTTCATGTTGTCTCTTTTAATTCTTGCTTGTTTAGCTTAATTTTGTTTTATTAATCTTAGTATAATTAGTTAGAATGTTTTTCTTCTTAATATAAATGTTACTTTAATGAGTAGTGAGTAGTTCCATCCCCATATGGGGTGGAGATGATGCGCATTTAGGTTTTGAGGTTTTGGTGTTTTACGAATATTTGATTTTGTAGACTTGAATGTTTGTATATTCATCGGGTTGGTTTTAATCATCTACATGGTTGGGGATTTTTGTTTGGATTTGTCATACGTTTCAGACACATAGGTAGGGACAGCTAGGGCTGAGTGCTGCGGAAGAAGAATTGTCACAGTCCGTCTCGTACACGCCTCACAAGACTAATGTTGCCTCCTATTGCAACCTTGCCGGAGTTGCGGCTTCGCCGGAGTTCTCTACTGACCAAGTCGTTCGAGGGAAGGAGAAGATGGAATTTCGTGTGGGAGAGGGTGAGGGATCAGAGAATGATGGCTAAGGTTGGTTGGGGTTTTGTTTCAAGCAACAATGACAAAAGGAAAGACTTGGATGCAAAATAATTTTTAATTAAAACATGCCTTACACGTGATAATTTAAATATTTGCATCCAATCTCAGATCCTTTCTTGCTAACTAGGATGCCACGTCATCCTCAACTGCCTACTCAGCGCAACATGTCCCAAAGCCAAGCACAGGTGGAATTTCACAAGCAACATGCACCCGATCGACCCGATAGAGTAAATTGTTTACAAACTTGCCCGATGAGTCACACGCGCTTACGAGTCACATTTGCTCGCCCAGAAAAGAAACTTTTCCCGGAAATTAAACTTCTCCCGGAAAAGGAAACTTTTCCTCGAAGAGGAAACTTTTCTGGAAGACGGGTTTTTCCCCATAGAAACTAATCCCGAAAAGGAAACTTTCTCCGAAAAAGAAAACTTTTCCGAAACAAAAAATAAGCTTACAAAACCTCAAATATACAATCCAATAATGCCGCCCTGCCACACCCGTATTCCTACTTCGATTTTATTTTTCATGGTTATTTTTATTGTAATATGAAAAGAGAAAACCTATTGGAAGCACAAAAGAGTAAAAAAATTAAAAGAAAAATAATAATTGATACGAACGATTTAAGTAATTGAGAGATGAATTTAACAGTCCAGTTAAATCTGTCCAGAAGGTTTGCGAGGTTTCCCAAAGAATGCTTCGTATGAACAAATCTGCTGCAGAAGAGGTCAAGATATCTACTCTATCAAACAACAAGACGAGGGAGCAAGCAAGAAAGAAACACATTAACGAAGACATTCAATAAAAATATTTCTATGTTTTTTTATTTAAGTAAACAGAACACTCTCCATAGTCAACAAATAAACAAGCCGGTAAGAAATCATTTTCTACCCATAAAGTACTATTTGCTTCAAATGGCTTTATCTAATTTTGAATTCTATGATTTCCTTTAGGCCACACCCCGGCAGAAAACCTACAGTGATTGAAGTGAATGCAGTTCCTACTTCAATGAGTTCCCAATATCGATCACGAATCGGTACTTGACATCCCTATTGATAAGTCTTTCGATCGCAGTGTTGATGTATTCCATATCAATGACTTCAACTTCTGGATATATCTTTTTGGCAGCACAGAAGTCCAACATTTCCTGTGTATCTCTAGTTCCACCGGTTAAACTTCCAGCCAGGGTTCTCGCCCCTGCCAAAATAACATGCAATGGAAATTGCTTTTACTGAGCTAACATGGATATCTACAGAAGAAACAAATCAGAACAGAGAAGGGGAACTACCTAAATTAAGGCTAGCGGGGCTAATCTTTATTTCACTTGGAAAGCCAACCAAGACAAAAGTGCCGTGAATCTTAAGGAGTGACATGTACGGATCAAATGGGTGACTTCCAGATGCAGTGTCAATAATAAAATCCAAGGACTTGGTAAGAGCCTGTTACGACATTCAATGATAAATATCAAACTACAAATAAATCAATCAGACGAAAATTATAATTTTAGGTCTACAAGACGTTAACCAAAATCAAAGTAGGTGAACAATGTTTTGGTCAACAAAAAGCATGGGATATTACTACTAAATGCAAATCTTGGTTGTTTATTGATCATATCATATTAAAGAAAGATTATTTAACACACAATATAATATACATGGGAAAATATCTCGGGCGTGTAATCAATAATTCAGGGTGCAACTGTGTTAACTGACCGTATGAATGAAATTATGCAATATTCTTCAATAAAAAAAGAATAACTTTCATCAGAAAGCATATGTCAAGGATAACATAAATTATTTTTATAAAAACTGAGTAGATCCCAGCCTCTCGGTTGGACGGTTGAGATTCAATGAGCAATGCTTCGAAAAATATCATGTGATGCAAAACCCGATTCTTTTTAAAGATTAGAATGACATTACAACTAGCTACCAATGCTAAGAAGAGGTCAATGAAACTAATCTATGATATCAATACACTTACATACCTTAATTGTTTAGAATGAGGATTAATGGAATTCCACATGAACATTTCTAAGTGGATGATTACAAAGTCAAGTTCAAACGAGCATACATCTAACCAAGCAGAATAATTGCGAAAAGTTAGTTAACTTTGAAGTGCTTGCATATCACATTCATAACTGAAAGCATATGACAAAATGGCACCAATAAGAGTCAAAAGCAAGCAATTGACGGTTGACGCCTACCTCCATTTCCTTCTTGTCGGATGAGATCACAAAGTTATCAGCTCCAAGAAGCTTCAAGGCCTCATCTTTCTTGGACGCGCTAGTACTGAAAACTGTAACCTTCAAACCGAATGCCTTCCCAAACTTTACGGCCACATGCCCAAGTCCACCAAGTCCAATAACACCAAGTGACTTACCAGGTTGGTTCATCTTATGGCGTATCATGGGATTGTACACTGTGATCCCCGCACATAACAGAGGTGCTGCCTTAGCCAACGGGTAACCCTCAGGTATCCGGTAGCAGTACCTGTCAGCCAGTATAGGTAAACAGCAACGTCCATTTAAAATAGCAACCATGTAATGTAATAAATGAAATATACAAGTAGTTGAACATGATGGTATATCCATCAGATCAAATTCCTTCAATTTTGTTTATTACAAAGTCTTGTGATAAAATTTCCCCTGAAATAGAACCGCAGTTTTGACCACATAAATGCCTCTAGGTCCCCGGCTGTTGTTAACAGAAGTAAGAGCATAACTAAAGCCCCGAAAGGCAACTCAAATAGAATCCTCATCTGCTCGGTATTTTGCTTTTTGGCTGTTGTGCTATACATCTTACCTTGTATTATAAAGAAATTGTGCAATAAAGTTTCATTGCAAATTTGATGTAAGAAATAAAGTAATGAGCTCAGTGTTCAGACAAATGCTTGCCTCTCGTGAACAACTATATAGCTTGAATAGCCACCCTTTGTGTATGAGCCACTAGCATCAACAGCGTTAAAGGTGGCCATGTTTTTTGAACAATGAACCTCTAGTTTCTCGTTACAATATACACAATCCCTACATGAATCAACGTAAGTTCCAACTCCGACATGATCACCTATCTTGAATTTTTTTACATTAGCTCCAACTTTTTTAACTGTTCCAACGATTTCATGCCTGCAAAAAAATACCAATTGAGAATTGAATATTGTCCTCCAATGAATGATAAATATCATAAAAAGATTATTTGTAATGGATTGGCAAAAACAGTTTAAATAGCAATCACAGTAATTGTGAAACCAAAGCAATTTAATGTGTAGCTTTAGATGAATCTATGCTGCATAGAATAGACAACTAAGAGTTTGATTGGCAATGCATTTACTATGAGGCTGTGTAATAATCACTTATATGATCAAGCTACGGAGTCATATACCCAGGCACAAGTGGATAAATCGAGTCCCTGTGTTTATTCCTTGACCAGATGTAATCCGCATAACAAATGCCACAATGTGTTATGTCAAGAGAAACATCATCGCTGCCAACTTCCCTGCATGAGGTTGACCCAAAAAATTAACTTTTAATACAAACTCAGAACATTAAACAACTTCGTGCAACAATCAATTCAGTAATTTATGCACTATCAAAAACTTGAACATCCTCCACTGAATTGCCAAAAGAATGAGAAAAATTATCACAAAAAAGTATGGGAATTATATCTTAGATCATCATGCAAAAGATAATAGAGCAATTTCATGCTATTAAACTGGACAGAGAAACTTGTTGGTGAGCTAAATCCAAGACACAAAAATTGTCTGTCTTAAAACTGGTTGTAAATTTGCAAGGCTGTGTAATTAAGATTGATAAATAACAAAAGCTGATAAATTATTAGCACGTCGGCATGTTTTGGAGAAATTTTAGTGTATATTGACTTTGGAGATAGAGCATCTGAAACAGATAAAAAAAAGAACACCCTAGTGACTGTAAACATGATTTAAAAGGAACCTAAACCATATGTTTATACCTGATAATGTCAAGGAAGAAGATATATTCTCTTTCAGTCTAAGAAGCACGGAGACGGACACAAGACACGGACACGGACACGGGGATACGGCATTTTTCTAAAAAGTAGGACACGGACACGGCAGTAAAATTATAATTAAAAATTAAAATATATATAAATAAAAAATAATATACTTGTAAAAAAATAATTAATCATAAATGTTAAATATTCATAATAAAATAATATACGTTGCTTCAAGTTGCCTCCTCATTGTCCATGACAAAAGTAGTCATTGGGCCTATTCTTAAGGGAAGCAAACTGAAATTAACCAAACAAAAAAAACATTGGAGATAGACATATGGACTTCGATAGGCCCATGATAGGATCCAATGGGTTACCCTAACAGTGATAGTAATTGTAAATAAAGCACAACTTCAAGGGTTGTACTGGAACTTCCTTGACCCAACGGTTTATCTTCTTCTTCTCCGCTATATAAACATTCCGGTACCGAAAAGGATGAAGAAAAAAAAAGACAAAAGTCAAAATCGAGACCAAGGAGTGTCTTAGCCGTGTCCACCACTGCGAAATGTCGAAACTGCCCCAGACACGCCACCTGGCGTGTCCGGCACGTGTCCAAGGCGTGTCCGAGGAGTGTCGGTGTCCGACACGGCCACGACTCGGACACGAAGACCGTTTTGAAGTGTCTGTGCTTCCTAGCTTTCAGTAGTGCAGGCATAATCAACATATGGGTAAAGCTTGACAAAAATTTCAAAGTTTCGAAGTATTTAGAACAGAATGCTACGTTCCAGACAACATTTGGTTGCAGCAATTGTCTAATTTATTACATATCAAAATAAATTTCCTGATATATTACATAGAATTGTGACTCAATTTAAGTTTACAGAGGCAAGACGTTCTGTTTTTAGTAACAACATCTAAGACCTTGCAAGACCCATGATCTAATATATAGTTGTCACACAACTTCAACTGCTAATATAAGTTGTACTACTTCTGTTATATAAGCCAGTGAAGTTGAGCAATGTGAAGCCCACATTGAGCTTGGTAGGGTCTGTTACTAATTCCATGAGTTGCTGGCCCATAGTAACTTCCTTAATTTATTACCACAAAAGCTTAAGCCAGAAGTTACTTATGATAGCAACTTAGGTCCTATATACCCTTTCCAACTCTTCTAATTAGCTGGTATGGGACTAAACTCAATACCAGGATATTACAGATGTACCGAGGCTGGCATTTAGAAGCTAGTTTCCAAAAACTTAAACGTGTCTAGTTCTATTGGCTGGTTGCTTGAGTGGTGGAGTCAGTGGGATTTTGACTTCATCTGATTTGGGGCATCTGTGAAGTGCATGAATGATAGCTTGTGATGTATATAATGTATTGGCTTTCTTATGTTCCAGTGATCCTTTTATAGCATGCACGTGGCCTGTGGTATGGGTAGCTGGCCAGTTGAGGCCGCCAGCCCAATTCCATCCTTTTCTTTGTATATTTTTCCCATTAATAGTGTTACTATTATCGATAAATAAAAAACTTAATCTGCAGAATTATGATGTTTGACATTTTGTTACATCTAATGTTCAGAACAAGGTTAGCAACTTGCATACGTACATGACTATAATGTATCGTGACTTCGCGTTGGATGAAAACAATACAAAAACAAATGTGTACTATTTCACACCGACCTGGGTGTTGCAAGCATTCAGAATAACAGTCTATTTTGAAGTACTAATTTGCATGCTCCAACATGAAAACGATCCCAAGCTAGTTAGGTAATTGGAGCAAAACTCGTGAGCAAGAAATAGAATTTGTCTTGAATATAATATGAAATTATTCCATTTAGAAACATAAAAGACAGACAACACTACAGAATTTAAATCACATGAAGCATTTGTTTTGTTTATGTCCAGCCCAAGAGAAGTCATCAGTGATTGTTTTAGCTTTCAACAAAACTCTTTTTTTACCTCCGACTGAATTTGTAGGGTGAAAGAATACCAGACGAATCCCTAGCTGCCCACCCGAGGCAGTCTTCTGCACCTTCTTGGCTCATCTTTTAGCTCCTAAATCATAAGAGAAAAATATAGAGCAGAAATTAAATAGGTTTTTGCATTATATAAAGTGGTGTAAGTAAGATGGAGACTAGAGGTGGTTGTGGCTCCTACAAACTTTTCATAAGTGAATGTAAGTTTAAGGGATTTCAAAATTTTGCCCCCAAAATTCTTGGTTTGGGGTTTAGGCATCATGTGTTAGACCGGACAACCATGTCGGATTGGGTGAGAACCAACCTGCTAACTCAAGAACTGATCATTAACCTGACCTGTCCAGATTACGTGTACTAAAATTCAAATCCAAAATACTAATTGGATTAAGAAGTTACACCAAATATATGCTTGTGGTCAACACATTGTAAGACCTGTCTACGCAATAACTTAGTAACAAGGACTGTGTTTAGCACAAGTTTTGTACCAGCGAAGTGCAAAAATTTCTGACAAACATACACACAAATTCAAACAAATATATCAGAGGTCAGAGAACCCAAGGCGACACTATCTCCGCTGACCTACTTACAATCCAATCACAAGTAAAAGTTTAAAAGCAGCAAGTTTTTAGTTAACCAAAGTATCAACGAAATAACAAACTAAACAGTATAAATCAGGAACAGATCCACTAAAATGGACACCCAGCAAACAGAACAAGTTAAAAAACCACATAAAATCCGAAGAATATTGATAGAAACGACAAATCTAACACTGAACTAAAATTGGATCTGAAAATCGATTGTGCGTAGCAGATCAAGAAACGTTCTGCTGTTACTTAATCTCAGCCAAAAAGGAGACCGACCCCGGTGGTTCGGAGATGGAGTCGGAGGGCAGCGTGGTCTGGAATGTGGAATTAATGAGTGTTTAGGGTTAGGGAAGGAGATTATATTGTATATACAGTAGGCAGTGTGACACGGTGAGGGATTGGAGACGTCACACGGCCTTCGTGGTGAACCGTGTAGATGTCCTTAATCCAATCCCACAACCAAGATTAAAAAACTAAAATTTGGTTAAAAACTAAAATTTGGTTAACTTTGCTCAGGTGGTTTTACTTAGAAATATAATATGCCTAATGGATATTGTGACTTTAGTGGATATTGTGACATGAGTATAGATCACTGTTTTAAAAACCGAACCGAACCGACGGTCAGACGGAGTTGGATCGTGAACCAATAGCAGACCGGTCAGTTCTGTCAAAAAACCGGTCTCCTTATGAACTGGAGTGAACCGAAGAAAACCGAAAAAATCGATCGAACTGAAATGAACCGGTTTTTTCAATTTAAACAAAATTTGATTTTTATTGTTTTATTTTTTGTTCAATTTTGACCCAAATTCAAGGGTTTTTATTTTTTACTACTCTTTCCCCAACCCCTCACCAGGCCTCTACCCCTCACCGCTCCTTCACCTTTCGCGATCATTTCATTTTTGTTTACAGGTTTGAATTAAAATATTTTACAGATGAGTAATTTTGTTGAAATTGTTCATAGTTTAGACACTTGGTTATTACTTATTATGTAAAAAAATAATAGGAAAAATCGGTTCAATCGGTTGGACCGCCGCTACGGAGTCGGTTCGGTTCAACTCTCGGTTCACAAAATTCTAATGTCATGCTGACGTCATCATCGGTTCGACCAGGTTGAACCATCGGTTCGACCAGGTTGAACCATCGGTTCGACCACTTTGAACCAAACCAAGCTGTTTTCGGTTCGGTTTTTAAAACATTGGTACAGACTACTTAGTACTGACACAGTTTGGTTGGTAGTGGTATATACAGTGGTTGACCCAAGAATTTTGAAAGAAAACCAAAATATTGATGTTAATTATAATGAAAATTAGTATAACTTAGTCAAAACAAGGAGGTTGACGTCCGGAAATCAATCGTGTTGGTACTCGGTTTATCCAAGAATTTGATATCTGTATAATTGTATTCATATCTAATTACAACTATTAAGGAATTTGCAAATGAGAATATGAATATTGGTACATCCAATTCGAATAATACTCAGGTTAGATATCCATATGACGACATCCACGCTCGTATTCGTACATATTGTATCATACACATGTGTGATAAAACATTTCATAACTAATTTGTTCAAATACAACGGTTTGGAAGCATATTAGTATTATATATGTGTGTTGTAAAACAACTTCTTAATTGTGGTTTATTGGTTTGGATCTCTGCTCCAAGTTTGAAAGAACATGGGTGTGAAACCCACAAGGACTTATATCGTTGGATTTTTTTGCCAAAACAGCAAAGTAGCCTCCGAAGCCAATGATAAATTATCAAGGAAGATTGGAAGAAGACTATTAAGGGATTTGTGCATCAAGATTTTAAGAGAATTAAAGGAAAAGTTTTTCTCTTTGACCAACCAAATTCCTAGAAAAATTGCCCAACTTTTCCTTACTTTCCATAGCATCGGTATTTATTAACAAAGCAAATTCTCATGCCTTACCTAAACCTGGGTAGCATGTCGTATCGTGTCGTGTCGGCACGGCACTGTTCCAATGACTCTTAGAGTTGTTAGTGTTTTTTTTGTTTTTTTTTAAATTACTAAATACCCTCATCCTCTCAATATAAACCCCCCAACCCTTCCCATTTTTTTCACACAAAATTCATACTCTTCTTCCAAATCTCTCCAAACTTCTCTACTCTTTATCTAATTGCTCTGATTTTAGTGGAAACGGGTAAAGTTTGAGTTAAAGCGTGAAGTCTAAAGCTACAAGCAGAACGCTGACCGCCGATTTTGCGACTACTCCGCTCTTCATTTTCCAGGTTTTTCTAACATTTTATAGTAGTTAATTTTATTTCATCAATCATATCATCGTGACTTTCTCATTTATGAAAAGAATCACTTTTTGTTTGCATATTTAGTAATTTTCACGACTTTAACATCTGATTCTGAATATTATGATAACCAACTTCCCTCTCATGTTAATCCACCGAGACCTACGGGTACAACTACTAGGAAAAACATCTCGAGTATGGGATGATTTTGGTGAAGAACAACTGCAGGGTAAACCAATTGCTACTTGTAAACATTGTGGTAATGTATATTCGACTAAGTCAAGTGGAGGAACCGGTCATCTAGGTAGACATTTACTTGTATGTAAAGTTAAGAATAATCCTTCATCGGTGGTGGGTTCACGTCAATAGGTTTTAGACACAGCTAGTGGAACTTTAAATTTCAGAAGATATTGTTGATTAGTAGGATATCATACATGACATTCATGCTATATCCATTATTTTACCCCATAATTGTGCTACTTGAGTGTTTGTTTGATGTGTTTCAGGGTTTAGGCAATTAAGAAGAAAACGGAGAGAAAATGACCTAAACACAAGAAGAATAGACTAATTTGGAAGGTTCTGGACCTGTTTGTAATGCCAATGACTAGATTGTAACTCAGGAAGGACCCAAGTGAAAATTCAGAGGACTTAAGTGTAAAGAAAAATATGTTGGTTGCAAAAGTCCAGAAGCTCCTGAACCTGAGGATTAATTCGACAATTAAAACCAAACGGGCTCGAACTAACAACTCCGGGCACACCCCACATGTTTATTATGTTAACTAAAGTTGTGGTTAAAATTTGGAGACGATCAGAGAAAAATGATCCGCTAGTGGCGGATTAAAATCCACCACAGGCGGATCCGGTTAAGAGTTTGACATCCGGATTTCTATGGTGGGTCGGGTTCTCGGATCAGAGCAATATACAACATCCAGCTCTGAGATTGATCTGAGATTGGGTGACCTATTAAGTTCAATTGATCTGAGATTTTGTGTGTGACTTCTATAAGGAACCTAGTGCGTATGTGAGTAGATATTTACTATAGTAAGCTCAAGTATACACAAGTTCCTATGACTCAATTACAAGTAAAATTACATGTCTTCAAAAGCTTGATTACATGTCTTGACTTGAATTCATTTCTTCCTTGAGTCTTGATCACCTGTAGAAGTTAGCAAAAAACAATATATATGTTATGCATACATAATGTATGACACTCTACATTAGATTGTGATTAAGATTAGGTTGATTGAATCATCAAAACATGGATGAAGGCCTAAAACCAACAGGTTTTATGTTTAAATTTCAGGAATAAACATGTTTAAGAAGAAGACACAAAAATGACTAAAATGCTAGAAAAAAGACTGATCTGTGAGACTTATGGACCTATCTGCAAGAGAGAAGAACCTGAATGTAAGCCAGAATGACCAAATGCAAACTGAGAAACTCCACACCATCATGATGTGTATTTTGGCAATTAGATTCTGGCCCAGACTGAAACCAACCGATCAGGGTGCACTTCACGTGAAGAATTGACGCATTTAAGAAGGCATCGGAAATCGGGTCGAATCACACCAATTCTGACTGCCAGTTAGCGGTCTAGTGTGGTCAAGATCCGACCCGACTTCTCGTGGTTATGTATTATGTTGTTTATGTCCATTTTAGGAATGTTTTAGTAGTCCCACACTGGGGGATTGTCCTCAGTTGCCTTTTTCATGTCTATAAATAGAACTCATCTTCCTCCTTTGTAACCTACATATTGCTTGGTAGTCATTCTCTCTACTTGGAGTAAGCATTTGGAGCAAAAACTCAAGTGGAGGGAATGCTACTTGTAATGTGAGTCATCAATAAAATAATTTCTTTTACTTTTGTTTCATTGTTGTCTCTTTTGAATGCTTGCATGTTTAGCTTAGTTTTGTTTTCTTAATCATAGTATAACTAGTTAGAATGTCTTCCTTTCTTAATATAATTGTTAGGTTAATGTGCAGTGAGTAGTTTCATCCCCCTTTGAGGGTTGAGATGATGTTTGTACATATATGAAGAACGGAATGAATGCTATCTTATGAAATATGTGATGAATGTGACTGTATGTTTGTTTGTTTGAATGAGAATACTTAACTTGATGGGTTTTGCCACAACTTTTAGACACTTCACATGCTTGTTTAGGTTCTTAATAACCAACTTGTTTATGCTCATGTTAATCAACTATGTTAGTAATTGGATTGATAGGTTTTGCCACAACCATTAGACACTTCTATGCATGAAAACACAACCTATACTTGTGTTGTGTCGAATGCATTCTTCACCACCTTATTACATGTGTACACACACCTCCCCTTAGGGGTTTTCCTTACTGAATTTCATCTAGCATTGTTAGTTGCTTAGTTTAGTTTTAATTAATCTTGAGTTATTATCTTTCTCATTTGTTAGTTACTTGTTTAGTGTAGCCTAGTTTAGTGTAACAAAACTTTTTCTCTTTTTTTGCCACTTGATTTATGAAGAACTGGAGTTGACAAACCTCCTTGTGGATTCGAGCCGTACTTTCCACCGCTTCATCGCGATAGTGCACTTGAGGTTTAAGCTTAATTGAAAGAAGTTTTTGGCATCGTTGCCGAGGAGGTGCTCTGTCTAGACTCTGGTTTAGACGATTTGAGTCGATTTGATCTTTTGTTTTTAGTTTTAATTTATTTCAGGACATTTGAGGACCAGGGATAGATCCCAAGTGAAAGTTGGAGGAAGTCGGAGCTACTCGGACCACTAATTGGCGGCCTTGTGAGCAACTAAAATCCCCCGTTTAAACCAATCAATCCCCCATTTAATCAACTTGGCCATTAAAATACAAAACAAAAGATTAGGCATTCTTGCTTTTTAGGTCATGCATTATATACTTGACTTAGGCACGTAGCTTGCCTTTCATTTAGTTTACTTTCAGTTGTTGAGCGCTGGTGTGAGATACGCATCTCGTACTCTCATTCATGCATTTGTTAGTATGACCATTCATTAGTTAGTAGGACTTGCATTGGAACAAGTGTGAGGTGAGTGTTTGTTTTGTGAGTTGCTTGATAGATTAAGAATTTAAAACATCTTTAAGAGGCACCACCTATATAGTCTTCAAGATAAGGTGTGGGATTTCATGACCCTTTTCTTCAACCCCACATAACACCTCTCGAAAAGCCTAATTTTAAAATGAAGTTGACATTGACCCTTAAGGACCTTGGGTGCATTAGGAGAGTGATACGGTCGCAACCGTCATAGCCTGATCGACGTCGCCCACTCCGTCGATAGTAGGAGAGACAAGATCTCTGGATCTTGACTTGCTCGCTGGGCTTTGTGGTCTTCATCGTAGGGAGGTGAGGCATGTTGAGGTCGCGTCACCACGCAGTTAGGCATTGTCTAGTTGTAAGTACCTATAGTGACTCTAGGTTGTTTTTGAAAGAAGCCATATTTTCGTGATATAAATAATATTTTCCTAGCTATTTTTGATGTGCAAATATGGTGGATTTCTCCTGTATTGTGCTTAGCATGATGTGGCTTAATGAGGAGAAGTAGAGGGTTGGTTAGGTGGGGGGAAATAATACCTTAAAAGTCTAGAAAAACACCACGTTTGGTGCAATCTAAGGCGAGTTAAAAAGTTTGACCTTGCTTGGACCATGGTGATGTGGCAACCTTGCTAACATGGCAAGGAGGTGCCATGTCATGATGAGGTGTCAGGAGAGGATTGGGTTCAAGGATTGAGAGGGCACGTGAGAGGGCAACCACTAGGATGCACATAATGACTAAAATAAAGGATCTAGATGTGCGGCTCACGGTTTATCGGTTTTCAAGGGTGGCTTTGACCACCATAGGCTCGTCGGAGTCTGACCTGGGTTGGTCAGACTTGGCTGGTGGTGAGGCCTAGTCAAAGGTGGTTGTTGCAGGTTGGGGCCGGAGGTGCCTGCTTTTCCCAACCAAATCAGGGGTGGCACAACCACAGGGGGTGCGCCTGACCTAGTCCTTGGCGGTTACGATTCTCATGGGTGGTCAAAGATCATGGGGGTAGTTAGCTATTTTCATGGGCATGTGGCTTGACCAAGTAGCCGTTGAAAATCGTAGGACTTAGGGAAGACTTGTATTGACCAAAGTTGACCTTAGTTTAGGTTAATTTGGGGTGAAAAGGATGTGGACTAATAGGTACTCATCTAGGGTCAAGTCTGGATTCAGCCGTGGACAGGTCAACCAGATGTTTAACTTAGGCGTAGATAGGCTACATTTAGGCTTTGTCTATGAGATTTTAGAGGATGACAAATAAACCAATTATCTACATTACAAGCTTAGAGAGCCCGATTTGGAGTATTGTGGTTTGAGGTGCATTAGAATTGGTAACTCTAGGTCAGGGTAATATGGACTCAGCGATAGAGTAAAGCTCTGGAGGGTGAGCCTTAGGCTATAATTGGGCATTTGAATTGAATTTTGGAAGATAGATAACAAAGAAGAATAGGTAAGTAACGCCTCTTTGAAAGCCTCATTTAGAGGTCCGTAGAGGGAGGCGCGAGTAGGTGAAGTATTCTGATGATTGGGAGGCATGACTAGGCATGGCGGGGGTTTCAAAGTGAGCAGGCCGGGGGTCTATCCATGGGCCATCTTGGTGAAATATATACCGTAGGTAGAGGGATGGAATGTCTACCTAACATAAGTTAGAACGCCCTATTTGGAGTTGTGAAGTTCGAAACGTAGACAATATGCATGGAGATAGACAGAACCCTCTGTGTACAATACTGATCTCGCATGGATATTCTCATGGATAGACTACCCATAAGCTCACGTGTGCAAACTATGCATGTATAATATACTCCCCCTAACAATATGCATAATATGAGTAAATTGAAGCTCAATACTTATCATTCTCCCCCTTTGACATCAATCAAATGCAAACAATATAAGCATATGATGTAAAGGAATAGGAATACATAATTCTCCCCCTTAATTAGATGATATAACATTATATGCTCCCCAATCACTAAAGCATAAAAGCAATGATGTATGATATCAATTAAGCATGCAACAATCCTAGATTAGAACCAAATGTTAAAAGTTTAAGAGGATTGAAAACGTCACCAAACTTTTGATCCTCGATTTGGTATTGGTTCCAATCTCCTTTCGATAGCGACGACGACTTTATGAATTCAATTCAAATGATTTCCTTGAAGCTTGGAATTGATCTTTTATTGCTTGACCCGTTTGCTACCGATTTTCCTCCTTCTAAGTACCTATAAGTGAACATTTTGGTACCAAAATAACCTTGGGTCCTTTGACATTAGTTTTTGGTACCCAAACCATTTTGGTCTTAGGTGCCCAAACACTTGAGGAACTCTTATTCACAAAGAAATGCTTTCCATTCAATGTAGTATGACTAACATGGTTTTTGTAGTTGTTAACACAATAGCCTAAACCATGCTTATTTAAGGATTGTCTTTGACTACCAATAAGCCTATCAAGCATTTTCTTTCCACTTGTGAATCTTTCAAGATCATTTTGTAATTGAACATTCTTAGCAATTAGATCTTCAATATCATCACTACATGAAGGTTTTGCATTTAGAGTTGTAATTTCATCAATCAAATGAGTGTTCTCTAATGCAATTTTATCATGACTAGCAAACAATTCATTCTTGTCATTCATGATAGATTCAATTTGAGATTGTAGATCATTGATTTTCTTTCTTGCTAGTTTGTTCTTTTGACAATTTTTCTCAAAATTTTCAAGCAATTAATTGAATTCACATTGAGGTTCATTATATGCATTTGAATTATTTGAATCAATTGAATCGCGACTAGAGCAAGAAGATACCTCATTATCATCATCTTCTATTGCCATGAAGCACATCGAGGCAAATTCGCCTTCAATTAATGAAGATGATGAAGTGTCCCAAGTTGCTTTGAGAGCTTTCTTCTTCTTCTCTTTTCTCTTGCTCTTCTTCTTCTCTTTTCTCCTTTCTTTCTCTTCTTTGAAGAACTCCTTGAATTGTTGTGTCTCCAACTCTTCATTGTCACTGTATTCTTTGTTGGAATTTGCGACGGCGTGTAACCCCAAAGATTTATTGGCTCCCTTCTCCTTGCAGTCTTTCATTTGTATCTCATATGTCATGAGACTACCCATAAGCTCCTTGACCGATAATTTGGTGAGATCTTGTACTACTTCGATAACAGTCGTCTTCTCCTCCCAATCATCGGTGAGTGACCGGAGAATCTTTCGAGTCATTTCTCCCTTGCTAAATTCCTTGCCAAGTGCTTTAAGAGAGTTAATGATCTCGGTGAAGCGAGTGTGAATCTCGCTTATGTTTTCACCGGATTGCATACGAAATAATTCATATTTATGCATGAGCAATTAATCCTAGTTTCTTTCAATCTAGTTGAACCCTCATTATGCATCTCTAATGTATGCCAAATTTCATAAGCACATTCACAACCTCTTACTCTATTGTATTCCCCTTCATTTAACCCACAATACAAGATATTCATAATGCAGGAATTCATCTCCGCTTCCTTAATTTTGGATTTTGTTAAGGATACAATTTCATCATCATTAGGAGGTGTGTATGAGTTTAATATGAATGTCCAATATGTCAAGTTATTTGATTTCAAATAAATCCTCATTCTTTTCTTCCAATAGTCATAGTTTAACCCATTAAACAAAGGTAGTTTAGATGTGGATAATCCTTCAAAATGATTAGAACTAGATGTCATGCTAAATTACGATTAAGTAAATGAAATTAACAACCTACTGCTTTGATACCAATTGTTAGGATATATGACCCTCTAATCGCTAGATAAATACGGAATTAAAAACATTAATTGAAGGATTAAGAGATAAGACGTGCAAACCACAAAATCGACGACACCGGAGTTTAGAGAGGTTCGACACCCACACCCGGGTCCTAGTCCTCATCGCAAACCTCACTCGATCCCCCGAGCCTCGCTTACGGTTCCACTAACCGATCTCCGTTCCAGGCCGAGATGAACGTTGTTTACAACTCCAAACCTTGAGAACAACCTCGCCTCACTCGTGTCTCCTCTCACAATCTGAGAGAGAGCTTCCTCGAAGCTTTACAACATAATGATTCTTTGATGTGGAAGTTGAATCACAATCTAATACTCTATACTTGAGCAAACTTGGATATTGATATGGAATGGAAATGCAAATGGTGAAGTTTTGGCTTGAGTGTTGAGGATTGAGAGCTTGAAGATGAAGAGGATTTGACTTTGAGTAATGGATAGATAGGAAGTGTTCAAGAGATCCAAAACCAACAAATGAGGTCCTATTTGTAAGCCTTCAAGCTCAACTAGCCGTTTGGGAGTTGGTGGGGGAAATGGACCAATAGGAATGCAAGATGTGACTTAAGATCGGGCAGTTTTCGATGCATATTCTGTTATAACCCTAAACCCATTTAGGGGTTAATGGTGATTAGGAGGTGTTTTGCATGGGGAAGAGGAGGAGAACAGTGGAGTGCATGGGAATGGAGGAGTTTAGGGTGTGTAGGGTGATGTTGGGGGGCTAGTTACTGTAGACGAGGAGAGTGTTTTGTTGGTAAAAGTTGAAGATCTCTCTCTCTCACTCACTCTTTTCTCTCTCTGATTTCGTCTCCCTCTCCCTCAGTTGATCGTGCACGAGAGGTTGTAGACGAGCGGGGTCATGCGTTTCCGGCGGGAGGCGTGCAGAGGTGGACGCGCGAGGAGGTTCAGAGACGGCGTTGCGCGAGCGAGGTTCCGGGCGGATTCGTCGTTCTCTTGAGGTATGCCAGCTTCTTAGTGTGATATTGTTGCTCACCCTCGTCTGAGGATTGTGTTGGTCGGTTGGGGGAGGTCGGAGACCTCTCCGGCGACGAAAATGACATAAATCCTTGGCTGGCGCAAGGTCGCAGATGACCAACGGTCGACCGGATTCCTTCGGGCGGTCGACCGATGTAGTGTATTTTGCTCGACCTTAACCATCACCGGTCGAACAATGCCTTGTGGCGGTCGACCGGTTGTGCATTGTGCTGGTTGGTCGGGGTCTTCTGTTGTGTTTCGGTCGATTGGTTCCTTGGGTTTGTTCGACCGAAACTTAACTGTACTGAATAGAGATGCATGATAGTTCGACCAATTGTTTATATGTGTTTGACCGATTATGACTTAGAACTGCTAGGATGCCCTGGTAGTTTTCGGTCGACCGAGACCCTTGAGTCGGTCGACCGGTAGTATTGAATTGATGTTGATCAGACTCCGAATTTTGACCTCGTTCGGTCGATCGGTTTTAGATCTCTGTTCGACTGTTGGGACTTAGGTTTTGCGCAGAGAGTTCGACCGTTACAGACTTTCGATCAACCGAACCTTTCATGGGAACGGTCGACCGGGTTGCCTCTTTCGGTCGACCGTTTGTGCACAAAACTAGATTCCTGATCCTTTTTAGGATACCAACTCTGTCCGCAGAAACCCGTGTCCTCGCCTTGTGCGTGAGCCGGGAGGTGAGGGTGGGCGCGTTACGCGTGCCTGCCTAGGGACCGCCGTGTGGAAGAGTGTGGGTGTTCGGGACGCGTCACCTCCGTGTATGGATCGTGACATGTTGTGATGGATTGATGGACTCATTGTAGAGTAGCAGGCCTGAGGGATCGTGGATCCCAATGTATGATGTTGTGCGAGCACGCAATTGTCGTTGGGTGAGGTGACTACCGGCCTGGATGGCTACGGAGGTCGCTGCCCTGCTTTTATAGCGTCGTGGTTGGTGTTTGCGGCTCGTGGAGCCTGATGCCGTGGCAGACTTCGGTCTGGGCCCGTCCGATGTTGTGACGGCTCCGTTGGTGTGGTTTCGACCACGAAGTTACATATATGTTTCTTATTGCGCGGACCTGGCGGATGCTCCTTGCCGAACCCTATGTTTAGTGTAGCCGCGTGTGGGGAGTGTCGCGTCTTGTTCCGCTAGACCGTATGTGCCTACAGTAGGTCTCCTTGGGAGACCCGATGATGATTGTCGAACTGATGTCCTGTGTTACCCTTCGGGGGAACTATTTTCCTTACTGTTGATGACATGACATGCTACAAATATGATAGGTTCATTTGTACTACTACATGCATATAGGTGAGCTTGGCATACGGGGTTTCCTTATGGAAACTCAGGCATTGTTGTTGCATGTTTAATTTCAGGACCGTAGTAGGTCCAGTTGGGTGGTGATCAGCGGGCGTGCGCATTTTGGGATTGTATCCTCTCGTTCAGACCACTGAGGTCGACGTGATTACTTTATCTCCTTTGTTTTATCTGATGTAATCATGTAGCTTTTGAAAAACTCTGATGTAATTTGGTGCACCGCTTATATGTTCTATGAGAAGTAACAGTCCCGTCTTTTGATTATTGGTCTCTGTTATCTTGATGATAATTTTTAAATTTCCGCTGTTTGGGGATGTTACAATTTGGTATCAGAGCGGTCGAGTCCTATGCGGTTCCCAATGAAATCACCATTGTAGTAATAGAACACATGCATTTTATCTTCATGTATCCTCAGGCGCACTGGAGCTTGCATGGGGTGCAGGAAGTTTGGCCACTTCATTCGGGAGTGCCCGACTCGGCAGGGCGAGCCTAGCAGGAGGTTTGGGCCCCCAGTAGCAGGGAAGAGCGGAGGCAACCGATCCGTTGTTTCACCAGGGCAGGGGAGGAAGACCGGGCGAGTCTTCACCATCCAGGCTGAGGAGGCGAGGGACTCCAACACCGTGGTGGAAGGTACACTTTCTGTTTCTGGTTCGATAGCACTTGTGTTGTTTGATTGCGGCGCCACTCACTCATTCATTTCGAAGAAGTTTGCTGGCGAGTTGGGTCAGACCGCTATGCTGCTGACTGATTGTTTGGAGGTCAGCACGCCCATGGGTGAGGTGGGCACTGTGGGGAGCTATTTCCCCGACACCACAGTTGTTTCGGGAGCTATCACTCGGGAAAGTATGTCTGAGGGGACTTTGTGCCTGGTGCTTTTGAGTCATCTGACTTGGGATGCACCGACCGAACTCCTGTTACACGGGTGGTAGGGATTGCCCAATGTGGAGATTTGGGAAAAGGTGTACGTGATAGTGTAAGTCCTCATAGGCAATGATGCATGAAACCTGACCCTGGGAGAATGAAGCTCCAACTAATAAATAAAAAAAGAACAAAAAGAACAAAAAGAACAAAAAAAGAACCTTAATGGACCTTACACTTTGTATCACTTGAAGATGTTGAGGTTGTCCATGTCTTGCACTTAAGTCCTTCATTAACTTTCACGAATGATTCATTAGGCTAGGTGTGTGGATTGATTACATATATAGAGACGGCTCGTAGCAGTATCGCGTCCAATGATCGACAAAATGAGTCATCGAGTCGTGTAGCTAGGTTGAATAATGCATCTTTGTTCGGATTTTGTGGGTATATCCGCTGAAAACCCTCAGGAGACAACACTCCTCCTCCTTGGAGACAAGGAGGTTTAATGGCTTGTTGCACGTGCTAAGTGCAACCGTGATTCCTACGAAAGTGAGTTAGGATTTCTTGTTTCTCGTTTGTTTTTCTCTTTCTTTGTTTTGCTTGGGACTAGCAAAAGTTAGGTGTGGGGGTATTTGATTGACATCATTTCATGCTTATATTTGTATCTTATATCCATTATCTTTCACCTAAACAATGCTACGTGACGAGTTTTATGCTTGAATTTCAGAAATAAATAGGTTTGAAGAGATGAAGCATAAAAGGACCCAAAAGCAGGGAAAAAGGACTGAATTGTGAGAACCGGGGACTAAGATGCAAGGGAGAAGGACCTGTACGTAATACCAACGGATCAAAGAGCAAAACAGAGAACTCCACACCATCATGGGGAGTATTTTGGCAATTAGATTCGGCTCGGAGCTCCAATATAGAGAGTATATGCATCAAAGACCGACAAAGAAATCCAGAAAAGCCCACAACAAATTCCAGCCGGATCCAGAACTTATGGACCGCCAATTGGGGGTATGTGCCTATGGTAGGTTCATTTGTACTACTGCTTGACATACGGGGTTTCCTTATGGAAACTCAGGCATTGTTGTTGCATGTTTTATTTCAGGACCGTAGTAGGTCCAGTTGGGTGGTGATCAGCGGGCTCGTGTATTTTAGGATCGGATCCTCTCGTTCGGACCACTGAGGTCGACGTGAGTATTTGTATCTCCTTTGTTTTATCTGATGTAATCATATAGCTTTTCACAAACTTTGATGTAATTTGGTGCACCGCTTATATGTTTTATGAGAAGTAACAGTCTCATCTTTTGATTATTGGTCTCTGTTATCTTGATGATAATTTTTAAATATCCGCTGTTTCGGGATGTTACATATTCGGTCGACCGTTAACAAAATGGTAGTCCGAAGAATTGGTTTGATTTAAGAATTTGGTTGACCGATTATATATCAGATCACTGTTCACTAACCTTCAGTAGCTTTTATCAATTTAGCCCTAATTAAGTACGGTTAACCGAATGCCATTTGGTTCACTGTTCCAAGTTGGACAGTAAGATTGGTTGGGCTCTGATCAACTAAAGTTCGGTTGACCGTGTACACTTCGGTAGACCGAAGTTAGTGCGGGTTTTACATTGATAGTTATAGCTCAAATAGTCGTTGGGTACAACGGTCAAGTGCCATGTGTAAATAGTCATTGTGCACCTAAAGCCATTAAAGATTCGATAGACCGATAGGTATTCGGTCATCTGAAGTAGGACAAGTCAATTGGGCTCTAGGGACTCGATTCGAATGCAACCGTTGGAGCAAAGTACAAAACCGGTCCAGGGCTATTCGGTCGACCGAAGGTAGTTCGGTCCTCCATTGGGGAAATTCCAGAGAACACCTAAGTTTTACTGGTGGGAAGTATTCGGGTATCCTAAAGGTGTTCGGTGGACCGAACTAGACAGGATTTGGTTGACCGAAAGGGGTTCGGTTTACAGATGATGGACGGGACATAATCCTAGTGCTCAAGGTTACATTAAACCTTATGGACTCAATAAATACAATATTACATGTCTTGGTCCAAATCTTTGATTACAAGTCTTGAGTCTTGATGTCTTTGTCCCAATGCTCATTTCCTTGATTGTCTTGATCAACCTATTAAGATGTTTACAAGTATGCAAGTAAGTATGCAATGCATGTAATCGTGTTTGCTCACTTTCATTGATTATGTTTATTGATTAAGATTAGTAAATTAATCATCAAAATTAATATAGATTAAGGCAAAAAAGCCAACAAGTATTGTACACAGAGGGTTCTGTGTCACGTTATATTTATGTTATCTGTTTTTCATTCGTTATTTTTTTTGTTAATAGTATCGCCATTTGAGGTTTCATGTCTCACTGAGATCTTGAAGTTAGTTGAATTACATGTTTTAAATTGGAGTTCCGTCTAGATTGGGAGTCATAATTGCTGTCGATGCCCTATGGCCACCGAGGCACGCATGGTGGCCTTAATGCGCCATATGGATTCGATTGAGCTCAAGAACAAACAAGGTGTGTCTTATGTGTTTGCATATGGTATGGTTCCTTGTTATATATATGGTAGGGTAGGTCATTTAGGAGACGAGTGTGCATCCATTCCTTTAGAGATGAAGTAGGTCAATGTCATCTACGATAAACCCAGGAATGACCCATATTCATCATCATAAAACTCTTTATGACGGAACCACCCTAACTTTTCATGGAACCAAAACAATGTCCAGGGTGGTCCATCAAACTTCTCCCGACCATCTAACCGACCATACCAATCTCTCATGCATTCATAATCTTATCAGCCACCTCAAGCTCAACCCCCTAATCCACCAGGTTTCCTAAACTCCAACAATATGGAAACCCAGTTCAATTCGCTTGAGACCTCGACTCGTGGACTTGAGAACTCAATTAAAATCTTCATATTGTCCATAAGTCAAGTTCTCACTTCAAATCAGTAGACCTTCAAGTTTCTGGAGCTTGAGATGGGCCAATTTGCTCAGTCTGTACATGAGAGAGAGAGAGGGACTCGGCCTAGCCAACTTGTGGCTAATCCTTGTGCTCATCATCAACTGGATACGCAAATTGCGAGTTCGATACCCCATAGACCGCAAGTGAACTGTGTGGAAGAACCCGTTGACTATGTCAATGTCATTGTGACCCTGAGAAATGGGAAGCAAGTCAAAAACCACATTTCCTTGGCGCCACATTCTTCTGTACCACTCCCATGTGGGGAAAGTAGGGACAAGTTGGTTTGCCAAAATTCACCCTCCCCCTCTCAAGCACTGAGGCAAACCTACTTACTTAAAGCTCCTTATCCAAGTAGGTTAACAAAGAAGCACCGATGCATCAACAATGTCTTATTGGATTTAGGTACAACGGTTAACCTCCTACATGTTTCCATGTATCAGCAATTAAACCTGGATAAGCTCCGACCCACGAAGACAACTCTCCAATTGGCTAATCGTTCGATCAAAGTACCGAAAGGGGTCATTGAGGATGTTCTAATTAAGGTTTGTGATTTCATATTCCATGTTGACTTTGTAGTCCTTGACACCAAACCAGTTGTGCATACCCAGTCTCAGATTCCATTGATTCTAGGTAGACCATTCCTAGCGAGGTCCAATGCTTTAATCAAATGTCGCTAAGGACTCATGCAATTGACGTTTGGGAACTTAACCGCAACTCTTTATATGTATAAATGGATAAGCAACAGAGCCTTTTTGATGACCCCATGGAAGTCAATCTTATATAGGACTTAGAAGAGGAATTAGAAGAACACCGCCCGATTTATGATAGGTTGACCAATGATCTCTTTGATAATATTCATGAAGAGGACGGGGCGAGTTGAGCAATGATGTGCATGTTATCCAGAATATGCAAACTCATCCTATCTTACATCTCGAGTTAGATATCATGCCTCGCCTTGAGGAGCCACCCACAATTGAGCTTAAACAACTCCCTAAGGAACTGAATCACGTTTTTCTCGGTCCCGATAGGTCATTTCCGGTGATTATCTCATCTACGTTGACTGATGATCAGAAAGAACGTTTGATTCAGGTCCTAAAGGAGAACAAAACGGCTATTGGGTGGTCCTTGAAGGACATTAAAGGGATAACCCCCGACGTCATGCAACACCACATCTATTTGGAGGATGAGGCACAACCACATCGCTACCTATAGCGGCATTTAAATCCAACCATGACAGAGGTAGTTAAGAAATATATCATCAAGTGTTTAGAGCATGTCATCATTTTCCCAATTTCGGACATCGTTTGAGTAAGTCCTGTCCAGGTTGTGCCCAAGAAGTCAGGTATCACTGTGGTCCAAAACGACAACAATGAACTGGGTGGCGAGTCTGGATTGACGCGTAAAGTTCACTTCCCTCTACCTTTCATCTTTTAGATGTTAGAGAGACTCATCAGGCATGCCTACTACTGCTTCCTCGATGACTATTTGGGGTACAATCAAATCCCAATGTTTGCTGAAGATCAGGACAAAACCATGTTCACATGTTCTTTTAGGATGTTTGCGTATAAATGTATGCCTTTTGGACCATGCAATGCACCTGCAACATTCCAACGTTGCATGTTGAGTATCTTTTCCGACATGGTCGAGAACTTCTTTGAGATTTTCGTGGACGACTTCTCAGTGCATGGCACCTCCTTTGACGAGTGCTTGCACCACTTGAGTCATGTTCTTTTTTTGCAAAGCAAAAGGGAGGCGTAGCCTCGAATTTCATTAAGTGTGTAAACAAACTTTACAACCTACCAAAAACGAGAATAAAGACCGCGGGACATGCCATTTGCATGCCCAGCCATACAACACCACATGAGCTCTTGTCCCATTTACAATCAGTTCCCTACTACACTTTCCATTCCTTTGCTACTTAGGCCCCTATCTCCTGCTTCTTCAAACACGCTCATTGCCACCAGATCTTCGACTAGTTCTTTCATCTTTGACCCCATTATCAACACCGTATCTTTGACCATGTCTATAATGTCAAAGCAACATTTATGTTCATGGTCGAAGATTCGTCGATTCCACTCCTGCCAACATTCATACACAATTGCACTAAAAGCCTGCTTGATCGTTGTCTTTTGGACTCGGTTGCCCTTTTACTCGTGCCATTTGCTTCGCTTCCACCTCAATTGTGGTTCGTATACCGATTCCCACTCTCAAGATCTGTAGCACTCGTGTCCAGATCTCCTTCGTGAAGGTACATGCCCAAAAGAGATGTCCCATGTCCTCTTCTCCATTATTACATTGCACACAATCCAACCCATGGTAGAAGCCTCTAGTTTGCATTAATTTCTTAGTCATCAAGCGACCTCGCAGCGCTCGCCAAGTGACCATAGCGTGTCTTGGTACATGGTTCTTATGCCAAACGAGCCCACTCCACCCCACTTTCTCCTTCCTTCGTACTACCCATGTCCATGCCTTCTTGATGGAGAATTTTTCCTTCCTTGCTGCCAGCCGAGTTTGCTTGTCACATCCCCCATGTATCAACATCCCCATTATCGTTAGCAAGAGCTCCATCATTTTCTAAGACCGTGGGATGGGAAGATTCCACGAACCGTTGAAAATGTAGCCCAATGTGTCCTAGGGCATGCCTATCATAATGCAACTATCCCCCCCCCCCCCACAACTCACAATGAAATGGTGGTCCGCACCAAGGGTGGAGGAAGAAGCGTATGTTGTTGGCATCACCCACCTGAAGCCGGATATATTCATGTGCAATGTCACACACCTTCAGTATGCGCCTCCACGCCCAGGAACAACTTGATGGCAGGCGTCCAAGCCATATTGTACCCCTTCTAAGAGACTTGCGACGCTTGCACCTAACCCACAAAGAATCGTCATCGGCCACAAGCAACCATAGGAGCCGCAGTAGCCCAGCGTCGTTCCAGTTCACCAACCTTCGTAGTCCCAAACCACCCTCGCTCTTTGGTACACAGATGTCCTTCCATGCCATAACTACCCATTTCCGTGGGCCTCCTCACATGAACTAGGTCATGATGCTCTCCATCTCTTTCAAAATCGATCTGGGAATGAGGAAGGTAGATATCCAGTAGATGCTAAATGAGACTAGCACCGATTGTACCAATTCCACCCGACCAACCATGGATAGATGGTTCCGTTTCCACGTGCTGAGCCTTGCCTTTAGCTTCGCCACCAGCCCAGCACAGTGATGCTTCCCAAGTCGTGATGTGAAAAGTGATAACCCCAAGTATGTTACCGGAAAGTCCACAATTTCCATCCCAAGATAATAGCATATCCATCTGCCATGAACCGTACTTCTCCTCACGAATACCTGACTCTTGGTAGTATTGAGATGCAAACCCGAGCAAGTTGAGAACTCAACGAGAATGTCTTTAATGACTCGAGCATTCTCTTTGGTAGCCTTTGCGAACAACATAACGTCATCAACAAACAAATTATGTGAGACTGAAATGTCACCACATTGAATCGATTCCAACAGCCCACTCGCAACTGCCTCCTTAATCCTTATGCTCAACACTTCTATGCAAAGAACGAAGAGATATGGGGCTATTAGGTCACCTTGTCGTAGACCATTCGTTGACTTGAACGGTCTCGAGTTTTCACCATTTACTCTCACGATGAAAGATGCCCTCACACAAGCCATAATTAGTCGCTGCCAGTGAACCAGGAAACGAAAACGTTTGAGCACCTCTAGAAAAAAATTCCATGAGACCAAGTCGTAGGCTTTTCTTAAATAGAACTTCAAACACATCTGAGCTTGTCCTTGCACAACTGCATATTGTGACAAGCTCATGAGCTAACAAGATGTTGTCAGCAATCTTCCTTCCTCAATTAAACACACTTTGCTCCTCTCCGACCAGCTGAGGCAGCACCTTCTTGAGTCGGTTTGTCAACACCTTTGAAATGTAGAGATAGACCATGTTGTATAGAGATATCAGCCGATAGTCATCAACCATAGCTGGGCTTGCCTTCTTCAGTATCAACGTGGTGGAGGTGTAATTCACTTGGGCCAAGAGCTTCCCACTACGCATAAATTCATCCACCAATTTGAACATGTATCTCTTTACCACCTCCGAAGAAGCCTTAAACAATTTAGCATTAAAACCATCAGTCCTGGCCACCTTATCCACGTTCGAATGTAATACAACCTCCTCTAGCCTCTTCATATCAAGCTTCGTAACAAGGCTAGCTGCCTCGTCGGTCGTGAGTAGAGGAGGCGAATAGAATATGGTAACGGTTGAACCTGAAATCCATTAGCAAACAAGTTAGAAAAATGATGTCGAACGCCTCACGAATTTCAGATTCCTCCTCCATTATCTCTCCATGTTCGCTCCCTAATCGCACATTGTTGGTGGCTCTCCTCACTCTAAGAGAAGCATGGAAGAATCTAATGTTCCGGTCACTGTCCCGTAACCACCGCACCCTCGATTTTTGTCTCACTAACAATTCCTCTTTAACCAATGCCAGTTGCAGCTCCTCCTTTCACAACAATTCCTGGTCGAATAGGGTTGTATCTCCCGGAGCATCCCTAACCATACACATGCGAGTCTTTGCTGAGCTTCGCCCACCTTTGTTTCAACGTTTCTGAATTGTTCACTCCACTTTTTGAGCACTTCCTTCACCAATTGCAGCTTTGCAACAAGCCGGTACGTAGGCTTCTAGGAAAGTTTAACACGTGTTTGGATCCCATTGGTAAGTGTTGCCTACGCCTCTCGAATCACTCCCAGGAAAGTTTCGTGCTCTGCCCAGAAATTAGCAAACTGGAACATCCACTTCTTGCACACGCTAGCTATCTTCGTGGTCATTGTGACTGGGGCATGTTCCCTAAGTTCTTTGTCCCCCCACAACGTAGAACGAATCTGGATAAGCATCAAGCCACGCAAGGGACATAAACATCCTATCAATTCTTGTCTCAATACATTCATCCCCTTTAGAAGAGTTTGACCAAGTAAACTCACTCCCTCCGGAAGACGCCTCCTTCACTTGCAACTTATCCAAACACGTGTTAAACCCCTCCATCGTCATCCAATTATAGCCTGGTCCCCCTCTCTTCTCATGACAATGCCTAATACAATTAAAATTCCCACACAACAGCCATGGTGTGGAAGCACTTTGCACCACTTGTTCAAGATCCACCCACATGCTTCGGCTTTCCACATGTCCATTCGCTTCATAGATAGTCAAGATTGACACAACTTTCCCGCTTGCTCACTCAACCCCTTCTAAGGGTCCATTTGGATGGCAAGAAATTGAAGGTGTTTTTCCAAAAAACGCGACTGTTGAACGGCACGACTTTTGAGTGGGTTTTTTCAGGACCAAAATTGGGTTGTTTGGCTTCCAAAAAACGTGTTTCAGTTTCTGGCCCCCTATTTGAATGTCGGTGGGAAAAAAACGAAAGAATCACTTCCCTCCAACCATTGGACCCCTATTTTAATGATGAAACACCTTCCCCTCCACTTCTTCCCCGCTCTCCCACTTCGTTCCGTCGTCTTCTTCCGACCGGATAACTGGTTTTTTGCCCAAACATGATGTTCAGGAAAGACGACGTCCAAGAGTCGCAACCTCTTTACCCTCTGCTCTGCATATGCGGACATGCCATGGAAAGGGTGTGTATTGGGACAGTGGCGTCGGTTGTACAAGTTCAATGGCGGTATGGGGCACCGAACATTGAGGTGCGTTTTTATTTACATCAATTTTTTATGGTTCCCAATTCTCGTGGATGCACTATTTAACCTGTCATTTGCGATTGTTGTTAGGGGCAAATGAAATGTGGTTTCTTCATGTATGAGGCAATGAGGCCCTTTCCATATCCTTTCGAGAAACTTAAGTACATTAGCCAAAAGCTGGACACATTATTGGGGTTGTTTGCTGGGCATGTCGATAATGCTCCCCCCATCGAATGGAGGTCGTCAATGAGGGTGTACCGGCAGTTGGTATTTTTTTATTTTTTGGCTTGTTATCGTCGTTTGTCCCCTCTTTCTGGATTTTGTATTCTATCCAAGTTTCCATTGTTGTAGTACTTTTGATTGTGAAGAAACAAATAGACTAATATGTTTAAATTTTTACATGTAGTCCTTGGATCTCCTGAATCACCAAACCTGTCGACGACCTTTCAAGATCTTGAATGTGCTAAATGTGGAGCATTGACCGTCACCGAGACCCCCGTTCCTTTGGCGAAGCCTGTGCCCGAACCCAGGAACAACATTCCCATCGGTATGCCATTGAACATAGACAGCATGGATACTGATTTCTGAAGTAGAAAATTCTTTTGTTTTTTTTGTGATTTAACCATAGTTCCAAAGGAAGTATATAAATGCACAGATATTTTAGTGTGTTATTTTGGTTTACTAATTTATAGGTAATGAAGTTATGGTAGCAATGTTGTATGCAAACACATGAGTTATAGGTTGTAAACCATGCATGTGAATTGTTACGCATTTTGAATGAAATGTATCCCGCGTTGGTAGTTTCTGGGTTTCTATATTCCTCTACAAGTTCGTCATTCCGTTCATCAATGACGAAATTGTGCAATGCCATTGTCACGACAACTATTTTAGTTTGTGCCTCCAAAGGGAAGGGTCCCATCTTTCTCAGCATTGCCCACCTTTTCTTTAGGACCCCAAAGGCTCTTTCTATTACATTCCTTAAGGACGCGTGCATTTTGTTGAGCATTTCCTCTCTACCACGAGGTTGTTAGCCCCTAAAATCTGAAAGGTGGTATCTTGTGTTATGATGTGGTGCCAAGAAGCCCTTACGGTTGGTGTAACCAGCGTCAACCAAGTAGTATTTATCGAGGATTTCATAAACAAGGAAATTATTTAAACCTAATCAAAACATCCAAAGTAACTTCAAATGCATCATGCCTGCATTCCTACAGGGGGAGAATTGGGAAGTTTTGGTTTGGATCATATAGTGCATGACTAAGAATACGACTATCGTAAGCGCTCCCCTCCCATCCGGTCGTAACGAATATGAATCTCATTATGAAATCACAAACACTGAGGAAATTTTTGGGTTGTGTGTTTCGCATCACACCCACAACGATACCGAATTTGGTCTTCCTTTGGGACAACGGTGATGACATGTGTACCGTCTACTGCGCCCCCACAGTCTTTGAAGTATGGATTAAATTTCCCTCTGGACCGATTAATTATGTGTTCAGGTGTTGCGTTGAGGTTTTCCCTAGGCTTTATGACATCACAGGCCCACATTGTTAATGCCTCTAAAACGTTGTTTAAATGTCTGCTAACGGTCTCGCCAGAATGTTGTAATTCATCTTGAAGTTTCCTGTTCAAATCTGCATGCCCTAGGGCAAACAAGAACATGTGTAGTTCCTCTACGGACACAATCCTTGTGTGTCTTAGTAATCCCTCATTTTTCATAATGTCACATAGCTTCAGGAAAGTTGCAAGGTGCAAACGACAACCGTCGTAGCAAACCCGCCAATGTCCCCTCAACATGTCAAGTGTTTTTTGATTACCGGTCATTGGAGCAGTGTGGACTAGATTCTTGTTTAAATACATTCTAACATACTCTTCGACACTTCCAATAGCACCTAATACAAACATTTACTCTTCCTCGTCTAACAGATCTTCGAAAAGTTGGGGTTTCATTAGCCTCACTCCAAAAACTGGTTGTCATTGCCCAAAATATAACAATTACTGACAAATGAATTAGAACAAAGTATCATCTAAACAAAAATACATACACACATGTATTCAAGATAAACTGAGATAACATCGATCTAGGGAAGCATTCACATAATATAGATGATTGTGTAATCTGTAAACAAGTATATTAAATCTTACTTCATGAAAAACATTTAGGATATCGAAATTTACATGTTAACTGCATGAAATTAGTCAGATTTTCATATAACATCAATAAAAAATATTCTTATTTAATACAACAACATTCATTGGCAACAAGATTCTCGGTAGGGAAAAAATAGTGAATTTTCTTAAATCCCAAAAAGAACAAATAAAGTTTTCAATGAAAATCAATTATTAATGAACAGGTCGATTCATTGAAAATGTTACATGTCAACATGTGCATGTATTATTCTACCAACTGAGAATCCATTTTTCATCGACCTACCAATTGGAAGCTACGACGAAGGGGATCATGCAGAAGTGGGTTGCTATGGCAGCTGAGGAGTTGGATAACTCCACTGTCGTTGCCGTTCACCGGAGAGTGTGTTGTCCGGTGTTTGACGTTTGAAGAGGAGGCAACGGTGACAGAGGGAAGTTGGAGGAAGAAGTGAGACCTTTAGGAGAAAGTCGGGATTTTGTTCTTATCTGGGTGGCAAGGCAATGGAATTTGCAGCTTAAATAAGGGGTATTGTTGTCCAAAAGTTGATGGAAAAACATGTAATTTGACAATAAACCATGTTCGAAAATTAGCGGCATTGTGGTGGGGCCCACTGAAAAACTAAAAAGCTTGGGTCACCCAACTTTTCAAGTGCAGTGTTAAATTCAAAAGACTCAATTGCGTTTTTTCAGAAAGTGCACCCCACGAAATCATGTTTGGGTGCTCGTTTTTTGATAAACTGGTTTCTACTACAAACTGGGTGCGTTTTCGGGCCATCCAAACGCACCCTAAGTGTAGTAGTTGTGGTGTCTCGAAGGTGACCTGGAGATTCACCCTGTGCTCATTCTATAAGACAAGAATACACCCCGAGTCAACAATCATACCATTTGCCGCCCAACTATGCCCATATTGCCTTCCAGAACCTCTCGAGCTTCTTAAGCTTGACTTTGTGTTCAACGAGGCATACAATGTCAGTGTTCACCTCTTTTATTCGTCCACTTATCATGTGTGCACGACCGGGGAGGTTTGCTCCACGGACGTTCCACGCAAGGATATTCATGACTTCGGAGGCGGGGATCGGGTCTCCTTGCTTCTACGATTAATTTTTTTGCTGCTCTATCCTCACCAACGCTCTATTAGTGGTTACTTGTTGTGGAGCTCTAACCTTCGATGGGGGGTGGAGAAGATGGTTCCTCCTCCTCTTCCTCTTCTTCTTCACAATCCTCCACCTCAGTAACCTCTCCTATACGTTTCTAATATAGCTCCTCATCACGATGGTCACGGGCAACTTCAGCTAGACCCACGAGAACTCCATATCGCCCCACCCTCGATCCTCCTTCATATTGTGTTGCTTTGCTCCCTGAGTTGGTTTGCCCCGGTTCCTGCACAACCCACTTGGGGGAGAGCCAAATATCCTCACATTGGCTGGGACCATATTTTCCTCCCTCACTCGCTTGGATCACTACTCCTTTCCCACTCTTAGGTGCCACCTTTCCACATGGCAAGTTGTGGCGCACTTCCTTTTCTTCACTCCTTTCTTCACTGCCACTTGGCCAAGAGGATAAGACTCACTCTCCTCTCCAGCCATTTGGCCAAGAGGACAAGCATCAATTTCCTCCCTAATGATTGGTGCAACTAGTGGGCAGCTTTGGCTTTTACTTTATGTTTTTTGTCCCCCCACCTTTTCAGATGGTTGTCCCCCCACCGTTTCTCGTTCTCCCTCCTCCGTTTGGAATCCTTCCTCTCCGTTATGCTCTCCATCATGCTCAGCAACAACTTTCACTCCAGCCTCTCCGGTTGTGCTCTCCGCCAGCAAACTCTTTTCCTCACACACAAGGCTATCCTTTCCCGCATCCCTACTCGCCTCCTTCTCCTTATCCTTTCCATGCCCCTTGCTGACCTCCACCAACTCCTGTTGGGTTCTTCCTCCTCTCCTAACCTGTTTCACGATAGGCTTGCATGGACACTTCTTCACTGGGTGCCAAAACTCACAATCCCCACAGTAGCCCGGACGCCATTTGTACTCGATGTTGACCTCATCCTTGCTAACTCCTTCAATTTGGACATCTAAGGTAGATGAATAATCAAACTCTTGATCCACTTCCACACACACTGTAACGTCCCCGAAACAACATAAATTTAAACTTTAAAAGATACTCAATAGTCATAGATAACCAGATCACATGGGAACGTTACTCAAATATATATATACTATAACCACAAGGTGCACCATATACATGAGTTGTCAAAAGTATGACTACATCAAAATACGACAGACATAAATTCAGGTAGTCATAATAACATCAAAATAGACACGAGGACCTGACTCCTAAATGTACTCGTCCTCAGTCACCACTCTACTAGCTCCCGAATGGGACACTGAAATAAAACATAGACAACAATGCCTGAGTTTCCATAAGGAAACCCCGTATGCCAAGCCCACCTACATGCACATGCAATACATGACATATCATACTAGTGTATATGGCAACATAAAATCATAACAGTCATTTCCCCCCCACACAGGGGTCATATGGTCATCATCTCTATATCATTTGGGCATCCGAAGATACCAACCGCAGGCACATGCGGTCATACGGAAAGTACGCGACACACCCCCACTCGCAGCTACACTAGTCATATAGGTTCAGTGAAGGTTGCACGCACTTCCGAGTCATCATCAGATCTGATCCGTGATCGCAATGCCACAATCTGCCAGAGCCGTCACTCTGTTAGGTCGTACTCGCCATTTGTGCCACAATTGGACGATCATACTTTCCGGAACAACATCGGTCGAGCACATCCGTAGGAACAACATCGGTCGGTCATCGCCACACAGGCTAAGGTCATCTTGCTTCATAGAGTCAATACATATAGATCATGCAAAAGGGAATATGGTCCTACAAGTCTACTACCTAGGTCTCAATGCACATGCCATATCATGGGAACATACGTTGTAAAAGAAATCCACACACCAACACGTTTATAAACACATAATACAATCCTGTACTCCAACGGACGACCGAAACACGTCATACGGTCAACCGGTTGGCCAGTAATACCGGTAATTGGTTCGAACCACAAATAAATAGATGAACCAAACAACATTAAAATGGTCGAAGTCTTTGGACGGTCGACCGTTTGGAAGGTCTACACCATAAGTAATATTAAATAAAACATCCCCAACGGTCCAACGACAATGGGCTTCCAGTCGACCGAAAAATAACAGGGACTTCCTACATTTTCTCTAAGTCAGCATCGATCGACCCAAATACGAAATGGTCGAACGTAACTTAAGTTCAAATAAGTAATCGGTCAAACCAAATCAAGGAGCGGTCGACCGTTTAGATGGTCTATGGTCCCAACCGACTTACTCCAGTGCAATCTGTCGAGTTGATCATAAGGCAGTCAACCTTTTAGATGGTATAGGCCCTCAACCAACTTACTACAGTTACAATCGGTCGAACGACAAAGGGGTCCCGGTCATATGATTCTAACAGAGTCGTCTTCTTCCCCAGAAATTATGCATAATCGGTCGACCGTCACAAGGCATCGTTCGACCGGTGTGTGTAGAAAATGCCCAAATACACTAAGACAGGTCGACCAATGTCACCACCAGTCGACCGTTCCAGTGCAGCGAACCTGCTGCACCTCGACATCGACGAGGTCTCTGACCTCCAATGACGCCCACGAGCACTTACACACCTTGTGTGAATATCTAATTGAAGTTGGCATACCTTTAAGGCTTGAAGAAGCCTTGAAGAACCACGATGATCACCACCTCCTTTTCCTTCGAATTCCGGAAAACTCAACTTGCCGGGGCTTGAATCTTCTTTCGATCTCCTCTCCTTTTCTTCTTCTTGAATCTCTCACTCACCTCTCAGATCTCCCTCTTTTCCTTTAGCAAAGCAACCCTAAATCTCACCCAACTCTTTCTCTTCTCGCAATCACTTCTCCTTTTAAGCAAAGAAACCAACAACCCTCACTCTCACACCAACCCCTCCTTTTATAATCCAACAATCCTTCACTTCCTCACAACTCTTCCTCTCACCAAACACGTGTGAAGGCAAAGGAGAATTGCCTTCACCAATCCTTCTCACCCACCCACGTATGCAAGGCAAAATAAACTTGTCTTCATCTTTTCTCCTCAACCAAACACGTCACCCAACCAACCAACTCATCGTCCACCTAAGAATCCAAAATTCATTTGCCAACCATAACCTTGATTAATTCCATTAAAAGTTTGGGTTCTCACACACACCCTCGCATAGGCCAGCCTCCGCTCCACCGTAGTGTTGGCATCCATATAAAGTGGCTTGCCTAGGACCCTAGCAATCGTGCTAAGATTCTTTGCTGACAAAACGCAAATCCAAATCAGGAAACTGAATCCATATTGGCACAGAAGTAATGTCCACCTTCCTCATGACCGTTTCCAGCGACCAACTTTGCACCACCAACGACGACACCCGTACAAACCACATATCATTTTCCAGCACATATGCCCTATTATCCGCCAACGTTAAATGGAAAAGGAGGAAGCCACGTCGCCGACAAATGATCTCCACTCCTCCTGAATTGCCCCATAACTTTGGCAAAAATTTCTCAAGGGTGGGGAGGTGTGGCCTGAAATCTACAAAGTATCCCACTAAGACATTATCCCACCTCTTCAAAGCTTCGGTCACCTCTTGCCTAGAACAAAATGCAACCTTAACTCCTTCCCTCACCTTCGGTCTAACATACTCCCCAATGCCATGGAGGTCTTTGGGCATGGCTGAAAGGAATCTAACCACTTCCGGGCTTGAGGCACCTCGCGATCTAGAAGTTGGTCACGAAGAGCACCTTCCCCATTTGCACCATCTTGAATTGGTTTGGCCAATTGGAGAGTCTCTAGTGAACCACTCTCTCCAATCGGTGTTGCAGCTGAGCTAGAACGCTTCTCACACTCCATTTGAGTAGAAAATCAAAGATTTTAGGTGGAAAAATGGTAGGGATCACCAAGGAAACCCTTAAAAAACCCCATGCTCCCCCAAAGCTTTTCTCTCCTACTTTTCCCTCCCCCCCCCCTTCACTTGATCCTTGTTCTCAAGAGGTATTTGGAAATGAACTTAGCCCCTAATTGGGAAAAGTTTCATTTCATTATACGAAGGGCATCGTGTTGGCCACATGGCCTCTCGTGATGGAATCGAGGTAGATAGGGTGAAGATTGAGCTTATTTCTAAGTTGTCGCCACCTACCGCGGTAAAAGAAATTCTGTCATTTCTCGGACATACTGGTTTTTTTACCGGCGTTTCACTAAATTTCAGCCAGATAGCTCGCAATGCTTGTTTTCTAAAGGCACATCTTTTTAGTTCACACCTGAATGCATGGCCTCGTTTGAGTTCCTAAATCGCAAGTTGACCTCCGCTCCTATTATTAAGGCACCAGTGTGGACTCTACCTTTTGAGCTGATGTGTGATGTGTCCGATTAAGCGATAGAGCAATTTTGGGTCAGAGAGTCGACAAATTGCCTCATGTGATCTATTATGCTAGTCGTACTCTCAATGACACCAAACTGAACTACTCCGTTACTGAAAAAGAGTTCCTCGCGATTATATTTGCATTGGAAAAAATTCGTCAGTACCTCATTGGATCGCATGTCTTCATCTACACTGATCACTCAACTCTTTGCTACCTTTTGTCTAAGAAGGATGCGAAACCCTGTCTCCTTCGTTGGATCTTGCTTTTGCAAGAGTTCAACTTAGAGATAAGGGATAAGAAAGAATGAGAGAATGTCGTTGCAGATCATTTATCTCGCATTTCGGTTGATCTTTCGTCGGATCGACCGGTGAACAAGTTCTTCCTAGATGAAAATCTGATGGCAGTCACCCCAGTCACTTCCCTGGTTTGCAGATATTGTAATTTTTTTGGCAACAAAAAATTTAAATTCAAGTCGTTGGTGAGGCACTTCTATTGGGATGACCAGTACTTGTTCAAGTATGGCACAAATCAAATCATAAGGAGGTGCATACCCGATGACGAGATACAAAGTGTCTTGTCCTTCTTCCATCAAGAGGAATGTGGTGGGCACTTTGGTGCCAAGAAAACCTCTGCCAAAGTGCTCGAATGTGGCTTTTACTGGCAAACGTTATTCAAAGACACCTTTGCATTCTACAAAGCTTGCAATCATTGTCAACGTGTAGGCCGCATTGGAAGAAGGGATATGATGCCACTCAATCCTATCTTAGTGGTTAATATCTTTGATGTTTGGGGCATCGACTTTATGGGTCCTTTCCCCATTTCCCATGGTCATACCTACATTCTAGTGGCAGTCGATTATGTGTCCAAGTGGGTCGAAGCTATCCCTACTTGCACCAATGACGTCCGGGTCGTGATTAAATTCCTTAAAGAGCACATCTTTGCGATGTTTGGGACACCTCGATGTATTATTAGTGATCGAGGGACTCACTTTGTGAGTCGAGCCTTCGAAGAAGTTATGAAGAAATACTCCATAATACACAAGCTGGCCATGCCTTATCATCCTCAAACTAGTGGTCAAGTGGAGATTTCCAACTGTCAACTCAAGAAAATTCTTGAGAAGATGGTCACTTCATGGAAAAAAATTGGTCTGTTTAGCTTAATGACGTGTTTTGGTCTTCCTCACTACGTATAAAAACCAACCTTAGCATGTCCCCTACCAGATAGTTTATGGCAGGCATGCCATCTTCCGGTGGAATTAGAGAATCGACGTTGTGGGCAATCAAACACTTGAACATGAGCCTTGACACTGCGGTTGTGAACCGCAAGTTGGAGCTTAATGAGTAGAGGAGTTGAGGCTTGAAGCGTACAAAAATGCCAAGATATCCAAAGCCCACACCAAGGCAAACGGTTTGAAGCAAAACTTTCATGGTAAGGCAGAAGGTCTTGTTATACAATTCTCGCCTCCATTTATTTTCAGGAAAATTACGGAGTCGTTGGTCTAACCCCTTCATTATGTTGACTGTTTTCCCTCAAAGGGCGATCGAAATTAAAAACCCAAGTACCGACGAGGTGTTCAAAGTTAATGGGCACCGATTGAAACCGTATTTGGAGAGGATCGTGACTAATGAAGTTGAGAAAATTGTGTTGCTACATTCCTATGGACGTGATGGCTTGACGCAAGCATTCCATTTGTAAATATAGCTTTAAAAAAGAAAAAGAATAGAAAAGAAGAAGAAAACAAAAAAACTAAAACTAAAACCATTTAAAGGCATGCCTTTTTTGCAATTTTACACATCCCCTTCTTAAATACCCCTTATTGCAGCCCTACCCATCCCATTACTGCCCCCCAAATGTCCACTTTCTAGCGGCCGCCACACTCTAAACATCCAGAGCCATTTAGAGCCGATACAATTGTCGATCAGCGGTCAGACACTGTCGTTTAGCGGTCATGGTCATAACGCTGGGTCCTAAACTTCGCCGGTGAGTCGATCCTGTGGTGTCGTTTCCTTCTCTATTGGTTTTTGTCCCAGCCGCAGTTCCGGTTGGCGAGCATCAGTCTTTGTTGTTCGTGCATCCAACTCGTCTCCACCACCACTCGCCAACTAGTAAAAAATCATCACAAATAATAACCTTAATGGACTTTACACGATGTATCACTCGAGGAAGTTGTGGATGCCCATGTCTTGCACTTAGTGCTTTATTAGCTTATGATTGATCATTTATATTACCGCAAGTGCAGGGCATCGGTGAAGACGTGGCAAATACGGGTCGTGTCCACGATGAGGTGTGTCAACTTTGGTTCTTTAGAAATTGAGTGGGAAAAGAGGGGAGAAGGAGATTGATTGTACTAAACTAACTACGTTAAACTAGCACGAAACAAACAAAGAAGATGAAAGCACGAGACTAAATAAAACTAAACTAAGTGACTAATAGAAGAAGTTGTAAATCAGGAATGGAAAACCCCTAAGGGGTGGAGTGTGTGTACACATGAAATAAGTGGTGATGAATACATTCAATAAAGCACAAGTGTAGGTTGTGTTGCTATGCATAAGAAGTACCTCATGGCAAGACCCATTATCCAAATCACTAACCTAAGTGATTAATATGAGCAAGAACAAGTTTGTTATTAAGAACCTAAACAAGCATGGAATGTACCTAAAGATTATGGCAGAAACCATCAAGTTAAGTGTTCTCTTTAATTGAAACAAGCATACTCACATTTCTCACATACAACAACATTTAACATTCATTCCATTCTACATGACATGTATAAACATCAACTCCACCCCCAAAAGGGGATCGAATTACTCACATATTATTAATCTAACATTCAAATTAAAGAAAGAAAACATGATAATTAATTCTACGAAAACAAACAAAGTTAACTAAGCATGCAATAACTAAAAGAAACACAAAGAAAATAACAAAACATTTTTTTATTGCTCACTCACATTACAAGTAGCCTCTCTCCACCAGAGTTTTGCTCCAAGGCTTCACTCCTAGTAGAGAGAATGACCACCAAGAGAGGAGATGTATTACGAGGGGGGGGGGGAGAGTTCTATTTATAGTCATAGAAAAATGTAACCCGGGACAATCCCCCGGTATGAGACTAAAATGCATACTATAAATGGACAAAAAACAACATAATCCACGACCCGATTAAGACACACATGATTTGCAGCCATCTGGACCGCTGATTGACGCTCTGGTTGTCTTGGATCGCATCTGGATTTTGGTGGCTCGTTTCTGGCATGATTTCTTGATGTTTGATGAACCCGGTTTGGTTGTTGATGGTTAGGACCGGATCTAATTGGCAATATACTCATCATGATTGTGTGGAGCTTCTTGATTTACTCATTTGTCCTTTTGGTTTTACATCCGGGTCATTCTCTCTTTCATCTCAGTCCATAAGTCTTGCAACTTAGTCATTTTCCTTGCTTTTAAGTCTTTTTTGAGTCTCTTCTTCTCAACCATGTCTATTCCTGAAACTTGAACATAAAATTTGTTATGTAGCATTGCTTAGGCTAACAATAAAGGATATAAGACATAAATATATACATGATATGATGTCAACCAAATACCCACACACCTAACTTTTGCTTGTCCCGAGCAAAACAAAGAAAGGAAAAATCATTCGTAAAACAGGGAAATCCTAACTCACTTTCGTAGGAATCACGGTTGCACTTAGCATGTGCAACAAGCCATTAAATCTCCTTGTCGCCAGGGAGGAGAAGTGGTGTCTCCTGAGGGTTTTCAGAGGATATACCCACAAAATCTGAATATCGATGCATTATTCAATCTAGCAACACGACTCGTTGGTCTCATTTTCGTCGATCACTGGATACGATAATTCTACGGGCCGACTCTCTATATGTATTCAGTCCACACATCTGGCCTACGGAACCATTCGTGCAAGTTAATTAAGGACTTAAGTGAAAGGCATTGGCAACCTTAACATCCTCAAGTGATACAAAGTGTAAAGTCCATTAAAGTTCTTATTTGCATTGCTATCTTCTTCTTCTTTTGTTTTTCTACTTTCATATTTTTTTCAATTTTTTTATTTATTAGTTGGTGTTTGATTCTCCTAGAGTTAGGTTTTGTGCATCATTGCCTATGAGGACTTACAGTATCATATACACTTTTCCCCAAATCTCCACATATGGCGATCCCTATCACCCGTGTAACAGGAGTTTGGTCGACGCATTCCAAGTCAGATGAATCGAAAGCACCAGGCACTAAGTCCCCTCGGACCTTATTTCCCTAGTAATAAGAGTCGTGCGAGAAGAGAAAGACATACTCACTTATTTCTTATCTACACATAAACCAAAACCCCTACACTTAATGTTTCACAACAAGATTTTAAGGGTCCCTGACTACGACAAACTTCCTTATACTAACATACACGAATTATTCGACTCACTAGGTTCAGGGTGGACTTTTTTATTTGTTTGAGTACTGAAACCCTATGATTACACGCCCCCTGAAGGAAGACCGGGGTGCATCCTTACGACTAGATAAGACGAAAAGCCGTTGTACTAGATATCCTAATGCATCAAGTTCAAGACAATTTTGGGAGCTTTCTTTTTTCTTTGCCTCTCAACGGTTTTGCACATGCTAAACACACGCAAAACCTACAAAAGATTTTCTTTCGTAACCACATGAAGATTTTTGAAAGAAATGAAAATTTTAAAGCACTAGACAGGCAAAAGAAGACAAGTCACCCAAGTATCATGGCAAGCCAATATATCGATATTAAATGCAGCACACTAACATTACCCTAACAATGCACACAAAAGAAAACAAAAACAAAAGGAGAAAGACTCGACTATGTACCCCCCCCCCCCCCCCGTACACCTACCTCATGCATTGTCCTCAATGAATGTGAGCGTGATACTACATGGATTTATGCATGAAAAAGAAAAGATTTCACCAACGTGAAGCAAAAAGGGAAGTTCATGGTTATGTTGATGGATACGAACCCGAATTCTCCTCAAAACCTATGAAATACTAAAGAAGTGATACAAATGCGTGAAAGAAATGAGGCCCAAATACACAAAGGTTGGGGCCCACAACAATCAATGCTCACTCATGGAGTCTTTCTCGTTTCTTTTTTCTTTTTTCTTTTTTTTCAAATTTGACTTTGTACAAACATGATATCTCAACCATTAATGCAGGAACATGAATGGTTGAGTGCGAAAGAGGTTCATGAAGGAACATGACCTCCTCGACTTCAGTTGGTGCCCCCTCCAAGTAAGGTTCGAGGCGTTGTCCATTAACTTTGAATACGTCACATTCCCTGGGTTCAGGATTTCAACCGCACCATGATGAAATACGATTTCCACAATAAAAGGGCCAGACCAGGGACTGCGGAGCTTACCTGCAAACAGATGAAGTCGGGAATTGTAGAGCAATACCTTCTACCCGACCGTAAATACCTTTCGAATAATAATGAGATTGTGAAATATCTTGGCTCGGGACTGATGGATTTTGGCATTTTCATACACATCATTGCGTAGCTCTTCCAATTCCACAATGTCGAGTTTACGTTGCACCCCTGCTTGATCGAGATCCATATTCAGGTTCTTAATCGCCCCAAAAGCACGATGCTCGAGCTTGACTGGTAGGTGGCAAGCCTTGCCGTACACTACCCGATATGGGGACATACCCAAATTGGTCTTATACGCGGTGCAGAAAACCCACAATGCGTCATTCAACTTAGTCGACCAATCCTTCCTCGAGTAATTAATCGTCTTCTCAAGGATTTGCTTTAATTGACGGTTAGAGACTTCGACTTGCCCACTAGTTTGTGGATGATATGGGGTCGCAAGCTTGCGGGTGATTGAATGCTTCCTTATAAGCATTTCAAATGAGCGATTACAGAAGTGGGTACCCATATCGCTGATTTGGTACGAGGAGTACCAAATCGTGCAAAAATGTACTTTAAGAATTTGGTGACCACCTTGTTGTCATTGGTCTTTGTGGGGATAACCTCTACCCACTTAGACACATAGTCAACGGCCATCAGAATGTAAACATTCCTGAACGAATTCGGGAAAGGACCCATAAAGTCGATGCCCCACACATCTAAGATGTCGACGACAAAGACATTTTACAGAGGCATCATATCACGTCGACTAATCATGCCAAGGCGCTGGCACCTATCACATTGCTTACAAAATTCGTAAGCATCTTTGAAAAAAGAAGGCCAGTAGAATCCAGATTGGAGCACCTTGGCGGCAGTTTTCTTTGCTCCAAAGTGCCCTCCACATGCCTCAGAGTGGCAAAATTGGAGCACACTTTGGAACTCGGTATTTGGGACGTACCGCCTGAAAATTTGGTAAGAGCAATATTTGAATAGATAGGGGTCGTCCCAGTGAAGAATATCTAACATCAGATCTAAATTTGGTTTGGTCAGATTTTGACAAACCCACAGGAAGTTGCTCAGTCACGATGTCGGCAAACCAAGAGTTATCTTTGATCGTGAACAATTGCTCATCAGGAAATTTGTCATTAATAATTTGATCCTATGATTTGGTCATCTCAAGACGAGAAAGGTGGTCCGCTACGACATTTTCACACCCACTTTTGTCTCGAATCTCGAGATCAAATGCTGCTAACAACAAGAGCCATCTCAAGAGTCAAGATTTTGCATCTTTCTTTGCCATGAGGTTCTTGATGGTTGTGTGATCAGAATAGATAATCATATGGGAGTCAATCAATTACGACCGGAATTTCTCCAAAGCAAATATGATCGATAAGAATTCTTTCTGGGTCACAGTGTAGTTCCACTGGCATCATTGAGTGTTCTACTAGCATAGAACACATCTTCTTCCTTTGTAACCTACCTATTGCTTGATAGTCATTATCTCTACTTGGAGTAAGTCTTTGGAGTAAAAACTCAAGTGGAGGGAATGCTACTTGTAATGTGAGTCAACAATAAAATCATTTCTTCTAGTTTTGTTTCAATGTTGTGTCTTTTGAATGCTTGAATGTTTAGCATAGTTTTGTTTTCTTAATCGTAGTATAACTAGTTAGAATGTCTTCCTTTCTTCATATAATTGTTAGCTTAATGCGTAGTAAGTAGTTTCATCCCCCTTTTGGGGTGGAGATAATGTTTATACATGTATGAAGAACGAGAATAAATGCTATCTTATGAAATATATGATGAATGTGATTGTATCTTTGTTTGTTTAAATGAAAATACTTAACTTGATGGGTTTTGCTACAACTTTTAGACACTCCCCATGCTTGTTTAGGTTCTTAATAACCAAGTTGTTTATTTTCATGTTAATCAACTAGGTTAGTGATTGGATTGATAAGTTTTGTCACAATCATTAGACACTTCCTATGCATGAAAACCCAACCTATAATTGTGTCGTATCGAATTCATTTTTCACTACCTTATTACATGTGTACACACACGATCCACCCTTTAGGGATTTTTCTTACTAAATTTCATCTATCGTTGTTAGTTGCTTAGTTTAGGTTTAGTTAATCTTGAGTTGTTATCTTTCTCATTTGTTAGTTGCTAGTTTAGTGTAGCCTAGTTTAGTGTAACCAAACTTCTTCTCTCCTAATTTGCCACCTGATTTCTAATCAACCAGAGTTCACACACCTCCTTTTGGATTCGACCCATACTTGTCACTGCTTCATCGCGACCGTGCACTTGCAGTTTAAGCTTAATCGAAACAAGTTTTTGGCGTCGTTGCCGGGGAGGTGCTCTGTCCAGACTCTGGTTTCGACGATTCGAGTGGATTTGATCTTTTGTTTTAGTTTTGGTTTGTTTCAGGACATCTAAGGACCAGGGACACATCCGAAGAGAAAGTTGGAACTACTCGGGCCACTAAGAAAGGGTTCAGACCTCGCTTGGAAGCGAGGAAACAGTGTCATCGTCAGTAAGGGAGATCAATCTAATCGTCATTGTGAGTTCCAGTGTGTTGTTGAAGGCAACACGAACCCGATTACCCACCCCTGGGTACAATATACTAGGATCGATGATCCTAATTAATCTAATCAATTTTGCTTAATCTCTACTTAAAATGTAGCGGAAACAATAATTAAACAAGTAGAGAAAAGCACATGCAAACCACAAAGAAGACCGATTTTATAGAGGTTTGGCACCCCACCATGTTTTACTTCCTCTCTTGCAAGCTTCGCTCGATTCCACGAGTTTAGCCTACATCTTCACTATCCAATCTCGTTCGGGGCCGAGATCAAGCCTGTACACTTCAACGAAACCTTTTACCTTTGACAGCAACTAGACAAGAGTATCAACACTTTGAACACACTTTGAGTATGATTAGGATTTGGATGAAGGTGTGGAAGTTTAAGTTCTTGAGTGTAGGATTTGGGATTTGGGAGTTGGAGGATTTTTCTCTAGTACAAAGCAATATATATTATATCCATAATGTGTGCTACTCTACATTTGATTGTGATTAAGATTAGGTTAGTTAAATCAACAAAACATAGATTAAGGGGAAAAACCATTCAAAGGAACAATCGTTGGTGACTTGGTGGAACTATGGGAAATTCTTGCTACTACGTCGACATGTCACATCAGCTATTTCAAAACCGACGTGAAGCTAGCATATCACGTTGGATTTACAAAAAACCAATGTGACAAATGAACAAATCACGTTGGTTTAACAAAAATAGACGTGATATGCATATGTCACGTCGATTTTTGGTGAACCGATGTGTTTTGGAAAATATGTCACGTCGACGTGATATGTTCATTTGTTCACGTCGGTATTTGGAAACTGATGCATTTGTTGGAGGTGATGGGTGTCCCCTCCCCTCAGTGGGAAAATGCGTCGTATCGTATGGGAGAAGTGAAAAGAAAACCTTGGGTGTTGGTGATAGGTATGTATGGTTGCGTGCCGAATGGAGGTTGGGCAAACGATGCATCTGTATATAGAGAAAATGTTGGTGTTGGATGATTAAGGATCTGACTAGATGGTTAGAATGAAGGGTTTAGATTGAGGTACGGGTTGGTGTGGTTGATTGGACGGTGAGGATGGTTTTGGGAGACCAGGATACTTGAGCTCGATGTTGAAGGGTCAAGTTGTGAGGCTTGAGTAAATCAATGGCCAAGATTTAATTTAAGGACTAGGACAAAACTTCGAACCAATTATATAATATTATCGATTTGTTATTTATATTCACTCTAGCCATGTCTAGAATAAGATTGACCTCTACTAGGTCAATGAAGGGAGTTGGCTTCTTCCGGGAGGTGAGCAAGTTAAAATGAACGCTTTACACTTGAAAACGAGACGTGTGAAACCATTACCACATTTAATCAACAAATTGAAGGTCACTAGAAATGGTCCGTCGAAGATTATATGAGATTGTCGATGAACTAATGACACAGGTTTAATATCCAATATTGAAAAAATTGTTTGGATAAATGAGCTAACCCACCTTAATAGCATTAGTAGAGAAGTATACTTCTACATCAGCTTGCGATTGCTTGAAATAGAGGTGGTTTTAAATATTTTTTGTTGTTTTCTTCTTTTGGAATTTAGGGTTTTGAGGAGGCTATGTGGGACATGATGTCGGGGCTGAACTTAGGAGCTAGTATTGGTTTAATATGCCCATGATTGAAGATCATGGGTACATGGTCATTACCAACCCTTGATGTATATAAAAGAAAATTAAGGTTAATTCCTTGATAGTTGACAATTGCTTTCTTCTTCCTCCAAGAACAAAAATGTGTCTCTCTCAATTCCCTATCCGTGTGCACCAACAAGACTTTTGAGTTGTAGATTTGCGTTTCATCTCCATGAGAGTTGAAATCCGATCGGTGGGAAGACTTTTGCATCACGAACGGCGTTTTGATCCTCTTCTGCTGCATTCGTAAAGGTAGATCATGTGTAGGTATCATCTCCCCCACACTTCCGTTATGTATTCCCAACAGCTAGGTATGAGATTATGTGTGGAAGAATTAGGGTTTGGTCAGGAGATGGTATTTTAAAGTTTATGGTTCAAAATTAGGATTTAAGATTTAATTTGGATTTGATTGGGTTCTTCAGTGTTTTTAGGATCCAATTTAAGGTTAAGGAGATATTTTGAGGTATTGTTGGAGTTTTAAGGAAGGTTAAATTTAAAGTTCCTTTGCTACAAAATTTCATGTATATTTTTAGGTTTCGAAAGAGTTTCTTTGTTTTAATAAGCTGGAAGGATCTTGGTTAGGGTTCATATTGGATTAATCATGGATTAATAAGCAATTTGCCCAAAGCACTGACACATGGTGCGTCCCTATTGGACAACTCATTTAGGGTTTAGGGTGGAGCCATCTATATAAGGAGGGGAGCCTCCCTTTGAATAGATTGATCTCATGTGCAAAACCCTAGCCTCCACCCTAACCTAGCCGCCACCTCCTATTCTCTCCCATTTCGTCCCTCCACCTCCACCAAGCTCATTCCGTGGACTCTTGGGTTGTGGACTCGCGCTCCTTCTCCAAGAGAGTAGGAGACCGACCGGTGAGAAGGATTCCATAAGGTGACCTCCGATCTTCCTTCCGCTGTCACAGGTTCTCTCCAAGAAAGGTACTCCTGAACCTGTAGAATCGTTATTTGCTTACATTGGTACCAGAGCCATCTCGGTTACCTTCGAATCCTCACCATGCTTGACGATTTTTTGTTTCATGATAATCTGATTTGAGATAAAAACAAAATATTCGGTGGTTATGTTTTTGGAGAAAGAAAGAAAACAGAAAATCAGCATTGCTTATTTACATGATGCGCATGTTATATATGTTGATTGTTCATGATTTTTTTTCTTTCAAATTCGTTTTCGTATTCTGGAAATGAAAACTCAGAGTTTTTTGATCTTTAAATGAAATAATATGATCATTCATTTAGAGATATAAGTGGTGCATGTTTGCTGATTTCTTTCTAACATGCAATTAGGGTTTAGACTAGTTTCTACATGTTGCGCATGTTATGGTTCATTAGAGCATGCATCTAGGGTTAGATTTTGCTCCTCCATTCTTGCGCATATGTGCATGGTTTAAGATGGATTTTTCCTGATTTTATTTCGAGCCAATATGATATGTTGCTCTCCTATCATTGCACATACATAGATGTGACCAGAATTCTATTTTTTCTGTGTTGTTACCTCTATTCTTTGTGCATGTATTAGATAAAATTAGAAGTTATTTTCCATGTTGATTCTTCTAAATCATGCACATGTATACATGAAATAAGATGTCTATTTTTCCTGATTTTTACGAATTATGGTTAGATATTATTTATTCTAATCTTTGAGCATGTATACATGAAATCTGTGTTAACCATATCATGATGATCTTTTGTTTTTGCGCATATTTTGTATGATAATCAGTAGTTTAATTCTCTGATATTTTTTCATGATTGAATTAGATGATAATGTTTGTATGTTATTTGTATATCATCATGCATGTCGAATAGCATGGATAGATCAAATGTTATCTCTAATTCGTGTACATGCATGACTAGATCTCATGTTTGCTGGAATTTCTTGTATATGCTTGTTTATTTAGCATTTTTCAATATGAGCATGCATCTACAGTAGATGTTTATTGTCATATGCATATGCATGATAATTGTGTTCCCTTGTTGCTCCGAAGAATTTCGGATATGGCTGTTTTTGGAGCATTAACATGCATGTGATTGATTGGTTTCCTTACTGAAAAATGCGCATATATGCTTGCTGTTCTCTTCAATATTTCGAATTTTTCCTTTCCAATACAAGTAGCATAATTATTGTTGATTGCATGCTTATATTGATTATGGAAAGATTGGCAAATTATGAAATTTTTTAGAGCATATTATGGGCTGGAGTTTTATTGCCTTAAAAGATTTTTTTTTGAATGCTTTCCTTTGATGCACAAATATGTGCTGATCTCTTTTAAGGAATTTCGGATTTTTTGGAATGATGGCATGCATGTCATTTGAAATATTTCCTCTATGATTAAATGCACATACATGTGTTGATCTCATTGAGATATTTTCGGATTTTTCTTTCCTAATCTAAGTAGGATGATTTTCATGCTATCATGATCATGTTGATTAGGGAAAGAGAGGAAATATTCTGTTTTGAGAAAATTATTGTGGAGATTGGAAACGTTTTTTAGCCTATTTTCATGCACCATATATGCATCATTTCCTAATACATTACTTCCTTATTAGTGGTGTGCATTTTATGGTATTATATTTTTTTCATGCGTCAGATTGTGCTAACGTGTGGAAAGGTTATGCTTGTATGGAAAGTATGGTGTGAATGGATGTTGATTTTATTTACTGCCTTATTGAGAGTTGAGCGTAATTTCATTCATTTATTTCCATTTGCAATAGTTATCGCAATGGACTGTAATATTTATGGACTGTAATAATTATGGACTGTGGACTGTTTATTACCCTGAGGAGACGATGGGCTCCTTTATTTTTACTATTGCGATATTATTGCTATAAGACTCATGCAGGTTCCCGTCGACGAGGCTAAAACCGTTTTCTGGGAACTCGCATGCCTAGTGGGAGTTGCAAGGTTGAAGTGTTTTGTGTAAACCACCTTGCAACCGGCGGCAATTTTTTTTTATTTGCTGATTTATCATGATTTAAAATGTTTTTTTGGGTCATTAAATCATGATGGAGCTCAATATCTAGATTAGTAAAATGGCTTTATTAACTATTGCATGAGGATTTGATCGAATGCTTTATGCTTTCTTTTGGTCTGAATGCTATAGTTATTAAGTCAGTTTATTCTTTATGATTATTGTAGCTCGTTATATTTTATGCTAGAACTCATGTATCGCTATGTATTTTGATTGTCCTACATTCTTTATGGCTGCTTCCAAAAGCATTGTCGCTGATCTGACTCGAGGAGATAAACTCAATGAAAGAAATTACGATCTGTGGCATCGTAAAATTGAGTATCTCTTAGAGGATCTGGACATGTTAGAAAACATAAACCAATCTATGTCTCGCCCCGAGGAGGGGAATACTGCGCAACATCGCAGAAACTTGGATGTTTATAATGCATGGAAAAAGAAAGACCGAATTACTCGAATCACAATTCTAAGTTCAATGAGGGACGATCTGTTACTGTGGTTCGAAAAGTTTCGAACTGCAAAGGCCTTGTGGGAAGCTGTGAAGTTTCAGTACGGAGTGACCTCCGTCCCAAGAGCCCGTCAGCTTGGGCTTATGTTTGATGGGTATAAAATGCGCCAAGGTCACACAATGAGTCAGCATATTACCACAATGTCAAATATGATTAGCAAGTTGAGTGCTGCCGGTCGTGCTAAGACCGATGAGGAGCAAGTGTATGCTCTCATCAGATAATTGCCTTCAAAGAATTGGGAGCATATGAAGGTCCATCTGACTCATGCTGATGACATCAGGACATTTGACCAGGCCGCAAAACACCTAGAGCTGGAGGAGGACCGCATGCTTGCGGAAGCCCCTCTAACTGAAGTATTTGCTGCTAAGGCTGGCGCTCCTCGGAGGAGTGCAGGTTTTAAGCGCAAAAGAGATAGAGCTCAGGGTTTTAAAGGCAAGAAGGGTGCAAATGCAAACAAAACAGAAAACAAAGCTGGAAAGAAACGACCTCGAGGATCCAGAGGTGGGAAAGATAAGTCTAATGTGACTTGTTTTAACTACCGAAAGACTGGACATTTTGCTCATGAGTGCACTGAGGAAAAGGAAATTACTGTGTGTAATCCCTCGAATTGTAACGTGACTAGTTCTGTGATGCTCACTGATCACTCTCATGTGTGGATTGTGGATTCAGGTGCCACGGACCACGTAACAAAGGATCGTTCTGCCTTCGTGGAATATCGTCGTGTTCCAAGTGGGAGGCGAATAAACATGGCAAACAACACTAGCATTGAAGTTCTTGGAGTTGGCACATGCAAAGTGGCTTTGCGAAGTGGCCGGATCCTATTACTTCACGACGTGTTGTATGCACCAGCTATACGGCGAAATATTATTTCTGTTGTTGTCTTGATGAGACATGGTTTTAAAGTTGTTTTTGAGAACAATGATATGGGTTTATACCTTTCTAACATTTATTATGGACGTGCTTTTCTTTCTGACGGTTTTATTGTGTTGGACGCAATTTATGATTTCAATCATAACGCTAGTGCCTTTATGAGCCAAAGTTCCATGAATAATGATTCAGTTATGTGGCATGCTAGACTAGGTCACATTGGTGTTGACCGGATGAATAGGTTGGCAAAGGAGGGGGTATTAGGAGAATGCTCCAAATTTGAATTGCCGACCTGTGAATCTTGTCTAGCTGGAAAGGCAACTAGAAAACCGTTCGGAAAAGCCATTAGGGCTACTTCTCCTTTAGAACTAATTCACTCAGATATTTGTGGACCTTTGAATGTGCGTACTAGACATGGACAAAGTTACTTCATCACATTCATTGATGACTTCACTAGATATGGTCATATTTATCTTATTTCTCACAAGTCAGAAGCTCTAGAATGTTTTAAGAAATTCATGAGCTTAGTTGAGAATCAGTTGGATAATAAGATAAAAACTCTTAGAACGGATAGAGGTGGTGAATATCTCTCCATAATGTTCAAGGAGTTATGTGATGAAAAGGGGATATCTAGACAACTCACTATGCCTTATACTCCTCGGCAAAATGGTGTTGCCGAGAGAAGGAATAGAACGTTGCTAGACATGGTTAGATCCATGATGGCGCATGCGAGCTTACCAATTTCGTTTTGGGGAGATGCTCTAATGACTGCTGCCTATATCCTCAATAGAGTTCCAACAAAATCGGTTCCCTCAACTCCATATGAGTTATGGACAGGACGGAAGCCTGATTTTAGTCTGCTGCGTCCTTGGGGATGCGCGGCATACATTCATTCTACTAGTCACCGATATGGAAAACTAGGACCTAGAGGGAAAAAGTGTATCTTTGTAAAATACAGTGATTTCTCCAAAGGTTATGTTTTTATCGGGGTAGACGAGAATGAAAGAAGGACGGAACTGGAGTCTAGGGATGTCACATTCTTGGAAAATGATTTTCCAACCCTTGCTGGAGCTATCAAAGAGTCAGTGGACTTATTTGAACAACAAGATGAGGACATTGCCACTCCACGGGATCAGGATCTGGAAGTTGAACATGAGGTTCCACCAGTCGATCCTAGTGGGAGCAGCAATGCTGAGGATCCGATAGCTCTCACGGAGGATGAGCCATCAGATATCCATCTGCGTCGAAGCAAACGCAGGCTCATTCCTCGTAGGCGGTTTCGCTTAGAGGAAGAGGCCCTCATGATAGCTCAAGAAGAAATTGATTATGAATCATCCGGGATGACAGTAATCGATGAGCAAGAACCGGAGACCTTGAAAGAGGCTTTGGAAGGTCCAAATGCTAAAGAGTGGTTAGACGCTATAAAGGAAGAGTTGGAGTCGATGAAAGTTAATCGAGTCTGGGACTTGGTCGACTTACCGCCGAACCGAAAGGCCATTGGGGCCAAGTGGATCCTCAAGATTAAGAGGAAGGCGGATGGATCTATTGATAGATTCAAGGCTAGACTGGTAGCTAAAGGCTACACCCAAAGAGAAGGCGTGGATTTTGAGGAAACCTTTTCACCCGTGGTTAGGTTTGCCTCCATCCGCCTTCTACTAGCTATTGTAGCTCAGATTGACTTAGAGATTTACCAAATGGATGTAAAAACTACTTTTCTCAATGGAGAACTTGAGGAGGAGATCTATATGGATCAACCTCAAGATTTTGAAGTCAAAGGACAAGAGCGCAAAGTGTGCAAGCTCAACAAGTCCTTGTATGGCTTAAAACAACCGTCTAGACAGTGGAACATTCGCTTCCATCAAGCTATAACAGAGAATGCATTCTCTATGCTTGAGGAAGATCACTGTGTGTACGTTAAGAGATCCAATGGTAAATTTGTCATTCTGACCTTGTATGTTGATGACATACTCATGGCTGGCAATAGCAAAGAGCTGCTGAAATCCACTAAGGAGTGGTTGTCCTCCACATTTGATATGAAGGATATGGGTGAAGCTAGCTACGTCCTTGGTGTCAAGATAGTTAGAAATATGTCCAAGAGACTTCTGGGATTGTCTCAAGAGACTTACATTAACAACATCTTGAAGAAATGTCATATGGACAAATGCAAACCAATCGACACTCCTGTTGAGAAGGGCTTGCACTTAAGCCTTGATAAGCATCCTGAGACTCCTGAAGAGAAGACCAAAATGGACAAGGTTCCACTTTGTGAAGGACATTATAGCGAGAAAGGAAGTTGAGTTGAGACATGTGTCTACTAGTCTTATGGTAGCTGACCCTCTAACCAAGGCTATAGCTAAGGACTCGTTTGTGTCATGTGAAGTCCTTAGGCTTACGCAGACTCTGATGTATTGGCATGTCTAACTTCCTTTTATGAGTGATTGTGTTGTTTCCTTTCGATTGTATATGTTTGCTTGATATAGTCGTTCTAGCATAAAATATTATTCTGTCAATAGGCTGAAGAATGCTTACTCACACGAGCATTCGCCTCTGGCGCTTTTGATAGCGAGCAGAGATGAGACTGATCATGAAGAGATCTTGTATGATAGATCCAGAGTAGTTCATGATAGGACAGTCGCCTTGATTAGGAATCAAGATGAGATCCTCTATGTTGGTGAGGATTGACATGAATGTTCCCACGATTCATGTGACCTATAGAAGCCAAGTGCGAGCATCACATGTGGCGTCAGGTGACACTTGTATGGTGTTAAGGCGACAATGATGAAACTCGGGTCAGGCGCAGAGGGGGTGCGACTGGACTAAGACTTGTATGGTGTTGAGAGACAGACATATTGTTGTGTGCAGTATGATCCACCATAGCATGTTTGTCATACAACATGTGCTGAGCGACCATTTGGAAGTGAAAGGATGGATCCCTGCTCCTTCACTGTGTGAGTCCAAGACTTGATTGTCATTTAGTTGCCCTCAGTGACCTTCGACGACACCATGAAGCAAAGAGGTTATGTGGCTACTTTGGGATGTTATCTATGACCATGAGAGATTCGGTCTAAAGAGACATCTTCGGGAAAGGAGTCAACTCTGAGTGTAATGGTGATCTGGGGCGAAGGGAAAGGTTTGACTCGACTGCACTGAAAGTATTTGTTGGGCCCAACTGTATTGGATACAGTAGCAAGTACCTTGAGGACAAGAAGGTATTCTCTCCGAGGGATCGAGATACCGTTCGTGTCAAGTGAGTTTCTGAGTAAACCTGGGGAACTGTGATGTGCATTTGACTGCTTATTTATTGGTTTTTGAGGATGTTGTCATTCTGGCCTTCTAGTAAGGTTTCTAGTTTGAGACTCCAAATTGCAGGTACATCACCGGTCGCACGACCCATTTGTCCGTATGATCGGAAGAGTGCATGTGTCAGGGACATAGATGATCTTGTATCGGGGATACATGATCGGAGACTTGCGTATTGTGGATGCGTACTTGGAGAGAGGAATAGTTGTATATATCAGGGATGTATACGTGTGTGTCGGGAACACATAGAGAGGTGACATATTGTCATTGTGTGATTGTATGTATCAGGGATATATGCATATGTGTCGGGGACACAAAAGCAGATGACATGTTGTTATCGTGCTGTTGTGCAAGTGGGAGATATTGGATTAATCATGGATTAATAAGCAATTTGCCCAAACCACTGACACATGGCGCGTCCCTATTGTACAACTCGTTTAGGGTTTAGGGTGGAGCCATCTATATAAGGAAGGGAGCCTCCCTTTGAATAGATTGATCTCATGTGCAAAACCCTAGCCTCCACCCTAACCTAGCCGCCACCTCCTATTCTCTCCCATTTCGTCCCTCCACCTCCACCAAGCTCATTCCGTGGACTCTTGGGTTATGGACTCGCGCTCCTTCTCCAAGAGAGTAGGAGACCGACCGGTGAGAAGGATTCCGTAAGGTGACCTCCGATCTTCCTTCTACTGCCACAAGTTCTCTCCAAGAAAGGTACTCCTGAACCTGTAGAATCGTTATTTGCTTACAGTTCATTATGGGTTTGATAGGGTGGATTAAGTTTTGGTTTGATTGATTAAGGTGAACTACGTTTTAGGTTGCTTATCAGTTAGGGTGTATTTTGTTTGTCGAATTGTACTATGTTTTTATAGCGTGAGTTAGTGTTTTAAGTTGATGGTTTATTGTAGATTGGGTTGTAAGGTTTTAATGGACACCTAAAGAATAAGTTCAGGATTTATTGTCAATGATTCTCAGTTTAGGATTTTAGGATGGATTAAGGTTTTGAAAAGGTCTAAAAGGTAATAAACTTGGTTTTGGTAACGGTTTTGGTTCAGGAAAAAAGTTTGAAGCTAGGATTTAGTGGATGTACCAATTCGATTGAGTGATTAATAGACCTAGTTCAGCCGGATGCCGATAGAATTGTCTACAATTGGAATCACAATTCAGCTTTCAGTCTTCCTGTTAGCTTTGCTACACAGCTAGAACCACTTACATCGATAGGAGCGTGGGTGCGTTTGGATGCACTGCGCAAAGGCAACTTCAGTCATTCCACCCGGAAGTGATGACTTGGTTAGGGAGTTCCATTAGCACATCCAAATGGGAGATGTTTGGACGTGGGAATGGGCTGAAACAGTGGAAAAGGGTGAATAACCAAACCCAAAGATCCAAAGAACCATCAGGATTCAGGATAACGACCAAATGCCATCCCAATAGTCCAGTCTCTACCAAATCAATGATGAAACTACATCAGAGGTAAATAAAATAACCAATGAAGAAGAGAGAAAATATCTTGTATATACGACAATGTCTGTCTTTGGTATTCGTAGAACAAAACCAAATGCATAGACGGAAAATACAAGTTTTACTAGCAAATTTTGTCAAATGTTGTTATTTAATGCTCAACTTGATTTTCCTGATATACAGAGGAACGGAGATCAAGAATGCTATGGTAAGCAAGCAGTGGCACTAGAATCATTCTAATACATGAACATAAGCAGCAATTTTGTATCAGCACTCTGATACATCAGGAGAGATCAATAACAATGTGATCCACTTTGAAATAGGAGAGCAATTTAGCTGAAATGAATGGAGAAAGAAAATATGGAGCAGAATAAAAGGTGGATGTTGAGAAGTAGGGAGCTTTCTCAAGCAATTAGTGAAGCAAGACAAGAATTGAGGATACCAATGAATCCTTCCATGCGATGACAGCAACCTGCACCATCAACCCAGTCAGACAAGCTATTCAAGATTGACAAGCGATTAGTTTGGTACAACTTTATATTAATACAGGTATGCAATTGGAAATTCAACCAAGAAGTGATTTGTAATATTTCAAATCCATACATAACTTTATTAACACAAATTATTTAAAATGGTGGACCTACACATAATACATGCCATTTATACAATTTGTTAATGTGTAGAATGCTTCACAAAGTTTTTGTAAGGTGCTTTAAAAAAACTTCTGTAAGGTAAAACTCCAGTAAAAAAATAGGGTATTTTAAACTAAGGGATAAATGTGATACGGCAAGTGTGACACTAAATGAAGTTTCCCAAATATAACAAAGCAAAAAGGATTTTAGAATTTTAAAATACATAGAAGCCAATCCCTTGCAAAATTATTGACAGATGAACTAGCTAAAGCTATTATTGACAGATGAAACCTAAGACTACGCATATAGCAAATGGTTAGACTGTGGGACTTTCTTATTTGATGTAGGCATATAAAAAAGAACACCGCCCTTCGTTTCATTAGCCAAAAAGAGACGGAAATCAGTGGCAAACACTTCAGTGACCACTATGTAATAGAGGAAGAAAAGATGTTGGTAGTCAACACATAGTGACTCACTGATAAAAATGGGGGAAGACTGAAGTGGGTGAAAGTGTGTCATATGGAGACAGAAAATATAGTTAATCTTCATCCAACCCTCTTAGAAGAGAGAATGCTAGATTATAGAATCTTTAACTATAGAAGAGGGGAGAGGGGTTTAAACAGAAAAAAAACTGTCACCAAAATGACCAAATGAAAAAAGTTCAAAAGTAATTTGGGACACAAGGATGTAACTGAAACGTAGGGAACAAGCAAAGCAAAAGGAAGAGATGAAGCAGTGTTTGCAGAAGGAAGCCCTTGACTCTTGACACTTGACAGACAGTGCAATTTGTAAATAAATTGTTTGTACTGAAATACATAAATTCACTTATACAAATTTTTCCAAGATGCTTTAAATCCAAGTTTCTCTTTCTACGATATAGAAGTAGAGAAGCATGTGAGTTTGATTTTGACATGATATATGACTGAGGGACGTAGAACTGCAGAAGATTGAGTAAGTCATTTTTTTATGGTAGAGCTAACTTAAATTAGTATTGATGCAGATTCTGAGATGGAGAGGATAATTTGGACGGAAGTTTGTAGGCAGGCGGATATAAGCATTTCACTGCAGAACAGAAAACATAAGTGCATAACAAAATAAAAAATATCAGCAAACTAACCTTCTTAATTGGGTTTACGCTTTGTTCCTTTATTGCCAATCTTAAACCAGGGAATCAAAACTGATGTTGTATTCTGGTACTGCTTGTAAGCTTCAGCTCTGTTCTTCTTCTCTAACATCCTACGCTCCACAAGTTTGGTAACTTCTACCAAGCACAAACTATTAACAAGTGGTCCAACAAATGTCCATCCATGCCCGGTGTTCCACCCAAATATAAACAGACCCCACCACCACAACTGCTCACCAAAGTAGTTTGGATGGCGAGAGTAGTGCCACACGCCACTATCAAGAGTGGGTACTGCAGGTTTACCAAGTTCTTTTACCATGCTGTTTCTAGTCACAAAGTTATACAGTTGTGTATCTGCAAAGTATGCAATAGTTATTCCAATTATGCATGCAGCAGTGGCAACAACGTCCCAAATGTTCCAGATCTCATCACTGGAATGAATGGCATACATAGGGAGGCATACACCCATTAGAAATATCTGCACAGAAATGCATAGAGGAATATCACTACAGCTTGTAACCAGAGTATTTAATGATGCTTTTCACATAAAAGTAAAAGATAACATGGTTGGGAAACCTGACAATTACATCGATTATTAAATTGGGTGTGTCCCCTGATGTAACAAGTTGAGTGTTTTCACCTATCATAAACAGTCAGGAATCTGTCAACTACAACATTTAAATTTTTCGAATACAATTTAAACAAAATAGTCTTCAAGGAACACATAAGAGCAGCATGCAATGGAACACAGTAACTCTTTTTTGATTTCATCAGTCCATTAAATTTACTCTGAAAAATCAAATGCTTATTGACTTTAAAGTTTAAAAGTTTCATCTGTTTGACCGTTCTCGTGCTTCATTCTGCTTCTAAAGTGCCAATAAGATCCATCTTACACAAAATGACATAAAGATAAGATCACAGCAAATGATGTGGATAAAAAATTGTGTAATAATCCATAGGTAAAACACAATAAAAAAGGAGATGTGGAGCAGAATTTGCGTGAGCAGACAAGTGAATTTCTTTTTAGACTTTGAAAACTTCATGCAACAGAAGTCTTAAGAACTTGTAATGAATATGGAGTTATAGACTTTGCACTAAATACATATTTGACTGATTTAACTTTTATAATGACTCTAAAGAGGCCTCACTTGTGTCTACCAAATACACAATTTCTAGCCATATTGAAAAGTTCTTTGATCACAACATTGAAAAGTCAAGATTAGTTTCGTGCCACTAGCTCATATATAATATCTACACCCTAATCATTGAGAAACTGATCAAATTGGACTTCATGTGAATGAAATTTTTGTTGGATCTTTCCAATAATGTTGGATTAACAAATTTGATCAGGTTTATATTACAAAATATACTAGTTAATTTTTAAGGTCAAATTACGATTTCAAATTTATTAATTTTGGGTTCAAAGCTAGTTGAAAACTAATTTATGGCGAAAAGAAAACGATACATCCTTAATTTAATAAGAAAATAAACAAAAAAAACCAGGTTTGAATCTGACTGTATTAGCTAAAATTAATTAACTCTAATCACAGCATCATTGGTTAACACATGTTATTAGTTATTTGTTCTTATCCACTAGTCTAGAACAATCCAAGTAACCAACTTTGTAACATTATATATAAAGGAGCACAATAATCTACTGGGTATGTGAGGGATCATACTATTCTTCTTTTAAGGATTCGTGTTTTCCTAAAACCCTAATAGACCGAATGGAATATTCAAAGAACCCAAGAACAAGGACGAACTACCACTAAAATCTAAAATGCTAATCTCAACGCACCAATCCACCAAACAAGCTCGATTCAAACAACACGCATGGAAACAAAACAATTCATTCCAAAGAAAAGACAAAAAAAGGTTGGCACCTGCTGCGACACATAGACAGCAAAGAACCCAATCCAGCACCAATGCCAACCAAACGTCACCCTCATCTCAGCAAACCTCCAATCCTCCCTCTTCCCCCACTGCCACCCCTCCCTCCTAAAGTAGTTATGCGTCAACCTCACACTCCAGACCCAAGTAAGTGCCACCACCACCCTCGACCTCACCCCATCGAACACTGCATAAGGATGTGAGCCGTAGTAGTGGACGAGCATGACCGGGATCACGGTCCAGTAGAGGTCGATCAGCCAGTGGAGGGACTGGAGGAGGGCAACGAGGTGGAAGAGGACGTTGACGTTGAGGAAGAAGAGGAGGTTGGCGAGCAGGAGGGGGTTTTCGGAGCACCATTGGTGGAGGGAGAGGGGGAGGGCGGAGGGAGAGTAGAGGAAGGCGAGGTAGAAGATGAGGGACGGGAGGGCGACGAGGATGGCTACTGTGAAGTTCTTCAGATTCCCCATTTTTTGGGGAGGCACTAGATTTTATTTTTTTTTAAGTAGAGGCACTAGAAATTAGCAGCGGTACTAGACGTCGGTGCAGGGCCGTCGAGCCGCGTGGCAGTTCCTTACATCTGTCATATGGGTCAGGCATTTTTTTCTTTTTTATTTAAAATATCTCCTGAAATCTTGAAAAATAACTAAAATATCTTAAAAATTATAAAATACTTAAAAAATATAAATACCGGTACCCTGGTATTTATATCAGGGTAGTAGATTTTTATTTTGGTCAAATATCGGGGTTTTTTGTTTGAGTGTCACTCAAAAATAATATATTTTCTTAAATGTTACAACGATATAGTTATTTTCATGTGCCACACGAAAACATAGTTGACATATAAAATGTCATTATGTTTTCGGATTTATGCAGATTTGTCACTCTACATTATTTCTTTGTAAGTGAGGTCACTATTCTGTTAACGACCTAAAAAATATATTTAATTGTAAATTATAAAAATTCTCCTATGAATAACTTAACAAACTTATCTTTTTTTCTCTCTCTACTCTCTCTTCTCTAGACTCTTTCTTTTTCCTCTCTCTTTGAACGTAGAAAGGAGAGAGAGAAAGGAAAGACATAGAGGAGGGAGAAAAACTAGAGGAGAAAGAAGAGAAAAAGAGAAGTGGGAGGAGAGAAAAGATATTAGAGAGACTATCTTTTGTCGGTTGTTTCTTCCTTTTCTCTTCAGTCCTAACGACTATATGGATCTTAGAGCCTTTGGGGTTTTTTGTGCGTATGAAACCATCGGAAAATGGATCCTGTGTTCAAAAGGAAAAGAACAGAAAATAGAAGCTAGATGGCATTAATTTCTCTTTAACAAAAAAATTGTTGTTTGTGCAGGCCACTAGAATCCACTGAAAAATAAAAAATCGAAATCATTAACTGTCATTTCCGAAAAAATGATATTATTGTTAGATATTGTATATATAAATGTATAATTTTATTGCAAAAAGAGTATGTTGTACGTTATGATTTAAATAGGCAATGCACACTTTAGTATAATTTATCTCAAGAATGTGATGTGTGAATTATATACTATATATATAAGATTATTGTAGTCCTGCATTTTTAAACAATACACTAAATTAAAATTTGAATAATATTTTATTTTAGAATTTTAGTTTAACAAGACAATATAAAGTTCAAGATGTATTCTTAATATTTATTATCTAGTTTTAAGGTATAATTTTGTAACATATTGTCATGGTTTTTTTAAGATTGTCATATTGTTTAATTTTTAAAATATGGTTTTAATGTTTTTGTAGTTAAGTTTTTATGTAATAAAAATAATTATTAAATAAGTTTGATAGACGTGTACATTGTTACCACATTCCTGGACTTTCCGTTGGTTTCCTGTGTGGCGCATGAGAAACTGAGGGAAAAGATTTTCAGTACATTCGTGATGGTAGAGGGAAACATAGGGAAAATATTTTCCTTTGCAATACTGATGGCACAAACACTAGGAAAAGTTCTGGTCAGAGGGAAATTGTTTTCTTTTTCCTCTGTTTCCAGTTGCACAAACATCCCCTGTAAATAGTTTTCAAACCTTAGTTTATCCGTAAAGAGAAACCTCTCCCACTCCAAATACCAAATCCTACACACTCAAAGCCTAAACTTCCCATTTGTATTCTTAAAGGTTATCCTACTATAGTGTGCTAGAGTGTTAAGAGTGTTTTGTAACAACACCTTTACTTATTTGAGAGAAGTATTGCTTTAGAGGAAGCCACCCTCTCGGATTGTGAGAGAAAAAAATCAAGCTTGGTGAGGTTGTTCACAAGCTTCAATTTTAAAAGGCTTGATCTTGTCCAAGAAAGGAGATCATGAGTGAGGCTTGCTGTGATCGAGTGGGTCTTGCAAGAGAAGATATGACCTAGTTTGGGTGGAGAACCTATATAAAAGCTCCACTCTTCTTGTGGTTTGTTTGTTGTCTCTACTTTTGTTTTTCTGCTGCTTAATTCATACTAGTAGAGCCATCATCATTCCTAACATCTCTCTCCTCCTCTCTCATTTTCCTCCTCCCTCTCTCTTCCTCCTACCTCCCCTCTCATTCTCCTTCTCTCTCTCTCTCATTTTTTTCCTCCTTTTTTTGCACTGAAAAGGGAGGTTGCCCTTCAAATTTTATTGATTTTGCAAAAGGAATCAATACATACTTTGTAAGCAAAGTGAGACGAGCTAAACTAAGAAGTAAGCAAAGAAACTAAACAAGAAAGAACAATGGCAGAAAAATATCACGCTAGTGCATCCCATGTGCCAGCTGTAGAACGATAATCCCTAGATCCCCGCCAGATCATCGCTCTACGGCCCTAAATAGAGCATTTACTAAGCACTTGTCCCACTAGTACATCAAAGTCAGAGGCGGGCATCTGTAGGGGTACACGTTATGACCAAAACCTCTCAAATGTGTGAAATTCTGGAGCCTCGGCAACCTTCTTTACTCGTGGTCCACGAATTTGCATGACCTATGAAATACCCATGCAAACAACCATATAGCCTCTCATGTCGCCACCAAAGATTCGAGAATTCCGTTCAGCCCAAATCTCATGTATCGTAGCTGCAAATGTGATGCGCACCCATGCCTTCATGACCTTTGACGGGTTCACCATGTCGCTCTCAAGTCGTGCAATTTCACCCACTATGGTAGCTTCACAATTGGCGGTGAGTTGCAACCGAGGGTAGATCTCCACCCATATATGACTTTCAAATTCACAGCCTAAAAGGACATGGTTGTTTGTTTCTTCATCACACTCGCAAAAATGGCAAACTGGGAAGCCCATAATTCTCATATTGCGCTTCTTCATCAAGTCTTGGGTTAGCAGCCGACTGCGAACTTCCCTCCATAGTGTCAATGCATGCTTTGGAACACGATCTTGTGCCATACAAAGTTGTGCCATGCGACCGCAGGGGGTCAAGTCGAGATGAGCGTCCAAGCGTGTTGCATCAAGAACTTCTGCCCGATAGTTCCACCTTCCCATGTCAAGGTATTAGTTGCCTGGCTAGGCATGATTGCCTTAATCTATACCCAGAGTTGCTCCATCTACTACGAGGGCGATAATGGAAGAACCCATTGTCCAGCTAATAAAGAAAGACATGCGAGTATCACTAGGGTGGCTGCCATGTCATAACGCAATTGCTCCCTCAAAATCGTCACAGAAGAGCGGGAGGCTTAACCAAGGATCTTCATAGAAACGCACCGACTCACCATTGCCAATATGATAACAGAACTTTTCACGGGCAATCTTACGAACCCAGAGGATACCCCGCCAAGCCCACGAGAACACTACCGGTGGGACCACCACCCAAATACTCTCGACTAGGGGAGAGCAACTTCCGGTCCGGTCCGGGTTTTTGGACCGGACCGGTTCGGTCTGGACCGAAACCAACCGGTCCGGGTTTCGGTCCGGCCCACCGGAGCGATTCGGGTTTCGGTCCGGTCCGGTCCGGTTTCGGACCGAAACCCAAAAATCCCCACAAAGGTTCGGTCTGGTCCGGGTTTTTGGACCGGACCGAACCTGACCGGTCCGGTCTTCGGTCCAGACCCCGGAAAGAATCCGGGTCCGGTCCGGTCCGGGTCCGGACCGATGCTCACCCCTACTCTCGACACGTCGGTACTTGCTCCACATCTACCTGGCCCAAAGAGAGACATCATCCAAAATTAAGATCAAGAAGAGGAGCAACATCCCAGGATCATTCCACTTTATTAGGCTGCAAATACCAAGTCCACCGGCTGCTTTAGGAGCACCAATCGCACCAAGAAAAACCATCACCACCGATTTTGACTTGCCATGACCCCAAATAAAATGGCACATAATATTTTCTATCTCATGAAGCACCTTATGAGGGAGTAAGAAAGACGAGCTGCAATAGATGCTAAAGGAGGCGAGAACTAAATGCACAAGCTCCACCCGACCCACCGTTGAGAGTAAGGCCTTCTTCCACGTACCCAATCGCCCTCGGACCTTCTCCATCATCTACATGCAAACCTGCTTCAAAATACGTGAAGAGAAAAGTGAAAAACCCAGGTAGGTCACGGGTAGATCTGCTTCCTGCATTCCAAGGTGAGCAACAATCCACGACTTCACACAAACTGTGCCACTGAAGAACAATTGACTTTTATCATGATTTAAGCGTAGGCCAGATTGATTGCAAAGGACTCCATAATACTTTGGACGGCCACCGCATTTTGTTTGGTGGCTTTCGCAAAGACCATCAGATCATCGACGAACAAAAGGTGCGACACCTCCTCCTCCCCTATGAACATAGGCTCAAACGCACCATCCCGGATAGCCTTACATAAGGACGCACTCAGAATTTCCATGCAATGAGCAAAGAGATAAGGCACAATCAGGTTCCCTTACTGTAGCCCATTGATTGCCCAAAAAGACTCAGAGAAGTATCCATTGACAAAAAACAACAAAAATGGTACGGACGCAAGTGCGAATCCATTTACACCACGTTGCTGAGAAACCAAAGTGCTTAAGCACTTGTAATAAGAAGTCCCAAGAAATAGATTCATATGCTTTCTGGAGATCGAGGTTCAGAGTCATACGACCCTCCCCTCGTCCAAGATGCATGCGGTGGCACAGCTCATGCGCGAGAAAGATATTGTCTGAAATTCAGTGGCCTGAAACAAAAGCACTCTGTCAAGGCCCCACAGGCATCCAAAAACCTTCTGCATTCCGTTTGCACGAATCTTCGTGATGAAGCGATAAATAAGGTTGCAAAGCGAAATGGGTCGATAATCATTCGCAGATTGGGGGTGCTTTTTCTTCAGAATAAGCGTAATACAAATTTTGTTGAACTACCTGTGCATGCCTTTGCTAGTCCCGAGCAAAACAAAGAAAGAGAAAAGCATGCGAAAAACAAGAAATCCTAACTCACTTTCGTAGGAATCACGGTTTCACTTAGCATGTGCAACAAGCCGTTAAACCTCCTTGTCGCCAAGGAGGAGGAGTGTTGTCTCCTAAGGGTTTTCAGCGGATATACGCACAAAATCTGAACAAGATGCATTAATCAATCTAGCTACACGACTCGTTGGACTTATTTTGTCGATCATGGGACGCGGTAATACTACGGATCGACTCTATATATGTAATCCGTCCACATACCTAGCCTAATGAGTTATTCGTGAAAGTTAGTCAAGGACTTAAGTGAAAAACATGGGCAACCTTAACTTCTGAATGTGATACAATGTGTAAAGTCCATTTTGGTTCTTATTTGACTCTTTTTTTCTTTTTCTTTTTTCCTTTTTTTTCTTTTCTTTTCTTTGGAGCATTTTATTGGTTGGTGTTTGATTCTCCCAGGGTCAGGTTTCGTGCATCATTGCCTATGAGGACTTACACTATCATGTACACCTTCCCCCAAATCTCCACATAGGGCGATCCCTACCACCCGTGTAACGGGAGTTCGGTCGGTGCATCCCAAGTTAGATGACTCGAAAGCACCAGGCACAAAGTCCCTCAGACCTACTTTCCCGAGTGATAGGAGCCGTGCGAGAAGAGAGAACACCAATTATTTATTTATCTACATGGGAACCAAAACCCCTACACTTAAGTTTCACAAAAAGAGATTAAGGACCCTTGACTACGACAAACTTCCTTATACTAACATACACGAATTATTTGACTCACTAGGTTCAGGGTGGACTTCTTTAAATGTTTGAGTGCTGAAACCCTATGATTACACGCCCCCCGAGGGAAAACCGGGGTGCATCCTAACGACTCGATAAGACCTAAAGCCAGTAAACTAGAAATCCTAATGCATCAAGTTCAAGACAATTTTGGGAGCTTTCTTTTTACTTTGCCTCTCAACGGTTTTGCACTTGCTAAACACACGCAAAAACCCACAAAACATTTTCTTTCGCAAACCCATGAAGATTTTGAAAGAAATGTGAAAATTTTAAAGCACTCGGCAAGCAAAAGAAGACAAGTCACCCAAGGATCATGGCAAGCAGATATATCAATGTTAAATGCAGCACACTAACATGACCCTAGCAGTACACACAAAAGAAAAGAAAACCAAAGGAAAAGACTCGAATATGTACACACGTAAAACACCCCCCCACACCTACTTCATGCATTGTCCTCAATGAATGTGAACAAGATACTACATGGATACATGCATGAAAAAGGAAAGATCTCACCAACATGAAGTACAAAGGGACGTTCGGGGTCATGTTGATGGACACAAACCCAAATTCCCTCAAAACCTGTGAGAAGCTGAAGAAGGGAGATAAATACGTGAAGAAATTGGGGCCCAAGTACACAAGGGTTGGGGCCCACAACAATCGATGCTCACTGAAGGAGTCTTTTATTACACACTTTTTTTCTTCTTTTTTTGTTTTTTTGTTTTTTTGTTTTTTTTTGTTTTTGTTTTTTTGTTTGTTTTTACAAGATATATACATCAACCAAGATATTCTCATAATCATTTGGTCAAGGAACATCAAATGAGAACATCAAGTCATGAGGACCAGAGACTTGCCGAGATGGGCAAACTCCACTGGTACTCTGAGGTGTCATGAGAGGTGAAAGGTAAAAGCTGAAAGGCTCGAACCCCTCATGATATTGGTTGGGTGTGGGCAACAAAGAATGAAGTTGTGTTGCCTCACTAGGATTTAATTGCTCATCGAAGAAAACCCTCCAACCAATAGGCGGGTGCATCAGAATGAGTTCCTCAAGCTCATTCGATGGATGCGGTAGACCTGCATCACTATGAATGGGGCTTCTCCCCAAGTCATCCAACAAGGACCTCCCACCATCATTTAGATCATCAAGCATAAGCTCGGTCATAGGTGGGTCCTTGTTGGAGTCAATATGAAGCTCAAATGGCTCAATGGCCGTGGGACATGAGGTAGAGACACCTTCTGGTATAGGCATATGATGAGGTGTCTCACTCTCACTAGTACTCTCAACTGAATCATGCAATGAGCACTCCCTTTGGACATTCATGTTCGAGGCCAGCTCACTCTGTTGCATTGCGAAGACAGGCAATGAGTTTTCGCTGGGCCCTCGAACATTCTCAACGAGTTGCATTGGGGTTAGGGGTGTTCGTTGATTTTGTGGTGCTTTCTCCAATTGGCGGATGAGATTGAGATTTAAAGGTTCATCCATGGGTTCATGTTGCCTACCAGAGTTGAACACACGAAACTCGGCACTCATGTTACCGAATGAGAGCTTCATGAGACCATTTCTACAATTAATCAAAGCATTGGAGGTTGCCAGAAATGGTCTACCCAAAATCAAAGGTATTTGAGAGTGTGTGTTCGCAACAGGATTGGTATCGAGGACAACAAAATCGACTGGAAATATAAAATCTCCAACTTTGATAAGCACATCCTCGATAATCCCCATGGGAATACGAATGGATCTATCCGCCAATTGGAGGGTGATCTTAGTTGGTTTCAATTCTCCCAAGTTCAACTGTTGATAAACAGAGAATGGGAGGAGGTTGACCGCCGATCCTAAATCAAGCAAAACATTGCTCAGTCTAGTGTCCCCTATCGTACACTGAATAGTAGGACACCCAGGGTCCTTGTATTTTGTGTAGGTGGGATTGGACAAAAGTGAGCTGATATTTGCAGCCAAGAATGCTTTCTTAGGCACATTGGTTTTCCTCTTGGTTGTGCAGAGATCCTTCAACACTTTGGCATATTGAGGTATTTGTTGGATGACATCCAACAAGGGGATGTTAACCTTCACTTGCTTAAATACCTCTAATATCTTGTCCATGTTGTCACTCTGCTTTTTGGTTAACCTACTTGGATAAGGAGCTTTTGGCAGGTAGGTTTTCTGCGGTGCCTGAGAAGGAAGCCTTGGTGTATTACCCTCACCCTCAGCTTCTTCTTCACCATCATTCCCACTGAGGGGCTGCATAGATGGTGGTGGGTGTGGCAAGGAAATGTGATTGTCAACCTGTTTTCCATTCCTTAAGGTCACAATGGAATTGACATGGTGAACAGGTTCCTCCACATGGTTCACTTACCTCCCCCGAGGTACCACATTCTCATTTTGCATTTGTTGTTGTTGGTACATGTGGGGGTTAGCCTCAGGCTGGCTAGGAAAAGACCCTCTCTCTCTCATGTACAGACTAAGCCAATTGGCCCATCTGAAGCTCTAGAGATTTCATGGTCTGCTGATTTGAAGTGAGAACTTGACTTGTGGTAGACATAAAATTTTTCATTGAGTTTTCAAGTCCACGAGTCAAGGTCTCAAGCGAATTGAATCGGGTTTCCATATTATTGGAATTTGGGAAACCCGATTGATTGGTCGTTTGTGCTTGGGGTGGCTGATAGGAATGTGCATGCATGGGAGGTTGGTGTGATTGGTAAGGTGGTCTAGAGGAGTTTGAAGGACCACCCGGGGCATTATTTTGGTTCCATGAAAAATTGGGGTGGTTCCTCCATCCAGGGTTATAAGATGATGAGTATGGGTCATTCCTAGCTCTGTCATAGATGGCGTTGACACGCTCCATCTCAGGAGGAATGGACTCACACTCGCTCTCTACATGACCTATCCTACCACATGAATGACAAGGAACTGGACCAGATGTGGACATGTGAGGTGCACTTTGTTGGTTTTGGTGCTCAATCGAATCCATACGGCGCATTAAGGCCGCCATGCGTGCCTCGGTGGCCGTAGTGGTATCGATAGCAAATGCGGCACCCGATCTAGTCGAGTTTGCGTTCGCGATCCTCGCTCCTATACTAGATGATGCAGGTGGTTCCCTCACACTCTCCCACTGCATGGTTTTCTCAGCGAGGTCTTCTAAGAAGGCCCATGCCTCCCTTTCATCCTTTCCCAAGAACTCTCCTTGACACATGGACTCAAGGAGCGTTCTGGACGGGATGTGAAGACCCTTATACACAATCTGACAAAGATGCCACAACTCAATGCCATGGTGAGGGCACGAGGATAGTAGCTCTTTGAACCTCTCAAGATATGCATGAAATGGTTCGGTCTCATGTTGATAGAATGAATTGATTTCGTTCCTCAATTTTTGAGTCCGATGATTAGGAAAGTACTTCTTGAGGAATGCAGATTGAAACTCATCCCAAGTCCTAAAGGAATTCGCCTGGTTGCTGTACAACCACTTCTTGGCGTCATCCTTTAGTGCAAAAGGAACGAGCCTAAGATGGATGGAGTCTGTGCTAAGTTGTTGCAGCTTGAACATAGCACAGACCTCCTCAAATTCCCTGAGAAAGATATAGGGGTCACCTTTCCCAGTGAAGCGAGGGAGCATGGAAATGAATTGAGGCTTAACCTCAAAATGGTTCCCATTAACCTCTGGTAATACGATGCATGAGGGTAGAGCTGTACGGCTCGGGTAGCATCGATCACGAAGAGGTATGGGAACGACAACTAGAAGCACTGGTAGAGCAGGTGGGTCCAGCAACTGCTCCTCCTGACGGAAATTAGCAGCCATTGGACCCAAACTACGTGCGACACGAGAGGAGGAAGGTGTCGAGAAATCGATGACCGAAGCCGGATTGACAACACTCCTCGTCAAACGACCACTCTCATCTCGTGTCCACGAAAGCATGCACAAAGGTGCACACACAAACCACAACTCTTTTTTTTTCAAAGAATGTACGTAGGGGAGAAGACGGAGGAACACAGGAGAGAAAGAATGACTCAGGAGAGAAGGGAAGAAGTCCTTAAGCTACGGCGGACGGGTACAGGTAGAAGCACACAAGCAAACAAGGCTCAAACAATCCTAAGGTCGCTATAGGTCCTTACAGCTAGACGACGCCTAACTGCGAGGTCACACGGCCTCAACACGCCTCACCTCCCTACGACGAGGACCACAAAGCCCAGCAAGTGAGTCAAGATCCGGAGATCTCGTCTCTCCTACTATCGACAAAGTGGGCAACGCCGATCAGGTCATGACGGTCGGGACCAGATCACTCTCCTAATGCGTCCAAGATCCTTAGGGCCAATGTCTACTTGATTTTAAAATTAGGCTCTTGATTAGTGTGGTTTTTGGGGCAAAGGAAAGGGTGATGAAATCCCCCACCTTATCTTTTACGGGACAACCCCTCCTTAGTAGCGTTTTGGAGTCCTAAATCTAACAATCAACTCTCCAAACAAGGCTCAACTCACACTTGTTGCAATGCACTTCCTACTAACTAATGCATGTTCAGACGAAATGCATGAATGAGAGTAGAAGGTGCGTACCTCACGCCAGCTCTCAGCAACAGAAAATAAAGCTAAGATAAAAGACAATCTAAATGCCTAAGTCACATACATGATGCATGACCTAAACAACAAGAATGCCTAATCTTTTGCTTTGAGTTTTAGGGTCCAAGTTGCTTAAAGGAGGTTTGATTATTGATCTGGGAACAATCTAAGAGTCAGAACATGCAAAATTGAGACCCAGACCACTATATCAGATCAAGTAAACGACCAAAGAAATAAGAGAGCGAGCTGAGCTTACCAGACCGCCAATTGGCGGTCTCAGGCCGCTGATTGGCGGTCTACAGTGCCCAGCTTGCTTCAAAACTTCTCCAGGTGCTCCTCCTGACGACTCCAAGTCTCCTGAAACAAAGCAAAACTACAAAACAAAAATTAAATCCACTCGAATCGTCCAAACAAGAGTCTGGACTGGCACCTCCCCGGCAACGGCGCCAAAAACTTGTTGAACGTTTTAATTTAAACCGCAAGTGCACGGCCGCGACGAAGCGGTGGCAAGTACGGGTCGTCCTCAGGGAGGTGAGTAGTCTCTTGCTTGTACGAAATCAAGTGGCAAAAATAGGGGGAGAAAGATGTTTATGTTACTCTACTCTATACTACGCTAAGAAGTAGGATATGCGAAAGGAAGAACCAAACAATGAAATAATAACTAAGCTAAGAGCAAAGTAGAAGTGCTGGAATTCAGGAATGGGAAAACCCCTAAGGGGTGGAGTGAGTGCACACAAGCAAAGAGGTGGGTGTAGAATACATTCTTTAAGCACATGAAGGTGGTGTTTATCAAGCATAGGAAGTGTCTAAATGTTATGGCAAAACCTATCAATCTATTCACCAACTTAGTTGATTAACATTTACATATGCAAGGTGTTTATTTTAGAACCTAAACAAGCATGAGAGGTGTCTAATCATTTTGGCAAGACTCATCAAGTTGTAAATTCTATCCTAAACAAGCAAGCATACATTCATGTTTAATCAACACATTGAAATTAAAGCATTCATCCCATTCTCTAATGCATGTATGTACATCTACTCCACCCCCCAAAGGGGATGGAACTACTCACTAAACATTACACTAATTATTAAACTATGGAAAGAAAGCATATTAAAACTAAGCTAGAATTAAAAGACGATTAAACTAAAACATGCACAAACAATAAAAGAAGCATAAAACAACAATGAAAGAAACACAAAACTTTATTGATAAAATGACTCACATTAAAAGTAGCATCCTCCTACTTTAGTGTGTGCTTCAAGGCCTCACTTCTAGTAGGAAGAATAGCCACTTAAAATATAGAGTGATTACAATAGGAGGTGAAGAGTTCTATTTATAGGCATTGAAAAAGCTAATCCGGGACAATCCCCCGATGTGGGACTAAACAGATACCACAAATAGCCTAAACATCTTCTAATACATGTGCTGGAGAAATTTGAGAGGATTTAGGACAAAATGGACCGCCAATTAGCGGTCTTGGACCGCCAATTGGCGGTCTATATGGTTCAGATCCTGCTCATTTTTGTTGTGGGCTTTTCTTTTTGGTATTGTTGGTCTTTGATGCGGTTACTTGACTTGTTGGAGCTCCGACCCAAATCGAATTGGTAAAATACTCCCCATGATGGTGTGGAGTATTCTGTTTTGCTCTTAGGTCCTTCTGTCTTGCAATCAGGTCCTTCTTCCTTGCATCTTGGTCCCCAGATCTCACAATTCAGTCCTCTTTCCCAGCTTTTGGGTCCTTTTATGCTTCATCTCTTCAAACCTATTTATTCCTGAAAACTAAACATAAAACTCGTGACATAGCATTGTTTAGGTGAAAGATAATGGATATAAGATACAAATATGAGCATGAAATGATGCCAATCACCAATCATGAAGGCATGAACTGCACCAAATACGTCATGTGATTCGATTCAGTTTAAAACCGCAAGTGCATGGCCGCGATGAAGCGGTGACAAGTACGGGTCGAGTCCATAGGAAGATGTGTCAACTCTGGTTTTTCAAAAATCTAGTGGAAAATAAAGGGGAGAAGAACTTGATTAAACTAAATTAAGCTACACTAAACTAGCAAGCAACAAACAAGGAAGATGAAAGCAGGAGAAGACTTGAAACTAAACTAAGTAACTATCAAAGCAAGCTGAAATTCAGGAAAACAAACCCCCAAGGGGTGGAGTGTGTGTACACATGTAATAAGGTGGTGAATGGTTCATTCAATGAGGCACACATTAGGTTGTGTTTTCATGCATAAGAAGTACCTAATGGTTGTGGCAAAACTTATCATACCAATCACAAACCTAGTTGATTAACATGGGCATAAACAAGTTAGTTAATTAGAACCTAAACAAGCATGAGAAGTACCTAATAATTATGGCAAAACCCATCAAGTTAAGTACTCTCTTTAAAACAAACAAACATACATTCACATTCATTAAATATTGCATAAGATAGCATTCATTCCCATTCTTCATTACATGTATAACATCATCTCCACCCCCAAAAGGGGGATGGAACTATTCACTACACATTAAGCTAACAATTGTATTAAGGAAAAAGACATTCTACTAATTATAATGCGATTAAGGAAGAAGAACTAAGCTAAATATGCAAAAAGAAACAACATGAGGACAAATTAAGAAGAATGATTTTATTAATAACTCACATTACAAGCAGCATTCTTCTCCACTTGAGTTTTGCTCCAAGGCTTTAATCCAAGTAGAGAGAATGACCATCAATCACTGCTTAGTATTACAAAGGAGGAAGAAGAATTCGATTTATAGACCTAAAAAAGAGACTGGGGATAATCCCCCGGTGTGGGACTAATGAATCATACTAAAAATAGACATAAACAACCTAATAAACTACCGAACGGAGACCGGTCAGATCCGGAGCAGAACCAACCGCCAACCCACGGTGTGGAGCCGCCAATTGGTGGTCTGGTTTGCTCTGATCCGACCCGTTTTCGGATGACTTCTTAATTGCTTCATTTCTTCACGTGGAGTGCACCCTAATCAGTTGTTTGAGTCTAGGCCTGAGTCCAATTGCCAAAAATACTACTCATGACGGTGTGGAGTTTCTTGATTTGCTAATTGGTCCTTTTGGCTTGCATCTAGGTCCTCTCCTTTTGCAGATAGGTCCATAAGTCTCACCGATCAGTCATTTTTCTCTCGTTTTGGCCCTTTTTGTGTCCTCTTCTTCTTAAACCTGTTTATTCCTGAAACTTAAACATAAAACTCATTACAGAGCATTACTTAGGTTCAAAATAGAGGATATAAGACATGAATATATGCATGATAATAATCATCTTGCTTGATGATTGCCCTTGCAGACCGGAAGAATATGGCATTGAAGCTATCAGGGCCCGACGCCTTGTCCACACTCGTGTGAAAGACCACATGCTCAAGTTCCTCACTGATGACAGGGCCATCCAGCAAGGCACGCTCGGCCTCAGTAACCATCGGAAGAGTGAGAGTTGGATCAAGAGGGATGACCTGCACATTATTTGGAAAAAATGGAGAGAAGTGGCATCGAAAACAATCTCGGATTTCATCATCACCGTAAAGGTGCACACCTTCCACCTCCACCGTACAGATAGTATTCACTGTGTGGCACACCTTGAAAGAAGCATGGAAGAAGCCAGTGTTGGAGTCACCCTTGGTCAGCAATCGAACGCGGGATCGCTGCCTGGTGAGAGATTCTTCAAACACCTTGACCTCTTTAAGATTTTGCCGTTCAAGTCACACCGCCTCATGGCGCATAGGGTCATCCAGGTCACTATCCGCCCCGGATCGTGCATTTTCCAACTCAGCTCTAGCACGCCTGCTGAGGGAGTCCAAGGAGCCAAAGGTGGTTCGACTCCAACCTGTAAGCGCTTAACGAGTCTTATTAATGCGGTGAGCAAGGCGAGCCATAGACTATCCATCCACACGTAGCTCTATGTATCTTGCACAATAGCCAAGAACTGATCGTGCTTTGGCTAGGCATTAATGAATTTGAATGAACCACGCCTTGGTCGCAACATCGCCTCCTCTACCTGTACTACAAGTCCCTAGTGGTCGCTAAGTTTGCGTTCTATAAGAACACAAGATAAGTCATGAAATTTGTTTAACCACGCCCCAGAAATGAGCAAGCGGTCATCCGAGTAGCAATGCAGCTGGGCCCCTGTGAAAAGTTTTTCCATGTAAATGTGCCACCCGAGGTTGGCCCCTCCAAGAGCATCGCTTGATCAATCTAGTCATTAAACTCCTTTACCACCTACATCGAAATTCCAACTCCTGCCTCCTTTTTGTGAGGGTGGCGTACGATATTAAAATCACCCACCACCAGCCACGGAATGGTGGTCTGCCCCAGATACACAAGTTCCTCCCAAAGCTCATGTCATTCCCTCACATCATTAGAGGCATAAAGAAATGTCACAAAAAATGAATAGGCGAGTGCTTCCATACCCCACGCATATGGATGAATTGCCGGGTTGTCGCTAGCGGCTCAAGCTCTACGCGACTATCATCCCACAAAACAATGATTCACCCACCAACACAAATGGAGCAACTAGAGGCCCAACTTGCCTTTGGCCAGATTTGACTAAAAAATAGTTGTACTTTTGTGAGCATTGGAGAGGTACGTGGTGGTGGAGGTGATTTTCAGTATCTTCAGGGGGATACTCGTACCACCGTGGTCTTTAAGAGGCACCTTAAATTCGCGGCTAGTCTGATCCAAGATGGGCTCTTGGGCTGGCTCTCAACGTGGGTGCATCACTTCGGCAAGAGTTTCCTTTTCCTGAATTGAATCCTCACGTGCATGGGAAGCTTCATTTTCCTGGTCTGCAATAGATATAGAGTCAAAGTCAAGTGCATGTGACATATCCCTCTCGGTTATTCCCTCATCATCACATGGCATAATCAAATGTGCTTTGATATCCTCCAGATGTGCTTCCTGATTTGGTTCAGAATTAGTCTCATTATTGGTGGAAATCACGAAATCAGCATTCAATCTCGTCCCCACTTGATTTGAGCATGGAATTGTGCGGGTTGCCACCGGGGGTGCGTGACCATTGCTGGTGTAGGATCGTAATGACCCATATTAATCAAATCAAATTATGCTTAATCCCTACTTAAGTTAAGAAGATGTGCAGCGTAAACGAATTAAGAGCAAGTAGGGAAAAACAATGCAAACTACAATGGACACGGGTGTTTTTATAGAGGTTCGGCCTCCCGCCTGCTTCCTGTCTTGCAAGCTCTGCTCGATTCCACGAGCTCCGCTTATGACTTCACTATCAACTCCTCGTTCTGGGCCGGGATAGAATGCCTTTACACTTCAAGCCTTGCGAACACCCTCGCAAGCATAGATTCCTCTTCTCACAATCCGAGAAGGATGCTTCGGGCTTTCACCGGAGCGTTTACTCTTTTGACAATAAAGAGCTTGAGTGGAACAACACTCTCTAGCTTGAGCACACTTTGAGTATGATATAAAAATGATCAAAGATGTGAAATTTAGGCTCTTGAGTGTAGGATTGGGAGGTATATGGGTTTGTGATCTCTCTAATGTATGAGACAATTGGAAGTGGGAGAGTTATCTAAACAATGTGTTTGGACCTCTATATATAAGCTCCTAAAGTTTTCTAGCTGTTGGGGATGAATTGATTGATTGGTGTGAAGAACACGTTAACAGAAATTAAGATTCTGCAATTCTGTCCCTCAACGGTCGACTGGATCGGGGAAACGGTCAACAGTTTCCTTAAGAATAAAGAAACGTTCAAACCAAAAATGCATCGGTCGAACAAACTAGGTTTTAACTTAAGTCATCGGTTGAACCAGGAAAGGATTCGGTCGACCGATCTAGGGGTTTTGGCTAGGGTAAAGGTATATCGGTGGAACAAAAGAAATTGTTTCGTTCGATCGAAAATAACGGGCACTTTAGGTTCAAGAAAAAATGTTCAACTTGTCGACCATTTCTGGGTCAACGTTCGACCGGTGGCTAAATGTATGTTAGGGGTAGGAAGAATTTATACGAATACGACAGTTGTATAATACGACAAAGGTAACGATCTCTGAAAAATACGTAGACGGTCGACCGAAAGGGTCCAAGCGGACGACCAGAGGAGTTAGATAAAATCACTATAGGCTAACTGGTTGAAACGACCGAACTGAGAACTGGGTTCGGTCGACCGTTTCTCACAGGCAGATTAGGTTTAGGTTTTGGTGACTTTTTGATCTAAGTTTGGGTGATCTATTTAAGTCCAATTGATCTGAAATTTTGTATGTGACTTCTATAGATTCCCTAGGGTCTATGTGAATGGATTTTAACTCATGTGTTCTCAAGTTTACATAAAATCCTAAGACTCAAATAAAAGATAAAAATACATGTCTTCAATAAGCTTGATTACATGTATTGACATCAATTCCATTCTTTCTTGAGTCTTGATCACCTGTAGATGTTAGCACAATACAATATATGTTCTATGCACTATGTGTGCTACACTACATTTTATTGTGATTAAGATTATGTTGATTAAATCATCAAAACATGGATTAAGGCAAAAAAAGCCAACAGCTAGAGCATTCCAAATTCAGACTTTCCTTTTCTTGCGGACCTTCTTAGTTTGGCATCTTCGACTCGTCCATGGGTGATTTCCCCCCCATCCTTATCGTAGGAACATCTCCGACAACCGTTTTGTTTTGACAACCAATCTCTGACGAGCTCCGACCATCACCAGCCCGTGAATTTCGGCATTTCTGCCGCCACTCTTATGGATTGTCCTTAGTTTGGTGCGTATATGATTTCTGTGCAGCTAGGCAATGCGATTCTGGGTGACCAATGGAGGCACATGCATGAGGGTGGTTTCTACTCATATTCAACAACTAGCTCGTTTTCCCAATCTTCTTCATCACGAATTTTAATCACGTTAGGAAATGAGGACCCAACCATGACCTCCATGCAGGCTCTAGCAAAGGCATGCCAAGAACGTTTGCTGCAACCTCCAGAATAGTAGGTGACAATGCCTGAGTTTCCATAAGGAAACCCCGTATACCAAGCTTACCTATGTGCATGCTAAAGTACAATGAAGGAACATATCATACTACTGTCACATGGTATGATATAATGCAATAAAACATTCCCTCCAAGGGTAAATATGGACATCAATCCCACAATCCATCGGATCACCGTTAGGGACCTACCGTAGGCACATACGGTCTTACGGAAAGTACGCAACACACGTCAATACATTCAGTGAGGGGCGTCTGCACGTCCACGTTAATAGAATCAGCTGAATCTCGAGGACAATACCTCACCGTGGAGCCGTCGCTCAGGTTAGTCCATCTCACAGGGTTGTGCCACATCGAAGCTACCTACCAGAATACATCGTCGGACAGTCATTGCCGCCATCTAGGTCATGCAATCCTCTCCACCACCATTTAGGTCGCGTGGAGGAATCCGCACCTGGCTGTAACTCAGGAGAGGCTACCAACATCGCCGACATCTAGGTTGTGTAGGATTTCGTGTCGCTATGTATGTATATATTTTAAATTTTTTAATACAACATACAAGATCGATTTTCATATTTTCAACAATTTCTATGTACATTACTTTGTGTTTATTCTAATAACATGCAACCCTACATTTATTAAAATAAACCACAAAGGTAGTATCATACCTAAAGGTTCTCTAAAACCTTTTTGAAGATCCGGAGTTGCGTTGCCCGTTGCGTCGTCCACCGATTTGCCTCCGAGTGTTCACCAAACTCTAAACAAGATTAGAGAGAAAGGAGCTAGCCAATCAATCTCTAACAAGGTTTAGAATCTAGCTAATAACCCCTCTTTAAGCTCCTGAGATTCTTATCTCTAAAACTTAAAATTACTAAGAGATTTTCGTGGTGATTAGGGTGAGATTAATGAGAGAAAGAATTTTTGCATTAGTAGTAAACAAGTAGGAGTAGGGGTCCTTTTATAGTCTCCCAAAACATCCTTATCAAGAGCTATTCTTTAGCCATGATCCCTTGTTGATTCTCTCCTATAATTAATCTTTAATTTCCACCTAAGCACCCACAAAAAACGTTTTAATTAAATCTGGAATTAATCCACCCATGATCTAATTAATCTTTTAATAATTCAGACATAATCGTTCTTGTTCGGTGGACCGAGTATAAATCGGTCAACCGAACCGTTCGGTTATAACACGTGTTTGGTGCACCGTGAGCTAGACGGTCGACCGAATCCGTATGAGAAAAATACCTTGGAAGAATTCGGACGAACCATGATTGACATCATTTCATGCTTATATCTGTATCTTATATCCATTATCTTACACCTAAGCAATGCTACGTGACGAGTTTTATGTTTGAATTTCAAAAATAAATATATTTGAAGAGATGAAGCATGAAAGGACCCAAAAGTAGGGAAAAAAGACTTAATTGTGAGACCTGAGGACTAAGATGCAAGGGAGAAGGACCATAACGTAAGACCGAAGGACCAAAGAGCAAAACAAAAAACTCCACACCATCATGGGGAGTATTTTGGCAATTCTATTCGGGTCGGAGCTCCAACAAGTGAAGTAGATGCATCAAAGACCAACAAAGACATCCAGAAAAACCCAGAATAAAATCCAGCGTGATCCGGACCATATAGACCGCCAATTGGCGGTCGGTGTTGGCCCACATCCGCTAAGAATTTGGTGGGTCGCGTATTAGTGTGTATTGAATCCATATTTGGTACTTGTTTAGTCCCACATCGGGGGATTGTCCCGGATTGCCTTTTTCTATGGCTATAAATAGAACTCTTCACCTTCTATTGTAAACTACCCATTGCTTGGTGTCATTCTCTCTACTAAGGAGTAAGCCTTGAAGCAAAACTCAATGTGGAGAAGAATGCTACCTTCAATGTGAGTCATTGTTAATAAAATAATTGTTCTTAGTTTCTTTTAATCTTGTCTTTTAATTCTTGCATGTTTCTTTAGTTTATGTTTCTCCATCAATTAGCTTCTTCAATGTTCCTTTCTTGCTCAGTTGAATTTCTTTTCAGTATAATGTTTCATTTTGTTAATGTAGTTAGTTTAATTATGAGTGAGTAGTTCCATCCCCTTTGGGGGTGGAGTTGAGGTATGTACATGTTATGTAGGTGGTATGAATGCTAGATATTATTGTTGTGAGAGATATTAGTATGCTTTCTTGAATTAATAAGAACTTTACTTGATGGTTTCTGCCATAGTTAGGTACACTCCATGCTCGTTATGTTCTTAATAACAACCTTGCATTGCTCATATTAATCACCTAGGTTAGTGTTGTAAATGATAGTCTTGCCACGAGGTACTTCTTATGCATTAAGAAACACTAACCACACTTGAGCTTATTGTATGCATTCACCACACTTATTTCATGTGCACACACACACTCCACCCCTTAGGGGTTTTCCATTCCTGAGTTTTATCTCCTTTAATTAGTTGCTTAGTTTAGTTTGTTTTGTCATTTCATTTCATGCTTTATAGTTTCCTAGTTTAGATTAGTGTAGTTTAGTGTAATCAATCTTTCTCTCCTTTCTTTCTCACCCACCTTCGCACAAACCAAAAGTCGACACACCTCCATGTGGACCGACCTGTATTTGCCACCGCTTCAATGCGGCCGTGCACTTGCGGTTTAAATAAAACGAACCAATCAAGTTTTTGGCGCCGTTGCCGGGGAGGTGCTCTGTCCAGACTTTGGTTTGGACGATTCGAGTGGTTTTAATTTTTTTTTTAGTTTTTGTGTGTTTCAGGCATTCTGCGGATCAAAGGGAAGCGACTGGAGGAATTTGAGAGCAACAGACCCAAAACAGACCGCCAATCAGCGGTCTGGGACTGGCAATTGGCGGCCTGGTAAGCCTCAATCTCTCTCAAATTTTTTCTGGTTGTTTTGTTCATTGTAGTTATTTGGGAGCACTATTTTGCATGCTGTGACTTCTAGTTTGCTCCCAGATTAAAAATCAATCCCCTTTAATCAACTTGGCCTTAAAATCTAAAGCAAAAGATTAGATATTTTTACTAGTTTAGGTCACGCATCATGTACTTGACTTTGACACGTAGTTGTCTTTTGTTTTAGCTTTATTTTCAGTTGTTGAGCGCTGGCGTGAGGTACACATTTCCTACACTCATTCATGCATCTTGTATGCCCATGCATTAGTTAGTAGGAATTGCATCAGGACAAGAGTGAGTTGAGCGTTGATTGCTAGATTTAGGATCAAAACGCTACTAAGGAGGGGTTGTCCCGTAAAAGATAAGGTGGGTGATTTCATCACCCTTTCCTTCACCCCAAAAATAACTCTTAATCAAGCCTTAACTAAAAGCAAGTAGACATTGGCCCTAGGATTTCAGACGCACTAGGAGAGTAATCTAGTTGAGACCGTCATGGCCTGATCGGCGTTGCCTACCTTGTCGATAGTAGGAGGTACTAGATCTCCGGATCTGGTATCACTTGCTGGGCATTGTGGTCTTCGTTGTAGGGAGGTGAGGCGTGTCGAGGCTAGTTACCTCGAAGTTAGGCGTCGTCTAGCCGAAGGACCCATTGCCATACGTTGTTTGAGCCGTGCTTGCTAGTTAGGCTTCTACCTGATCCCATTACCCACGCTAGCTCTAGGATTCTTTCCTTCTCCTCTGAGTCATCTTCTTCTCACCTACTTTTACGTTCTAGTCTCCTCCCCTTTACACTCTCTGGTAGCGTTTTAGGGTCGAGTCAAGCATTTTTTGCGAGGTTAGCCTCGTGGTGGTGAGAGTGGTCGACTCTAGAGTTCTCTGTTGAGATGGATGGTTACATTGGCGACCATCCATATCATTGTTGGGACCAGGACAATTCTCCCAGGTACTCCCGACCGAAGCATCCTGGGGTACCTCAGACAAACACCCCGTATGGTTGGGATAATCTTAATTGTGTGACTGAGCATTCTTCATATTGGGGTAATATGAGTGAGGCACCGACTGCTAGACCACCATCTAGTCATATCGGATGATATGTTGGTCATCAAACTGAGACATTACAAGAACCTTTGGCCTCTTTCATGCATGTGATAGATGACATGAGTGCACCGGTGGCTCCAGTAGTCGTACCGTACGACTGTTGTGGGTTGAGTGGTCATGTTATCTGGGAATGTCCTTATGTTCCCCCAGAGCCTGAGTATGGGCATACATTTTCCCAAAATGCTCAATATGACCATTACGCATCTGTGTACAACCCGAGACGGATGGATTCATGGGGAGACAATTCATATCCAAATTCTTATACTTCATTTTCACCCCAGTATCCTCCTCCCGAATACCCAGAATTCTACCAACACCCCACTTCAAATCATTGGACTCATTCTCAGCCCATCAACACCCAACCCCAACATTTCCCAAGCTCTGACTTGGACCTCATAGTTGACCGCATACCTGATTCCTTGAAACAAACTTTCCTTACGTTCATGGAAACCACTCAACAGTCCATACAAAATATGGCACTGCAAGTGAGTCAAATGTCGCAGCAATTACGTGAACGTGAGGAGAGTAACTTTTTTTGTCAACATGAGGATTAATCTTTTGATATCGAACCACCACATCCACAAATTCAAAGCACAATCTTTCAAAGTCAAACTCCTAGTCAGTCTGTGGGACTTGGGGTTTTAATTCACGATCACTTAGTGGAGGATTCGATTCAAATTGAGAAAAACAAGGACCAAATTCATTATGAGTCGGCACAGGATTGTGCCTTATCCTTTTGTCCCGTGGCCCTTGAGCCACGTGATCTTCATGTTATGACTCTTAAGGACTCACCTCTGGTGGAGCAAGAGCTCCATAGTACCCTCAATTTCAAACAACCTGATGAGAGTTTGCCTCTCACTATTGTTCCTGATCATCTCGGAAATGATGGAACATGAGGGTATTAGGAGTTCCTTGGAGGATACCTTGGGTATGAGACCCACTTTTTGTTCGCCTGGTGTGCCGGACATGCCTAACGAGGTTCTTGACCTCCTTCCGACGCACCAGCCTGTTGGTTGGAGAGTTTGGATTGACGATCATAACTTCAGCAGCGCAACCGGAGAAACTCTTCTTCCGTTGCCCCTTATTTCCCAAACTCTTGAGAGGTTCAAGCTCTTTCAGTTTGATCCTTTGAATGAGACGCCTTTGCGACCAATTCATGAACCTCTCATTTCATCTTGTGCTCTTTGTGAAGGGGGCCCACGCATGAGTATTCTGGCCCCGCGTGGTGTCATGTTCCCTTTCCAAGTGCATTGACCCTTTTTTTAGGTTCCCATTTGATGTCTTTTGACAAATGAATATGAGAACTTATGTTTGTACATAGTTATATTCAAAAAAAAAAAAGAAAAAAAAACAGAAAAAAGTACAATAAAAGACTCCTTCAGTGAACATCGATTGTTGTGGGCTCCAACCCTTGTGTATTTGGGCCCCTTTTCTTTCACATATTTTTGTCTCCCTTTTTAAGTATCTCACAGGTTTTGAGGGGAATTTGGGTTGTCCATCAACATAACCACGAACTTCCTTTTGCGCTTTACGTTGGTGAGATCTTCCCAGTTTCATTGCATAATTCCATGTAGTATCTTGCTCGCATCCATTGAGGACAATGCATGAAGTAGGTGTGAGGGGGTGTTTTACGTGTGTACATAGTCAAGTCTTTTCTTTTGATTTTGTTTTCTTTTGTTTGCATTGTTAGGGTCATGTTAGTGTGCTGCATTTAATATTGATATATCTGCTTGCCATGATCCTTGGGTCACTTGTCTTCTTTTGCTTGCCTAGTGCCTTAATATTTTCACTTTTCTTTCAAAATCTTCATGTGTTTGTGAAAGAAAATGTTTTGTGGGTTTTGTGTGTGTTTAGCATGTGCAAAACCGTTGAGAGGCAAAGTAAAAAAGAAAGCTCCCAAAATTGTCTTGAACATGATGCATTAGGATATCTAGTACAATGACTTTAGGACTTATCTAGTCGTTAGGATGCACCCCAGTTTTCCCTCGGGGGCGAGTAATCATATGGTTTTTGTACTCAAATAATTAAAGAAGTCCACCCTGAACCTAGTGAGTCAATAATTCGTGTCTGTTAATTTAAGGAAGTTTGTTGTAGTCAAGGACGCTTTAAATCTTGTTGTGAGACATTAAGTGTAGGGGTTTTGGTTCATGTGTAGATAAGAAATAAGTGAGTAGGTGTTCTCTCTTCTCGCACGACTCCTATCACTCGGGAAAGTAGGACTGAGGGGACTTTGTGTAGGATTTCTAGTTTAATTGCACATATATATTTTCGAAATTTTTATGCACAATAAGGATCAATTACAATTTTCTATGATTTGTTTCATGCATGCATCAGTTTGTTTCAATAACTAGTTTCAAAACTTTATTAAAACAAACATGTGCTGCAAAATTCATACCTATAAGTTCTCTAAAACTTCTTGATGATCCGGAGACGTTGAGGATGACGATCGTCATTTCTCGTTGCGCCGGATGCCTCCGAGTGTTCACCAAAACCCTAAACAAGGTTGGAGAGAAAGGAGCTAGCCAATCAATCTCCAAACTAGCTTAGAATCTAGCTACAAACCCCTTCCTTAATCTCTGAGATTTCTCCTTCCAAAGACTTGAAAACTAAGAGAATTTTCGTGGCTTTTTGTGCTGAATTAGGAGAGAAAATAATTAGAAAACATCTAACATAATTAAGGAGAATAAGGACCTATTTATAGGCTCCAATCTTACTCTCAATCATGGCTATTCTTAAGCCATGTTTTCTTGACATTTTCTCTCACAAACTAATTCCATAATGCATTATATGCATCCACAAAACGTTTGACCAAGTTTGGTGCTAATCCAACCATTAATCAATTTAATCTCTTAATTATCTAAGGCAGAAAATCGACCGGGATTTGGTTTACCGAGACATACTCGGTTAACCGAATATGTCACGTTCGTATTACCGTGCACTAGACGGATGACCGATTCGTAAGGAGAAAAATTCTACTTAACCGATCAGACGAATTCTCGTCTAAAACTGAGTGCCATTCGGTTAACCGAAAATATCGGAACCGGACATTGTTCGGTCGACCGTTTCTGGTTTGGTATACCGTACCAGAACTCCAGGCACTTTAGTCAAGTTCGGTTAATTAACTCTAACCATCCGTTCCACGTTCGGTTCACCGATCCACATAACCTTCGGTCGACCTAACCATAAACGGATTCCCGAACTTTTACCCGATTTTGCCTTTTTCAAATTTTGGATTTATTTCCAACAAAATTTGAACTTTAGGGGGTTTTAGCAAATTCACAACTTATGCAATATATTATCCTATGCAACAATAAATTATTGCACCCCATAATATATGCATCTGATATGAATTTATCATGATTCTAATTATGTTATATATCACAACATAATTGATTTTACTTGTTCACCACATGTGTCATATTTTCTATAAGAAACCCGACACATCATATGAACCAAAAATCAAGCTTCTTGTTTCCTGGTTTTTGCGGTGTGAGCTATAGGAGGATCTAGACTAAGTTGACAGTGATATTAAGAGCTTAATATCACAAGCTATAAGCGGTATCTAGCTACACATTATAACTCCCAATTAGTTAGATGTCTTAATTCCACTCGAACCAAAACCCGATCCATTTAGTGATGGAATGCACCACTTGTGTCCGTCCCTTGCCTCATGATATTAAGAATACACACAAAGTAGTATTGTGTCATCTTTGTATTAGTATTCATTTCTTGATCTCTTTAAGCTAGTTATAAATATGTGACTTAACTCAAATCACATTGTGCACATTATAACTTGGCTTTATAAGGGGCCCACTAATATCATCACTCAATTAAGAGGGGCAATGATAATCTTTTGACTAACTATCTTTTCCAACGATAGTCATACTTAACCAACTAATGCCTTTGCACCACACTCTTTGACAGCTTAAGACACTAGTCTAATTAAGCACTCCTTAAGTGATCGGATATAAGTCTCATATCAAAGGACCAAGGACACAGTAAAATATTAATGACACAGAAACACATTTCTATAATATTTTACTTATTAGGACTATTCAGTATACAAAAGTAATATTTTCTTCTTTTGTGTACCCGTATTGTCACTCACTTGTAGAGCTACAATGATCTATGACCAACACGACAATCTTAACTCGGTAATTAATGTCCCATGTTAATTACCATGATTGCGAATATCTTTTTTTTATGTGAACCAATATCGTTTAGAGCTCTACGGTTAAGGACCAAGAGCCTCTTCCTTAACACTTCTAAATGACGAATAACATAAACAAGGAACAAAATGATTTCTCATTCAATTCATAATAATTGACATTTAAAAGTAAAACTTTTAGAACACATTCCCTTCACTTTGTGCCTGGTGCTTTCGAGTCATCTGACTTGGGATGCGCCGACCGAACTCCCGTTACACGGGTGGTATGGATTGCCCTATGTGGAGATTTGGGGAAAAGTGTACGTGATAGTGTAAGTCCTCATGGGCAATGATGCACGAAACCTGACCCTGGGAGAATGATGCGCCAACTAATAAAAAGAAAAGAAGAAAAACAAAAAAAATGATGAGAAAAAAATGGTAATGCAAATAAGAACCTTAATGGACTTTACACTTTGTATCACTTGAGGATGTTGAGGTTGTCCATGCCTTTCACTTAATTCCTTATTTAACTTGCACGAATGATTCATTAGGCTAGGTGTGTGGACTAATTACATATATAGAGTCGGCCCGTAGGATTACCACGTCCAATGATTGAAGAAATTTGTCCAACGAGTCGAGTGTCTAGATTGAATAATGCATCTTGTTCGGATTTTGTGGGTATATACGCTGAAAACCCTCAGGAGACAACACTCCTCCTCCTTGGCAACAAGGAGGTTTAACTGCTTGTTGCACGTGCTAAGTGCAACCGTGATTCCTACGAAAGTGAGTTAGGATTTCTTGTTTTTCGTTTGTTTTTCTTTTTCTTTGTTTTGCTTGGGATTAGCAAAAACTTAGGTGTGGGGGTATTTGATTGACATCATTTCATGCTTATATTTGTATCTTATATCCATTATCTTACACCTAAGCAATGCTACATGACGAGTTTTATGTTTGAGTTTCAGAAATAAATAGGTTTGAAGAGATGAAGCATGAAAGGACCCAAAAGCTGGGAAAAAAGACTTAATTATGAGACCTGGGGACTAAGATGCAAAGAAGAAGGACGTTAACGTAAGACCGAAGGACCAAAGAGAAAAAAGAAAACTCCACACCATCATGGGGAGTATTTTGGCAATTCTATTCCGGTCGGAGCTCCAACAAGTGAAGTAGAAGCATCAAAGGCCAACAAAGACATCGAGAAAAGCCCAGAATAAAATCCAGCGTGATCCGGACCATATAGACCGCCAAGTGGCGGTCCAAGACCGCTAATTGGTGGTCTTTTTTGGCTCATATCTGCTAAGATTTTGGTGGGTCGCGTATTAGTGCGTATTTAGTCCATTTCTGATAGTTGTTTAGTCCCACATCGGGAGATTGTCCCTGATTGGCTTTTTCTATGGCTATAAATAGAACTCTTCACCTTCTATTGTAAACTACCCATTGCTTGGTAGCATTCTCTCTACTAATGAGTAAGCCTTGAAGCAAAACTCAAGGTGGAGAAGAATGCTACCGTCAATGTGAGTCATTGTTAATAAAATAATTGTTCTTAGTTTCTTTTAATCTTGTCTTTTAATTCTTGCATGTTTCTTTAGTTTATGTTTCTTGCAATTAGCTTCTTCAATGTTCCTTTCTTGCTCAGTTGAATGTCTTTTCAGTATAATGTTTCATTTTGTTAACGTAGTTAGTTTAATTATGAGTGAATAGTTTCCTAGTTTAGATTAGTGTAGTTTAGTGTAATCAATCTTTCTCTCCTTTCTTTCCCGCTCGCCTTTGCACAAACCAAAAGTCGACACACCTCACTGTGGATCGACCCGTATTTGCCACCACTTCAACGCGGTCGTGCACTTGCGGTTTAAATAAAACGAATCAATCAAACCACGTCTTTTACTCGGTCGACCGCTGACCACCAGAATCGCTCCTGGGACATAGTCATCGGATGACCGTATCACCTTCGGTCTACCGAAAATACTACTTCTCGGTTGACCGTGCACACTCGATTAACCGAACCCGATTGTCCAGGCACTCCAGACAATTTCGGTCAACCAATTGCGCTTACCCGTTCCCTATTCGGTTGACTGATCCGAAGATACCCCGCTCGACCGAACCATGAACGGACTTAATATCTCAAACTATAAGTGTTATGTAGCTACACATTATAGTTACCCAATTAGCATAGATGTCTTTGTTCCACTCGAACCAAAACACGATCCATTTAGTGATGTAAGTGCACCACTTGTGTCCGTCCCTTGCCACATGATATTAAGAATATATACAAAGTAGAAATGTGTCATCTTTGTATTATATTCACTTCTTGATCTCTCTAAGCTAATTATAACTATGTAACTTAACTCAAGTTACATTGTGCACATTATAATTTAGCTTTATCAAGGGGCCACTAATATCATCACTCAATTAAGAGGGGCAATGATAATCGTTTGACTAGCTATCTTTTCCAGCACAAGTCATGCTGAACCAACTATTGCCTTTATCACTACACTCATTGATAGCTTTTGACAATAATCAAATTAAGTACTTCTTGATTGAAAAGATATAAGTCTCATATCTTAGGATGCAAGACACATTAAAAACATTAATGACACGAAACACAATTCCATAATGTTTTACTTGTTTGGTCTATTCAATATATAAAAGTAATCTTTTCCTCTTTTATATACTCGTGTCGCCAATTATTTTAGAGCTACAACAATCGATGACCAACACGACAATCTTATCTCGATAATTAATGTTCCATGTTAATTACCATGATTGTGAATAACTTTTGATTTATGTAAACCATTATCTTTTAGAGCTCTACGGTTAAGGACCAAGCGCCTCTTCCTTAACATTTCAAAAAGACGAATACCATAATCAAGGAACAAAATGCTTGCACATTCAATTCATAATAATTGACATATAAAAGTAAAACTTTTAGAACACATTCCTTTCAATCCCCCACTTGTTATCAAAGTTTTCTTTCACATACATTCTCAATGTATAAAACAATAATAACTAGGGTAACCCTCTCTAATCACTCATCAAGCCAATCCACATGGATCCTCAGACCCATGGACTCGAAATGCATTTCACCCTTGGCTTGGGATAAGGGTTTGGTGAATGGATCAGCTGTGTTGCTATTTGTGTCCACCCATAGTAAATTTATTTTGCCTTCGTTAGTGGTTGAGTCGGCCGTAGTGATTTGCTCGAACTACGCTAACTCATGCCTCCACCTTCGAGAATAATGACATATCATTATTGCGACCTCCTATCGTCGGGATCACTCATGAAACTCGCATCCTAATAGCCCTTGGGTATTTACTCCCTTTGTCCTCTATAAACAAGAAACTTATCTTTGGTCTGGTTAAGGGTCCTTAGAATATTCTTGACCGCAGTCCAATGCTCAGGACCTGCGTTGGATTGGTGACGACTTGTCACACTTAGAGCATACGAGACATCGGCTCTTGTGCAAGTCATCGCGTACATGATCGATCCTATTGCCGAAGCATAAGGGATATCTTTCATGTACTCCAAGTCTTTACGTGATTCAGCACGTTGAGACTTCTTGAGTTGCACACCCATACTCATTGTCACACTGCCCTTTTTGGAGTTGTTCATGTTGAACCTTTCCAAGACCTTGTCAATGTATGTACGTTGACTTAGGCCAATGAGTCTACGAGATCTATCTCTATATATCTTGATTCCCAAGATGTATTCAGCCTCACCCATATCTTTCATTGAAAATGCAGATTTCAATGAACTTCTCGTTTGCTCAAGCAAAGGTATATGATTTCCCATGAGGAGTATGTCATCGACATATAAGATCAAGAACACTATGTGGCTCCCACTAACCTTCTTGTATATACAAGGCTCTTCCTTACTTTGGACGAAGTGAATGTTTTTGACTTCTTTCTCAAAGTGCTTGTTCCAACTCCTTGATGCTTGCTTCAATCCATAAATAGATCTTTGAAGCTTGCATACTTTCTCGCTATTCTTTGGATCTTCAAAACCTTGAGGTTGTACCATGTACACATCCTCCTCCAAGTTCCCATTAAGGAACACCATTTTGACATCCATTTGCCATATCTCATAATCATGAAATGCGGCAATAGCGAGCATAATTCGAATAGACTTGAACATGACAACCGGTGAAAAAGTTTCATGATAGTCAATTCCTTGAACTTGAGTAAAACCTTTTGCTACAAGCCTCGCTTTGTAGGTTGTCAAGTTCCCATCCATGTCCATCTTCCTCTTAAAAACCCATTTATTTTGAATCGCCTTTTTCCCTTTGAGGTAGGTCAACCAAGTTCCATACTTGATTATCATACATGGATTCTATTTCGGATTCCATGGCCTTGAACCATAGTTTGGAGTCCTTTCTTTCCATTGCTTCTTGAAAGGCCGAGGGATCATCGGTATCCAGTACCATGATCTCATGAAGTCCCAAATACATATCGGGTTTCTTCCTTTCCCTCATTGACCTTCTAAGTTCTTTTGGTTTTTCGTGCACTTGTCAAACTTCTTGCATAATTTCTTGCGGAATTGGTTCGTGTTCGATTCTCGAACATAGACTAGGTGGGGAAGATTGAGTTTCTCTCACAATTTCTTGCGAGGGTCTCTCACTCACGCTCCCACTAACCAAAGGAACCTTGGTTGGGCCTTCATGATCTTGAATATCATCATTCATATCATGATCTTGTCGAGTATTTTGAGTCTCCTCACGCATAACTCTACTCCCACTTCTTTTTATTCTTTCCCGAAATTCTTTTTCTAGAAATACGGCATCCCTCTCTACAATCACTCGATTGGAGGTTATATGCCAAAAGTAGTATCCTCTTGTCTCACGAGGATAACCTATGAACAAGCACTTATCCGCTTTTGGTTGAAATTTGGTCGGCATCAATCTCTTGACGTAGGTCTCACAACCCCAAATCTTGAGAAAATTGAGCTTAGGTGTTTTACCACTCCATAGCTCATAAGGCGTTTTCTCTATGGATTTGGATGGAACATTATTTAGTGTGTAAGCCGCAGCTTCTAGTGCATAACTCCAAAAGTAAAGCGGCAATTCAGCATGACTCATCATTGATCGAACCACTTTGAGTAATGTCCTATTCGTTCTTTCGGATACCCCATTCCACTGAGGTGTACCGGGAGGGGTGAGCTGTTGTTCAATACCACACTCCTTTAGGAATGAGTCAAACTCAGTACTTAAGTACTCACCTCCACGATCCGTTCGTAGAGACTTGATTTTCTTGTTGAGTTGGTTCTCTACTTCATTCTTGAATTCCTTGAACTTGTCAAAGGATTCACTTTTGTTTCTCATTAGATAAATATAGTCATAACGACTATAGTCATCCATGAACGTAATGAAGTACCTGAAATCGTCTCTTGCACTAGTACTCATCGGACCACATACATCAGAATGTATCAAATCCAACAAGTCATTCGCTCTCAGTCCTTTCCTCTTGAAAGGCCTCTTGGTCATCTTGCTCATTAGGCAAGGTTCACACGTCTCCAATGATTTAAAATCAAGTTGACCAAGAAGGTTAGCTTCTTGCAATTTCTTGATGCGTTTTTCATTTATGTGACCAAGACGATAGTGCCACAAGAGTGTATCATTCACGTGAGTAGTTTTAAGTCTTTTGTTATTGATGTTTAAGATTTGTTTATTATTCAATTCAAGCAAATAGAGATCATTCCTCACGAATGCATTTGCATTGAAAATACCATTCTTCGATATAGACAAGCAAAAATTTGAAATGTTTATATTGAAATTATCCATATCCAAACATGATACAGAAATAATATTCTTGCTAATCGAAGGCACATAATAAACATTCTTTAAACATAAATTTAAACCACTAGATAATTGAAGTTCCACAGAACCTTGTGCAATCGCAGCAACGCTCGCACCATTTCCGACCTTCAAAATCATCTCGTTCTTCACGAGTTCCTTCCTATCCTTTAGTAGCTGCACATTAGAAATTATGTGAGCACGAGATCCGGTATCAATTACCTAATCATGGATAGACGTGGCTAAATTTATCTCAATAACAAATATACCTTTGGCCTTTTTGGGGCGCTTACGTTCAATCATTCCATTATCAAGGTCTTCCTTGTACTTGGGGCAATTTGGCCGGATGTGTCACTTTTCACCGTAGTGAAAGCACTCCGTGTTGGGAGTCGGAGATTTCAAAGATTTCCCCCTTGAGGCACTCCCATGAGCATCTCCTACTCCCTTGCTCTTGATTGACGTATTCTTGGTGAATTTGCCTTTACCTTTGGTGATCTTCTTGCTCCCTCCATGGACGGCCAGAACGTGCTTGTCTCAACCCTTGCCCATGTTAACTTCAGCCGTTTTGAGAGCGTTGTGAAGTTCCTCAAGACTCTATTTACTCTTTTCAGGTTCCGATTTTTCATGTTCAAACTAAACATTTATCACAATTCATTCATCATTCACCAAACAGTCATATATCACAACTCAAACATCTAAACACAAGAAGTCATATATATTGATTCATCTCAAAACAATTTAAACACAAAAGTTGTAATTTCATTAAAATTAACATTTTCTTTCATTAAGTAGTCAAACAATGTTAATCATTGACAACATACAAAAAACACAAACACCAAGTTGTCAAACCTCCTGTGCCTACTCCGCCAATGGTCTGTCATCGTTATCTCAACTTGTGGCGGAGGTGGGGTGCAAATGGATGTTATATTAATATCCTGCATGATTAAAACAATATACAATAATATTATAAATTCATATAAATTAACTTAGTAAATGCAATACAACTTATTAAATTACAAATAAAATACCTGAGGATTATAACCCCCCTTCACCATCAAAAACACGAGCATTGACTAGATGTCTGCGTGCTTGTTTTTTGTCTCCGCTATATCGCTTCTTATATCATCTTCATCTCTTGGTCCTATCTAACATTTCCTCAACCTGCAATATGGCATCACTCTCTGCTTGGGATGACGTCCCGCGTGGTCTGTACATGTCAGTCGGGGTGACGAGACCGAATCCTGCGCGACAACTGCCGAATTGATAGCGGCCTCAAACCTCGTCTCACCCAGTCCTAGTAAAGGCTCTAATTGTTCCTAAAAGAATAAAATATCATAAATTCACAAATGAATGCATCAAACAACATTAACTAATTGAAAACTAATAATAATCTTAAACTTACAATAATTACCACAGCTTCAGGGAGTTTTTTTTGTCATGAAGCCGGATGTACATATTTGTACGACTAGGCTTAGGAGCGTCGAGATTTTCCGCAATTTGCAATACCGTTGAAAATAACAATAGTTTCAGTTTATATTAAAAAGTGATGAATCTATAAGAATTTTTTAAAAATTAAATAATATATCACCATTTTCTCCGTGTGTTGCACTACCGATTTGGTACCACACGGATGTGGTAATTCACATTGTTTTTCTTATTAGTCTCGCTTTTCTTCTATATCACCAAAAACCAAACTTTTAATTTTTTTAGTCATTGTTTAAAATTAACCTAAAAATTTATAAATTTACCTTAAACGCCTCGTTGGAGCAGTAGTCTAGGAGAGCAAACCAATGTTCCGCAGAAATATGCGACGATCTAGCTGCCAATCTTGTCTCTCTAGTCTCCATATTCACCACGTCAAGGTATAACTGGTACTTGTTTTCTTTCCATTTGGTGTTCAGAGACATCATAAGTTTTTCTCTGAACCCTTCTGGAACAGTGTAGTGTGACTGCGAAAAAAATCAAATTAGTTTCAATTAAAATCAACTGTAATATTACTTAAGTACGTAAGTGATATTACTGTTAATTCCTGTCATGCCACATCATTATCCTTCTTTTGCACCAATCTGCAGTCTGAATAACGAGGAGACAATACTTGTGTCCTCCTGGTTATCGTCCCGATGAAATTTTGGAAGCGTTCGACATTCTTTCCTTTCGGTAGCCTTACGGTGTAAACTCGATCTCATTCTGAATTGTAGAGCCTGAATTCTCCTTCATTTGTGTGGATCCACAACCCCTACTCGTACTCACTACACCAGACACCAAAGTGCTAGGAATATCCCTAGTATTGACTGCACCGTCGGCTATCGATGGAGTATCCTCTGCCTGACGTCGTCGACGTCTCCGCCTATCACCGTCTCCCTCAGGGTGCGGTGATGAAGACTAACATCTCGTCGTACCTAAAATCAGATGTAATTCAATTTATCATCAATTCCATAATAAAGTTTTTAAACTACAAATCTACTCATGCATATATTGGGCTTGTCATTACATTCATTTTCGTAGATGTTAAATTGTGGAATTCCCTAACGGTGTACTGCTTCACCACTAGTTCTAAATCTGGTCTAACAAAATCTACTCAATTAATATCGTCTAATTTGACTCTAGCTTGCACAAGATTTCCTCACCCGTACTCAGGGACTTTGGATGCTTTGTCTTCCATGCTATATAAATCGCTCGGCAGTATTCACACAACGACCAACCATTGGTTGTCCCTTTCTTTTTCTTTGGACTCTGCAACATAAAATAGTTGTTCCACTTGGGATGCAAGTACAAATGGTTCTTCTGGCTTCAGAAATTTATTCGCATTCACCAACGAGAACCCGTATTCGTCGCTTCTAGTTGTATTGGTCTAGCCCAGAATGTTGTTTTACTTGCACTTGAACAAAACATATTTCACATCACCATAGTATTGAAGTTCAATTTTTGTCTTCCAATACACCAAAGTAGTCGACTAATGCGTGGATAAGATGGTTATCTTGTGCTGATCAGTAACTTTCTTTTGTTGCATTCACAAAAACTTAGAATTTTGGAGTTTTCGTGTGTCTCTCTGTGAAATCAAAACCATTGATGATATATCTGGAATATTTCCTTGCCACGGTGTTCGAACCTCGAGCAAGTGCTTTGATTTCACTACTCAGACTGTTTTCATTTCGAACAGTCTCCCTGAACCAATCACTAAATTTTTATGTCATGCATTCGATTGTTGTATTTGATTACAACGTAGTCCTACTCCCATGACTACATTGTAATGGTTAAAGTGCCTCTAAAAGGTGAATTTCTTCGTTAGCGATGAAACAATCAAATTCAAGAAATGAGCAAAGTAATAATACGTTTGTTCATTAACTCTTGATATTCATCAACAATGACAGTGTTATTCAAAACCCAATTGTGAGCTTTCTCTAGATCAACAACGTCAAAGACAATCATTCGGCCTTTACCTAAGGGACTTTCACCTTCATCGTTCCTCGAAGGCCTTTTAAATATTGTCTCCACACTCTTCAAATATTTAGAGCAAATGGTTGTACATTCCTCCGCTAGAATACCTTCCGCAATCGCTCCTTCAAGTTTATTTCTATTTCTAACAAAATATTTTAAGTTATTGATATATCTTTCGAATGGGTATATCCAGCCATAGTGCACTACACCTGCCAATCGTGCTTCCCAAGGAAAGCCATTTGTGATGATATCATCAATGACGTTGCCTCGTGCACTGGACCTGCCAATCGTGCTTCCCAAGGAAAGCCATTTATGATGATATAATCGATGATGTCACCTCTAGTCGCGCACTAGTTGTTACAACATTTTTTGCATGGGCATAAGATCTTCCCATCATGAATGTATTGGTTGTGATGACTAGGTTCAAGAATAATGTCAGATTTTCCGTGAATGTCTGACTAATTCTCTTGTTATTCATCCAACTTCTGTCTGTCATGATTCTATAGATTTAAAACAAAACATGTTTATGATAACATGTTAAATTTTTTGACTAGTAGGAATATTACACTCAATCTAATTTACACATCCAACTCATCCAAATCAATCTAACTTACTTAACCAATCTAACAATCAACCATCAAACCTAACTAATAATCAACCAACCGATGCCAACTAACAATCAACTAACCATTGTCACTCAATACAACTCATTATAACTAAATCGTAAAGAAAATAAATTTAATAGAATTGTTTATAAATTTGGCAGAACCTCCCTTACATTTTCAATAAGAAATCTTTTCGAATACTTGTATTGACAAGAAAAAACACATATCCTTCAACAATTCCTTAAATCAATTCCACAAATCAGATACCAGACACTCATAATCGGCATTCAATTAGACAACATCCAAACCAAACATTACACGAATCACACATCCTAAACTAAACTTCAAAATTTAAAACTAATTTTAGTCCGACAGATCGAATTCTAATTTAAAACTCCAAACTCCTCTCACCACTACAAATAAAACCCTCGTTTTATTCCCATGTTCCAATACCAATTTCAATCAAACCCTCTATATTATGTTCTTTATTCCAGCAAAACCAATTAATGATTCATATTCCATACTCTTGAATCCCTTTCAAATTAAAATTAAAATTCTTCTCACGACCTTTTCCATAAATAAAAATATGAAACCCTCATTTCATTCCAACGAATGCAATTCAAAATTTAAATTCCAAACTCTGCTCACCACCTCTAATCCACTTCTCCGCACCCACATTCTCTCCAATTGTCTCATGTAATGGGTAGTGATCATGTCACTACCTAAATCCAATTTTGGTTAATCTAACCAACTAACAAAGTCTAACTAATCCACTTCAAATCACTACACTAGGTGATAGGTACATCTGAATTCAATTCTATATTAACTAATCCACGACAGAATCAAATTCAATTCTATATTAACTTCTTAAATTAAAGCATGAATACTTGAAAAGGTTGAAGTTATGTGGAAAATATCTATAAAAAGTTATTTATACATGTAATTAACAATTCTAACAATCAACTAACCCACCTAACTAACAATCAACCAACTGATGCCAACTAACAATCAACTAACCGATCCAAGTAACAATCAACTAACCAATGTCACTCAATACATGTAACACCCCTAATCCGCAATCAGGACAACAATCAATCACAACAATAACAAGAAAAAAGGGACATTAACTAACAATAATCAAGTCGAGGTCTCAATTAAAAACATATCATATTTCAAGCTCAGAGTACAATGCGAAAAGGGAAATACAAGAAACTTTGAACATTCCTACTACATGAATACTAAGAGAGGTAGGAAAATATATGACAACTGAGCTCACTGTTCCAGTCCACGCGTCCTAGCCCAAGTCTCCTTCAGTCACCTATCACGTCTCACTTGCACACCCACAAATCATTCCTAAGTCTAAAATCAAGACCCCGTACGCCACTCCAACCACACACTGAACAAGGTCTAGATGTCCCTGATGGCTCACACTAACTAAGCAATGTCGTCCACACGGCCCACAAACCAAACTAGGCTACGCCATCCACACGACTCATACTGATCTCGTGTCCAAGGTGACCAAGAGTCCCAACAAAACCGAGCATGCACCTCGACCGCATCGCACATCCGATCCACAAAGCAACAATCAACCCGCTCAAACAGCAGAACTGTCACACGTCCCAAGGTTACCACGCATCCCAGCCAAGTCGAGCGTGCACCCTCGACAAGACCACACATCCAACCCACAAGGCAACTCCCTACTCCAACCATACGCCAGAACCGTGAGCCCATCTCCAGTGGTCGCTCGTTACAACGCTGGTGAGCTAACCAGTTCCGCATCCAGGTTCGGTAGGTGACCACACACTCGAGCCTGTGAGCAACGCTTCCAAACGGTTACTCGTCACAACGTGGGCGGCTCCTTCCCAAATCACCACAACATAGGGAGAAAACCCTAACCTCTAGTCATATGTGCCTCACACGTCGTCTCATTGCCCCCCATGCTCTAGTCCGTGAACAACACTCTGTAACGGTCATTGGTCACAATGTGGGTGGACAATGGTTCCACGAACTACTCACAATCTCACAAGGCGAGGGAGTAGACGCAATTAACCCAAAAGGTACGATTCAACAACCCCAACAAGATATAAAGCAATAAATATAAATAAGACTATAAAATCATGGAACAACGTAAAGTAAATATAACTCTAAACCCACAATCAAAGGCACAAGGGTATAAGTGTAATTTTACCAAAACTTCGATATAAAACATAATTTTCAAAAGTTCACGAGAAAAACAGTAAATTTATGAATTAATAGAATTTTCTACAAAAATATAGAAATTCCAGGGAAAAGAAAGCAATTTCCCTATATGAAAACATTTTCCCGATTATAGAAAGTCCAAGGTTTATTCAATAATTAACCTAAATATTAATCATTTACTCAAATACAAACGAAACCACGATTTTTCCAACAATTATTCTAATTATTAATCACTTAAAAAAATACAATTAATTTCAGGGTTTCCAATGCAATTAATCCAGTTATTCTTAGTTTAAACAAATACAATTATTTCAAGGTTTAGTTTGCAATTGTCCCACATAATTCATTAAGTAACAAATACCCGAAAACTTGCATCCATCCAGGCAAAATACCCAATTACTTCTTTCCAACTAAAACAAAATAACCTTAGGGTTTATCCACAATTTTCCCCCATCCTTATCCACGCAAACCGAGCCACCACCGTCGGCCTACCACCCTCCGCCACCGCCTCTGGCGTCCCCTGTAGTAGGCGGGTTGACCACTGTAGCGGCGACCGACTGCCACCGCCACCAACGCGATGGCAAGACCAACGCACGGCCGCATGCGGCAGCAACAACAGCCCGCGAGCGGTTGGCGACCGCCGACGCCATTCCGGTCGGCCACGCGGTCTGCCGGAAGAGCTAGACCGGCCCTTCCTCTTCTCCCCTGACCGCATGGAATCAAACAAGATGGGTGGGCGACGTACCTTCGTTTCGATGTAGTCTTAGTCACCGTCGGAGCCTCGTCAGGTTAGGAGGAGGGTTGGGTGGATAGAATTCGTGGGTTTTGGATTGGATTGTGGTGAGGAAGAAGAGATGAGGAGAGGTTGATGGGTTATAAGAGAGAGAGAGGGAGATATATATATACGCGAGAGAGAGAGAGTTGAGGGAGGGTGCAACAATACAACTCATTATAACTAAACCGTAAACAAATTTAAATTTAATAGATTTCTTTTAAATTTTGGCAAAACGTCCTTATATTTTCAATAAGAAAGACATGTATTGACAAGAAAAAACACCAATCTTTTGACATCCATTAAAACTCACATTTATCGTCACCAATATATGTTCTAATAAAATCTTCTTGGATCAAACCAACATCAAACCTAAAGAAAAGAGTCCATTGACATCACAAACTCAACTCCTCCTCCCACTTGATCACCAAACTAAAACACTAATCACAACAACATGCAACACACTTATCGCAACAAACTAATATCCACCGATCACCAAACTCATCCCTATTCAACAACTCCACCAATCACCAAACTCCTATCACCAATCACACCAAACCCTCCACCAAATCCTACCACTCCACATCTCAAACTCCACCAATCAATACAACATCCAACAAAACATAAAACCTTCAACAACAACAACATCCAACAAAATATTCAAATTTATCACATTAAAAAATATTTACTAGTCACAATCAAAATCACATAATGACTCATTGTAATATAATTAACAAAATCACAATTCACAAATTCTACAAAATCATATTCTAATCTAATTACTATAATTAACTAAAGTAAACTAATTGAGAAAATTTAAATTTAAAAACGGAGAGGTGGCGGTGGGTGGTGGTGGTGAGGGTACAGGGTGGTCGGTAGTGGGGTGGTGAGGGCAGACAAGGGTAGATGGGGGTCAGGTGGTGCGAGTGGTCGGGGGTGGGGTGGTGGTCGGTTGGAGAGGAGGGGGGTGATTGACATGGAGGTTGGGGTAGGTTTGAGTTAGGGGGTTGGGGTTGGAGAGTGGAGGATGGGGTTGGGCGGTCGGGGCCGGGGAGGTGGTTGGGGTGGCTGATCGGGGGACGAGGAGGTGAGGAGCAACTATTTCATTTTATCCTTTATTCGACAAAATATCCCCCAGACAAAACCCTAGCCCTTTGCGACCAATCTCTGACCAAACCGCAACGACCTCCTCCGACACCGCAGTGTCTCTTTCACTGCACACTTGATAACGGCGACCTCTTCCGCGACGTCGACAGGCGTAACCTCCTTCGCCACCACTTCAGGTTCCTTCTTTGCAACTTCTGTGCAGGGTTCGATCACCGGGTGGGGCACCGTTTTGGGGTCGGGGCTCCGTTAGGGTTTTGAACGGGCACTAGAACATTTCAGTTGGTTTTCATTTAAAAATACATTTCAGTTGTTTTAATTTGTATTTTAGAGAAAATTTGGTTTTCAATTGGTTTGAGAACAATAAGGTTCCCATTATTTGAATTCCAAGGCTTTGATCTTAGTTTGTTTATTTTTAGATTTGGTGTTATATATAATAAATAAATTTACATTGTTTCTTTGAGTTTTCAATATTAATCGCATTAGAAAGCACACATTAGTTAGTAGGACTTGCATTGAAACAAGAGTGAGGTTAGTGTTTGTTTGGTCTGTTGTTTGTTAAATTAAGGTATGAAAAACACCTAGGGGGCATCGGGTGTAAGCGGGGCAGGGCAGGCGGGGTGGGTTTTTAGTCCACCGTTACTCGTCCCGCCTAAGGTAAGTGGGTATACGTGGTGGGGCGGGTCAAAAATAAAAAAACTGCTACCCATGCCGCCAAAGGGTAGACTAGGGGGCGCAAGGTGGGTTATTCGGGTTTGGCGGGTTTTTCTTTAACTTTTAGATTTTTCCTAAGAAAAACAAAAGAATACAAAATTTGAGAAATAATATCCACTCACAAATTTTTTCCAAATAACATTCATTATAAAACATGAACTAAATAATAATAATAATAAACTCTAACATCAAATATTCATTATAAGTTTATAAAAAATAACACTGATTGTAACATAACAAACTAAAAAATATAACAATAACACTCAATATAACATAACAAACTTCAACATCAAACAATGAAAATATTGAAAAATTTATTATAACATAACAAACTCTAACATCAAACAATGAAAGCATAGAAAACATTCAAGTTAGGCGGCTTGCGGGTTATGCAGGGCAGGTTGTGAGACAACCGCATCCCGCCTCGCTTAGTAGGCGGGTTGGCGGGTAAGGTGTTATTGACCGCTACCGGCATTAGGGGGCGGGGTGGGTTTGCAGGTAAAACCCACCCCATTTATAGCCCTAAGGGGGAAGCCACCTATAGGAGACAAGGCAGGGGATTTCATCACCCTTTCCTTGGCTCAAAAGACACAAAAATAAAAGAGCCTTAATAAAATCAATTTAGACATTTTCCCGTAGGATTTCCGGATGCATTAAGGAGAGGAAACCATTTAAGACCATTATGGCCTGAACGTCGTAGCCCATCTAGTCTCCCTGAGATTTTAGGAACCTCCAGGTTCTTGATTTCCTACTGACTAGTGGTCCTCACCGTTTAAGACCATTCCGGCCTAAACGTTGTTGCCTATCTAGTCTCCCTGAGTTTGTAGGAACCTCCAGGTTCTTGATTTCCTACAGACTTGTGGTCGTCAGAGGGACCTCGAAGTTAGGTGTTGTTTAGTGCTAAGGACATATAGTGGACTTTAGGCTTGCTTTTTCTTTGATTCCTTAGTTATGTTTCTAACCTTCCTTATTCCCACACTAGATTAATGACTTCATCTCCTCTCTCCTGATTCATTTTTTTCTCATCTTCATCTCTCCAGATCTTTTCATCTCGAACACCTTGTTTTAAATGGAAATTTTATTTCTTGTCTTCAATAATAACTATCAATTTTCTTAATGTTTAGATTGAAATGGATCAACAGTGGATTCTTTCAAACCGATTGAGTGATGAGTATGAGAACGGAGTGAATATGTTCTTAGAGGATGCCAATAATCATTCAAAGAATAGGAATGACAGAGACATGGCGTATTGTCCATGTAGTAAGTGTCATAACATGTCAGTGCCGACTTTTCGGAAAATAAAAAATCATTTGTTTGAGAAAGGTTTCGACCCAAGTTACAGACGATGGATATGGCACGAAGAAAATGTGTCATTTGGTTGTTCCAAGAATGATGAGGACAATGTTAGTGTGGGAGATTAGTTAGAGGAAATGGTTCAGGATATAGCTGAAGACTTTTCATCCAACCCCGATTTACTTGGTAGTTTGTTGAGTGACAATGAGAAGCCATTGTACAAGGGTTGCATCAAATTTACTAGATTGTCAACGGTGTTGAAATTGTACAATTTAAAAGCAGAAAATTATTGGACTGATGTCAGTTTCACATCATTGTTGAAGTTATTGAAAGAGATGATTCCAGAGCATAATGAACTATGGGATATAACTTATGATGCTAAGAAAGTGTTGTGTCCTATGGGAATGGAATATAGAAAGATACATGCATGTCCGAATGATTGTATATTGTATAGGGGTGAGTTTAAAAGCTTACATTCCCGTCCCAGGAGTAATGTTTCCCGATACAAAATTAAACGCAGTGGACCGAACCACAATGTAAATAGTGATGATTTGAAAATCAAAGAACCTCTTACGAATGTTTTGTGGTATCTTCCGATTCTGCTATTACAAGTTATAATGGCTATGATATCAATGGATATTCATTCTACACAGTTTATGAAGATGCCAAAAGTGATGTTCAGAACAGTGGGATCACTTTAATAGCAGAGTCTTTACATATGTATAGTTCTAAAGACAAGAATTATGTATACGCCGACATGTCCTATTACGGTGTAATTGACGACATATGGGAGCTAGACTTTGTTAAATTCAAAGTGCCTGTATTTAGATGCAAGTGGGTTGATAATAAAAGTGGAGTTCGAGTGGATGACTTGGGGTTCACTTTAATTAATTTTTCGAAAGAAGGATTTAAAGGAGAACATTTTATTTTGGCTTCCCAAGCGAAACTCGTCTTCTATGTGGCTGATCCATCTGATAAGAAATGATCAGTAATTCTGGAAAGGAAGAATTTTTTTGTATCACATGATAATCTAATCGAGTATGAAGAGACACCACCTTTCTCTAAGCAAGCACTCGAGTTGAACTCTGTTTAAACATTTTATTAATTACCGCAAGTGCACAGTCGCGATGAAGCAGTTGCAAGTACGGGTCGATCCGTAGGGAGGTGAGTAGCCTCTGGTTTGTCAGAAATCAAGTGGCGAATAAAGGGCGAAAAGATGTGATTACGCTAAAGCCAAACTACACTAAACTAATAAGTACGAAATGCGAAAGAAAGCACGAAAAATTGGAAATCAGAAAGAGAAACCCCTAAGGGGTGGAGTGTGTGCACATATGAAGTGAAATAAGTGATGAAAGATGCATGTAAGCATGTATGTATGTGTGTGTGTTGTGTGTGTGTCTTCATGCATATGAAGTGTCTAAAGATGTGGCAAAACCAATCAATCCATTCACACAACGTATCAACAATTACTACTTGATTAACATAAGATTAGGCTCAGCATGAGAAGTATCTAAAGATATGGCAAGACTCATCAAAAACCATAAACTCATGTGAAGAACAAAGGTAAGCATGGGAGGTGTCTAAATGTTATGGCAAAACCCATCAAAACAAAGTTTCTTCAATCAATCAAGCAAGAAAACACAGATACAAACACATAACTAACATGTAGCATATTCAATAGGAGATTTCAGTCAATAAACATGAGAAAACTAAGCATGGGAAGTGTCTAAATCTTATGGAAAAACCCATAAAAATTCCCCAACATGTAGATGATTAAAATACCCCTAATGAACATACAAAACATGCAAGTCTACACAATAAAAAATTCATCAAACATCCAAACTTCACAATATACATGAACATCATCTCCACCCCCCAAAGGGGGATGGAACTACGCACTACACATTATTCTAGCAATTAAACTAAAGAAGAAAGGAGACATTTTAACTAATTCAACCTAAGATCAAAGAAACAAGACTAAGTTAAGCATGCATAAAAAAGAGACAACATGAGAACAAAACAATGAAAATTTATTTTATTAAAAGACTCATATTACTAGTAGCATTCTCCTCCACCTTGAGTTTTTGCCCCAAGGCTTACTCCAAGTAAAGAGAATGCCACCAAGCAATGTGTGAATACAAAAGGAGGAGGAGTTCTATTTATAGCCATAGAAAACGGTAATCAGGGACAATCCCCCGATGTGGGACTAATAAAACCTTCCTAGAATACAAATAAACACATAACCCATGTTCTCAAGAAACCTTGTTGGATTCGGAGACAAACGGACCACTAATTGGTGGTCTTGGGTACCATAGAAAACCTACCTGTTAAAAATTCCATATCTTATGATTTTCTCAGGCACCATAGAAAACCTACCGGCCAAAAACTCCATATCTTAGTAGGTTAATTAAGAATCAGAGTGACAATGTTGACAAAATGATGTAGATATTCAAGAAGGTCCAATTTGTCAATATCTCCAGCATTTTGTCTTAGGGAGAGTATACAAGTTGCTTGCTTGCTCCTCACTTTTGGAGACAATATCTCCAAAAGTTGACAAAATGCTGGAGATATGGAGCAAGAGACAATGTTGACAAAATGCTGGAGATATGGAGCAGTAGAATTTTTTACAAACAATTGAAATATATAAAATTACTGAATGTGATTTAATAACATATACAAGGGATACAACTTACTATCTTTGAGCTGACCATTTGCGACTCATCTGTGATGTACTCCCTTTTGGAGTTTACCCTCGCTCTCTTCCAAGAATCACATCGACGAACGGGGCAAGGAGGAGACAAGTTGCTTGCTTGCTCCTCACTCATACCGGAGTCAATTGCCTCTTGTTTCTTCTGGGCAATTTTTTCAGCCATCATTTGTGCTTCTAATTTTCGGTACCCCAATCGAGATATACGATAAAGATACTTGTTAGAAGATCTACACTCTTGGTTTTTTGCTCGGAGGGCCTAAAACCAATTTTATTAGATTTCATTTAAAGCGATAACTTAATATGTTCATATTCTAAATTAAACTCAGTTACCTGAAACTCCGAGGTGTGTCTTGATTTTCTGAACTGCTCCCATATATTCGGATTGATAAATTTATAGTAATCGCATGGATTCTAAATTGGGAGTTTCTCTTAGGTGTATATGACAATGGGAAGTGTAAGAGTTGTGTAATTGTGTCATAGGAACACCTATTTATAAGCAGCAAGTGAGTTATAGCCGTTGGGACAAGTTTGGTAAGTGTTTGTTGAAGAAACACAAAACAACAAATTGCAGGACCCAAAACTGAGTGAGTTCGGTCGACCCGATTGGGCTGAACGGTTGACATTTAGGTAAATTTGAACTCGGTTTGGTCGACCAATAAAGGTGCGGTCGACCGGATCAGGCTATAACTTAGGTACACTTATGTTATCGGTCGAACACCGAATATGGTTCGGTCGACCAAAAACTAACAAGCTCTTTGGGGTTGACAAACAAAATCGAATTCGGTTGACCGAAACAAGGTCCACGGTCGACCAAAAACCAAGAGGCGGTTTGGGTTTGTCGAGACATCTTAAGTTTGGTCGACCGAACAAGGTCCTCAGTCGACCGATAGGAAAAAGTATTTTGGGGTATATGTAAATAATACGAATACGACCGTTGGTATAAAACGACAATGTAAACGATCGGAAATATGTGTTAACTTGGTCGACCACAAAGGTATAGACAGTCGACCGAAACTGGGCAGTAAAACACTAAGAAGATAATTGATCACTCGGTCGACCGAATGGTCTGTTTCGGTCGAACGAACGTGGGAAGATAGTTCTGGTTTTTGGTTTGGTCTTTCCGGTCTAAGTTTGGGTGATCTATTGAAGTCAAAATTATATGAAATTTTGTGTGTGACTTCTATAAGGAACCCAGTGTGTGTTTGAGTAGGTTTTGGCTCAAGTATGCTCAATTTACACAATTTCCTAAGACTCAAAAGAAATGCAAATTACATGTCTTCAATTGAGCTTGATTACATGTCTTGACTTGAATCCTTTCTTTCTTGAGTCTTGATCACCTGTAGAAGTTAGCACCTAACAATATATATGCAATGCAATATGTGTGCTACTCTACATTGATTATAATTGAGATTAGGTTGATTAAATCATCAAAACATAGATTAAGGCCAAAAAGGCAACATTTACCATGTTATGAGATACATGGAGATAGAAAAAGAGAAGGAAAAGAGTGAAAATGAGAGATGTGAAAAGGAGAAGAGAAATGAGAGAAGGGAGAGAAAGGAAAAGAGCAAGAGAAGAGAAAGGAAGGAGGAAGCTCATAAAGCAACTTGGGATGACTCTTCATCATCCTCCATGCAAAGTAGAAGTGAAGTTGCTCACACTTGTTTCGTGGCCATTGAAGATAAACAAAGGGAGGTAGCCTCTAACTCTTGTTCTACTAGATCTAATTCTTGCTCTAATAGATCTTATACTAGTCAAAGCTCATGCTGTGAAAATGATTCTTATACACATGATGAGCTTCAAAATGCATTTCATGAACTAGTTGCACAATATGAGGTCATTTGTGATAAAAACAAGAATGCTAGAAAATTGATAAATGATCTCCAATGCCAAATTGAAATAATCATGAATGAGAAGAATGAGGTGCTTGCTACACACGAGCAAAAGCATTAGAACTTGCTACTCTAAAAGCAATATCTATTGATGGTGAACAACTAGATCTTAGAGCTTGTAATGTGCACTTAAGAAAAGATCTAGAAAAGTTCACAAATGGAACTAAAATGCTTGACATGGTTCTAGTCAAAGGCAATCACTAGACAAACATGGTTAGGATATAATGCTTGACATGTTAAAAACCATGTAGTTCATACTACTTTGAATGGAAATCATTTTGTTGTTAATCAAAGTTCCTCAAGTGTGTGGTCTCATAAAACTAAAATGGTTTGGGTTCCAAAAGATAACATTCAAGGACCCAAAGTTGTACCTAAATCTACACTTGTAGGTACTTGAAAGAAGATGGGAGATCAATAGTGACCGGCCAAGGTTGCAAAGCCATATTCAAAGTCGGTTGCACTATCGAAATGAGGTTGGAACCACATTTGAGGACCACTAAGTTGAGTAACATCTTTTAATCATCCTAGGCATATAGAATTGGTTACAATAGGACTTGAATACAAAAACATCATATGCTTATATGTGTACATTTGATGGATGTTAAAAGGGGAGAAAACATAAAAATTGAGCTTTACTGTTAAACCTATTCATATTGATAGGGGGAGCTTAATGAATATCATTATCTAGAGAGTAATGAATTGCAAAGCTAAGGGGGAGACGAAAGTTGAAATTGAAATAATTGAACAAAAACTATTCACATCCATTGGGGGAGCATCATATATGCATAGTTTACATATTTCAAATTGCAAGTATTAAGATATACGTTGACACCATCAACCTAATCTTAATTACAATCAAATGTAGAGTAGCACACATTATGCACAGAAGATATATTGTATTGTGCTAACATCTACAGGTGATCAAGACTCAAGGAATAATGGAATTGAAGTCAAGACATGTAATCAAGCTTTTGAAGACATGTAGTTTTGTTTCTATTTTGAGTCTTAGGAATTTATTTGAACTTGAGAATACAAGAGTTAAAATATATTCACATAGACTCTAGGGAACCTATAGAAGTCACATACAAATTTTCATATCAACCCTACTTTAATAGGCAACCCAATTCCATAAGATAACCAAGCCTTTTAGAATTGTTTGCACCCAGACGGTCGACCGACAGATGTTTTGTCGACCGGTTGTCATGTGCAACTTTAGCCTTAGTTCGGTCGATCGATTACCTTTATTTTCATATGGCCATTTTCTTGTCGTATTATACAACGGTCATATTCGTATTTTTCTTCTAACCCCCAAAATACATTTGGTCACCGTTCGACCGTGGACCTAGAAACGGTCGACCGAATATAAACATTTCGAGTGCCAAAATGTGCCTGTTATTTTTCGGTCGACCGACCTTCCTTTTGTGGTCGACCGATATATCCTTTATCATGCCAAGACACCCAGAACGGTGGACCGCCCCTTTTTCGGTCGACCGATAACTTAAGTCATAACTCAAACAGGTTCGACCAAAGCTTAATGTGGTTCAAACATTTCCTTATACCTAAGGAAACGATCGACTGTTTTGCCCGACTCGATTGACCGTTGAGGGTCAAAATTGCAGAACATCAATTTCTATTTTGTGTATCTTACACACAACTTACCCAATTCTTCCCCAATGTCTAGAAATTTCAAGGATCTTATAAATAGAGGATTACACACCTTGGATACACAACTCTCCCACTCCAAACTCATACATAAGAGAGAATCCTCCCGACTCCTACAATCCCAAATACATCTCTCCAAGACAAAACCTCCACACCATTGATCAATTCCAATCATACTCAAAGTGTACTCATGTTAGAGAGTGTTTTGATTAACTCAACTCAATTGTCAAAGAAGCAAAGGTCTCATTGAAAACCTAAGGCAACTTGTAAAGTCTTTGGTGAAAGCCCGAAGTGTCCCTTTCGAGTTGTGAGAGGAGGATCCGAGCTCAGCAAGGTTTGTTCGCTAGCTTGAAGTTGTAAAGGATTAATCTCGACCCGGAACGAGATTGGATAGTGAAGACGTAAGTGGAGCTTGCGAATCGAGCGGAGCTTACAAGAGAGGAAGTAGGCGGGAGGCCAAACCTCTATAAAAATCGCATTGTCTTCATTGTGGTTTGCATTGCTTGTTTCTCTAATTGTTTTTAATTTATCATTTCCGCTGCATCTTATTGAATTAGGTAGAGACTAGGCAAAATTGATTAGATTAATTAGGGTCATACACAATCCTACACTTAACTGTAGAGCTCTAAAAGATAATGGTTTGCAAAAGCCAAAACTGATTCACAATCATCGTGATTAACATGGGACATTAATTACTGAGATAAGAGTGTCGTGTTGGTTAAAAGAGTATTGTAGCTCTACAATTTTTTTAACAATGAGTATATGAAATGGAGAATATTTTGTTACATATATTGAATAGACCTAATCGATGAAACATTTTGGAATTGTGTTTGTGTCATTAATGTTCATTATGTCTTTGAATGCTAAGATATGAGACTTATATCTTTTTCACATAAGAAGTATATAATATTATTATTATGAAAAGCTATCATTACGTATAATGATAAAAATATTAATTGGTTATATGTAACTTGTGCGGGAAAAAGTTATATGTCAAAAGAATATCATTGCCCCTATTCACTTGAGTGATGATATTATTGGTCTTTGATAAAGCAAAATTATAATGTGCATAATGTAAATTATGTATAGTTACATATTAATTATTTGCTTCAGATATCAAGAAAAGAATATATAATACAAAGATGACACATTCCTACTTTGTATAATATTCACAATATCATGAGACAAGGGATAGACACAACTGTTATTATTACACAACACTAAATGGATCGAGTTTAGTTCAAGTGAACAAAATATTTTTGTTATTTGGGTAACTACAATGTGTAGCAAGGTACCGCTTATAATTTATGATATAAAGTATTTTATATCATTGCCAACATAAGTTAGATCATCCTATAGGTCACACCACAAAACTGGGAAACAAGAAATATGATTTTACATTTTATGTGATGTATTGATATACATTTGGTGAAATGATAAAATCTATATGTCGTAATAACAACATGGTTAGAATATCAAATAAGTTTGTATGAGATGTATGTATATTATGTGGTATAATGTTTGACATTATATATGATAATGTTGGCTTTTTGGCCTTAATCTATGTTTTCATGATTTAATTAACCTAATCTTAATTATGATCATGTAGAGTAGCACACATATTGCATTGCGTATATATTGCTTTGTGCTAACATCTACAGGTGATCAAGACTCAAGGAAGAAAGGAAATCAAGTCAAGACATGTAATCGAGCTCATTTGAAGACATGTATTTTGCATTTCTTTTAGTCTTTAGGAACTTGTGTATATTGAGCATACTTGAGCTAAAATCAACTTAAACACACACTAGGTTCCCTATATAAGTCACACACAAAAATTCACATTATTTGGACTTCAATAGATCACCCAAACTTAGACCGGAAAACACCAAACCAGAACCTTAGCTGTCTGAACCAAAACGGTCGACCGCAACATGCCGTTTGGTCGACCGGATGATCAACCATTCTATTTGTGTTTCCCTGTCTGGTTTCGGTCGACCGCACCATCTCTTTCGGTCGACCGTTTGAACTTACTTTTCCGACCGTTATTTTTGTCGTATATACCCAACGGTCGTATTCGTATTAAAACAATATACACCCCCATATACTTTACCAACGGTCGAACCATTTGCCCAGTCCGGTTGACCATTTAATCTTGTCAAAAAATCCCTGCTATCGGTCGATACTATTTCGTTCAACCGATCCATTTTTCCCTCTACCGAAACATAAGTTCGGTCGACCGGTAACTTTGTTCGGTCGACCTTTTCATTAACAAACTTAAGAGTTCAATCGACCATTCCATATTTCGGTCGACCTTGTCTTTAACGAACCCAAGAGTTCGGTCGACCGTTTCACCTTTCGGTCGACCGTTTCCGGACAGATTTGCAGCCCGATTTTCTGCTTTGTGTGCTTTGCACAAAACCCAATCAAATCTTGTCCAAACGGCTAAAAATCTCTAATGCTTATAAATAGAGTTGTAAAACACAATTTAACACAACTCTCCCACTACAAACTTGTCCAAAACATTAGAGAGAATCCCAAAACACTCAAAGCTTCAAACCTTCCACACTTTAGTCAAAATTCCAATCCTACTCAAGTGTGCTCAAGAAGTAGAGAGTGTTGCTCCACTCAATTGTTTGTCAAAGAAACCAAGGACTTCGGTGAAAGCCTGAAGTATCCCTCTCAGATTGTGAGAGGAAGAATTCAAGCAAGAGAGGTTGTTCGCGGTGGTTGTGGTGTAAAGGCGTTCTCTCCCGGCCCGGAACGGGGAGTGGTTAGTGAAGACGTAGGCGGAGCTCGCGGAGTCGAGCGGAGCTTGCAAGAGAGGACTAGGACCCGGGTGGGGTGCCGAACCTCTATAAAATCCCCGTGTGATTGTGGTTTGCTTATTTCTTCCCTACTTGCTTGCATTTGTTTTAAATTCCGCTGCATCATCTTTTGACTTGCATGTAGAGTTTGTTTAGGATTATATTTGTTAATTAGCCTTAATTGTGGACCCATAACCCACACGATCCAACATTTGGTATCAGAGCCTTGTGCGCTAAATCGTATACTTAATCGTATCTTTAGCATGGTAGTACATCTAATCACGTAGAGGGATTATGCACAACTCGACCTCCGTTGCTAAATGGGTCTAACTATGATTATTGGAAGAATAGGATGAAGATTTTCCTAATTTAAAATGACCTCAAGTATTGGATGTTTCTCCAAAATCCATACACACCCCCAAATGAAGATGAATTATATTCACTTACAAGACCCAAAATGAAAGAAATCGAAATGAATTCGAAAATCATGAACATCTTGTATTGTGGCCTTAATGAGGGTGAATATAATAGGATTAGAGGTTGTGTTAGTGCATATGAGATTTGGCATAGACTACAAATGCATCATGAGGGGGATAGCAAAACTAAGGAAACCCGCATTAGTCTCCTCATGCATAAATATGAGATTTTTTCTATGCAAATCGGTGAAAACATAAGCGAAATGAACACTCGCTTCACCGATATCACTAACTCTCTTTTGGTTCTTGGAAGAAAAATCAATGAAGGAGAGATGACAAGAAAGTTCCTCCGGTCACTTAGAATCGATTGGGAAGACAAAGTCATCATAATTGAAGAGGCGCATGATCTTTCTAAATTAAGGACGGAGGAACTCGTTGGATATCTCATGGCGTATGAACTCCAAATCAACCATCGAAAGGAGAAGGAAGCCTCCAAGAATAAACAAACCTTGGGATTACATGCAAACATTGACCAACCAAGGAAGAGTGTAGAAGATGAGGACATTGAAGTCCTAGCAAAAGACTTCTTCAAATACCTCAAGAAGGATAAAGAAGAAAAGATTGAAAGAAGAGGTAGAAGGAGTGAAAAGAGAGAAAAGAAGGAGAAAGAAGAGAGTGGAAATGAGAGAAAAGAGAAGGAGAAGAAAAATGAGAGGAGGGAGAGAAGGAGAGAAAAGGAGAAGAGTAAGAGAAAAGAGAAGAGGTTGGAAGCTCACAAGGCTACATGGGACGATTCATCGTCTTCATCGTCATCCAAATCAACCACACCTTCATCAACAAAAGAATATGCACACATGTGCTACATGGCCATTCATGAAGAAGGAAGTGAGGTAGAATCTAACTCTTGCTCTAGTAATTCATGCTCAACTAAGTCATAGTATAGTGATAGCTCACATTCTAGTGTTAATGAAGAAACTTATACACATGATGAGCTTCAAAATGCATTTCATGACTTAGTTAAACAATATGAGATCATTTGTGATAAAAACAAAAGTGCTAGAAAGTTAATCAAAGATCTCCAAATCCAAATTGAAACATGCATGAATGAGAAGAATAAGGTGATTGCTAAATTTGAAAAGAATGCATCAAATATTGATAAATTAAGAGCAACACCCATAGATTGTGATCAACTAAATCTTCAAGCTTGTAATTTGCAATTAAGAAAAGATTTAGAAAGATTCACAAATGGAACTCATATGCTCAACATGTTATTAGGTAGTCAAAGGCAATCCTTGCAAAAACATGGTTTAGGTTACAATTCAAAATTGAAAACCATGTATCTCACACTACACTAAATGGCAAGCATATGTTCATTAACCATAGTTCCTCAAGTGTGTGGGCTCCTAAAACCAAAATGGTTTGGGTTCCCAAAACTAACATTCAAGGACCTAAAGTTGTTTGGGTACCTAAATCTACACTTGTAGGTGCTTAAGGAGGAGATTGGTGGTGACCGAGTGAGCCAAAGCATCAAATTCGAATCCGGTTGCATCACCAAGTCAAGATTGGAGCTAATCAAATTCAAGTTTGGTATAAAATTTCTATCTTTGAATTTTCTGAAAAATTAACTCCAATCTAGTTAATATGCTTAATTGTCATATGCTTAGATGTTTAATTCATTGCAAATCATTAACCCTATTCATTGCAAATCATTTATCACATCCATTGATTATAAATGTCAAATTTTAAATGGATGTTAGAATAAGGCCTAAGTTGAAACTTAAATGAAATTAACTTGAATCATATTCATAGTTTTCATCTAGCCTTATTGATAGAGGGAGCTTAAATGTTATATCTTTTATTAGTGTAATGAAGTGCAAAATTTAGGGGGAGCAACTTCATTACAAGACATCCAAATTGTATGCTTAAAGTCATAATTATTTTTGTTTTTGATGGATGTCAAAGGGGGAGAGATAATTAAGGGGGTAACTTGGAATTTGGCATAAAATTTAACAAAAACTATGCACATCCATAGGGGGAGCATTAATATGCATAGTTTACAAATACAAATTCCATGTTTTAAGATAGATTTAAGATATAGGTTGCCATCATCAAAAAGGGGGAGATTGTTGGCTTTTTGGCCTTAATCTATGTTTTGATGATTTAACTAACCTAAATTATGATCATGTAGAGTAGCACACATATTGCATTGCATATATATTACTTTGTGCTAACCTCTACAGGTGATCAAGACTCAAGGAAGAAATGAAATCAAGTGAAGACATGTAATCAAGCTCATTTGAAGACATGTATTTTGCATTTCTTTTAGTCTTTAGGAACTTGTGTATATTGAGCATACTTGAGCTAAAATCAACTTAAACACACACTAGGTTCCCTATATAAGTCACACACAAAAATTCACATTATTTGGACTTCAATAGATCACCCAAACTTAGACCGGAAATCACCAAACCTGAACCTTAGCTATCTGAACCAAAACGGTCGACCGCAACATGCCGTTCGGTCGACCGGATGATCAAGCATTCTGTTTGTGTTTCCCTGTCTGGTTTTAGTCGACCGCACCATCTCTTTCAGTCGACCGTTTGAACTTACTTTTCCAACTGTTATTTTTGTCGTATATATACCCAACGGTCGTATTCGTATTAAAACAATATACACCCCCATATACTTTACCAACGGTCGAACCATTTGCCCAGTCTGGTCGACCGTTTAATCTTGTCAAAAAATCCCTGCTATCGGTCGATACTATTTCTTTCAACCGATCCATTTTTCCCTCTACCGAAACATAAGTTTGGTCGACCGGTAACTTTGTTCGGTCGACCTTTTCATTAACAAACTTAAGATTTCAATCGACCATTCCATATTTCGGTCGACCGTGTCTTTAACGAACCCAAGAGTTCGGTCGACCGTTTCACCTTCGGTCGACCGTTTCCGGACAGATTTGCAGCCCAATTTTCTGCTTTGTGTGCTTGCACAAAAAACCCAATCAAATCTTGTCCAAACGGCTAGAAATCTCTAATGCTTATAAATAGAGTTGTAAAACACATTTTAACACAACTCTCCCACTACAAACTTGTCCAAAACATTAGAGAGAATCTCAAAACACTCAAAGCTTCAAACCTTCCACACTTTAGTCAAAATTCCAATCCTACTCAAGTGTGTTCAAGAATTAGAGAGTGTTGCTCCACTCAATTCTTTGTCAAAGGTAGCAAGGACTTCGGTGAAAGCCCGAAGTGTCCCTCTCGGATTGTGAGAGGAAGAATTCAAGCAAGCGAGGTTGTTCGCGGTGGTTGTGGTGTAAAGGCGTTCTCTCCCGGCCCGGAACGGGGAGTGGTTAGTGAAGACGTAGGCGGAGCTCGCGGAGTCGAGCGGTGCTTGCAAGAGAGGACTAGGACCCGGGTGGGGTGCCGAACCTCTATAAAATCCCCGTGTGACTGTGGTTTGCTTATTTCTTCCCTACTTACTTGCATTTGTTTTAAATTCCGCTGCATCATCTTTTGACTTGCAAGTAGAGTTTGTTTAGGATTATATTTGTTAATTAGCGTTAATTGTGGACCCATAACCCACACGATCCAACAGATAATATATTACATAATATAATATGATTTGCAACATTATAACATACAAATTTGCTAACACCCCAAAGCTCAATTTTGTTGCATATTAATCCAAAATTTGGTGAAAGCAGCAACAATGAAAAATGGATGAATGTTTTTTGGGAACCGAAATGGTGTGGGTCGTGGTTTGACCGAAGTTATTAGGAGCATTCTTGGTAGGGCATCAGTCAACCGACCGGGAACACAGTCCGACTGAAAATATCAGGAAGTTTTCTTGTACCTCAATGGTCAATCGTCTATTCTTATAGTTTGACCGAAATTGTCAATTTATAACCAATCGATCGAACAATTGTTTATTTTGGTCATGGGTTGCATTTGACCCAATTTGGTCAAAGGAGGTTATGGGATGATGGTGTCAAAATATGATTGGTTTAGAGGAGAGACAATCGTGGGATCATATGTAAGTGGTTTGCACATGATATGGGTTTGAGGATGCCCTATAAATAGGTCCCTCCACCCTTCCTTTGAATTAACTTTCACCTCTCCATATTCTCCATCATTCCATCTGAAAATTCTCTCTACTAATTGAGTGCTTGAGAGATTAAATTTTTTGGAGCATAAAAGGCGTTATTAGCTAGATTCTAACCTAGATTCTAATTTTGTTTAGAGTTTGATGAACACTTGGAGGTAATTCCGAGGCAATTCAACGTGCAACTAGACTTTCAGTTGGTTAAAAGGATTTTACAATCTATTAGGTATCATCCAGTTATATATTTTTATATCATATAGTATACAAAATATATATTGAAGTGCAATTAGGGAGACTTGTACATGAAATTATTGAAAAATATGAAAATCAAGCCTAATTTCTTGTAAAGTTTTAAAAATATATACTCAAGTATAGGGAACGAAATCCTACAGTGGTATTAGTGTGTTTTGTTCATATTATCAATAATTAGTAGACGAAGGATCAACTAAATAGTGTAAAATAATGTACATATTGTTGCACTTGTTCTGTTTTGCAGGAATAAGTGAGTAAATGTTCCTTCAGAGACATATGTGAATGTATTATATGTATATAGTTATTGTTATTAATTAATCATAGGGGCTTATGCATATGTAAAAGTCGTTCATTTTATATACTTGCATATTAGAGGACCTTACATTGGACTTGCATTAGCCAATTTATTTTTTATAAAATTCAAATTGTGAGATGCATGTTTAAATATTGTGCAATATTTACATTCATGGTAAAAGGAGAAGAAGTGAAGGTCAAGGACGTGGGAACATATAAACTCACACCAATGTGTGAATGGATTTATTTTATGTTTATGTGCTTGGCTTGTATGTGATTGAATGTTTAGGATTGGTATAAATGAATGCATACATGACACTCTAAATTCAAGCATTACATGTACATTGTTTAACTGTCCAAACTAAAAATTAAGAAGACATTTCTTTCTTATTTCATCCACTATAAGTCATCGATCGAGGGATATTCTACTCGCCCTTAGCGGGAGATAATTTCCTCAATCTTTGGAAATAGTGGGAGATATTAGGATATACATTGTTATGCCATCAATGAATACATAAACTGAGTTTCACCCTTAGTGGACACCAAGTATATTTGTTTATGGATAGAATGGACAATCGTATCTCGTATCAAGCGAAGTAAGTTTTCTTAACAAAACTAGGAGTCCCCGCTCGGTTTCGAGAAAAAGAGTTTTCTTAGGAGGATGGAAAAATCCCTCTTAATTAAAACAACAAGAATCATAAGAGTTTGATAAATGCAAAAAATTGCAAAATCTCAAAATAGTTATGATTAGAAAATGTTTCTTACCTTGAGTTTATGACATATTCGATAACCCTTAGCTAGCTTATGCCAAAAGGACCAATTATCAAATCAAGAAACTCCACACCATCATGGGGAGTATTTTGGCAATTAGACTCGGGCCTAGAATCAAACAACTGATTAGGGTTCACTCCACGTGAAGAAATGAAGCCATTAAGAAGTCATCCGTAAACGGGTCAGATCAGAGCAATCCAGACCGCTGGTTGGCAGTTGGATTGGCTCCGGATCTGACACGTCTCCATCTGGTTGTGTATTAGGTTGTTTATGTCTTTTTTTAGTATGTTCCATTAGTCCCACACCGGGTGATTGTCTACAATCGTTTTTTTAGGTTTACAAATAGAACACTTCTTCCTCCTTTGTAAGACTAAGCATTGCTTGGTGGTCATTCTCTCTACTTAGAGTAAAGCCTTGGACCAAAACTCAAGTGATTACATGAGAATAATTCTGCTTGTAATGTGAGTTATTAATAAAATAATTCTTCTTAGTTTGTTCTCATGTTGTTTCTTTTTGCATGGTTAGCTTAGTTCTACTTCCTTATTCACATTATAATTAGTGGAATGTCTTTTTTCCGTAACACAATTGTTAGCTTAATGTCTAGTGAGTAGTTCCACCCCCATTTGGCGGTGTAGATGACGTCATACATGTAATGAAGAAAGGGAATAAATGTTATCTTTTGCAATATTTCATGAATGTGATTGTATGCTTGTTTGTTTAAAAGAGACTACTTAACTTGATGAGTTTTGCAATAATCATTAGGTACTTCTCATGCTTTTTTAGGTTCTTAATAACCAACTTGTTTATGTTCATGTTAATCAACTAGGTTAGTGATTGGTATGATAGGTTTAGCCACAACCGTTAGGTACTTCCTATGCATGAAAACACAACCTAAGTTGTGCCTTATTGAATGCATCATGCACCACCTTATTACATGTGTACACACAGTCCACCCCTTGGGGGGGTTTTCTTCCTAAATTTAAACTTGCTTTGATAGTTACTTAGTTTAGTTTCAAGTCTTCTTGTGCTTTCATCTTACTTGTCTGTTGCTTGCTAGTTTAGTGTAGCTTAGTTTAGTTTGATCAATTTCTTCTCCCCTTTATTTTCCACTCGATTTCTGAAATAACCATAGTTGCACATGTCCCTGTGGACTCGACTAGTACTTCTAACCGCATCATCGTAGCCATGCAATTGCGGTATTTAACTAAATCAATCAAGTTTTTCGCGCCATTGCCGGGGAGGTGTTCTATCCAGACTCTGGTTTGGACGATTCGAGTGGCTTTGATCTTTTTTTAGTTTTGGTTTGATTAAGGGATTCTCAAGATCAAAATGGGGAGGTACCAGGAGAAATAAGAGGGAGGACAAAGGTAATCTAACCGCCCATTAGCGGCCTGAGACCGTTAGTTGGCGGTCTGCTGAGAAGCACTTAATATTTTTTTCTGCTTATTTTTAATTGCAATATAAGTATCTAGAAGCCCAATTTTGCATGTCTTAACCTGTAGATTGCTTCCAGATTAACTAATAAACCAATCAACCCCCTTTCTATAAAACTTGGACCTTACAACTCAAAGCAAATGATTAGATCAATTGTCATCTAGGTCATGCATTATCTGTAGACCTTGCATGCATATTGTCTTTCCATTGCTTTATATTTTTGTGTTGTTGAGTGCTGGCATGAGGTACGTGCACCAATTCTATCATTCATGCATGGTTAAAACATGCATTAGTTAGTATGGTGCATTGAAACAAGAGTGAGGTGAGTGCTTGTTTGGTGAGTTGCTTGGTAGCCTAATGATTCAAAACATCTTAAGGGGCACCACCTATAGTCTTCAAGATAAGATGGGGGATTTCGTCACCTCTCCCTTAGCCCCACAAACCACACTCAAGTGAAACCCTAAATCTCAAATCAAATAGACATTGGCGACTGGGACTCGGGCGCATTAGGAAAGTGATCCCGTCGCGACCGTCATAGCCTGATCGGCATCGTCCACTTTGTCAATACTGGGAGAGACGAGATCTCTGGATCTTGGCTCACTTGCTAAGCTCTGTGGTCTTTGTCGTAGGGAGGTGAGGCTTGTTTAGGTCGTGTGACCTCGCAGTTAGGTGTTGTATAGTTGTATGGACCTATAGTGACCATAAGTAGTTTGAATTGTGTTTGCTAGCCTAGGCTTCTACCATCACAACTACCCAACCTATCTCTAGGGATTCTTCCCTTCTCATATGAGTATCCTTGTCCTCTATATTCTTTGAGTAGTCTCCTCCTCTTATTACACCTTCTGTTGTTTGTAATTTTAGAGTCGAGTCGAGCGTTTTATGCGAGGTTGGGCTCGTTCTTGTGAGAGCGCTCGACTTGGGTGAGTGTATTTTTTTCTGAGATGGACAATCTAGGTGATCGTCCATCTCCACCTCGAGCTCCTTTGGAGCGTATGGCCGAGTCGTCTCATGGAAATGGGGGAGACCAGGTTCCATACATGGATTACCTTGGTCCACTGCCACCGCCATGTAGACCTCCTTCTCCTCCTCCTCCGACTCGAGAGGAAGAGGGATTTGGTCAGGATCGAGTTCTTGGTGCACCACCACCTTTTGCTTGACGGGATACGCCGACGACTCTGTGGGAGCAGACCCATCCGGTTCGGGTCGTGCAACCTTCTTGCGTAGTTCTCCCGCATGCTCACGGGAACAACTGTGAATTGAAACCTCAATATCTAAGCATGCTTCCTACCTTCACTACTAATAAGGGGGATACGTATATCTTTATACGTGAATTCGAGGAAGTATGATCCATGTTCAAACTTCAACAGCTTGACGAGGATTCTGTCCGGTTGGGGATGACTTCTTTCGCATTGAAGGATAACGCGAAGAAATGGATGTACAGTCTCCCGACAAGCTTGATTCGGTCTTGGCATAAATTTGTGACTGTGTTTTGAAGAGATACTTCCCCCAAAGGAAAACTAAACAGATACGAGACTAGATACATCAAATGTATCAGACTGACACCGAATCTTTTCATGCATTCTTTGAGAGGTTCAAAGACCTTCTCCAGCAGTGCACTCATCATGGACTTGAGCTATGACCACAATTACAACACACGCACATTGTTAGAGTCCACGTGTCAGGGTGATTTCCAAATGAAACTCATTGATGACACATGAAGCAGTTTTGAATTAATGGCTGAACATACCTTTGAGTGGGACACCATGAGAGAGCCACCAGCCGCCATGTCTTATTGTTGAGCTGGATCATACCAAGTTGAGTCAACTATCGCGTATGAGGCAAAAATGGCTGCTCTCATGCGTAGGATTGAGAGTTTACAGTTGGATCGAGCTCCCATAGCTCAGGTCGCTACTCCAACGTGTTGTAGGTGTTGACTTACAAGACATAGTGACTCGGAATGTGCTTATGCTCCAAGAGATATTGAGCATGTAAATGCGATGTTTCAACAACAACCCCATAACGACCCCTACAGTCATGCTTGCAACCTCGGATGGTGAAACCCCCCTAACTTCTCTTGGGGCCCCATTGGGGTCCATTGGCAGAGCTCACACGCACAACCACAACCCCCACCATATTACCCTCAATGCCCATCGATGACGTACCAACCCCCAAATCAATGGTGTCAGACTCATACTCACCAACCTACTGAGGCCTCACCATCGGGTTATTCTAGTCATACTCTACCTCAGCGGGTTGACCCAAAGGACTCTCCACTATTGAACAAACTCTTCACGTGTTCATGTAGAGCACGCAAACCATGCTTGTGTCCAATAACACCACGGTCAAAGCATTGGAAGTGCAAGTCATCTAGTTGGCTCAACAACTCCATGAACGTGAGAACGGTCAGTTGGCGAGTCAACTTGTGGTAAACCCCAGAGGTCAACGTGCCCAAGCCAGACAGAATGTGCACAGCGTTTAAGATAACTCTTCCCAACATTTAAATGTTGTCTATACCTTGAGATCGGTAAGGGTTGTTGATAATAATGTGGAACTCTCTACGTCCACCCCTATTTGTGAATCTCCCAAGGAGGGTCATGAGCTAAGCAAGGAACCTATTCCTGAGACTCCTCCTCATGAGATTTATGTCCCCAAGTCATCGTATGCTCATAGACTGAGAAAGAAAAGGAATGAGAACTGGGATAAGATTGTTGAGGTATCACGACAAGTTAAGGTGAACATTCCGTTGTTGGACGTGGTTCAACAAATGCCACCATATGCCAAATTCCTCAAAGATCTTTGCACCCAGAAGAGGCGAACTAATGTCCCCAAGAAAGAATTGTTAGCTGCAACTGTAAGCTCGATCCTAACACAGCCTGCACAAGTAAAATACAAGGATCCTGGCTGTCCAACCATTTCTTGTGTCATCCGTAATTCACCTATCCATCGAGCCTTACTTGATTTGGGGGCATCTGTGAACCTCCTGCCTTATTATGTGTTCATCAACCTTGGAATTGGTGACCTTAAGCCAATGAGGACTACCCTTCAGTTGGCTGACAGATCAGTCAAGATTCCATGGGAGATGGTAGACGACGTCCTTATTAAAGTGGGTGGGTTCATATTCCCAATTTATTTCATCATCTTAGATACAAAACTAGTGTCCAACCCACAAGGACAAATCCCTGTGATCCTTGGGAGGCCATTTCTCGCGACATCTAATCCTTTGATCAATTGTCACAATGGCTTGATGAGGTTATCTTTCCGAAACCACACGACGGATTTCAACATCTTTAATCTTGGTAAGCAACATGGGCTCTTCGACAATCATGTTGGGGCCGATTTCAATCAAGACAGGGATAAGTTTCAGTCAATGGGCATGTTCGAATCACATCGACATATTATTGAGGCGCACAATGACCAGGGTGCCATTGAAGATGATTTTGAGGAATCCATCGATGAATCTCCGGATGAGGAGACACATCTGGGTGCTTGCTCTTTTTATCCTATGGCCCTTGATCCATTTGAAACTAACTCTTAATCCAACAAGGAGAAACATCCAGTCGAGCTTAAGCTGCTCCTCGATAACCTTAAATACATCTTTTTGGGGGATAATGACACATTACCACCCTTTATTTCTTCCGATCTTGATAAAGACCAGGAAGCTACCATCAAGGTTGTTATTTTGGAGAACAAGGAGGCTATCGGGTGGTCCTTGAAGGACATCAAGGGAATAAGCCCTAGTATTGTCCAGCATCCGATCCACATGGAAGAGGATTCTAGGCCCCGTTGGGACCCACAACGACGATTGAATCATGTGCTGAAATAAGCCATCCAAAATGAGGTTCTTAAGTGCTTGGATCATGGTATAATATATCCCATTTCTGATAGTTCGTGAGTGAGTCCTGTCCATGTGGTTCCCAAGAAGTGAGGCATGACGGTTGTTGAGAATATGCATAATGAGCTTATACCAACACGCCTACAAACTGGTTGAAGAGTTTGCATTGATTATTGCAAGCTCAATGCGGCAATGTGGAAAGATCATTTCCCGTTGCCATTCATTGATCAGATGTTGGAAATGTTGGTCAGACATGAGTATTATTGTTTTCATGTTGGATACTACGGTTTCAACCAAATTCCCATCGCCCCCGAGGATCAATAGAAGACCACGTTTACATGTCCCTTTGGTACTTTTGACTACCGTCACTTGCCCTTTTGCGTTATGTAATGCACCAGCAACGTTTCAAAGGTGTCTGATCAACATCTTCTCCGATATGTTAGAACGTTTCCTTGAGATTTTCAGGGATGACATTTCCATATTTAGCGCTTCCTTCGATGAGTGCCTTCATCAGTTGAGCCTTGTCGTCAAGCGATGTCATGAGAAGAACCTTGCTTTTAATTGGGAGAAATGTCACTTCATGGTAAAGTGAGGGATTGTACATGGACATGTGGTCTCAAGTAGGGGAATTGAGGTAGATCTTGCCAAAGTGGGTCTTATTGCTAATCTCCCACCGCTACGTAACGTGAAGGATATCCCTGCCTTTTTAGGGCATGCTGGATTCTATCGGCGGTTCATTCGGGATTTTATGAAAATTGTTCGACCTCTCACCACCTTGTTGGCCATGGATGAAATTTTTGAGTTCACACCGGATTGCCACCATGTTTTTTGACCTTAAAGAAAGAGCTGACTTCGGCTCCCATATTTAAGGCACCAGTGTAGACTTAACCTGTGTGACTTGATGTGTGATGCATCTGACTTCATTGTGGGAGCAGTCCTTGGGAAACGATTGGAAAAATTGCCTCATGTGATCTACTATGCCAGTAGAACACTGAATGATTCCCAATTGAACTACACTGTGACCGAGAAAGAATTCTTAGCGATCATATTTGCTTCGGAGATATTCTGGTCACAAGAATTCGATCTTGAGATTAAGGACCAAAAAGGTGTGAAAATGTTGTAGCGGACCACTTGTCTCGCCTTGAGACGACCAACCCAGAAGGCGAAATTATTGATGACAAATTTCCTGATGAGTAATTGTTCATGGTTTAAAATAACCCCTGGTTTGCTGACATCATGAAATACCTCGTGACCGAGCAACTCCCTGTGGGTTGGTCAAAATCTGACCAAACCAAATTTAGATCTTACGTCAGTTCTTCCACTGGGATGACTCCTATCTATTCAAATACTGCACTGACGAAATTTTCGGGTGGTGCATCCCAAATAATGAGTTCCAAAGTGTGCTCCAATTTTGCCACTCTGAGGCATGTGGAGGGCAATTTGGAGCAAAGAAAACTGCCGCCAAGGTGCTCCAATCTGTATTTTATTGGCCTTTACTTTTCAAAGATGCTTATAAATTTTAGAAGCAATGTGATAGGTGTCAGCGCCTTGGCAAAATCAGTCGGTGAGATATGATGCCCTTCAAAAATATCTTCGTCATTGACATCTTCGATGTGTGGGGCATCGGCTTTTTGGGTCCTTGTAGGTATGTCCCCATATCGGGTTGTGTACGGCAAGGCTTGCCACCTACCCGTAGAGCTCGAGCATCGTGCTTTCTGGGCAATCAAGAACCTAAATATGGATCTTGATCAAGCAAGAGCGTAACATAAGCTCGACATCGTGGAATTGGAAGAGCTACCACTACTGCAGAAAAGGGAATATACGTCGGATGTACGGGTATATATGTCGGATATCAGCATTCCAAGATCTGAAGTCTATGTGTACGTCGCTATACATAGAAGTTGGATGTGTTAAATCCGACATCTATTCTTAAAGAATAGACATCGGCTGTATGTATCAGTCGACGTCTATACTTAAAGAATTCACGTCGGCCCTTATGTACGACCAACATCTAAGCTTTAGGTATAGACGTCAGTGAAATAACAGACGACGTCTATTCTTTAGGAATAGACATCATCTGATACATACTACCGACGTCTATACATTTCTTCAAGGGAATAGATGTTGGCTAATACAAACGTCCGACATCTATTCCTAAACCTAGACAAAAAAGAGAGCATCCTGCACACTTGTATTTAGTCCTCGTATTTGTAATTCGTGTACATACATCCTGCACCAAATTCATTCACAAATACATACACACTTTCATCCACATGTACATATAAGCATACATGCACAAATACAAACATACAAGCATACAAAATCAATCAACACACTTGGAATTAATTCATACAAAAACAATTGGCATTCATTCTAAAATTGAGGCAATTATATTAAGGCATAAATTGTATGTTTGTAATACAAGTGAACTTGTTAACCAAATTACAAAAAAATGCTAGTGACAGGAGAACCTTTTAGTTTATCAACATGTTTCTGAGGAAATAGCGAGCTCATCGGTCGCGAGTATCATCGAGCTCCTGTTGCGAGAAAGGATCACTACTTGTTGGGAAGACCTATTAAAATAGGAGTAAAAATTATAATATCTAAATATTGAAACAACAACTATACAAGTAAATAACGATACATGCACAACTCCAATTCGAGGATTTCCTCCATGTATCTCATCATGTAGTAACCACATTCCGTATTTCCAACCAGCTTCCGGTACTACAAACATAGAAATTCGCTAAATATATGTTCCTAACTTAATTAACAAAAATGGGAGAGAACGTACTCTCATTCCATGTCATGTTATTCCTGCTTTTGTGGTTGTTCTCCTGACACCTAACGCTCTGTAAACCTTAATTGCCCTGAGTAGCACAAGTTATTGAAAACCTTCATTCAATAATACTAATAAAAATCCAGAAATTACAAATACGATGACTAAAATGAACTTACAGATTTAGAAGTTTCTTTATTGAGTCCCTCGGTTTATTTGACCCCAACAGATCAAACCAATATGCCAAATTAGTCGTGGGGCATACAACGACAAGCATCCAATGAGCCATGTTATATATATAATTAGAAGCTTATTACAAAATAAAATTCCACTTTGAATTACAAAGTTTACCTCATGATAAGGGATCATATAATATCTTTTGTCTTCTTCTTTGATGAGAGTCCCAAGCTGACCCGATTTATCGTCATTCCCGTATATATGTAGATGGACTTATAAATCCAAATACTTGATCATCGAGAAAGACTGACATTCTGGCGTTATAAAGATGTCTACAAGAGTAAAACTTACACTTTATTATAGTTTCGATAAAATTATTCAATACATTTCATTTTATAGAAAACACTTACTTCACTTGCATGATGATAATCATGATACACAATGAATCCATCGCCAAGAACTGCATGATATCCTCTTTGGTGATGTACAAAGCCGGAGGCAACCCTTTATCCCGTCCTCCAAATCCCTTCTACTTAAGGATTGTGATTCCCAACCTACCATACATTGACACAACATTTTGCACCTACTTGGAAGCATATTAATGTTGATCGGAGATTGGTTGTTTGGACCATTTCTCCGGGGGCTTGACACCTTACAGATATATATACAACCGTTAAAATACAATTGTTAACAAATTTGAAATTTAAAGTCCTTCAAAATTAAAGTATACCTCACGTTTGTCATTTAACTCTACTAAATAACTAGGCCAGCTCACGAACCAACCGATAGCATCACCGAGAGTAACAATCTCTTCTTCCGGAATTGGCACCAAAGCACAAACATCTAAGCATCTCCCCACTGCAACCTTCACTTCTCCCTCTCCCACCTCTGTGAAGTGGTGTCTGGAGATGTTATAAACTTTCCCGTGTCCCACCAATCTTCGATTAGGGTCTTCGACAAATAAAGAACATCTAGATCCATCCTCGAACTTTCCAAACAAGGGACCGCCAACGAGGGCCAATTCTTGAGAATGAGCCAAGAAATCATATTGTCGATCGGGTGGAACACTGGCTGCACTAGAGGAGTGGTCTCTGGGAAGAACCGGTCCTACGACGGGTAGGAGAAGTAGGCAAATCACCATCCAATCTCTCTAAAACAAGTTGCAAAGTATTCTTGAGATCTGCGATCTCTTGCTGGTATTTGGTATGACCTGTCGACGAAGTAGGCCGTTGAGTCTTTTGATAATATTGTCGCAGTCCAACTCTACTCCCTACCCCCCCCCCCCCCCCCTCCCCCCGCACATTTGGAATATCCATTGATATCATAACCACTGTAACTAATAACAACAGAATGCCGTAGGCCAACCATTGTATTGTCTCAGAAACATCACGCTTGTAAGCCACATTTTTGAACCAAGAGATGAAATTTTTATTGTGACTATTTTTTACTTGTTGATCACTCCACAAAAGGATTTCTTTCCTTTAGAAACTTCATGTGTTCATTTAGGTAAAGTTGAACTTCATTAGAATTGCACAACACATAAAAATATGCTATCATTAAGTCCTCGCCATTTGGATTTAACATTTTCATCCCACTTGTCCCTTTACCATCGGCACGTTTATCATGACGATTCTTCGAAAGTCCAACAATTTTGGTGTTTGCTAGGTATCTAGTGCAAAACTCGATAACCTCCTCAGCTATGTATCCTTCAACAATACTAACATCTGGCCTTTGACGATTTTTACAATAACATTTCAACACTTTCATATAACACTCGAAAGGATACATCCACCTTACAAAAACTGGTCCACACAATTTAACTTCTCTAACCAAATGAATAACTAGATGAATCATAATGTCAAAAAAAGAAGAGGGAAAGAACATCTCCAACTAACATCTGCAACTTATCTAATTGCACGAGATCGACCACTTTACTGCAAATCTTATTGAAAAAGGAACACAACTTTATTATTGCATGTCTAACATCTTTCGGCAATGTAGATCTCAGTGCTAAAGGTAACAATTGCTCTATTAAAGTGTGACAATAGTGAGACTTTATGCCCACAAGTTTCAAATCCTTCATAACAACAAGACTACTGATATTTGAAGAATAACCTTGTGGAACCCTTACATCGTGCAAACACTGATAGCGAATTTGTTTCTCCTTTCTAGACAATGTATAACTAGCTGGAGGTAAGTAATTCTGGTCTCCTTTCTTCTCTGGTGCCAACATTGCTCGTATACCAAGATCAACAAGATCAAGTGCCAACAAGACTATCACAAACATTTTTCTCTACGTGCATCACATCAATACAATGTCTAACATCTAAAGTTTTCCATTAAGGGAGATCAAAAAATATGGATCTTTTTTTCCAACTACTTTAGTCGTTTGCTTGTTTGTATGGATTTCCAAATTCACATTCAATGTTCAGTACACGTACATTCGTACACCTTTTCGACGTTGATTTCAACTGGCGGATTCTGAAACTCCTGTTTTCAGTTAAATGTCTTCTTCAACCTACGACAGGGGTGGTAGTTCGGCAAAAATCTCTGATGACCAAGATAGATTGTCTTAAAACCATTAACTAGTTTCAAAGAGCATGTATTTTCTTCGCAAATTGGACAAGCTTTATGACCTTTGACTGAATATCCATATAGATTACCATAAGCTGGAAAGTCATTAATCGTGCAAAATATCATTGCCCGCATTATGAACGACTCCTGACGATAAGAATAAAAACTGTCTCTCCGTCATCTCACAATCTCTTAAGGTCATCAATAAAAGCTCTTAAATACACATCGATGTCGTTTTCAGGTTGTTTTGGACAAGAAATCATTAAGGACAACATAATATATTTGCGTTTCATACATAACCACGGGGCCAGATTGTAAATTACAAGCAGAACATGCCAAGAATTGTGAATGCTACTCAAACTACCAAAAGGATTCATTCCATCCATACAGGGTCCAAGTCGTAAATTCCTGGATTTTTCACCAAACACAGGAAAGTCGAAATCTACTTTTTTCCACTGAGGTGAATCTGCAGGATGACGTAGCAACTGATCATTTGGTTTCTCCCGATCAGCATGCCATGTCATGTTCTTGGAATCCTTCTTACCCGCAAACAAACGTTTAAGCCTTGGTATTATTGGAAGATACCATAAAATCTTAGCAGGAGGTCCTTTGATTTTCATCTCATCAGCCTCTTGATTGTGGTTTGATCCACTACGTTTAATTTTGTATCGTGAAACATTACACCTGGGACAGGAATGTAACTTTTCAAACTCACCCCTATACAATATACAATCGTTCGGGTATGAATGTTTATTCCTATATTCCATTCGCATAGGACACAACGCTTTCTTAGCATCATAAGTTCTATCTAGCAACTCATTGTCATCTGGAAGCATCTCTTTCAATAACTTCAACATTGATGTGAAACTGACATCAGACCAACCATTTCCTGATTTTAAATTGTACAACTTCAACACCACTGACAATCTAGTAAATTTGGTACAACTTTTATACAATGACTTCTCATTGTCACTCAACAAACTACCAAGTAAATCGGGACTAGACGAAAACTTTTCAGCCATATCCTGAACCATTTCCTCTAAGTGATCTTCCACACTAACGTTGTCTCCGTCATTATTGGAATGACTAAATGATTCATTTTCGCCGTGCCATATCCACCGTCTGTAATTTGGGTTGAAATCTTTCTCAAACAAATGATCTTTCATTTTCCGAAAAGTTAGCACTGACATATTATGACACTTATTGCACGGACAATACGCCATATCACTGTCTTTCATTTTTTTGAATGTTTTTTGGCAACCTCTAAGAACATATTCACTCCGTTCTCATACTGATCACTCAATCTGTTTGAAAATATCCACTTTCGATCCATTTCAATCTATTACATTAACAAAAATGATAGTTATTATTGAAGGAAATAAATAAAATTTCAATTTACAAGAATGTGGTTGTAGATGAGAAGATTTGGACACATTAAGATGAGAAAAGAATGACTCAAAGGAGAGGAGATGAAGTCCTTAATGTAGCGTGGGAATAAGGAAGGTAAGAAACCTAACTAAGCAATCAATGCCAAAACAGGTCTAAAGTCAATTATAGGTCCTTAGTACTAGACCACGCCTAACTTTGAGGTCCCACCGAGGACCACTAGTCTGTAGGAAATGAAGAACCCGGAGGTCCCTAAAATCTCAGGGAGACTGGATGGGCAACGACGTTCAGGCCAAAACGGTCTAAAACATCGATGACCACTAGTCTGTAGGAAATCAAGAACCCGAAGGTTCCTAAAATCTCAGGGAGACTAGATGGGCAACAACGTTCAGGCCATAATGGTCTTAAACGGTTTCCACTCGTTAATGCGTCCGGAAATCCTAGGGGCCAACGTCTAATTGATTTTAATAAGGCTCTTTTATTAAGTGGTTTTTGGGCCAAGGAAATGGTGATAAAATCCCCCACCTCATCTCCTATAGGTGACTGCCCCCAAGTGTTTTTCATACCTTAATCTAACAGACAACACACCAAACAAACAGTCACCTCACTCTTGTTCCAATGCAAGTCCTACTAACTAATGCGTGTTTTCGAATGAATGATGAGTGAAAGAGATTACGTACCTTACGCCAGCAATCTACGACAGAAATCGTAAAATAAATAATAAATACGATGAATGCAAATCTTATATGATGAATGACTTAGCAATATTGTTTAATCTTTTGCTTTAGGTTATTAAAGGTCAAGTTTCTTAAGGGGGGCAATGAGTTATTAGAAACTAAACATAAATACACATTTAACTAAGCAAAATAAATTGTTTTAAGTGTAAATAAACATAAATAAATAAACATTTAACTAAGCTAAACATTAATATACATAAATAAATGTATGAACTCACTAAACTAATTAAACATAAGTTTTTTACATGATCTAAGTTATAGTCTTTTTAATATAAAATCCAAGTTATTATTTTAAAATATCATGTTATTAATCACAATTGAGATTATATTTTTTTGAAATTTTGGCAAAACCTCCCCTAAAATTTCCTATGTAAAAATCTTCAAATCCTGGAATTAACAAGGAAATTTTATAACAGTACACGATCTAAACTTGATCTCAATTCCACCCAATTCTTCACAAACACACTACATCCAAACCCTTCAAACTTCGACACAACACCAAAATACATAAAATAAAATAGACATATTGGAGGTCAGATCTGTGGGTTTGGAAACATATTGTAAGGAAGTGAATATGATATTGTTTCAACAGAAAGTAGGTAGAAATGGATTTCATTTAGTCATATGTTTACATTTTCCACATAACAAAATTGGCTTATGGTTAAAGAATAAATAGCTAAAGGCTAGTCCTTAATACATGTTATCTGTGGAATTAGTCTTCCTAATAGAAGTTATTACTATATATAGTATCTTCCATCAAAATAACAATCTTAGTCTTTTTAAATATATATAATAAGGTCGATTGAGGTGAGTTAGTTTTTAAATAACAATCAGTTTTCAACACACAACAGAAAAATTACTAAGAACAACAAACAAATTTATGGAATGGACATCCATATTAAACAGTAGCACTCTACTGTTGTGAGGTTAGATTCTTGGGTTTTTGAAACAATTAAAACTAAGAGACAAAATGGATGGAATCACGAACAAGCAAACACACGTTCTCCTTCTTCTCGAACGTGCGTCCTCCTTCTCAAACGCGCAGCATGAAAGCCATTAATGGGGAATGACTCTCACTTGGGGACACAACCAAAATCCACCTAAATTCCAAAACTAAAGCAACCAAAACTAAACCGAAACTCTTATGGTGGTTAGGGAAGTGGAGGAAGATAGAGGAGGGTCGCTGCAATGGTCTAGGAGAGAACGGAGGAGAGGGCCAGAGAACGGGAGGAGAGGTTGGGACGTCGCTGCGGTGCCGAAGATTGCTGCTGATCGGTCGGAGATCGGTCGCGGAGGAGGGTTCGATCACGGAATGGCTAGGGTTTGGTTGTGTTTTTGTCTGGAATGAATAACAGAAAACGTAACTGTTCGATATCTTTAAGACCTATAAACGTCAGATGTTATGTACAAACGATTTCTATACTCCGTCGTTTATATGCATGGGGGTATAGACGTCGGCTGTACATAATATCCAACGTATATAGGTCGATGTCTATAGGGTACAGACGTAAGATGCAATGGGTATTCCAACAACCAACATCTATAATACCCCATAGACGTCGGCCTTTCGAACAACCGACGTCTATACTATCTTCGCCCAAATAGACGTCGACTGTTAGAACAACCGACTTCTATTGAGCGACGAGTAAAGACTATTTTGCACTAGTGTACACAATGATGTGTATGAAAATGCAAAATATCATAAGTGTCGAACCAAAAGTTTCACGATCGCATGATTATGCGAAAAATGTTTACGACCGGGTAGAAGTTGTTGCTCTATAATTCTCGGCTTCATCTTTTTACGGGTAAGCTCCGCAGTCCCTGGTATGGTACTTTTTTTGCAAACTGTATTTCCTCATGGAACGGTTGAAATCCTGAACGCGAGGAATGGGAACGTGTTCAAAGTTAATGGACAATGCCTCAAACCTTACTTGGAGGGGGACCAACTGAGTCGAGGAGGTCATGTTCCTTCGTGAACCTCTCTCGCACTCAACCATTCATGTTCCTGCATGAATGGTTGAGATTTCATGTTTGTACATACATATTAAAAAAAGAAAAAAAAGAAGCAATAAAAAGGATCCAAAAAATAAAAAATGAAGAGAACAAGAAAAAAGGGAGGTCCCTCTTGTTATTTTCCACACCTCGTCCTTAAATACTCTCTTCGCAACCCTATGCACCTTATTCCACATCAGAAACGCCCAATCTCGTGTTGTGGAACCCATTAAGAAATCGGAAGGCCAGAAGGCCTTTTCAGACCGCCACAACTTATCAGTGGTCTTCCTAGCTTCGTTTGGTTCCTTTCTTCGCCGGTGAGTCTCCCCTATTGAGTCGTAGCTTTCCCTGTTGGGTTCTATCCATTTCCTATATGTGGTTGCACGCATCAATCCCTCCTCTTCCTGCATCTTGCTCGTCTTCGTCGACACACGCTCCTCCGTTAAAGCTCACTAAGGTAGGTGCTGGTATGGTCAGCCCTCATTTCATTCCAGAATTAAAATTTGCCTCCCTGATTCGTGACTTTGGAGAACCCTTTTACTATCATATTGTAGCGAAAGGGTGGTAGTTTTGTTGTTTGAGGGTGATGAAATCATGTATGTACCACCACTCGTACTAGAGTTTTACTCTAAACTCGAATGTCACAAGACCGGTCAACTCAAGTTTAGTGTCACCATTAGCGGGGTGAAACACACCATGACACCCCAAATTATCTCTGACGCAACTGGGATCCCCTTAGTTGATAATCTCGTGCCCACCCGTGACATTAATTTTTACCGATCTATGATTGGGCACGGCCAACCCATTTCAGTGCATGGGGGAATACCCAATGCGCACATCTACGCCAATGTGCACATTGTTGCTAGGTGGGTGTGTCGAAACATGTTTGGCCAAAAGCGAACCACCACGTTCTTCACACCTAGTTTTCAGATCGTGTATAGTCTAATGGACGGTTCACCTTACTGCATTTGTCGAACGTTGTTTGACGTTCTAGTGAATCCCAAGCTTACGGGTATACACTGTTTGCCTACAATGGTGACCAAACTTTGTGGAATGTTGGACATATCACGTTTTGAGCGCTTGCGGCGGCGCCAAGGCATCAGCCTCGAGTTCGCAAAAATTACCGCATCATATCGCCACTACCTTCACGAGGCATGGGTGCCTAATTACATGGAGGAGGAGGTTAGAGCCAGTTCGCCAAACTCATCTGTGAGCTTGGGAACGCTATTCAACACTGATATTTCTGAGATGGCGGTTGAGCAGTAAAACCGCTTGAGCGAGGTGCATCTTCTAGCACCTCTGACCGTCGTCATTGGTCCGGTACACCCTACCCATGCATTCAAGTCATTCATTCATACATTGAGGGCAATGCATGGATCAGGTGTGGGTTGTTTTCACGTGTAAACAAAGTTTTTCTTTTGTTTTTTCGTTTTTCTTATGTGTGTATTGTTAGGGTCATGTTAGTGTACAACATTTAATATCGATATATCTGCTTGCCATGATCCTTAGGTGACTTGTCTTCTTTTGCTTGCCTAATGCTTTAAAATTTTCACATTTCTTTCAAAATCTTCATGTGTTTGCGAAAGAAAATGTTTTGTGGGTTTTGCGTGTGCTTAGGATTTGCAAAACCGTTGAGAGGCCAAGTGAAAAGGAAGCTCCTAGAATTGACTTGAACATGATGCATTAGGATATCTAGTATACCGACATTAGGTCTAATGTAGTCGTAAGGATGCACCCTGGTTTTCCCTTGGGGCAGAGTAATCATAGGGTTTCAGTACTCAAACAAATAAAGAAGTCCACTGTTAACCTAGTGAGTCGAATAATTCGTGACTATTAGTATAAGGCAGTTTGTAGTAGTCATGGACCCTTAAACTCCTACTGTGAATTCGTATGTGTAGGGTTTTTCGTTCCCATGTAGATAAGAAATAATAATTTAGTAAGATATTCTCTCTTCTCCCACGACTCCTATCACTCGGGAAATTAGGTTCGAGGGGACTTTGTGCCTCGTGCTTTCGAGTCGTTTGACTTGGGATGCACCGACCGAACTCCCGTTACACGGGTGGTAGGGATCGCCCTATTTGGATATTTGGGGGGAAGGTGTACGTGATAGTGTAAGTCCACACAGGCATTGATGCACGAAACTTGACCCTAAGAGAATTAAGCACCAACTAGTAAAAAAAATGATAAAAAAATGGAAAGAAAAAAAGAGATAGTAATACAAATAAGAACCTTAACGGACTTTACACTTTGTATCACTTGAGGATGTTGTGGTTGCCCAGGACTTTCACTTAAGTCTTAAGATAACTTGCATGAGCAGTTCATTAGGCTAGGTGTGTGGACTCAATACATATATAGAGCCACCTCATAGGATTACCGTGTCTAATGATCGACAAAACTAGGTTCGATGAGTCAAGTGGCTAGGTTGAATAGTGCATCAATGTTTGGATTTTGTGGGTATATCTGCTGAAAACGCTAAAAGGATAACACTCCTCCTCCTTGGTGACAAGGATGTTTAACGGTTTGTTGCACGTGCTAAGTGCAACTGTGATTCCTACGAAACCGAGTTAGGACTTATCTTGTTTTCCGTTTGTTTTTCCCTTCTTTGTTTCTTTTTGTCGTTTTGCTCAGGAATAGAAAAAGGTAAGTGTGGGGGTATTAGATTAATATCATGTCATGCATATATTAATGTCTTATATCCTCTATTTTGAACCGAATCAATGCTATGTACCGAGTTTTATGTTTATGTTTCAGGAATAAACAAGTTTAATAAGAAAAGGACACAAAAAGGACCATAATGTGAGAAAAATGACTGATCGGTGAGACTTATGGACCTATCTGGAAGAGGAAAGGACCTAGATGTAAGCCAAAATGACCAATTAGCAAAACAAGAAACTCCACACCATCTTGAGGAGTTGGCAATTAGACATAAACAACTGATTAGGGTGCACTCCACGTGAAGAAATGAAGCCATTAAGAAGTCATCCGAAAATGGGTCGGATCAGAGCAATCCAGATCGCCAATTGGTGGCTCCAGACCACAGGTTGGCGGTTGGTTCTACTCTGGATCCGGCCCGTCTCGGTCCGGTTGTTAATTTATGTGTATTTTTAGTTTGTTCCATTAGTCCCACAGGGGATTGTCCACAACCGTTGTTTTTAGGTGTATAAATAGAACTCTTCTTCCTCCTTTGTAAGACTAAGCATTGCTTGGTGGTCATTCTCTCTACTTAGAGTAAAGGCATGGAGAGAAACTCAAGTAGAGAAGAATGTTGTTTGTAATGTGAGTTATTAATAAAATAATTCTTCTTAGTTTGTTATCATGTTGTTTCTTTTTGCATGTTTTGCTTAGTTCTGCTTCCTTAATCACATTATAATTAGTAGAATGTTTTTTTCCTTAATTCAATTGTTAGGTTAATGTGTAGTAGTAGTTCCATCCCCCTTCGGCGGTGGAGATGACGTCATACATGTAATGAAGAAAGTGAATGAATGCTATCTTATGTAATATTTCATGAATGTCATTGTATGCTTGTTTGTTTAAAAGAGAATTGATTGACATCATTTCATGCATTCATTTGTATCTTATATCCATTATCATGAACCTAAACAATGCTACACAATGAGTTTTATGTTTGAGTTTCAGGAATAAACAGGATTGAGAAGAATAGGCATAAAAGGACCTAAAAACAAGAAAAAAGACTGAGTTGTGAGACTTGGGGACTAAGATGCAAGGGAGAAGGACCCGAATGTAACCCCAAAGGACCAATGAACAAATAAAGAAACTCCACACCATCCTGAGGAGTATTTTGGCAATTAGATTCGGGTCGACACTCCTATAACCGATCTGAGTGCACCCCATGTGAAGAATTGAAGAAATAAAGAATATATTTGAAAATGGGTCGGATCCGGGAAAAAGTGACCGCCAATTAGAGGTATGTTTGTGTCCGAATCCGACCCAGGTACTAGTAATGTGAGTCATTTAATACAATATTTTTTTATTGTTTTGTTCTCATGTTGTTTCTTTTTTCATGCATGATTAGCTTAGTCTTATTTCTTTGAACTTAAGCTAAATTAGTTAGAATGTCTCCTTTCTTCTTTAGTTTAATTGTTAGAATAATTTGTAGTGAGTAGATCCATTCCCTTTGGGGGGTGGACATGATGTTCATATATATTGTGAAGTTTGGATGTTTGATGAATTTTTGATTGTGTAGACTTGCATGTTTTGTATGTTCATTGGGGGTATTTTAATCATCTACATGTTGGGGAATTTTGATGGGTTTTGCAATAAGATTTAGCCACTTCCCATGCTTAGTTTTCTCATGTTTATTAACCGAAATTTCTTGTTGAATATGCTACATGTTAGTTATGTGTTTGTATTTGTGTTTGCTTGCTTGATTGATTGAAGAAACTTTGTTTTGAAGGGTTTTGCCATAACATTTAGACACCTCCGATGCTTACCTTTGTTCTTCACATGAGTTTATGGTTTTTGATGAGTCTTGCCATATCTTTAGACACTTCTCATGCTGAGCCTAATCTTATGATAATCAAGTAGTAATTGCCGATACATTGTGTGAATGGATTGATAGGTTTTGCCACATCTTTAGACACTTCCTATGCATGACAACACACACAATACACACACATTCTTACATGCATCATTCATCACTTATTTCACTTTATATGTGCACACACTCCACCCCTTAGGGGTTTCTCTTCTTGATTTTTAATCTTTCGTTGCTTTCTTTCGCATTTCTTACTTACTATTTTAGTGTATTTTAGCTTAGCGTAATCTACAACTCTCCTCCCCTTTTTCGCCATCTGATTTCGGTCATACCAGAGGCAGCTCACCTCCCTGCGGACGACCCATACTTGCCCCGTCTTCACTGATGCCTGTGCACTTGTAGTCTAAATTTAAAACAAACAAACAAGAATACTTAACTTGATGAGTTTTGCCGTAATCATTAGGTACTCCTCATTATGCACTACGAGTTACAGCTTTGAGAAATCTCAATAGCTCTTTGCCACGTGTGCCAATGAGAATGATGTGAGCAAGTTTTGAAGCTGGTAAAACACATTAAACAGAAAGGGAAACAATTGTTGGATTGAAAATATCAGCCATGATCAAATCGTCTACAGGAACATGTCAAAAGCCATAAATTCTACCATGATGTTTGAATCCACAACACACCATGTACCAAATATCCAAATCCTTTGAAGTGGAAAGATAAATCTAAAATGAAGGAAGAAGGTGAGGGAGGAAGCACCAACCTAACCTTGAATGGGGAGGGTGGAAGTGTAGGTGGCCACGATGCAGTAGATGACAAGCATATTAGGCTTCAATTTAGACACCCTAAACCATGTAACCAATTTGTTTTTTAGACCTTCAAATTTAGAATGCATCACATCAATTTTGTATTTGCGAACTAAACTCAAAAGTGAATAAACTTTGTGATAAAATAAACTCAGGATCACTTAACATTCAAGAACTAAAAAAATGCAAGAGTTGACAAGTTTTATATCATGTTCTTTTTTTTGTGGAACAGTAAAAGGCTTACCTTTATAGTTGAAATGATGCTCAAACCTACATAACATGCCATACAATAAATTTAAGGAAAACATATTAATTGAAAACATTTGAGTCTGACTAAAAAACTCAATGAATGATCAATAGTACCACACTAGTACATATCTATAATACATAGAAAACCGTGAAGTGCTAAAATAACAAAACTATTGGATTAATCTAAGGATTAAGATGATGTTTGCCCAAAGCACTGACACGTGGCGCACTCTCATTGGTTGCGCATTAGGGTTTTGGGTGGGGCCATCTACATAAGGAGGGGAGCCTCCCATTGGATGGACAAAAAAAATTCTTGTGTGCAAACCCTAGCCCCACCAAACCCTAGCCGCCACCTCTCCGTCTCTCTCCCATTCGTCCCTCCACATCCACCAAGCTAATCCATAGACTCTTGGGTTTGTGGACACGTACGTCTTCTCCAAGAGAGTAGAAGACCAACCGGTGAGAAGGATTCCGTAAGGCGACCTCCGATCTTCCTTCCGCTGCCACAGGTTCTCTCCAAGAAAGGTACTCCTGAACCTGTAGAATCGTTATTTGCTTACATTGGTACCAGAGCCATCTCGGTTACCTTCGAATCCTCACCATGCTTGACGAATTTTTTTTTCATGATAATCTGATTTGAGATAAAAACAAAATATTCGGTGGTTATGTTTTTGGAGAAAGAACGAAAACAGAAAATCAGCATTGCTTATTTACATGATGCGCATGTTATATATGTTGATTGTTCATGATTTTTTTTCTTTCAAATTCGTTTTCATATTCTGGAAATGAAAACTCAGAGGTTTTTGATCTTTAAATGAAATAATATGATCATTCATTTAGAGATATAAGTGGTGCGTGTTTGCTGATTTCTTTCTAACATGCAATTACGGTTTACACTAGTTTCTACATGTTGCGCATGTTATGGTTCATTAGAGCATGCATCTAGGGTTAGATTTTGCTCCTCCATTCTTGCGCATATGTGCATGGTTTAAGATGGATTTTTCCTGATTTTATTTCGAGCCAATATGATATGTTTCTCTTCTATCATTGCACATACATAGATGTGACCAGAATTCTGTTTTTTTTCTGTGCTGTTACCTCAATTGTTTGTGCGTGTATTAGATAAAATCAGAAGTTATTTTTCATGTTGATTCTTCTAAATCATGCACATGTATACATGAACTAATATGTCTATTTTTCCTGATTTTTACGAATTAGGGTTAGATATTATTTATTCTAATCTTTGAGCATGTATACATGAATATTGAGTTACCATATTGTATATTTGGTTTTTTTTGGAATGAGAGCATTCATTTCATTTGAAATATTTCCTTTATGATTGAATGCACATATATGTTAATCTCATTAAGGATATTTTGGATTTCTTTTGGAATAATTGCATGCATTTCATTTGAAATATTTCCTTTATTATTGAATGCACATATATGTTAATCTCATTAAGGATATTTCGGATTTCTTTTGGGATGATTGCATGCATTTCATTTGAAATATTTCCTTTTCATCAAATGTGCATATATGTGATGCCATCCACCAAAGAATTTCGAATTTTTCTTTCTATTACAAGTAGCATAATTATTGTTGATTGCATGCTTATATTGATTATGGAAAGATTGGCTAATTCTGAAATTTTTGGAAAGATATTATGGGCTGGAATTTTATTGCCTTAAAAATATGTTTGGATGCTTTCCTTTGATGCAAAAAATATGTGTTGTTCTCCACCATATAATTTCGAATTTTTTCTTTCCATTAGAAGTAGCATAATTATTATTGATTGCATGATTATATTGATTATGGAAAGAAGAAAAAAAAATTCTGTTTTGAGAATGATTATTGTGGAGATTGGTTGTCATTACCTAACACTTTATTTTGCCTATTTTCGTGCCCCATTCATGCATTGTTTCCTTATGCATTACTTCCTTATTGTTTGAATGAGGTGCACACTTTATGGTATTTTTCATACGTCGGATTGTGCTAACGTATGGAAAGATTGTGGCTATGTGGAATGAATGATTCCTGATTTTATTTACTGCCTTATTGAGAGATAAGCGTAATTTCATTCATTTATTTCCATTTGCAATAGTTATCGCAATGGACTGTAATATTTATGGACTGTAATAATTATGGACTGTGGACTGTTTATTGCCCTAAGGAGACGAGGGGCTCCTTTATTTTTATTATTGCGATATTATTGCTATAAGACTCATGCAGGTTCCCGTCGACGAGGCTAAATCCGTAATGGGGATCATTAGCTCGATATGGAAGTAATGTAGTAATCATATATGTGTGATGTTGATTGTTTTTTTTTTAAAACCGTTTTTTTGGAACTCGCATGCCTAGTGGGAGTTGCAAGGTTGAAGTGTTTTGTGTAAACCACCTTGCAACCGGCGGCAAATATTTTTTTTTGCTGATTTACCATGATTTAAATTGTTTTTTTGGGTCATTAAATCATGATGTAGCTCAATATCTAGATTAGTAAAATGGCTTTATTAACTATTGCATGAGGATTTGATCGAATGCTTTATGTTTTCTTTTGGTCTGAACGCTATAGCTATTAAGTCAGTTTATTCTTTATGATTATTGTAGCTCGTTATATTTTATGCTAGAACTCATGTATCACTATGTATTTTGATTGTCCTAGATTCTTTATGGCTGCTTCCAAAAGCATTGTCGCTGATCTGACTCGAGGAGATAAACTCAATGAAAGAAATTACGATCTGTGGCATCGTAAAATTGAGTATCTCTTAGAGGATCAGGACATGTTAGAAAACATAAACCAATCTATGTCTCCCCCCGAGGAGGGGAATACTGCGCAACATCGCAGAAACTTAGATGTTTATAATGCATGGAAAAAGAAAGACCGAATTGCTCGAATCACGATTCTAAGTTCAATGAGGGACGATCTGTTACTGCGGTTCGAAAAGTTTCGAACTGCAAAGGCCTTGTGGGAAGTTGTGAAGTTTCAGTACGGAGTGACCTCTGTCGTAAGGGCCCGTCAGCTTGGGCTTATGTTTGATGGGTATAAAATACGCCAAGGTCACACAATGAGGCAGCATATTACCGCAATGTCAAACATGATTAGCGAGCTGAGTTGTGCCGGTCGTGCTAAGACCGATGAGGAGCAAGTGTCTGCTCTCATCAGATCATTGCGTTCAAAGAATTGGGAGCATATGAAGGTCCATCTGACTCATGCTGATGACATCAGGACATTTGACCAGACCGCAAAACACCTAGAGCTGGAGGAGGACCGCATGCTTGCGGAAGCCCCTCTAACTGAAGTGTTTGCTGCTGAAGCTAGCGCTCCTCGGAGGAGTGCAGGTTTTAAGCGCAAAAGAAATAAAGCTCATGGTTTTAAAGGCAAGGAGGGTGCAAATGCAAACAAAACAGAAAACAAATTTGGAAAGAAACGACCTCGAGGTTCCAGGGGTGGGAAAGATAAGTCTAATGTGACTTGTTTTAACTTCCGAAAGATTGGACATTTTGCTCGTGAGTGCACTGAGTAAAAGGTAATTACTGTGTGTAATACCTCGAATTGTAACGTGACTAGTTCTGTGATGCTCACTAATCATTGTCCTGTGTGGATTGTGGATTCAGGTGCCACGGACCACGTAACAAAGGATCGTTCTACCTTCGTGGAATATCGCCGTGTTCCAAGTGGGAGGCGAATAAACATGGCAAACAACACTAGCATTGAAGTTCTTGGAGTTGGCACATGCAAAGTGGCTTTGCGAAGTGGCCGGATCCTATTACTTCACGACGTGTTGTATGCACCAGCTATACGATGAAATATTGTTTCTGTTGTTGTCTTGATGAGACATGGTTTTAAAGTTGTTTTTAAGAACAATGATATGGGTTTATACCTTTCTAACATTTATTATGGACGTGCTTTTCTTTCTGACGGTTTTTTTGTGTTGGACGCAATTTATGATTTCAATCATAACACTAGTGCCTTTATGAGCCAAAGTTCCATGAATAATGATTCAGTTATGTGGCATGCTAGACTAGGTCACATTGGTGTTGACCGGATGAACAGGTTGGCAAAGGAGGGGGTATTAGGAGAATGCTTCAAATTTGAATTGCTGACTTGTGAATCTTGTCTAGCTGGAAAGGCAACTAGAAAACCGTTCGGAAAAGCCATTAGGGCTACTTCTCCTTTAGAACTAATTCACTCAGATATTTGTGGACCTTTGAATGTGGGTACTAGACATGGACAAAGTTACTTCATCACATTCATTGATGGCTTCACTAGATATGGTCATATTTATCTTATTTCTCACAAGTCAGAAGCTCTAGAATGTTTTAAGAAATTCACGAGCTTAGTTGAGAATCAGTTGGATAATAAGATAAAAACTCTTAGAACGGATAGAGGTGGTGAATATCTCTCCATAATGTTTAAGGAGTTATGTGATGAAAAGGGGATATCTAGACAACTCACTATTTCTTATACTCCTCAGCAAAATGGTGTTGCCGAGAGAAGGAATAAAACGTTGCTAGACATGGTTAGATCCATGATGGCGCATGCGAGCTTACCAATTTCGTTTTGGGGAGATGCTCTAATGACTGCTGCCTATATCCTCAATAGAGTTCCAACAAAATCGGTTCCCTCAACTCCATATGAGTTATGGACAGGACGGAAGCCTTATTTTAGTCTGCTACATCCTTGGGGATGTGTGGCATACATTCATTCTACTAGTCACCGATATGGAAAACTAGGACCTAGAGGGAAAAAGTGTATCTTTGTAAAATACAGTGATTTCTCCAAAGGTTATGTTTTTATCGAGGTAGACGAGAATGAAAGAAGGACGGAAATGGAGTCTAGGGATGCCACATTCTTGGAAAATGGTTTTCCAACCCTTGCTGGAGCTATCAAAGATTCAGTGGACTTCTTTGAACAACAAGATGAGGACATTGCCACTACACGGGATCATGATCTGGAAGTTGAACATGAGGTTCCACCAGTCGATCCTACTGGGAGCAGCAATGCTGAGGATCCGATATCTCTCACGGAGGATGACCCATCAGATATCCATCTGCGTCGAAGCAAGCGCGGGCTCATTCCTCGTAGGCGGTTTCGCTTAGAGGAAGAGGCCCTCATGATAGCTCAAGAAGAAATTTATTATGAATCATCCGGGATGACAGTAATCGATGAGTAAGAACCGGAGACCTTGAAAGAGGCTTTGGAAGGTCCAAATGTTAAAGAGTGGTTAGAAGCTATAAAGGAAGAGTTGCAGTCGATGAAAGTTAATCGAGTCAGGGACTTGGTCGACTTACCGCCGAACCGAAAGGCCATTGGGGCCAAGTGGATCCTCAAGATTAAGAGGAAGGCGGATGGATCTATTGATAGATTCAAGGCTAGACTGGTACCTAAAGGCTACACCCATAGAGAAGGCGTGGATTTTGAGGAAACCTTTTCACCTGTGGTTAGGTTTGCCTCGATCCGCCTTCTACTAGCTATTGTAGCTCAGATTGACTTAGAGCTTTACCAAATGGATGTAAAGACTGCTTTTCTCAATGGAGAACTTGAGGAGGAGATCTATATGGATCAACCTCAAGGTTTTGAAGTCAAAGGACAAGAGCGCAAAGTGTGCAAGCTCAACAAGTCCTTGTATGGCTTAAAACAAGCGTCTAGACAGTGGCACATTCGCTTCCATCAAGCTATATCAGAGAATGCGTTCTCTATGCTTGAGGAAGATCACTGTATGTACGTTAAGAGATCCAATGGTAAATTTGTCATTCTGACCTTGTATGTTGATGACATACTCATGGCTGGCAATAGCAAAGAGCTGCTGAAATCCACTAAGGAGTGGTTGTCCTCCACGTTTTATATGAAGGACATGGGTGAATCTAGCTACGTCCTTGGTGTCAAGATAGTTAGAAATATGTCCAAGAGACTTTTGGGATTGTCTCGAGAGACTTACATTAACAACATCTTGAAGAAATACCATATGGACAAATGCAAACCAATCGACACTCCTGTTGAGAAGGGTTTGCACTTAAGCCTTGATAAAGCATCCTGAGACTCCTGAAGAGAAGGCCAAAATGGACAACGTTCCACTTTGTGAAGGACATTATAGCGAGAAATGAAGTTGAGTTGAGACATGTGTCTACTAGTCTTATGGTAGCGGACCCTCTAACCAAGGCTATAGCTAAGGACTCGTTTGTGTGTCATGTGAAGTCCTTAGGCTTACGCAGACTTTGATGTATTGGTATGTCTAACTTCCTTTTATGAGTGATTGTGTTTTTCCTTTCAACTATATCTGTTTGGTTGATGTAGTTGTTCTAGCATAAAATATTATTCTGTCAATAGGCTGAAGAATGCTTACTCACACGAGCATTCGCCTCTGGCGCTTTTGATAGCGAGCAGAGATGAGACTGATTGTGAAGAGATATTGTATGATAGATCCAGAGTAGTTCATGAAAGGACAGTCGCCTTGATTAGGAATCAAGATGAGATCCTCTATGTTGGTGAGGATTGACATGAATGTTCCCATGATTCATGTGACCTATAGAAGCCAAGTGCGAGCATCACATGTGGCGCCAGGTGACACTTGTATGGTGTTAAGGTGACAATGATGAAGCTCGGATCAGGCGTAGAGGCGGTGCGACTGGACTAAGACTTGTATGGTGTTGAGAGACAGACATACTGTTGTGTGCAGTATGATCCACCATAGCATGTTTGTCAGACAACATGTGCCGAGCGACCATTTGGAAGTGAAAGGATGGATCCCTTCTCCTTCACTGTGTGAGTCCAAGACTTGATTGTCATTTAGTTGCCCTCAGTGACCTTCGACTTCACCATGAAGCAAAGAGTTGATGTGGCTACTTTGGGATGTTATCTATGACCATGAGAGATTAAGTCTAAAGAGGCATCTTCGGGAAAGGAGTCAACTCTGAGTGTAATGGTGGTCTGGGGTGAAGGGAAAGGTTTGACTCGACTGCACTAAAAGTATTTGCTGGGCCCAACTGTATTGGATACAGTAGCAAGTACCTTGAGGACAAGTAGGTATTCTCTCTGAGGGATCGAGATACCGTTCGTGTCAAGTGAGTTTCTGAGTAAACCTGGGGAACAATGATGTGCATTTGACTGCTTAATTGTTATTTTTGTGAGTATGTTGTCATTCTGGCCTTCTAGTAAGGTTTCTAGTTTGAGACTCCTAAATTGCAGGTGCATCACCGGTCGCACGACCCATTTGTCTGTATGATCGGAAGAGTACATGTGTCGGGGACACATATGGTCTTGTATCAGGGATACATGATCAGAGACTTGCGTATTGTGGATGCATTCTTGGAAGAGAGAAATAGTTGTATATATCAGGGATGTATACATATGTGTCAGGGACACATGAAGAGGTGACACATTGCCATCTTATGATTGTATGTATCGGGGATATATACGTATGTGTCAGGGACACAAAAGAAGATGACGTGTTGTTGATGTGCTGTTGTGCAAGTGGGAGATATTGGATTAATCTAAGGATTAAGATTATGTTTGCCCAAAGCACTGACACGTGGCGCACTCTCATTGGTTGCGCATTAGGGTTTTGGGTGGGGCCATCTACATAAGGAGGGGAGCCTCCCATTGGATGGACAAAAAAAAAAAAAATCTTGTATGCAAACCCTAGCCCCACCAAACCCTAGCCGCCACCTCTCCCTCTCTCTCCCATTCATCCCTCCACATCCACCAAGCTAATCCATAGACTCTTGGGTTGTGGACACGTGCTTCTTCTCCAAGAGAGTAGAAGACCGACCGGTGAGAAGGATTCCGTAAGGTGACCTCCGATCTTCCTTCCGCTGCCACAGGTTCTCTCCAAGAAAGGTACTCCTGAACCTGTAGAATCGTTATTTGCTTACAAAAACAACAGCAATGATTTCAATCCCAAACTAGTATGGGACATAGAGTATATTCGATGAACACCAGCACCACAAAAATTCCTTTCACTTATAAAATATATATATACTTTCATATCACATGACAATTCACGAATAATTCATCTGAACAATATCATGAGTTGTTGTTGCAGTGTGAAGTGATAGTGATTTCCAAAGCAAATTAATTTAATCAACTGAGTCGGGCATGATTCAAAGATCGTAATAGCAACTGTCATAAAAAACATCACATTTTTACCCTTTTGCATGTTCGTAGTATTTCAAATTCCACCTTGTCAAGATGCATACCAAGTTCCTCAGTAATAACCTATAATATAGTACCAAAGAGAGTTGGTCAGAGACAATTGAGACAAAACAAGACACACACTGCAAACAAGAAATCAAGAGTGGCACAAACAAAGTCCTGATTGATGAACCCAACAACATACTTTCCGTCAACATGCACAACACTCTCCTTCGCCCAACAATGTCACTCCCATCACTGAAATCCTTCTGAATACCATCCAACCCCACAACCCCACACCTCCTCAACCCCAATGTCCCCTCCTCAACCCTTCCGACCATCACCAGAATACCCTCCCTCCGCACACCACCACCACATTCCCCTCCCAACCACCCTCCACCCTACGCCACCAATCTCGACTTGGGTCGAGATCTTTCTCCATAACTCAACCTAAGAAGGGTAAAAGAAGCTATCTTGGAGGAGGGAGAAGTAGGAGAGGGAGGCCCCGCTGATGGAGAGATAGATGGGGAGGTTTAGGGTTTGTGGGTATTTGATGTTGGAGGGAGATAGATGGGACAAGGAGGGATGGGGTGGTTGTTTAATACGTTTTAATTAACCGCAAGTGCACGACCGCTTTGAAGCAGTGACAAATACGGGTCGATCCACAAGGAGGTGTGTAGACTCTGGTTTGTTCGAACACAAGTGGGAAAAGAGGGGAAGAAGTTGTGATTACACTAAACTAGACTAACTACACTAAACGAGTATGCATCAAACAAGCAAAACGAAAGTGAGGGAAATTGAAAGCTGGAAATCAGAAATGGAAAACCCCTAAGGGGTGGAGTGTGTGCACACATGTAAAAAGATGGTGAAGAATGCATTCTATCGGCACAAATGTAGGTAGTGTTTTCATGCATAGGAAGTGTCTAAAGGTTATGGCAAAACCTATCAATACATTCACTAACCTAGTTGATTAACATTCATATACACAAAATGGTTACTTCAGAACCTAAACAAGCATGGGGGTGTCTAAGATGTATGGAAAACCCATCAACTGTAGTATTCTACTCTAACAAGCAAGTATACATTCACATTTATCAACACAATCAAAATATAAAGCATTCATATCCATTCTTTAATCCATGTATGAACATCATCTCCACCCCCAAAGGGGTATGAATCTACTCACTACACATTACTCTAACAATTAGACAAAAGAAGAAAAGAAACATTCTAACTACTTTAGCCTACAATCAAAGAAATAAAACTAAGCTAAGCATTCATAAAGAAACAACATAAGAACAAAACAATGGGAAAATTATTTTATTAGATGACTCACATTGAAGGTAACATTCTTCTCCACCTTGAGATTTTGCTCGAAGGCCTACTCCAAGTAGAGAGAATGCCACCAAGCACTGGGTAATTACAATATAAGGTGAAGAGTTCTATTTATAGCCATAGAAAAAGGTAATCCGGGACAATCCCCCGGTATGGGACTAAACAAATACCAGAAATAGACTAAATATACACTAATACACGATCCACATAAATCTTAGAGGATCCGGACCAAAAGGGACCACCAATTAGCGGTCTTGGACCGCTAAGTAGCAGTCTACAGTGTTCGGATCGCTATGGATTTTCTTGTGGGCTTTTCTGGAAGGCTTTGTTTGTCTTTGATGCATCTACTGGTCTTGTTGGAGCTCTGACCCGAATAGAAATGCCAAAATACTCCCCATGATGATGTGAAGTATTCTTGTTTGCTCATTGGTCCTTCGATCTTACGTTCAGGTCCTTCGATCTTGCATCTTAGTCCTTGAGTCTTACAACTCAGTCCTTTTTCATGCTTTTAGGTGCTTTTGTGACTCTTCTCTTCAAACCTATTTATTTCTGAAATTTAAACATAAAACTCGTCACGTAGCATTGTTTAGGTGAAAGATAATGGATGTAAGATACAAATATAAGCATGAAATGATGTCAATCAAATACCCCCACACCTAACTTTTGCTAGTCCCGAGCAAAACAAAGAAAGAGAAATCCTAACTCACTTTCGTAGGAATCACGGTTGCACTTAGCACGTGCAACAAGCCGTTAAACCTCATTGTCGCCAAGGAGGAGTGTTGTCTCCTGAGGGTTTTTAGCGGATACACCCACAAAATCCGAACAAAGATGCATTATTCAACCTAGCTACACGACTCGTTGGCTCATTTTTGTCGATCATTGGACGCGGTAATACTACGGGCCGACTCGATATATGTAATCAGTCCACACACCTAGCCTAATGAATCATTCGTAAAAGTTAATTAAGGACTTAAGTACAAGACATGGACAACCTCAACATCCTCAAGTGATACAAAGTGTAAGGTCCATTAATGTTCTTCTTTGATTTTTTTTTCTTTTTCTTTGGAGCATTATATTGGTTGGTGTTTGATTCTCCGAGGGTCAGGTTTCGTGCATCATTGCCTATGAGGACTTACACTATCACGTACACCTTCACCCAAATCTCCACATAAGGCGATCCCTACCACCCGTGTAACGGGAGTTTGGTCGGTGCATCCTAAGTCAGATGACTCGAGAGAACCAGGCACAAAGTCCCCTCAGACCTACTTTCCCAAGTGATAGGAGTCGTGCGAGAAGAGAGAACACCTACTCACTTATTTCTTATCTACACATGAACCAAAACCCCTACACTTATTGTCTCACAACAAGATTTAAAGGGTCCTTGGCTACAACAAACTTCCTTAAATTAACATACACGAATTATTGACTCACTAGGTTTGCGATGGACTTCTTTAATTATTTGAGCACTGAAACGCTATCATTACTCACCGCCGAGGGAAAACTGGGGTGCATCCTAACGACTCGATAAGACCTAAATCTAGTAAACTAGATATCCTAATGCATCAAGTTCAAGACAATTTTGGGAGCTTTCTTTTTACTTTGCCTCTCAACGGTTTTGCACATGCCAAACACACGCAAAACCCACAAAACATTTTCTTTCGTAAACACGTGAAGATTTTGAAAGAAATGTGAAAATTTTAAAGCACTAAGCAAGCAAAAGAAGACAAGTCACCCAAGGATCATGGAAAGCAGATATATCGATATTAAATGCAGCACACTAACATGACCCTATCAATACACACAAACGAAAACAAAATCAAAGGAAAAAGACTCGACTATGTACACACGTAAAACACACGCACACCTACTTCATGCATTGTCCTCAATGAATGTGAGCATGAAACTACATGGATTTATGCATGAAAAACAAAAGATCTCACCAACGTGGAGTACAACAGGAAGTTCATGGTTATGTTGATGGACACAAACAAGAATTCCCTCAAAACCTGTGAGATGCTAAAGAAGGGATATAAATACGTGAAAGAAATGGGGCCCAAATACACAAGGGTTGGGGCACACAAAAATCAATGCTCGCTCATGGAATCTTTTATTGTACTCTTTTTTTGTATTTTTTTGAATAAAACTATGTACAAAAATAAGTTCCAATCTTCATTTGTCAAAGGACATCAAATGGGAATCTCAAAAGTGGGTCAATGCACTTGGAAAGGGAACATGACACCACGCGGGGCCAGAATACTCATGTTTGGGCCCCCCTCACAAAGAGCACAAGATGAAATAAGAGGTTCATGAAATGGACGCAAAGGCGTCTCATTCAAAGGATTATAGTGAAAGAGCTTGAACCTCTCAAGAGTTTGGGAATAATTACACAATGGAAGAAGAGTTTCTATCGTTGCGGTACTGAAGTTATGATCGTCAATCCAAACTCTCCAACCAATAGGGTGGTGGGTCGGAACGAGGTCAAGAACCTTGTTATGCATGTCTGACTCACCAGGCGAACAGAAAGTGGGTCTCTTACCCAAGGTATCTTCCAAGGAACTCCTAATACCCTCATTAGCAATGTAGTTGTTTGATGTTCCATCATTTCCAAGATAATCAGGACCAATAGTGAGAGGCAAACTCTCATCAGGTCGTTGAAATTAAGGGTACTAGGGAGCTCTTGCTCCACCAGAGGTGAGTTCTTAGAGTCAACATGAAGATCATGTGGCTCAGGGGCCACGAGACAAAAAGATGCGGCACAATCCTGTGCCCACTTATAATGAAGTTGGTCCATGTTATTCTCAATTTGGATCGAATCCCCCACAATGTGATCGTGAATTGAAACCCCAAGTTCCTCAGACTGACTAGGAGTTTGACTCTGAAAGATTGTGCTTTGAATTTATGAATGTGGTGGTGGTTCGATATCAAAAGATGAATCCTCATGTTGACAAGAAATGTCACCCTCCTTACATTTACGTAATTGTTGTGTAATTTGACTCACATACATTTCCATAGTTTGCAGGGAATCGTGATTGGACTTCAACACATTTTGAGTGGTTTCCATGAATTTTGGAGGGCTTGTTCTAAAGAATCAAGTTTGGGGTCAACTGTGAGGTTCATGTCAGAATTTTGGAAATGGATGGGTTGGGTGGTGATGGGCTGAGAATGAGTCCAATGATTGGTCATGGGGTGTTGGTAGAATTCAGGATATTCAGAAGGAGGATACTGGGGTGAGAATGATGTATAAGAATTTGAATAAGAATTGTCTCCCCACGAATCCATCCCTGTCGGGTTGTACGTGGATGCGTAATGGTCATATGGAGCATTTTGGGAAAAGGTATGCTCATACTTAGGCTCTGACGGAACATAAGAACAATCTCCGATAACATGACCACTCAACCCACACCAGTCACACGGTACGACTACTGGAGCCACCGGTGCACTCATGTCATCTACCACATGCATGAAAGAGACCAAAGGTTCTTGCAACGTCTAAGTTGGAGAACCAACATACGATTCGACATAACTAGATGGTGGTCTAGCAGTCGGTGCGTCTCTTATATTACCCAAATATGAAAATTGCTCAGTCAAACAATGAAGATTGTCCCAACCTTACGGGGTGTTTGTCTGAGGCACCCCAAGATGCATGGGTCTGGAGTACCAGGGAGAATTGTCCTGGTCCCAACAATGATATGTCGCCCATGTAACCATCCATCTCGATAAAGAACTCTCGAGTCGATCACTCTCACCACCACGAGGCCAAGCTCGCAAAAAGTGCTCAACGTGACCCTAAAACGCTTACAGAGAGTGAAAAGGGGAGGAGACTAGAACGTAGAAGTAGGTGAGAAGAAGATGACTCAGAGGAGAAGGGAAGAAACCCTAGAGCTAGCGTGGGTAATGGGAGAAGGTAGAAGCCTAATCTAGCAAGCACGACTCAAATGGGTCCTTAGGCTAGATGACGCCTAACTTCGATGTCACTAGTCTCGACACGCCTCACCGCCCTACAACGAAGACCACAATGCCCAGCAAGTGATACCAAATCCGGAGATCCAGTAGCTCCTATTATCGACAATGCAGGCGACGTCGATCAGGTCATGACGGTCTAACTAGATCACTCTCCTAGTGCGTTCGAATTCCTTAGGGCCAATGTATACATGCTTTTAGATTAAGGCTTTACTTGAGTGTGCTTTTTGGGGCTAAGGGAGGGGTGATGAAATCCCCCACCTTATCTTTGAATATTATAGGTGATGCCCCTTAAAGATATTTTGAAATCTTAGGCTAGCAAGCAACTCACCAAACAAGCACTCACCTCACTCTTGTCCCGATGCACCTTACTAACTAATGCATGCTTTAACCATGCATGAATGAGAAAATGGGTGCACGTACCTCACGCTATGTAACGCCCCCGATCTCGTGGGTACGCACACTGGGAAAGACTACAAGTGTCGCGATCAGAGACCTCCGCGACGACCGAAGGAGTTACAAAAGACAGACCAACAACGACTCGACAATACGTAGAGAGATCATACATGGATAGACTAACATAAAACATGACTGAAAAGTGAGAGATTATCCATATATGGTAACAAAGTCAAATACATCACATCGAGTTAAAAAGGGAAATACATTATAAACAATGCGGAAGCAAAAGACAAACTGAAGAATCTGGTCGACGTGTCCCTCGTGTACAGAATCTTCCACTACTCGTCCAGTCTACCCTGTGGGAATCTAAGTACCTGCAAGCACCGCATCAATATATGCGTGAGTTTTCTATAAAGAAAACCCAGTATGCCCCTGGCCCAATCGGAGTTATATGGAAGAATGCATGCAATCTATCTAAGACAAAAGCATCAGAAACAGAAACAGAAAAGCACATAATTCATTAGAAGGCTACGACTCCATAAACCGTGCCGATCGGGCGCACCCGAATCATTCCTCAATAGGAACCAGAACACCAGCCTCGCTGGTCAAAGGCTGTCACTCGACAGTGACCCACCGCTCGGCACAAAGCGGTGCGCCGGATAAGTGTCCCAATTCGCGGCAAGTGACCTACATGGTGCCATCGCGAACTTGGGAATACCTACCCTGAGACAGAATGGCAGCGCGCCTGCCCAGGACTTATCTTATGCCTGGCCTCCCAACGTGAAGGTCTTATGTGAGTGGCCTCTCTAGCTAGAGGACCCACTCGTGGCCCGTCTGCTCAAAAACAGAATGTGCCCAGAATTATTAATCAAATTAAATGCGATGCAAGCTACTTAAGCATCTAAAATCTAATGCATCTACAGTGTATGGAATGATCTCAAGGAAAGGTATCCGGATATCCTCCTAACAGCCCCCAAACAAATCAAATCAGAACATCCCAATCAGGAATCAAATGCAACTCACAACAGCAAGCAATCATAACCAGATCAACAAATCAAGATAATAGATAATCGAGTAATCTACGGGTCATGATAAGGATGTTAAAATGTCTGATATCCTAAGGGTCATACATAACCATATCATAACACATCACTTCAGTAACATATAGACTTGAGATACGCAATAGAATGATGCACTACAACTAGATATATCAAAATCAAACTCCACAATAATCGGTAGCATGCATCCTTAATTTCAGAGTTTATAAGCGATGATAACTGAAATCTCAGAGCATGATCAGAGTTGATATGGGTATGTATTACATGTATATTAGTAGGATAATCATGTTGGAACATGCATAAAATATCAGTAGACGATATAGATCTCTAAACTAGCATACATGCATGCAACGGGTTAATATGTTGCTTTAGAACATGACACGATCAGCACATGATATGAAAGAGCCCGTTTACATTCATAAATGCATGCATGACTACAACATCAGGAATACACACACGTCAGATCATATAACCACATTATATCTGCTACTGAAACACAACAAGTCATATAAAGCAAAACACATTCAACACATAGAGCACGATAACTAACAAAAGATAAGCTAACAAGTTCAATCGACTCAAACAGATGCATGACCCCTTGACCACTCCAACCCACGTGCTTAGAGTATCCCTCTCAGGCCGTCTATGGTGGGAGAGGGTCAGTAGAGATCCATCCAAGCAGCTCAGCCCAACAACCGAGCAAGCTGATGCACATGGTGCACTAACCGCATGGCTAGCCCATTTAAGTGCATGCTGCTCAGACCGAGCTAGCCCATCAAGATCCCCCTCACCATTATCATCCCTAGGTTTGTTCCACACCTTTTACTGACCTTTTCCACCATCTAGAAGAGCTGGACCAGCCAGCCGATCCAAACAAAGAGTCAAAAGGGTTGAAGACAAATCCTAGTCGGATCTTGTGTGCACCAGCCACACCCAAGCAGATCCGTACCCACCCCCAAACTCAGACCAGAAGAAACCTCATCACTCCTGATCGGACCTCATCGGAACCCCGGTCCCTCTGGCTGCCCCACAGCCAGCCCCATCTAGCGCATGCTCCATGCGCACGCTAGAAGGGAACTCGGTTGTTGGTGCAACTGATTGCACCAACCACCAACATGGTGCTGGCTGGCCCACCAGCCAACACCCGCCTCCCATAAAACTCTTCAAGGGTCAGGAGCATACCTGATCATCAAGGAAGATTGCTTGAACTTAGCCGGAGATTCTGCCCACCACTCTTCTAGTCGCACCGAAGGCTGCACTAGATGTTGCTTCTAGTCTCATCGGATTTTAAATTCATCGGAGCACCACTTGAGAGGCTTGACCACGTGGCTGAGGAGTGGAAGAGGTGGAGGAGACGTGAGGAAGAGGAATGGTTGTGCAAGGATCAGCTGGAGGGAGGCCTTTTGTTTGCTACAACTCTCCAACTTCCATACTCTTCATGGTTATTCAAACCCCCCTCAAGCATGCCAAAAATGGCACCAAGCAAAGGCATCCAAAAAGCACGAAATTATCTATATCCAAACCCCAAGTGCAACCCTTCCAATTCCATATCACCCTATCATGGGCTCAGCCCAAACTCGCACCATAGGCTCACTCGGACCCAAATTGAGTCGATCGAGTCAAACGACCGTGCACTAGCCCGATGTGTTGCACACGATCGACCAATGAGAAATCCGATCAAATCTACTCAAACAAGCATGCCATAACACAATTTGACATTCCAAGAAGTCAATTATGCATAACCGCGAAGAGTGGACTTATTATTATAGCAGGAGAGCGGGTCTTACACGCTAGCAATCGACAACTAGAATTTAAAGAAAAGAAAAGACAAATGCGTGCAAGGTGTACAAATGATGCATGACCTAGATGGCAAGAAGTCTAATCTTTTGCTTTGAGTTTTATGGTCCAAGTTGTCTTAAAAGGGGAATTGATTAATGTGGGAGCTAACTACAGGTTGAAACATGAAAAATTGAACTTCCAGACTACTACACTGAAACAACAAACCACCAGAACAAAAATGGGAGCAAACGAAGCTCACCATGCTGCCAATTGGCGGTCCAAAAAGCCGTTCTCTGCTCAAAATTTCTCCTGGCGTGTCCGCTTGAGGCGGCAATGTCCCTGAAACAAAAAAAAACTAAAAACAAAAGATTAAAACCACTAGAATCAAACAATGGTCATCTAAAACACAAGCCAAAATTTTCATGTATTTGACATGCATTCAGCACTAGCAATGATATCATTGATTAATTCTTCAAGGTGTTCACTAGTGTGTGTTGTTTGCCTTATAGTCTTAATCGACTCTTTGTTTAGATGATCACAATTGAGTCTAATACTAAATCCGGTGATTCGATACACGTACCCAAATGCACACATTATTAACCATGCTTGTGCATGTTCTATTTTAAAAAGGTGTTGAAAATACAAGGAAAATTGGACTCATGATAAGACATCTAATCAGACGCAAAAATACTTGTAATTCTATCTTTTATTAAGTCCAATGATCATATATAAGTAAGTTGGGCATAATTTGAATCATCATCAACACTTAAAAAATCGAAAGGAACCCATTTTGGAAAACTAAACTCTTGTCCAGTTGTACGAATAAATAGTTAGTCTTGACCAGTCTAGACTCAAACGACCAAACCATTATTTAGTCATGTGATAACTCAACAGTAAAGTCATGTAAATACGTCCACTAGAGTTAAAGGATAAGATTGTCATGCTGGTTAAAGGATATTGTAGCTCTTCCATGATTTAACAACATAAGTATATGATAGACATCATATCATGCATACATTTGTGTCTTATATCCATTATCTTTCACCTAAACAATGTTGCGTAACGAGTTTTATGTTCGAGTTTCAGGAATAAACATGATTGCGGAGAAGAGGCATAAAATGACCTAAGAGTAGGAAAAATGACTGATTTGAGAGACTTAGGGATTAAGATGCAAGGGAGAAGGACTTGAATGTAAGCCCAAAGGACCAATGAGAAAATCAAGAAACTCCACACCTTCATGGGGAGTATTTTGGCAATTCAATTCGGGTCGGAGCTCCAGCAACCAACTTGGATACATCACACAAGAAGAAAGCCATCCAGAAAGGCCCACAAAAATTCCAGACCGGATCCAAACTTGTAGACCACCAATTGGCGGTCTGGAACCGCTAATTGGTGGCCCGGGTTGCTCCGGATCTGATGTGGTTTAGTCAGGTCTTGTATAATTGTGTGTTATGTCTATGTTTGGTATTGTATTAGTCCCATACCGGGGGATTGTCTCGGATTACCTTTTTCTATGGCTATAAATAGAACTCTTCCTCCTCCTTTGTATCCCATCTCTCTCTTGGTGGCAATCCTCTCTACTTGGAGTAAAAGCCTTGAAGCAAAAACCCTGGTTGGGAGAGGCTACTTGTAATTGAGTGAGTAATAATAGATATTTTGTTAAGTTTTCTTCATATTTCCTCTTTTCAATTCTTGCATACTTAGTTAACTTGTTGTTTTAGTCTTCTTATAATTAGTTTAAGCATGTTTTCTTTCCTTAGTATAAATGTTAGTTTAAATATGTGTGAGTAGTTCCATCACCCTTTAGGGGTGGAGTATATGTGTATACATGTTATGTAGATGGTATGAATGCTAAACATTGTTGTATGTGAGAAATGTTACTATGCTTATTTGAATTAATAAGAACTCTTACTTGATGGTTTCTGCCATAATGTTTAGGTACATTCCATGCTTGTTTATGTTCTTAATAACAAACTTGTCATGCTCAAATTAATCACCTAGGTTAGTGCTTTAAATGATAGGTCTTGCCATTAGGTACTTCTTATGCATTAACAAACACTAACAACACTTGAGCTTATTGTATACATTCACCACACTTATTTCATGTGTACACACACACTCCACCCCTTAGGGGCTTTCCCATTCCTGAGATTTCTCTTTCTTCTTAGTAGTTGCTTAGCTTAGTTTAATTCATTTCGTGCTTTCATTTACTCCTTTCTAGTTTACTAGTTTTGTGTAGTTTAGTTTAATCAATCCTTTCTCTCATTTCTTTCCCACTCGCCTTCAAATAAACTAAAGTCAACACACCTCCCCGTGGATTGACCTGTATTTGCCACCGCTTCAACGCGGCCGTGCACTTGTGGTTAATTAAAACATTCAACCAAGTTTTTGGTACCATTGCCGGGGGAGGTGTTCTGTCTAGACTTTGGTTTGGACAATTTCAGTGGTTTTAATTTTTCTTTTTTAGTTTTGGTTTGTTTTAGGGATCCTCAGGATCAAGGGGAAGCAACTAGAGGAATTGGAGAGCGAAAGAAGCAACAGTGACCGCCAATCAGCGGTCTGGGACTGCCAATTGGCGGCCTAGTGAGCTTCATTTGCTTGCATTTTTTGTTTTGGTTGTTGTGTGTTTCAGTGTAGTTGCTGAGAGAGCAATCTTGCATTTTGTGACATTTAGTTTGCTCCCAGATTAAAAATCAATCCCCTTTAATCAACTTGGCCACTAAAATCAAAAGCAAAAGATTAGGCATTCTTACTTGTTTAGGTCATGCATCAGATACTTAACTTAGGCAAGTTGTTTTTATTTTATTTTAGCTTACTTTCAGTTGATGAGTGCTCTCATTCATGCATTTTGTATGACCATGCATTAGTTAGTAGGAATTGCATCGGGACAAGAGTGAGGTGTGCGTTTGATTGGAGAGTTGATTGCTAGATTAGGATCAAAATGCTACTAAGGACGGGTTGTCCCATACAAGATAAGGTGAGGGATTTCATCACCCTTTCCTTGGCCCCAAAAATCATTTTTAAAAAAACGTTAATTCTAAAAGCAAGTAGACATTGGCCCTATGGATTTCGGACCCACTAGGAGAGTGATCTAGTTGAGACTGTCATGACCTGATTGGCGTCGCCTACATTGTCGATAGTAGGAGGTACTAGATCTCCGGATCTGGTATCACTTGCTAGGCATTGTGGTCTTCGTTGTAGGGAGGTAAGGCGTGTCGAGACTAGTGACCTCGAAGTTAGGCGTCCTCTAGCCTAAGGACCCATAGCTTTTAGTTGTTTGAGTCGTGCTTGCTAGATTAGGCTTCTACCTTCACCCATTACCCCCGCTAGCTCTAAGGATTCTTCCCTCCTTATCTGAGTCCTCTCCTCATCTATATTCTACGAGTAGTCTCCTCCTTTGAGTACACCTTCTGTTGTGTGTTATTTTAGAGTTGAGTCAATCATTTTATGCGAGGTTGGGCTCGTTCTGGTGAGAGCGCTCGACTTGAGAGAGTGCATTTTTCTGAGATGGACGGTCCAACCGATCGGTCATCTCCGCCTCGTGCTCCTTTGGAGCATGAGGCCGAGTCTTCTCGTGGGGATGGGGGAGACGGGGTTCCATACATGGATTACCTCGGTCCACTCCCGCCACCACGTAGACGTCCTCCTCTAACTTGAGAGCAAGAGGGATTCGGTCAAGATCGAGTTCTTGGTGCACCACCACCTTTAGCTCGACAGGATAGACTGATGACTTTGTGGGAGCGGACACATCCTGTTCGGGCCACACAACCTTCTTGCATAGTTTTTCCCCCAGCTCGCGTGAACAACTATGAACTGAAACCTCAAAATGTGATCATGCTTTCTACCTTCACTGCCAATAAGGAGGATCTGTATATTTTTATACGTGAATTCGAGGAAGTATGCTCCATGTTAAAGCTTCAACAACTTGATGAGGATTCAGTCTGGTTGAGGATGATTTCTCTCGCATTGAAGGATAACGTAAAGAAATGGATGTAGAACCTCCCGGTGAGCTTTATTCGGTCTTGGGATGACTTTGTGACTGTCTTTCTGAAGAGATTTTTACCTCAAAGGAAAACTCAACAGATATGGCACCAGATACATCAAACGTATCAGACTGAGACCAAATCTTTTCATGCTTTCTTTGAGAGGTTCAAGAACCTTCTCGAGCAGTGCCCTCATCATGGACTTGAGCTATGGAAGTTGTGCCAGATTGTTTATGAGGGCCTCAACTACAATACCCGCACATTGTTGGAGTCGATGTGTCAGGGTGATTTCCAAATGAAAACCATCAATGAGGCATTGGACACTTTTGAGTTAATGGCTGAATGTACCTTTGAGTGGGACAACATGAAAGAGCCACCAGCCGCCAACTCTTATGGTCGAGCTGGATCATATCAAGTTGAGTCAACTATCGCGTCTGAGGTGAAATTGGCTGCTCTCATGCGTAGGATTCAGAGTTTAGCGTTGGACCGAGCTCCTGTAGCTCAGGTCGCTACTCCCGGGTGTAGTAGGTGTGGACTTACGGGCCATGAAGACTTGGAATGCACTTACACTCCAAGGGATACTGAGCATGCAAATGCAATGTATCAACCGAGGCCCTGTAACGACCCATACAACCACTCCTATAACCCGGGATGACGTAACCATCCTAACTTCTCTTGGGGGCCTAGTGGGGGTCACGGTCAGAGCTCGCACGCTCAACCTCCACCTTATCAACCTCCATGCCCATCGACGACCTACCAACCCACACATCAAAGGTCTCAGCACCATAATTACCAACCTGCTCGGGCCTCATCGTCGGGTTATTCTAACCAAACTCCACTACCCTAGCAGGTTGACCCCAATGACCCATCTAGTGATCCGACCATTCAAGCGTTCATGCAGAGCATGCAAAGTACAGTCAAAGCTTTGGAAATGCAAGTTTGCCAGTTGGCTCATCATTTCCATGAACACGAGAAGGGTCAGTTACCAAGTCAACCTGTGGTAAATCCCTGGGGTCAACCTGCTCAAGTTAGGCAGAATGTGCACAATGTTGAAAGTGACCCTTGCCAACATGCAAATGTTGTCCATACCTTAAGATCGGGAAGGGTTGTTGACAACAATGTGGAAATGCCTGAAACCAACCCAGTTGGCGACTCTTCCGAGGAGGGTCGTGAGTCTTTCAACCAACCTAATTCTGAGACTCCTCGTGATAGCTATGTCCCTAAGGCACCATTCCCTCGTAGGTTGACTAAAAACGTGAAGAGCATTGGGACAAAATCGTTGAGGTACTTAGGCAAGTCAAGGTGAACATCCCGTTGTTGGAAGTTGTTCAACAAATGTCACCGTATGCCAAGTTCCATAAGGACCTTTGTACCGTTACGACAAGATCCAATGTTCCCAAAAAGGCATTTTTGGCCGCCAATGTGAGCTCGATATTGACACAACCCATGCAAGTCAAATACAAGGACCCAGGTTGTCAAACTGTCTCTTGCATGATCGGTAATGTGACAATTCCTCAAGCTATATTGGATTTGGGAGCATCTGTGAACATCCTGCCCCACTCTGTCTATGTCAACCTTGGAATAAGCAATCTTAAACCAACGAGGACAAACCTCCAGTTGGCTGACATATCCGTCATATTCCACGAGGGAGTGTGGAGGATGTCCTTATTAAAGTGGGTGAGTTTGTATTTCCATTTGACTTCATCATCTTGGATACTGAACTTGTGTCCAACCCACAATGACAAATTCCAGTGATCCTTAGGAGGCCATTTCTTGTGACATCTAATACTTTGATTAATTGTCGCAATGGCTTGATGAGGTTGTCTTTTGGAAACCTCACAGCGGATTTCAACATCTTTACTCTTGGTAAGACCCCCGGGCTCTTCGACGATGCTGTCGGAGACAATTTCATTTAGTATACGGATGAGCCCGATTCATTAGGCATGTTTGACTCACATCGACTTATTATTGAGGTGCCTAATGACCAGGTTGCGAGTGAAGATGATCTTGAGGAATCTGCCAATGAACCTTTGGATGAGGAGGCACATCTGGGTGCTTTCTCCTCTTACACTGTGACCCTTGAGCCACTTGAAATCAACTCTGAATCCAACAAGGAACCGCCTCTGGTCGAGCTCAAACCTCTACTCGATAACCTCAAATACATCTTTTTAGGGGATAATGAGACATTGCCACTCATTCTAGTTTCTGAACTTGCAAAAGATCAAAAGGTTTCCCTAAAAAAAGTGCTCTTTGAAAACAAAGAGGCTATCGGGTGGTCCTTGAAGGACATCAAGGTAATTAGCCCTGGTATTGTTCAGCATCAGATCTACATGGAAGAGGATTCTAGGCCCCGCCGGGACCCACAACGAATATTGAATCCTGTACTGAAAGAAGCCGTCCAAAAGGAGGTTCGTAAGTGCTTGGATCATGGTATAATATATTCTATCTTTGATAGTTCGTGGGTGAGTCATGTCCATGTGGTTCTCAAGAAGTCAGGCATGACGGTTGTTGAGAATGAGCACAATGAGCTTATCCCGACATGCCTACAAACTAGCTGGCGAGTTTACGTTGATTATCACAAGCTCAATGCAGCAACGTGGAGATCACTTACCAATTGCCATTCATTGATCAGATGTTGGAAATGTTGGCTGGACATGAGTATTATTGCTTTCTTGATGGATACTCTGGTTACAACCAAATTCCCATTGCCCCTGAGGATCAAGAGAAAAGCACCTTTATTTGTCCCTTTGGCACGTTTGCCTGTCCTCTCATGCCTTTTGGGTTATGTAATGCGCTGGCAACGTTTCAAAGGTGTATGATCAACATCTTCTCCGATATTGTAGAGCGTTTGCTTGAGATTTTCATGGACGACTTTTCCATATTTGACGTTTCCTTTGTTGAGTGCCTTATCACTTAAGCCTTGTCCTCAAGCGGTGCTGTGAGAAGAACCTCGTTCTCAATTAGGAAAAATGTCACTTCATGGTGAAGCGAGGGATTGTACTTAGACATGTGGTCTAAACTAGGGGAATTGAGGTCGATCCCGCCACAGTGGGACTTATTGGTAATCTCCCACTGCCACGTAATGTGAAGGATATCCGCGCCTTTTTGTGGCATGTTGGACTCTATCGGCAGTTCATTCAGGATTTTAGCAAAATTGCTCGACCTCTCACCCCCTTGTTGGCTAAGGATGCCATTTTTGAGTTCACACTGGATTGCCACTATGCCTTTTTGACCTTGAAGAAAGAGTTGACTTCAGCTCCCATATTTAAGGCCCTGTGTGGACTGAACCCTTCGAGTTAATGTGTGATGCATCTGACTTCGCTGTGGTAGCAGTGCTTGGGCAACGATTGGACAAATTACCTCATGTGTTCTACTATGCCAGTAGAACACTTAATGATGCCCAATTGAACTACACTATGTCCGAGAAGGAATTAATAGCGATCGTATTCGCTTTGGAGAAATTCCGGTCATACATAATTGACACCCACGTGATTATCTATTCTGATCACACAACCATCAAGCACCTCATGGCGAAGAAAGATGCAAAATCCCAACTCTTGAGATGGATCTTGTTGTTACAAGAATTTGATATCGAGATTCGGGACAAAAAAGGGTGTGAAAATGTTGTAGCAGACCACCTGTGTCATCTAGAGACGACCAACCCACACGACGAAATTATTAATGACAAATTTCCTGACAAGAAGTTGTTCATGATCGAAGATAACCCTTGGTTTGCTGACATCGCAAACTACCTCGTGACCGAGCAACTTCTTGTAGGTTGGTCAAAATCTGACCAAACCAAATTTAGAACTTATGTCAGATTCTTTCACTGGGACGACCCCTACCTATTCAAATACTGCTCTGACCAAATTTTCAGGCGGTGCATCCCAGATAACGAGTTCCAAAGTGTGCTCCATTTTTTCCACTCTGAGGCATGTGGAGGACACTTTGGAGCAAAGAAAAATGCTGCCAAGATGCTCCAATCTGGATTCTACTGGCCTTCTCTTTTCAAAGATGCTTACAACTTTTGTAAGTATTGCGATAGGTACCAATGCCTTGGCAGGATTAGTTGACATGACATGATGCCTTTGCAAAATGTCCTTGTCGTCGACATCTTCGATGTGTGGGGCATCGACTTTATGGGTCCTTTCCCGAATACGTTTGGGAATGTTTACATTCTGGTGGTCGTTGACTATGTGTCTAAGTGGGCTGAGGCTATCCCCACATAGACCAATGACAAGAAGGTGGTCACCAAATTCTTAAAAGACATTTTTGCGTGATTTGGTACTTCTCGTACCACAATCAGCAATAGGGGTACCCACTTCTGCAATCGCTCCTTTGAAGCACTTATGAGGAAATAATCAATCACCCAGAAGCTTGCGAGCCCATATCATCCGCAAACTAGTGGTCAGGTCAAAGTATCTAACCGTCAATTAAAGCAAATCCTTGAGAAGACGGTTAATACCTCGAGGAAGGATTGGTCAACTGAGTTGAATGACGCGTTGTGGGCCTTCTGCATCATGTATAAGACCAATTTGGGTATGTCCCCAAATCGGGCAGTGTACGACAAGGCTTGCCACTTACCCGTCGAGCTTGAGCATCATGCTTTCTGGGCAATCAAGAACCTGAATATGGATCTTTATCAAGCAGGGGTGCAACGTAAGCTCGACATTTTGGAGTTGGAAGAGCTATGCAATGATGTTTATGAAAATGCCAAAATTCATAAGTCCCGAGGCAAGTTGTTTCACGATCGCATGATTATGCGAAAGGTGTTTACGGCTAGGGAGAAGGTGTTTCTCTACAATTCTCAGTTTCATCTGTTTGCAGGTAAGCTCCGCAGTTGTTGGTCTGACCCTTTTATTGTCCAAACCGTAGAGCGGTTGACATCCTGAATCCAGGGAATGGGGACATGTTCAAAGTTAATGAACAACGCCTCAAACCCTACTTGGAGGGGGCACCAGTTGAAGTCGAGGAGGTCATGTTCCTTCATGAACCTCTCTCGCACTCAACCATTCATGTTCCTGGATGAATGGTTCAGCTTCATGTTTGTATAAAGTTAAATTTAAAAAGAAAAAGAAAAAAAGAAACAAAAGAAACAAAAGACTCCATGAGTGAGCATTGATTGTTGTGGACTCCAACCCTTGAGTATTTAGGCCCCATTTCTTTCACGTATTTGTATCCCTTCTTTAGCATCTCACAGTTTTTGAGGGCTTTTGGGGTTATGTCCATCAACATGACCATAACACTTTCCTTGTGCTTTACGTTGGTGAGATTTTTCCTTTTTCATGCATAAATCCATGTAGTATCATGCTCACATTCATTGAGGACAACGCATGAAGTAGGTGTGGGGGGTATTTTACGTGTGTATATAGTCGAGTCTTTTCCTTTGATTTTATTTTCTTTTGTGTGCATTGTTAGAGTCATGTTAGTGTACGGCATTTAATATCGATATATCTGCTTGCCATGATCCTTGGGTGACTTGTCTTCTTTGGCTTGCCTAGTGCTTTAAAATTTTCAAATTTCTTTCAAAATCATAATGTGTTCGCGAATGAAAATGTTTTGTGGGGTTTACATGTGTTTAGCTTGTGCAAACCCGTTGAGAGGCAAAGTAAAAAGAAATCTCCCAAAATTGTCTAGAACTTGATGCATCAGGATATCTAGTACAATGGCTTTAGGAGTTATCTAGTCGTTAGGATACACCCTGGTTTTCCTCAGGGGGCGAGTAATCATAGGGTTTCAGTACTCAAACAATTAAAGAAGTCCACCTTGAACATAGTGAGTCAATAATTCGTGTCTGTTTATTTAAGGAAGTTTGTTGTAGTCAAGGACCCTTTAAATCTTGTTGTGAGACATTAAGTGTAGGGGTTTTGGTTCATGTTTAGATAAGAAATAAGTGAGTAGGTCTTCTCTCTTCTCGCACGGCTCCTATCACTCGGGAAATTAGGTCTGAGGGGACTTTGTGCATGGTGCTTTCGAGTCATCTGACTTAGGATGCACCAACCGAACTCCCGTTACACGGATGGTAGGGATTGCCCTATGTGGAGATTTGGGGAAAGGTGTACGTGATAATGTACGTTCTCATAGACAATGATGCATGAAACCTGACCCTGGGAGAATGAAACTCCAACTAGTAAGAAAAAGAAAAGAAAAGAAAAGAAAAGAAAAAGAGTAAGAAAAAATATAATGTGTTCAATCGTTTAAACTACTGCAAGCGCACAGCGTCGGTGAAGACGTGGCAAATACGGGTCGATCCACAGGGAGGAGAGCAATCTCAGGTTTTTTCAGAAATCAAGTGGCAACAAAAGGGGGAAGAGTTTTGTTTATGCTAATCTACGCTATACTAAACTACTAAGAGGAAAATGCAAAGGAAAGAAACTAATGATTGCTTCGACAAAACCAAAAGAACTTAATACGAAGCTGGAATCAGGAAGAGAAAGCTCCCTAGGGGGTGGAGTGATTATACATATACAATAAGAAGGTAAGAATGCATTCCAATGGGCACAAGTGGAGGTAGTATTTTCATGTATAGGAGGTGTCTACTTATCAGGGCAAAACCCATCAATTCAATCACTAACCTATTTGATTAACATTCATAAACACAAGCTGGTCATTTTAGAAACTAATCAAGCATGGGAGGTGTCTTAAGATTTGTGGCAAAGCCCATCAAGTAAAGCATTCTATTCTAACAAGCAAGCATACATTCATATTAATCAACACATTTCCAAATAAAGCATTCTTCCATTCTTTATTGCATATATAAGTATCATCTCCACCGCCCAAAGCGGAGTGGTTTTACTGACTAAATGTTAAACTAACTATTACACTAAGATAGGAAAACATATTAACTAAGCCTACTAGATTTAATAAAAGACAATTAAGCTAAACATGCAAGAACTATAAAAGAAGCAACAAAACAAGAAAACTTTATTGATTTCAGACTCACAATACTAGTAGCATCTCCCCACTTGAGTTTCTTGCTTCAACGCTTTCACTTAAGTAGAGATAATGACCACTAAGCATGGAGTGTATACAAAGGAAGGTGAAGAGTTCTATTTATAGGCATGGACAAAGCTAATCTGGGACAATCCCCCGTTATGAGACTAAACATATACCTGAAATATACTAAATACACTCTAATACACGACCCAAAGAAATCTTAGCAGATTCGGAGCAACCCCGACCGCCAATCAGCGGTCCCAGACTGCTAATTCGCGGTCAACAGGGTTTGGATTCTGATTGGCTTTCGTCTGGGCTTTTCTGAATGACTTTGTTTGTCTTTGATGCATCTACTTCGGTTCTTGGAGCTCCAACCCGAATAGAATTGCCAAAATACTTCCCAGGATGGTGTGGAGTATTTTTATTTGCTCATTGGTCCTTCGATCTTACATTCAGGTCCTTCTCCCTTGCATCTTAGTCCTCGAGTCTCTCAACGCAGTCTTTTTTCCTGCTTTTAGGTCCTTTTATGCCTCTTCTCTTCAAACCTATTTATTTCTGAAATTCAAACATAAAACTCGTTACGTAGCATTGTTTAGGTGAAAGATAACGGATATAAGACACAAATGTATGCATGAAATGATGTCAATCGTAATGCAAATAAGAACCTTAATGGACTTTACACTTTGTATCACTTGAGGATGTTGAGGTTGTCCATGTCTTTCACTTAAGTCCTTATTTAACTAGCATGAATGGTTCATTAGGCTACGTGTATGGACTAAACCTATATAGAGTCGGCCCATAAGATTACCGTGTCCAATGATCGATAAAAATGAGTCTATCGAGTCGAGTTTCTAGATTGAATAATGCATCTATGTTCGGATTTTGTGGGTATATCCGCTGAAAACCCTCAGGAGACAACACTCCTTCTCCTTGGAGACAATGAGGTTTAACGGCTTGTCGGACGTGCTAAGTGCAACCGTGATTCCTACGAAAGTGAGTTAGGATTTCCCTATTTTTCGTATGCTTTTTCCTTTCTTTTATTCTTATCTTTCTTGGTTTTGCTCGGGACTAGCAAAAATTAGGTGTGAGGGTATTTGATTGACATCATATCATGCATACATTTGTGTCTTATATCCGTTATCTTTCACCTAATCAATGCTGCGTAAGGAGTTTTATGTTCGACTTTCAGGAATGAACAGGATTGAGGAGAAGAGGCATAAAAAGACCTAAGAGCAGGAAAAAGGACTGATTTGAGAGACTTAGGGACTAAGATGCAAGGGACAAGGACCTGAATGTAAGCCCAAAGGACCAATGAGCAAATCAAGAAACTCCACCCCTTCATGGGAGTATTTTGGCAATTCGATTCGGGTCGGAGCTCCAGCAACCAACTTGGATACATCACACAAGAAGAAAGCCATCCAGAAAAGCCCACAAAAATTCCAGACCGGATCCAAACCCTGTAGACCACCAATTGGCGGTCTGGAACCGCTAATTGGGGGGCAGGGGGTCTCTGGATCTGATGTGGTTTAGTCGTGTCTTGTATAATTGTGTGTTATGTCTATGTTTGGTATTGTATTAGTCCCATACCGGGGGATTGTCTCAGATTACCTTTTTCTATGGCTATAAATAGAACTCTTCCTCCTCCTTTGTATCCCATATCTCTTTTGGTGGCCATCCTCTCTACTTGGAGTAAAAGCCTTGAAGCAAAAACCCTGGTGAAGAGAGGCTACTTGTAATTGAGTGAGTAATAATAGATGTTTTGTTAAGTTTTCTTCATATTTCCTCTTTCAATTCTTGCATACTTTGTTAACTTGTTGTTTTAGTCTTCTTATAATTAGTTTAAGCATGTTTTCTTTCCTTAGTATAAATGTTAGGTTAAATATGTGTGAGTAGCTCCACCCCCCTTTGGGGGTGGAGTAAATGTGTATACATGTTATGTAGATGGTATGAATGCTAAACATTGTTGTATATATGAAATGTTAGAATGTTTGTTTTAATTAATAAGAACTCTTACTTCATGGTTTCTACCATAATGTTTAGGTACATTCCATGCTTGTTTATGTTCTTAATAACAAACTTGTCATGCTGATATTAATCACCTAGGTTAGTGCTTTAAATAATAGGTCGTACCATTAGGTACTTCTTATGCATTAACAAACACTAACAACACTTGAGCTTATTGTATGCATTCACCACACTTATTTCATGTGTACACACACTCCACCCCTTACGATTAAATTGTGATTTTGTTTGATTAATTTAATTGAAGTTGTGATTAATTAGATTAATTACGTGATTTTGTATTATTAAAATACGTTTCATTAGAATATGTATATGTTTTTGTAAGATTAAAGTATGTTGAATTAGTGAAATTGTATGATTAATGTTTGATTAGTCTTGATACTATTATATGTTATTTTGTATCCCATCTTGTTTATGTGATTAATCTGTTTGAATGATTAATGGTTGATTAGTATTTTTGAATTAGTGAACTTGTATGATTATATGTTATTTTCTATCTCATCTTGTTTATACATTCAATTTTAGTATTCAATCTTGTTTATATGATTATATGTTATTTTCTATCCGAACTTGTATGACTTAGGGTACAAATGTGATTAGTTGGATTGAGTCACATGTGGCAGTTTGATAGATTCAGTTGGATTATGTTGGATCGGTTAGGTGATTGTGTTCGATTGCATTGAATTTTATTGACATGGATTGGCTTTTACTTTAGTTTGATTGGTTATTTATAAAAGTTAGTGCTTGCTTTTGGTTTGGAGTGATTAGGTTTTGTGGTTCGGTAGTGGAAAGGAATTTGATTTGAACTAAATTTGGGATTAGTTAATGAAGTGATTAAATGTGATATTCTGAGTAGACACCGGTGAAGACCATTTTGACCATGAGGTAGGTTGCAAATTTGTGATTCGAATTAGATCCTTTTGAGGATTTACGATTTGATGTAAGATTTACGATTGACTTTAGGATTTAGGATTGGATTGTATGATTTAAGTTTGATGAATTGACAATGTTGTGATGCTTGTCTTTGAAAAGTGAACATATTTTCTTGTCAATATAGGTTTTATGAAAAAATTGGTATCGAAGGGGGGGGGGGGGGGGGGGGTTGCCAAAATTTAGTTAGAATTTCAAATAAATTTTGATTGAAGTTTGTATTTTGGATTCAAGTTTGGATTCGATTTTGATTTTGTAATCGATTATGGAGAACAAATTTTTTGTTGATTGTTTTAGATTGCGTTGAATTTTGTTCACATGGATTGCCTTTTACTTTAGTTGGATTGGTTATTTATAGAGGTTAGTGCTTGCTTTCTGGTTTGGAGTGATTAGGTTTTTTGGTTCAGTAGTGGAAAAGAATTTGATTGGAACTAAATTTGGGCTTTGTTAATGAAGTGATTAAATGTGATATTCTGAGTAGACACCGGTGAAGACCACTTTGACCATGAGGAAGGTTACAAAATTGTGATTAGAAGTACATCCTTTTGAGGATTTGCAACTGACTTTAGAATTTAGGATTGGATTGTATGATTTAAGTTTGATGAATTGACGATGTTGTGATGCTTGTCTTTGACAGGTGAACATATTTTCTTGTCAATACAAGTCTTATGAAAAAAATTAGTATCGAAAATATAGGGGGGGTTCTGCCGAAATTTAGTTAGAATATCAAATAAATTTTGATTGAAGTTTGGATTTTGGATTCAAGTTTGGATACGATTTGGATTTCGTAATCGATTTTGGATAACAATTTTTTGTGTTATATTATTAGAATCATGGCTTCAGACAGAAGTTGGATGTATGAACAAAGAAGTAGCCAAACATTCGCCGATAATTTTGAGGCTTTCCTGAAATTAGCATTTAGTTCCAAGAACCAGTACATTCAAGATAGAAGGATATTGTGCCAGTGCAAAAAATGTTGCAACAACAAGTGGTCAACCATAGGGGACGTTATTGATGACGTTGTCATTAATAGCTTTGCTCTAAATAATGAGCAATGTTTTTTTCACGGAGAATCCTTTGCTAGTACAAAACCCCAAATAGTGGTCCCGACAGATGGAGCTCCTACAACAGAAAATGAGCCGAGTGAAGATCAGATGGATGACATTGAAGGGATGCTACACGACGTCATCGTAGGTTTTAAAGTCAGCAATGATATGTCAAGACACGGGATAACGGAATATGCTCAGAAGTTTCTAGATTACTTGAAAGACGGAGAACCACCGTTGTCTTCGGGATGTAAACCAGAATTGACAATGTTGTCGTTTGCCATCAAAGCGTGTCATAGACCACTTGTAAATGGTGGAACACTTCTTTCAACAAATGGTTGGTGTTTCAAGCTGAATTACTGCCAGAGTTAGCTTATCTGCCAAAAGATACATATCAGACAAAGAAATTGGTTCAAAGTTTAGGATTTTATTATGAAAATATTCACATGTGCAATAATCATTGCATTTTGTACTGGAAAGAGAACGACAATGCCAATTCATGTGCGATATGTGGAGAATCTCGTTGGTTAATAGTGGAAGGGGAAGATGAAGATGAAGTAGACATGCAAGAACGAGGTTTTACAAAATCCAAAAAAGTTCCCATGGCGGTTTTACGACACTTCCCATTGAAGCCAACGCTTCGTAGGTTGTATCTCTCAGCTTATATTGCAAAGTCGATGAGATGGCAATCAGAAGAACGCCAAAAAGATGGGAAATTACGTCATCCAACTTATTCTGCGTGTTGGGCTGAGTTGGACAACAAACATCCAAGTTTCACGTCAAAGATAAGAAATGTGAGGCTAGGGTTGGCCGCCGCTGGATTTTAGCCATTCAGCCAAACTCAAAACAGCATATGGCCCACAATTCTCATGTCATATAATCTCCGGTCGTGGATGAGTATGAAGTATCATTTTTTTATAATGTCGCTAATCATACTTGGTCACCCTGGCAACAAGATAGATGTTTACTTGCAACCTTTAATCGAAGAGCTAAAGTAAGATTTGGAAGAAGGTTGGGATACTTATGATGCTTACACTAAGTCAGGGTTCATGTTAAGGGATGCCTTGATGTGGACTATCAATGACTTCCTTGCTTATGTCGATCTGAGTGGGTGGATGACTAGAGGATATATGGTGTGTCCATATTGTATGGATGAGAAGAGGATATATGGTGTTTCTGAGAGATTCATATAACATGGAGGACAGAGAATCTGAAGATTCAGAGTACGGTTGAGGAAATCTTGTGCAAGATAGAGTTCAGATTGACGATGTTAGTTTTGTGGAGTTTGTGAGACATGATCTAGAACCACTTGTGGTGGAGTAGTTCATTATTTAGTGATTAGGAAAACCTATGTTCTCTTACTTTTAAAATGTATAGAAACAATAATGACAATGAGCTTATAAATTGTTATGATCTTTAATTCAGATATGGCTCGACGACGTAGCACTCGTGAGGATGATAGGGATGACACATATGTACGTCGTCGACGTACCGAATCGCAGGAGTCTGATGAAGAGGCTCCCGTAGATGAGATTCATCCTTCACCTTCTGCAAGTGAAGCCAGTAGTAGTAGGAGTAGGGGACGCAATCCCACTCAGTGTTTGGAAGAATGGTTGAAGAATGACAATTCTCCAATTGTTTTCACCCTAGAGGGGCTACCCAGAGGACCCATGGCCGAGAATTTCCAGAAGTTCTTTGGGTCACTTGTGAGGAGGTCACAAATACTTCCCCCGCGTTATGCAGACTGGAGACTGGTGCCAAAGAAGGACAAGGACGTGGCACGGGAACATATTTTTGTAACATTTCATCTCATCGTAATTGTTTTATTTGTTGTCTATTTCATTTAATTATGTACTAACGTTGTTTTACAAGCACATTGGACGGTTCCTCTGGGATTTAGAGACAAGGTCAAGAGGTCTCTAAACAAGACGTGGAAGGAATACAAATTTGACCTCTACAAGAAGCGGGTGGAGCCAGCATAGACCCGAGAGGAGCGGATGGCCCGACGACCACAAATCATATCTGTCGAGGATTGGTCCACTCTTTTAGATTATTGGGGCAACGACGTTTTTCAGATATATTTTATTGATATTAATTTTAATGTTATGCAAATACTTTGATATCTAACCTTTTGGTTTAATTTTAAATGCAGAAAAAGAGTGAGACCAACAGAAAAAAAACCCGGGCGAATCTCATTATACCACATACGTGTGGTACAAAGTCTATTATGCGACATAAGAAGAAGACAGTAGTTGGTTAATTTTTAGTGTAAATTTGATTCATTTGATTTATTTTTTATAAAATCTTATATCTATTTTATTTTTGTTGCAGATTGCAAAAGACCCAACTGCCCGGGAGCCCACACAGACGGACATGTGGATTAAACTCCACAACATTAACCATCCGGAATTCGCTCGACTCATTGTAATCTAATTACATGTATAGTGTATTACCATGTTTAACGTTTGTATTGAACTTCAACTATTAAAATGTTTTATATCAGGAACAATTTGAGACTATGAGAGAATCAGGTGAGACAAGCTCTCAAGCCTCTCTCACCTTTGTCGCTGTTGTTGATCCGATTGGCACAATGTTGGGTGACGGAAATGGTCGAGTTCATATGTATTCTAGCTATGTCACGCTTGCTGATATGTACAGGTCCCGTGGGATGCCAAACAGAGAGGAACATAATGCCAGAGTGTACGTGGAGCAGAATGACAAAGAACCTGTAGAGTTGAAGCACGTCAGCAGTGAGCTCGTGACGACACAATATACACTGAAGACGACGCAAGATACGCTGAGGACAATGCAATCCGCACTTAGCAAGATGCAGCTCCAAATTAACTTTCTCCTCGCAAAGGCAGGTTTCACGAATGAGGTAATATACACGTTCTTTAGTTAAATTGTCGTATTAGTAGTTTATGTGCAATATTTTATCAAAACATAATGTTTGTAATTTCCTGGATTACGACGTGACCCCTCTTTGCACACCGCTACCGCCACCAAGACAAGATGACGATCACGGGCTTTCAGGTGGAGACGGGACGAGAGGTTTGACGGATTAGTCATGTTTATTTTATTACTTTTATCATCTATATAATGAATCACTAAATCAAACTCATCTGTGAATCAAACTATTTTTGAATGAATGAATGTTTTCTTTTATGGATTGTTTGGTATTGACTTAATGAATGGATTAACGGTTTTGACTTAATGAATGAATGAATGGTTGTGTTATTGTGAATGAATGGAACATATTTCATTTTGTTTGAACAGGGAAAACTGGAATTCGTGAAGAGCTAATGGGCTCTTTTCGAATTCTGGAAAGAGTTTACACCGACGGATAACCGTCAGTGTAATTGAAGTTTATTTTTAATTCACCAACGAATATCCGTCAGTGTCTATCGATGAGATATACACCAACGGTTCCTATCCGTCGGTGTATATCAACTTTCGTCGAATAAAATTACTATTACTTATGGGTAAGTGTACGTACAACGACGGATGGATCCGTCAGTCTTAAACACCGACAGACGCTTCGTCAGTGCATATCCGTCGTTGGTCTCCCCTTCGACAAAATCGCACACAAAAAATGGGTAGGAAAATGGGCGCCAAAAACAAGTCTGACGGGACCTCTCCGCCGATGCATCCGTCGGTGTATATGTACACCGATGGAGGAATATTCGTCGGTGTAATGCATCACCAACGGACACCACTATACACCGACAATTATGGTCCGTCGGTGAAGACTAGTTCTCTTGTAGTGATAGTCGTTACAATTACATTTATCTAATGAGAAACAAAATTGAATCCTTTGACAAGTTCAAGGAATTCAAGAATGAAGTAGAGAACCAATTAAATATCCTTTACAAACCGATCGTGGAGGTGAGTACTTGACGACCGAATTCAACTCATTCCTAAAGAAGTGTGGTTTTATACCACAACTCACTCCACCTGAAACACCTCAATGGAATGGTGTGTCCGACCGAAGAAATAGGACATTGCTCGACATGGTTGGATCAATGATGAGTCAAGCTTAATTGCCACTTTATTTTGGAGCTATGCACTACAAGCTGTGGCTTACATACTGAATAATGTTCCATCCAAATCCATATAGAAAACACCATGTGAGTTGTGGAGTCGTGAAATACCCAAGCTCAAGTTTATCAAGATTTGGGGTTGTGAGGCCTACGTCAAAAGATTGATGTCGACCAAACATAAATCAAAAGTGGATTAACACTACTTTATAGGTTATCCTTGTAAGACAATAGCATACTACTTTTGCCATAAGACCTTTAATCGAGTGATTGTTGAGAGGGATGTTGTGTTCTTAGACAAAGAGTTTCTCGAAAGAGTAAAAAGTAGTGGGACTGGAGTTGTGCTTGAGGAAACTCAAGATACTCTATTAGATTTTTATGTGAATGATGGCATTCAAGATCATAAATACCCAATCAAGGTTCCTTTTGTTTGTGGGAGTACGAGAGACCAACCTTCGGAAGCAATTGTGAGTGAAACTCAATCATCCTCGCCTAGTGTAGGTTCAAGAATTGAACGTGAAACAATTCTGTAAGAAATTGTGGAAGAAGTTCAAGAAGTACACGTAAAACTAGTAGAACTTAGAAGGCCAACGAGGGAGAGAAAGAAACCCGATATATATTTGGGACTTCACGAAATCATGGTACTAGATATCGATGATCCCTCAACATTTCAAGAAGCAAAAGAAAGTAAAGACTCAAAACTATGGTTTACAACCATGGAATCCGAAATACAATCCATGTATGATAATCAAGTATTGGACTTGATTGACCTTTCCCAAGGAAAGAAAGTCGTTCAAAACTAATGGGTTTTTAAGAGGAAGAAGACATGGATGGGAACTTGACAACTTACAAGGTGAGGCTTGTAGCAAAAGGTTTCACTCAAATTCAAGGAATTGAGTATGATGAAACTTTTTCACCGGTTTCCATGTTCAAATCTATTCAGATTATGCTCGCTATTGTTGTATTTCATGCTTATGAATTGAGTATGATGAAACTTTTTCACCGGTTTCCATATTCAAATCTATTTAGATTATGCTCGCTATTGCTGCATTTCATGATTATAAAATGTGGCAAATGGATGTCAAAACAACGTTCCTTAATGGGAAATTGGAGGAGGATGTGTACATGGAACAACCTCAAGGTTTTGAACATCCAAAGAATAGTGAGAAAGTATGCAAGCTTCAACGATCCAATTATGGATTGAAGAAAACATAAAGGAGTTGGAACAAACGCATTGACGAAGAAGTCAAAAAAATTAATTCGGTCCAAAATAAGGAAGAACCTTGTATCTACAAGAAGGTCAATGGGAGTCACATAGTGTTTCTGATCTTATATGTTGATGACATATTCGTCATGGGAAATCGTATCCCTTTGCTAGAGCAAACGAGATGGTCATTGAAATCTTTATTTTCAATGAAAGACATGGGCGATGCTCAATACATCTTGGGAATTGGGATATCTATAGATAGGCCTCATAGACTTATTGGATTAAGTTGACGTACATAAATTGACAAGGTCTTCGAAAAGTTTAATATTAACAACTCAAGAAATGGCAATGTGCAAATGAGTATATGTGTATAACTCAAGAAATCTCAACATGCAACATCACGTAAAGACTTCCCTTATGCTTGGACAATAAGATCGATCATGTACGCGATGACTTGCACAAGACTCGATCTCTCGTATGCTCTAAGTGTGACAAGTCATCACCAATCCAACACATGTCCTGATCATTCGAGTGCAGTTAAGAATATTCTGAGGTACCTTAACCAGACCAAAGATAAATTTCTTATTTATGGTGGGCAAAGGGATTTAGTAGCCGAGGGCCACTCGAATGAGAGTTTCATGAGTGATCCAGACGATAGGAGGTCTCAGTCAGGATGTCTTTAAGTTGAATGGTGGATTCGTGAGTTTGCGTGGCTGAAACAGACCACTACAACCAACTCAACCACCGCTTTTGAAGTAATGGTTGTCACTGAAGCGAGCAAGGTAGGAGTGTGGATTAAGATATTCCTTGAAGAGCTTGGAGTGGTTCCCTCGAGTGAGGGACCCATAGAGTTGTTTTGCGACAATAATGCATCTATTTTGCAAATCAAGGATCTTAAATCACATCACAAGGTAAAATACATGGCCCACAAGTATTTTGTCACCCGTGACTTCATTGACGAAGGCAAAATAAAGTTATTATGGGTGGACACAAAGAACAACACTTTTGAGCCATTCACCAAACCGTTATATTAAGCCAAAGGTGAAATGTATTTCGTGTCCGTGGGTTTGAAGAACCATGTAGAGTGTCTTGATGAGTGAGATAAGAGGGTTACCCTAGTTATTATAGTTTTATACATTGTGAGTGTATGTGAAAGAAGACTTTGATAACAAGCAGGAGATTGAAAGGAATGTGTGTTCTAAAAGTATACTTTTATATGTCATTTCTTATGAATTGAATTTATGAACATTTTGTTCCTTGATTAAGGTATTCGTGTTTTGGAAGTGTTAAGGAAGAGGCTCTTCGTCCTTAACCGTAGATCTCTAAAAGATAATGGTTTACATAAATCAAATGTAATTCATAATCATTGTAATTAACATAGAACATTAATTATCGAGATAAGACTGTCATGTTGGTTAAAGGATATTGTAGCTCTAAAGTATTTAACAACATGAGTATATGAAATCGAAAATGTTTTCTTTAATATATTTAATACACCTAATAAATTAAAATATTATGAAATTGTGTTTGTGTCATGATTGATTCAGTTATAATACCACAAGTGCACGACCGCGATGAAGCGGTGGCAAGTACGGGTCGAGTCCACAGGGAGCGTGTGCGACTCGAAATCCACCATACTCGAGTGGGAAAAGAAGAGAGAAATGAGGTTAGAATTACACTCCAATGCGTTAAAAATCAGTAACAAATAATAAAACTAAACCCCCTACGGGGATAGAGAAAAAACGCCGAAATGAAAATATGTGTACGTGTGTTTGTTTAATTGTGCTCATCACAACATGTAATATATGAAATCCATAAAATAAAATCCAACTTTTCCTGCACATGAAATAAGATAAAACATTATCATTAAAACATATAGGACAATAATTGAAATGAGGTTAATATGAGCTCATGCAAAATGACCAAACCCCACTATGTCTCTACATGAAATAAGAATTACACAATCATTAAAACATACAACACATTAATTAAGATGAGGCCAACAAGAGCACATGCTCCCACATGTCATGTTTCATTCTTCCAGTCCATCCTTATCCTCACCTCATCATTCCCCATAAAATAGGCCCACTAATCTAAGCATGTGCTAAGCATCACTCAAGAGTATTAGAACATCAAAGATAAGAGTGAAAATCCCATTAGATGGTTATGGAAATCATGTAAGGTTCAAAGGATTCAGATTAACACACACACCTAATACATCACATAATCACATCACCTTCTTCTCCACCATCCAATGGTGATGGACTACTCCCTACTCATATCTAAACTTATGAAAACCTAACAACATAACCCATAAAGAAGTAATTAAAGCTAGAGTTAACCAAAGCAAGTGATTTTTTTCGCATCAAATGAAATATAACAACATGAACAACGTAAAAACTTACTTGATTAAGAAAATGAAGCATACAATGTTGCTCATTTTCTCCTCCACTACACTAAAACATACTCTAAGAAATAAAACCTACTCTACTAAATAAGAGAAGAAACTAACCTAAGGAAGAGAGGAAGGAAGAAGAAGGAAGGAGACATTACAAGTGTATTTATAGTAGATTAGAGGGTTTGGATGGATCTGGGCACAATCAGACAACTGTAAATCAGATCTGGAGGTTTCATATTTCTTTAACCCTACCAGATGCCATATTGGAGTTTAAACAGAGCCAAAACATCTGCCAATGGAGGATCAAAACGGCCACTAGTGGATCAAATGACTCAAATCAACCTCAAAGTTCGCTTACGGGTTAAGTTTGGTTTTTTGCACGTGTGGTTGAGCCCTGGTCCATAGTATTGAGCTAATTTGATTTTAATTATTGATTTACTCCTCAGGTTATGGACTTTTGTGAGGCAATATATTTCTTTACATGTCTGTCCCTCCGGGTTTTCACTTGGGTCCCTTACTGTTTTCAGTCCAGTCATTGGGCATTGCAAACAGGTGCAGAAACCTTCCAAATCAGTCTATTCTTCTTACGTTTAGGTCATTTTGTCTTCCTTTCTCTTCTTTATTACCGAATACATGAAATACCACAAACAAACACTCAAGTAGGACAAAATTGTGGTAAAACAAATGATATATAGCACGAATGCAATGTATGATATTCTACTAATGAAATATCTCCACACTGACCTTTTGCTAGTCCCGAGCAAAACAAAGAAAGAGAAAAATGAAAGAAAGTAAAACATATGGAAAATGGGGAATTCCTAACTCACTTTTGTTGGACTCACGGTTTCACTTAGCATGTGCAACAAGCCGTTAAACCTCCATCTCACCAAGGAGGACGAGTGGTGTCTACTGAGGGTTTTCGCAGATATACCCACAAAATCCGAAAATTGATGCATTACTCAACCTACCAACACTACTCGAAGGACTTACTTTTGTCGATCATTGGAAACGGTAATCCTACGGGCCGACTTTATATATTTATCCAGTCCACACACCTGGCCTAATGAACCATTCGTGCAAGTTAATTAAGAAATTAAGTGAAAGACCTTTTTTACCTTAACATCCTCAAGTGATACAAAGTGTGAACTCCATTAAGGTATTACCTTTCTTTTTTTTCATTTCATTTTTTTTACTAGTTGGTGTTTCATTCACGTAGGGTCAAGTTTCGGGCATCATTGCCTATAAGGATATTATGACCGAACATCCTGGTAGTGTACGACTGCAACAATATTATGGAAAGACTGATCAGTCCAATTTGTCGACAGTTCATACCAAATGCAACTTGTTATGGAGAGATTGGATCGCGATTGGCCTACTTCTCCTACCCGCCGTAGGACCGCTTCTTCCCTGGTGACCACTTCTCCGGTGCAGCCAGTGGTCAACCCCGATCGATAATCTGATTTCACGGCTCATTCTCGATAATTGGCCCTCGTAGGTGGTCCCTCGTTTGGTAAATTTAAGGATGGATCTAGATGTTTTATCTTTGTCGAAGATCCTGATCAAAGATTGGCGGGACATGACAAAGTTTATAACATCTCTAAACACCACTTTAAAGAAGTAGAAGAGGGAGAAGTGCAGGTTGCAATGGGGAGTTTCTTAGATGCTGGTGCTCTTGTGCCAATTCCTGATGAAGAGGTTGTTACCCTCGGCGATGCTATCGGTGGGTTCCTGAAATGGACTCGTCATTTAGTAGCGCTAAATGACACACATTAGGGGTACTTTAATTTTGAAAATAAATAAAATGTCAATTTTGTTAATATTTGTATTTTTAATGTTTGTATATATATTGGTAAGGTTTTAAGCTCCCGGAGCAAGGGGACAAACAACCAACCTCCAATCAACATTAATTTGCTACCAAATAGGTGCAAAATGTTGTATCAATTAATGGTAGTTAAGGGATCACAAGCCTTAACAACCTGACACTTGTAGGAGAATGTTAAAGGGTTGGCTTCAGATTTATACATCGCCAAAAAGGATGTTATGCAGTTCTTGGCGATGTATTCATTGTGCATCATGATTATCGGCGTGCACGTGAAGTAAGTGTTTTCTTGTATATAAGATGAAATGTATTGAATAATTTTATTGTAATTATAATAGAATGTAATTTTTACTCTTGTAGACACCTTTATGATGCCAGAAGGTTAGTCTCTCCCGATGATCAATTATTTGGATTTTTTAGTCCATCTACTTTTATATATGGGAATGACGATAAATCAGGTGAGCATGGGCTTCTCATGAAAGCACAAGGCAAACTATATTATCCACTCCCTTATCATGAGAGGTAAATTTGTTAATTCAAAGTGATTGGAATTTGATTTTGTAATAAACATCTAATTATATATATAAATAGTGCTCATTGGATGCTTGTCATTCTGTGATCCGAAACTAATTCAGCATATTGGTTTGATCCTTTGGGGTCGACTACCCCAAGGGAATCCATAAAGAATCTTGTAAATCTGCAAGTTGATTTTAATCATCGTATTTGTAATCGTGTAGTTTTATTAGTATTATCGACTTCATATTTAATAACTTATGCTTCTCAGGACAATGAAAGTTTACAAAGTGTTAGGTGGAAAAAGAAAATCAAAACATGTGGGAGTAACATGGCATGGAATGGGAGTAGGTACTTTCTCCTATTTTTGTTAATTATGTTAAGTAGTGGAACATATATTTAGAGAATTTATATCTTTGTAGTACCGCAAGTAGACTGGAAATACAGAATGTGGTTACTATAGGATCGTGAGGGTCTCTAATTCTAATCGCTTTTAAACTAATTACCTACTTGTTTAATCAATCAAATAATGCACATCGGAATTAAACAAAAACAAACAAGTATAGCAAACCACAATGATGACACCAGATTTTTATAGAGGTTCGGCCTCCCGCCTACTTCCTCTCTTGCAAGCTCCACTCGCGCCTTGACTATCAACCTCATTCCGGGCCGAGATTAAGCCTCTTACAAAACAAGCGCCACGAACACCCTCGTGAGTTTAACTTTCTTCTCTCACAATCCGAGAGGAACACTTCGGGCTTTCATAGAAGTTCTTGCTTCTTTACAACACAGATGTTGAGTGGAACACAATCTCTAACTTGAGCACACTTAGCTTAGGATGTGGAATTGATACTAAAGTGTGGAAGTTTAGGCTTGGAGAGTAGATTTGGTGATTGGGAGATTTGGGAGTTTCTCTTTGGTGTATATGACAATGGGAAGTGTAAGAGTTGTGTAATTGTGTCATAGGAACACCTATTTATAAGCACGAAGTGAGTTATAGCCGTTGGGACAAGTTTGGTAAGTGTTTGTGGAAGACACGCCAAACAGCAAATTGCAAGACCCAAAACTGAGTGAGTTCAGTCGACTGGATCTGGCCAAACGATTGACTGTTAGGTAAATTTTAACTCGGTTCGGTCGATCGATAAAGGTCCGGTCGACCGGATCAGGCTATGACTTAGGTACACTTAAGTTATCGGTCGAACACCGAATAGGGTTCGGTCGACCGAAAACTAACATGCTCTTTCGGGTTGACAAACAAGATCGAATTCGGTCGACCGAAAACCAACATGCAGTTTGGGTTTGTCGAGACATGTAAAGTTTGGTCGACCGAACAAGGTCCTTGGTCGACCGAAAGGAAAAAGTATTTTGGGGTATATGTAAATAATACGAATACGACCGTTGGTATAAAACGACAATTCAAGCAATCGGAAATATGTGTTAACTCAGTCGACCAAAAAGGTCTAGACGGTCGACCGAAACTAGGCAGTAATAACAAGATAATGGATCACTCGGTCGACCGAACTATTTGTTTCGGTCGAACGAACGTGGGCAGATAGTTCTGGTTTTTGTTTGGTGTTTTCCGGTCTAAGTTTGGGTGATCTATTGAAGTCCAAATTATATGAAATGTTGTGTGTGACTTCTATATGGAACCTAGTGTGTGTTTCAGTAGGTTTTGGCTCAAGTATGCTCAATTTAGACAATTTCCTAAGACTAAAAAAAATGCAAATTACATGTCTTCAATTGAGCTTGATTACATGTCTTCACTTGAATCCTTTCTTTCTTGAGTCTAGATCACCTGTAGAAGTTAGCACCAAACAATATATATACAATGCAATAAGTGTGCTACTTCACATTGATTATAATTAAGATTACGTTTATTAAATCATCAAAACATAGATTAAGGCCAAAAAACCAACAGTTACTATGTTATGAGATACATGGAGATAAAAAAAGAGAAGGAAAAGAGTGAAAATGAGAGATGTGAAAAGGAGAAGAGAAATGAGAGAAGGGAGAGAAAGAGAGAAAGGAAAAGAGCAAGAGAAGAGAAAGGAAGGAGAAAGCTCATAAAGCAACTTGGGATGATTCTTAATCATCCTCCATGCAAAGTAGAAGTGAAGTTGCTCACACTTGTTTCGTGGCCATTGAAGATAAACAATGTGAGATAGCCTCTAACTCTTGTTCTACTAGATCTAATTCTTTCTCTAATAGATCATATACTAGTCAAAGCTCATGCTATGAAAATGATTCTTATACACAAGATGAGCTTCAAAATGCATTTCATGAACTAGTTGCACAATATGAGATCATTTGTGATAAAAACAAGAATGCTAGAAATAATCTCCAATGCCAAATTGAAATAATCATGAATCAGAAGAATGAGGTGCTTGCTAGACATGAGCACAAGCATTAGATATTGCTACTCTAAAAGCAATATCTATTGATGGTGAACAACTACATCTTAGAGCTTGTAATGTGCACTTAAGAAAAGATCTAGAAAAGTTCACAAATGGAACTAAAATGCTTGACGTGGTTCTAGTCAAAGGCAATCACTAGACAAATATGGTTAGGATATAATGCTTGACATGTTAAAAAATATGTAGTTCATACTACTTTGAATGGAAATCATTTTGTTGTTAATCAAAGTTCCTCAAGTGTGTGGTCTCACAAAACTAAAATGGTTTGGGTTCCAAAAGATAACATTCAAGGACCCAAAGTTGTACCTAAATCTACACTTGTTGGTACTTGAAAGAAGATGGGAGATCAGTAGTGACCAGCTAAGGTTGCAAAGCCATATTCAAAGTCGGTTGCACTATCGAAATGAGGTTGGAACCACATTTGACAACCACTAAGTTGGGTAACATCTTTTAATCATCCTAGGCATAGAATTGGTTACAATAGGACTTGAATGCAAAAGCATCATATGCTTATATGTTTACATTTCATGGATGTTAAAAGGGGAGAAAACATAAAAATTGAGCTTTATTGTTAAATCTATTCATATTGATAGGGAGAGCTTAATGAATATCATTATCTAGAGAGTAATGAATTGCAAAGCTAAGGGGAGATGAAACTTGAAATTGAAAAAATTGAACAAAAACTATTCACATCCATTGGGGGAGCATCATATATGCATAGTGTACATAATTGAAATTGCAAGTATTTACATATATATTGCCATCATCAACCGAATCTTAATCACAATCACATGTAGAGTGGCACACATTATGCACAGAAGATATATTGTATTGTGCGAACATCTACAGGTGATCAAGACTCAAGGAATAATGGAACTCAAGTCAAGACATGTAATCAAGCTTTTGAAGTCATGTAGTTTTGTTTCTATTTTCAGTCTTAGCAATTTATGTGTACTTGAGCATATAAGAGTTAAAATATATTCACATAAACTCTAGGGAACCTATAGAAGTCACATACAAATTTTCATATCAATCCTACTTTAATTGGCAACCCAATTCCATAAGATAACCAAGCCTTTGAGAATTGTTTGCACCCACACGGTCGACCGACAAATGTCTGGTCGACCGGTTGTCATGTGCAACTTTAGCCTTAGTTCGGTCGACCGATTACCTTTATTTTCATATGGCCATTTTCTTGTCGTATTACACAATGGTCATATTCGTATTTTTCATCTAAACCCCAAAATACATTTGGTCACCGCTCGACCGTGGACCTAGAAACGGTCGACCGAATATAAACATTTTGAGTACCAAAACAAGCCTGTTATTTTTCAGTCGATCGACCTTCCTTTTGTGGTCGACCGATATATCCTTTATCATGCCAAGACACCCAGAATGGTCGACCGCCCCTTTTTCGGTTGACCGATAACTTAAGTCATAACTCAAATAGGTTCGACCGAAGCATAATGTGGTTCAAACATTTCCTTATACCTAAGAAAACGATTGACTGTTTTGCCCGACTCGATTGACCGTTGAGGGACAGAATTGCAGAACAACAATTTCTATTTTGTGTATCTTACACACAACTTACCCAATTCTTCTCCAACGTCTAGAAATCTCAAGGAGCTTATAAATAGAGGATTACACACCTTAGATACACAACTCTCCCACTCCAAACTCAAACATACATTAGAGAGAATCCTCCCAACTCCTAGAATCCCAAATACATCTCTCCAAGACAAAACCTCCATACCTTTGATCAATTCCAATCATACTCAAAGTGTGCTCATGTTAGAGAGTGTTTTGATTAACTCAACTCAATTGTCAAAGAAGTAAAGGTCTCGTTGAAAGCTCGAGGCAACTTGTGAAGTCTTTGGTGAAAGCCCGAAGTGTCCCTTTCGAGTTGTGAGAGGAGGATCCGAGCTCAGCAAGGTTTTTTCGCTAGCTTGAAGTTGTAAAGGATTAATCTCGACCCAGAACGAGATTGGATAGTGAAGACGTAGGTGGATCTTGCGAAGTCGAGTGGAGCTTGCAAGAGAGGAAATAGGCGGGAGGCCAAACCTCTATAAAAATCGCATCATCTTCATTGTGGTTTGCATTGCTTGTTTCTCTAATTGTTTTTAATTTATCGTTTCCGCTGCATCTTATTGAATTAGGTGGAGACTAGGAAAAACTGATTAGATTAATTAGGGTCATACACAATTCTACACTTAACTGTAGCGCTCTAAAAGATAATGGTTTGCAAAAGTTAAAACTGATTCACAATCATCGCGATTAACATGGGACATTAATTACTGAGATAAGATTATCGTGTTGGTTAAAAGAGTATTGTAGCTCTATAAATATTTTAACAATGAGTATATAAAATGGAGAATATTTTCTTACATATATTGAAAAGACCTAATCGATGAAACATTTTGGAATTGTGTTTGCGTCATTAATGTTCATTATGTCTTTGAATCCTAAGATATGAGACTTATATCTTTTTCACATAAGAAGTATATAATATTATTATTATGAAAAGCTATCATTACGTATAATGATAAAGATATTAATTGGTTATATATAACTTGTGCGGGAAAAGGTTATATGTCAAAAGAATATCATTGCCCCTCTTCACTTGAGTGATGATATTATTGGAATTTGATAAATCAAAATTATAATGTGCATAATGTAAATTATGTATAGTTACATATTAATAATTTGCTTCAGATATGAAGAAAAGAATATATAATACAAAGATGACACATTCCTACTTTGTATAATATTCACAATATCATAAGACAAGGGATAAACACATTCCTACTTTGTATAATATTCACAATATCATGAGACAGGTGATATTATTACACAAGTGTTATTATTACACAACACTAAATGGATCGAGTTTAGTTCAAGTGAACAAAATATTTTTGTTATTTGGGTAACTACAATGTGTAGCTAGATATCGCTTATAATTTATGATATAAAGTATTTTATATCATTGCCAACATAAGTTAGATCATCCTATAGGTCACACCACAAAACTGGAAAACAGGAAATATGATTTTACATTTTATGTGATGTATTGATATACATATGGTGAAATGATAAATCAATATGTTGTAATAATGGCATGGTTAGAATATCAAATAAGTTTGTATGAGATGTATGTATATTATGTGGTATAATGTTTGACATTATATACGATAATATATTACATAATATAATATGATTTGCAACATTATAACATACAAATTTGCTAACACCCCAAAGCTCAATTTTGTTGCATATTAATCCAAAATTTGGTGAAAGCAGAAACAATGAAAAATGGATGAATGTTTTTTGGGAACCGGTCGACCGAATTTAACAGTAACTTTTGAGTTTGGAAATGATCGACCGGTGTGCGTCGTGGTTTGACCGAAATTATCATGAGCATTCTTGGTAGGGGATCGGTCGACCAACCGGGAACACAGTCCGGCTGAAAATATGAGGATGTTTTCTTGTACCTAAATGGTCAATCGTCTATTCTTATAGTTTGACCGAAATTGTCAATTTAGAACCGATCGGTCGAACAATTGTTTATTTTGGTCATGGGTTGCACTTGCTCCAATTTGGTCAAAAAGGTTATCGGATGATGGTGTCAAAATATGATTGGTTTAGAGGAGAGACAATCATGGGATCATGTGTAAGTGGTTTGCACATGATATGGGTTTGAGGATGCCATATAAATAGGTCCCTCCACCCTTCCTTTGAATTAACTTTCACCTCTCCATATTCTCCATCATTCCATCTGAAAATTCTCTCTATTAATTGAGTGCTTGAGAGATTAAATTCTTTGGAGCATAAAAGGCGTTATTCGCTAGATTTTAACCTAGATTCTAATTTTGTTTAGAGTTTGATGAACACTTGGAGGTAATTCCGAGGCGATTCGACGTGCAACTAGAGTTTCAGTTGGTTTAAAGGATTTTACAATCTATTAGGTATCATCCAGTTATAAATTTTGATATCATATAGTAAACAAAATATATATTGAAGTGCAATTAGGGAGACTTGTACATCAAATTATTGAAAAATATGAAAATCGAGCCTAATTGCTTGTAAAGTTTTAAAAATATATACTGAAGTATAGGGAACGAAATCCTACAGTGGTATTAATGTTTTTTCTTCATATTATCAATAATTAGTAGACCAAGGATCAACTAAATAGTGTAAAATAGCATATGTACATATTGTTGCACTTGTTTTGTTTTGTAGGAATAAGTGTGTATATGTTCCTTCAGAGCCATATTTGAATGTATTATATGTATATAGTTATTGTTATTAATTAATCACAGGGGCTTATGCATGTGTAAAGGTCGTTTATTTTATATATATGCATATTAGACGACCTTACATTGGACTTGCATTGCCCAATTTATTTTTGATAAAATTCAAATTGTGAGATGCATGTTTAAATATTGTGCAATATTTACATCCATGGTGCAAGAAGAAGAAATGAAGGTCAAGGACGTGGGAACATATAAAGTCACACCAATGTGTGAATGGATTTATTTGATGTTTATGTGCTTGGCTTGTATGTGATTGAATGTTTAGGATAGGTATAAATGAATGCATACATGACACTCCAAATTCAAGCATTACATGTAAATAGTTTAATTGTCCAAACTAAAAATTAAGAAGACATTTCTTTCTTATTTCATCCACTATAAGTCATAGATCGAGGGATATTCTATTCGCCCTTAACGGGAGATAATTTCCTCAATCTTTGGAAATAGTGGGAGATATTAGGATATACATTGTTATGCCATCAATGAATACATAAACTGAGTTTCACCCTTAGTGGACACCAAGTGTATATGTTTATGGATATAATGGACAATCGTATATCGTATCAAACGAAGTAAGTTTTCTTAACAAAACTAGGAGTCCTCGCTCGGTTTTGGGAAAGAGAGTTTTTTTAGGAGGATGGACAAATCCCTCTTAATTAAAACGACAAGAATCATAAGAGTTTGATAAATGTAAAAATTTGCAAAAGGACCAATTTGCAAAAATAGTTATGATTAGAAAATGTTTCTTACCTTGAGTTTATGACATATTCGATAACCCTTAGCTAGCTTATGCCAAAAGGACCAATTAGCAAATCAAGAAACTCACCATCATGGGGAGTATTTTGGCAATTAGACTCGGGCCTAGAATCAAACAACTGATTAGAGTTCACTCCACGTGAAGAAATGAAGCCATTAAGAAGTCATCTGAAAATGGGTCAGATCATAGCAATCCAGAGTGTTGGTTGGCGGTTGGATCTGCTCCGGATCTGACCCGTCTCCATCTGGTTGTGTAGTAGGTTGTTTATGTCTTTTTTTAGTATGTTCCATTAGTCCCACACGGGGGGATTGTCCACAGTCGTCTTTTTTAGGTTTATAAATAGAACACTTCTTCCTCCCTTGTAAGACTAAGCATTGCTTGGTGGTCATTCTCTCTACTTAGAGTAAAGCCTTGGAGCAAAACTCAAGTGATTACATGAGAATAATGCTGCTTGTAATGTGAGTTATTAATAAAATAATTCTTCTTAGTTTGTTCTCATGTTGTTTCTTTTTGCATGGTTAGCTTAGTTCTACTTCATTATTCACATTATAATTAGTGGAATATCATTTTTCCTTAATACAGTTGTTAGCTTAATGTCAAGTGAGTAGTTCCATCCCCCTTTGGGGGTGGAGATGATGTCATACATGTAATGAAGAAAGGGAATGAATGCTATCTTATGCAATATTTCATGAATGTGATTGTGTGCTTCTTTATTTAAAAGAGAATATTAACTTGATGAGTTTTGCCATATCATTAGGTACTTCTCATGCTTTTTTAGGTTCTTAATAACCAACCTGTTTATGCTCATGTTAATCAATTAGGTTTGTGATTGGTATGATAGGTTTTGCCACAACCATTAGGTACGTCCTATGCATGAAAACACAACCTAAGTTTTGCCTTATTGAATGCATCATTCACCAGCTTATTACATGTGTACACACAGTCCACCCCTTAAGGGGTTTTCTTCCTAAATTTCAACTTGCTTTCATAGTTACTTAGTTTAGTTTCAAGTCTTCTTGTGCTTTCATCTTCCTTGTTTGTTGCTTGCTAGTTTAGTGTAGCTTAGTTTAGTTTGATCAACTTCTTATCCCCTTTATTTTCCACTCGATTTCTGAAAAAATCATAGTTGACACACGTCCCTATGGAGTCGACTAGTACTTCGCACCGCGTCATTGTGGTCGTGCAATTGCAGTAGTTAACTGAATCAATCAAGTTTTTCGCGCCATTGCCGGGGAGGTGTTATATCCAGACTCTGGTTTGGACGATTCAAGTGGCTTTGATCTTTATTTTTTAGTTTTCGTGTGATTAAGGGATTCTCAGGATCAAGGGGAGGTACATGGAGAAATAAGAGGGAGGACAAAGGTAATCTGACCGCCTATTAGCGGCCTGAGACCGCTAGTTGGCGGTCTGGTGAGAAGCATTTACGCTTTTTTCTCCTTGTTTTTAATTGCAATATAAGTATCTAGAAGCACAATTTTGCATGTCTTAACCTGTAGATTGCTTCTAGATTAACTAATAAACCAATCAACCCCCTTTCTATAAAACTTGGACCTTACAACTCAAAGCAAAATATTAGATCAATTGTCATCTAGATCATGCATCATCTGTAGACATTGCATGCATATTGTCTCTCCTTTGCTTTATATTTTGTTGTTGTTGAGTGCTGGCATGAGGTACGTGCACCAATTCTATCATTCATGCATGGTTAAAACATGCATTAATTAGTATGGAGCATTGAAACAAGAGTGCGGTGAGTGCTTGTTTGGTGAGTAGTTTGCTAGCCTAAGGATTCAAAACATCTTAAGGGGCACCACCTATAGTGTTCAAGATAAGATGGGGAAATCATTACCCCTCCCTTAGCCCCACAACCACACTCAAGTGAAACCCTAAATCTCAAATCAAATAGACATTGGCCACTAGGACTCGGGCGCTGATTGATCGTTTTTTATTTCTACCGCAAGTGCACGGCCGCGTTGAAGCGGTGGCAAATACGGGTCGTCCACTGGGAGGTGTGTCGACACTTGGTTTGTGCGAAGGCAAGGGGTAAAGAAAGGAGAAAAGGATTGGTTACACTAAACTGCACTACAATGCTAAACTAGAATGCAAAAGGAAATGAAGATAAGCAATAAAACTAAACCCCAAAGGCGGTAGAGAAATAATGTGAACATAAAGAAGTGTGTGTGTGTTCATTAAGCTCGTCACAACATGTAGTGCATGAAATCATAAAACTACATCCAACTTTGCCTCTACATGAATTAAGATAAGACTACATCATTAAAACATACAATACAATAATTGGAATGAAGCTACATGAACTCAAGTATAAAGACTATACCCTACTATGCCTCCACATGAATTAAGATTTCACTACATCATTAAAACATACAAGACATTAGCTAAGGTAAAGGCAACAAGAGCTCATACACTACAACTTGTGTTTCCAATATTAACTTCATCCATATCCTAACCTTATCATTCCCCATAAAATAGGTCCACTAATCAAAGCATAAGCTAAGCTTCATTCAAGAGCATTAGCATATCAAAGATAAGAGTGGAGACCCATTAGATGGTTATGGAAATCATATAAAGCTCAAGGGATAAAAATAACACACACTTAATACACTACATAATTATATCACATATTTCTCCACCCCCCAAATGGGGATGGAACTACTCACTACTCATTACACTAACTATATTAGCAAAAGAAAGCATAATACTGAAATGAAAGTTAACTAAGAAGGCAAGAAGCATTAAAGAAACATAAAAGGAAATGAAAGACTAAACAAACATGCACAAATTAAAAGACAAGATTAAAAGAAACTAGAAGAATTATTTTATTAACAAATGACTCACATTGAAGGTAGCATTCTTCTCCACCTTGAGTTTTTGCTTCAAGGCTCACTCCTTAGTAGAGAGAATGCCACCAAGCAATGGGTAATTACAATGGAAGGTGAAGAGTTCTATTTATAAGCATGGAAAAAGCTAATCGGGGACAATCCCCCGATGTGGGACTAAACCAATACCAAAAATAGCCTAAACGAACATTAATACAAGTCCAGGAGAAATTTCGACGGATCCTGAGCAATATGGACCGCCAATTAGCGGTCCAAGACCGCCAATTGGCGGTCCAAAATTGTAAGATCGTGTTGGAATTTGTTGTGGGCTTTGCTTTCTGCTATTGTTGGTCTTTGATGCGGTTACTCGACTTGTTGGAGCTCCGACCCGAATAGAATTGGTAAAATACTCCCCATGATGGTGTGGAGTATTCTGTTTTGCTCTTAGGTCCTTCTGTCTTACATTCAGGTCCTTCTCCCTTGCATCTTGGTCCCTAGATCTCACCATTCAGTCCTTTTTCCCAGCTTTTGGGTCCTTTCATGGCTCTTCTCTTCAAACCTCTTTATTCCTGAAAACTAAACATAAAACTCGTCACGTAGCATTGCTTAGGTGTAAGATAATGGATATAAGATACAAATATGAGCATGAAATGATGTCAATCAAATACCCCCACACCTAAGTTTTTGCTAGTCTCGAGCAAAACAAAGAAAGAGAAAAACAAACGAGAAACAAGAAATCCTAACTCACTTTCGTAGGAATCACGGTTGCACTTAGCACGTGCAACAAGCCGTTAAACCTCTTTGTTGCCAAGGAGGAGAAGTGTTGTCTCCTGAGGGTTTTCAGCGGATATACCCACAAAATCCGAACAAGATGCATTATTCAATCTAGACCTCGACTCGTTGGAAATATTTTGTCGATCAATGGACGCGGTAATGCTACGGGCCAACTCTATATAGGTGATCAGTCCACACCTCTACCCTAATGAACCATTCGTGCAAGTTAAATAAGGAATTATGTGAAAGACATGGACAACCTCAACATCCTCAAGTGCTACAAAGTGTAAAGTCCATTAAGGTTCTTATTCGCATTATCATATTTTTTTTCTTTTTGTTTCTTTTCACATTTTTTTTTCTTTTACTTTTTATTAGTTGGAGCTTCATTCTCCCAGGGTCAGGTTCCGTGCATCATTGCCCATGAGGACTTACACTATCACGTACACCTTTCCCCACATCTCCACATAGGGCAATCCCTACCACCCGTGTAACGGGAGTTCAGTCGGCGCATCCCAAGTCAGATGACTCGAAAGCACCAGGCACAAAGTCCCCTCAGACCTACTTTCCCGAGTGATAGGAGCCGTGCGAGAAGAGAGAACACCTACTCACTTATTTCTTATCTACACATGAACCAAAACCCCTACACTAATGTCTCACAACAGGATTTAGAGGGTCCTTGACTACAACAAACTTCCTTAAGTTAACAGACACGAATTATTGACTCACTAGGTTTAGGGTGGACTTCATTAAATGTTTGAGCACTGAAACCCTATGATTACTCACCCCCAAGGGAAAACTGGGGTGCATCCTAACGACTCGATAAATCCTAAAGCCACGTACTAGATATCCTAATGCATCAAGTTCAAGACAATTTTGGGAGCTTTCTTTTTACTTTGCCTCTCAACGGTTTTGCACATGCTAAACACACGCAAAACCCACAAAACATTTTCTTTCGAAAACACATGAAGATTTTGAAAGAAATGTGAAAATTTTGAAGCACTAGGCAAGCAAAAGAAGACAAGTCACCCAAGGATCATGGCAAGCAGATATATCGATATTAAATGCAGCACACTATCATGACCCTAACAATGCAAACAAAAGAAAACAAAATCAAAGGAAAAAGACTCGACTATGTACACACGTAAAACACCCCCCCACACCTACTTCATGCATTGTCCTCAATGAATGCAAGCAAGATACTACATGGATTGATGCATAGAAAGGAGAGATCTCACCAACATGAAGTACAAAGGGAAGTGCAAGGTCATGTTGATGGACATAACCCGAATTCCCTCAAAACCTGTGAGATGCTAAAGAAGGGATACAAATACGTGAAAGAAATGGAGCCCAAATACACAAGGGTTGGGGCTCACAACAATCAATGCTCACTGAAGGAGTCTTTTATTGTACTTCTTTTTTTCTTTCTTTTTTCTTTTTTTTTCTTTTTTTTTATATAACTATGTACAAACATAAGTTCCCATCTTCATTTGTCAAAAGACATCAAATGGGAACCTCAAGAGTGGGTCAATGCACTTGGAAAGGGAACATGACACCACGCGGGGCCAGAATACGCATGCGTGGGCCCCCTTCACAAAGAGCACCAGATGAAATCAGAGGTTCATGAATTGGACGCAAAGGCGTCTCATTCAAAGGATCAAACTGAAAGAGCCTGAACCTCTCGAGAGTTTGGGAAATAAGGGGCAACGGAAGAAAAATATCTCCCGTTGCGGAACTGAAGTTATGATCATCAATCCAAACTCTCCAACCAACAGGCTGGTGGGTCGGAACGAGGTCAAGCACCTCGTTATGCATGTCCAACTCACCAGGAGAACAGGAAGTGGGTCTCATACCCAAAGTATCCTCCAAGGAACTCATAATACCCTCATGAGCAATGTAGTTGTTTGATGTTCCATCATTTCCAAGATGATCAGAAACAATAGTGAGAGGCAAACTCTCATCAGGTCGTATGAGATTAAGGGTACTAGGGAGCTCTTGCTCCACCAAAGGTGAGTCCTTAGGAGGTACAACAATAAGATCTTGTGGCTCGAGGGCCACAGGACAAAAAGGTAAGGCACAATCCTGTGCCGACTCATAATAGAACTGGTCCAAGTTATTCTCAGTTTGAATCGAATCCTCCACTACGTGATCGTGAATTGAAACCCCAAGTCCCTCAGATTGACTAGGATTTTGACTTTGAAAGGTTGTGCTTTGAATTTGTGGATGTGGTGGTGGTTCGATTTCAGAAGATAAATCCTCAAGTTGACAAGAAAGGTTACTCTCCTCACTTAATTGTTGCGTCAGTTGACTCACTTGAAGTGTCAGATTTTGTATGCGGTCAACGAGGAGGTCCAAGTCAGATCTTGGGAAATTTTGGGGTTGGGTGTTGATGGCCTGAGAATGAGTCCAATGATTTGAAGTGGGGTGTTGGTAGAATTCTGGGTATTCGGGAGGAGGATATTGGGGTGGAAATGATGTATAAGAATTTGAATATGAATTGTCTCCCCACGAATCCATCCCTCTCGGGTTGTACGCGGATGCGTAATGGTCATAATGAGCATTTTGGGAAAATGTGTGCTCATACTCAGGCTCTAGGGGAACATAAGGACATTCCCCGAAATCATGACCACTCAACCCACAATAGTGACACGGTACGGCTACTGGAGCCACCGGTGCACCCATGTCATCTACCACATGCATGAAAGAGGCCAAAGGTTCTTGTAATGTCTCAGATTGATGACCAACATATGATCCGACGTAACTAGATGGTGGTCTAGCAGTCGGTGCCTCTCTCATGTTACCCCAATATGAAGATTGCTCAGTCACACAATGAGGATTATCCCAACCATACGGGGTGTTAGTCTGAGGCACCCCAGGTTGCATGGGTCCGGAGTACCAGGGAGAATCATCCTGGTCCCAACAATGATATGAATGGTCGCCCATGTAACCATCCATCTCAACAAACAACTCTCGAGTCGACCACTCTCACCACCAAGAGACTAAGCTCGCAAAAAGTGCTCGACTCGACCCTAAAACGCTACCAGAGAGTGTAAAGGGGAGGAGACTATAACGTAGAATAAGGTGAGAAGAAGATGACTCAGAGGAGAAGGGAAGAATCCCTAGAGCTAGCGAGGGTACAGGGTGAAGGTAGAAGCCTAACTAGCAAGCATGGCTCAAACAATGTAAGGTAATGGGTCCTTAGGCTAGACGACGCCTAACTTCGAGGTCACTAGCCTCGACACGCCTCACCTCCCTACAACGAGGACCACAATGCCCAGCAAGTGATACCAGATCCGGAGATCCAGTACCTCCTACTATCGACAAGGTAGGCAACGCCGATCAGGTCATGACGGTCTCGACTAGATTACTCTCCTAGTGCGTCCGAATTCCTTAGGGCCAATGTCTACTTGCTTTTAGTTAAGGCTTTATTAAGAGTGGTTTTTGGGGCCAAGGAAAGGGTGATGAAATCCCTCACCTTATCTTTTATGGGACAGCCCCTCCTTAGTAGTGATTTGATCCTAGATCTAGCAATCAATCGCTCCAATGAAACGCTCTCTCACTCTTGTCCTGATGCAAATCCTACTAACTAATGCATGGGCATACGAGATGCGTGAATGAGTGTAGGAAATGCGTACCTTACGCCAGCACTCAACAACTGAAATTAAAGCTAAAAGAAAAGACAACTATATGCTCAAGTCAATACATGATGCGTGACCTAAACAAATAAGAACGTCTAGTCTTTTGCTTTGGATTTTAGGGCCAAGTTGATTAATGGGGGAGTGATTAATGATCTGGGAGCAAACCAGAAGTCATAGCATGCAAAATAGGGCTCCCAGATAACAAAAATTACAGCACTAACTAACAATAAAAATTTCAAGGCCAGAAACTCTCACCAGGCCGCCAATTGGCGGTCTTCAACCGCTGATTGGCGGTCTGTTTAGCTCTTCTGTTCCCCAAATTTCTCCAGTAGCCTCCCCTTGTTTTTGTGGTTCCCTGAAACTAAGAGAAACTGAAAACAAAAAATTAAAAACCCCTCGAATCGTCCAAACCAAGGTCTGGACAGAGCACCTCCCCGGCAACGGCGCCAAAAACTTGATTGATCGTTTTATATTTCTACCGCAAGTGCACGGCCGCGTTGAAGCGGTGGCAAATACGGGTCGTCCACTGGGAGGTGTGTCGACACTTGGTTTGTGCGAAGGCAAGGGGTAAAGAAAGGAGAAAAGGATTGGTTACACTAAACTAGACTACAATGCTAAACTAGAATGCAAAAGGAAATGAAGATAAGCAATAAAACTAAACCCCAAAGGGGGTAGAGAAATAATGTGAACATAAAGAAGTGTGTGTGTGTTCATTAAGCTCGTCACAACATGTAGTGCATGAAATCATAAAACTACATCCAACTTTGCCTCTACATGAATTAAGATAAGACTACATCATTAAAACATACAATACAATAATTGGAATGAAGCTACATGAACTCAAGTATAAAGACTATACCCTACTACGCCTCCACATGAATTAAGATTTCACTACATCATTAAAACATACAAGACATTAGCTAAGGTAAAGGTAACAAGAGCTCATACACTACAACTTGTGTTTCCAATATTAACTTCATCCATATCCTAACCTTATCATTCCCCATAAAATAGGTCCACTAATCAAAGCATAAGCTAAGCATCATTCAAGAGCATTAGCATATCAAAGATAAGAGTGGAGACCCATTAGATGGTTATGGAAATCATATAAAGCTCAAGGGATAAAAATAACACACACTTAATACACTACATAATTATATCACATATTTCTCCACCCCCCAAATGGGGATGGAACTACTCACTACTCATTACACTAACTATATTAGCAAAAGAAAGCATAATACTGAAATGAAAGTTAACTAAGAAGGCAAGAAGCATTAAAGAAACATAAAAGGAAATGAAAGACTAAACAAACATGCACAAATTAAAAGACAAGATTAAAAGAAACTAGAAGAATTATTTTATTAACAAATGACTCACATTGAAGGTAGCATTCTTCTCCACCTTGAGTTTTTGCTTCAAGGCTCACTCCTTAGTAGAGAGAATGTCACCAAGCAATGGGTAATTACAATGGAAGGTGAAGAGTTCTATTTATAAGCATGGAAAAAGCTAATCGGGGACAATCCCCCGATGTGGGACTAAACCAATACCAAAAATAGCCTAAACAAACATTAATACAAGTCCAGGAGAAATTTCGACGGATCCTGAGCAATATGGACCGCCAATTAGCGGTCCAAAATTGTCAGATCGTGTTGGAATTTGTGGTGGGCTTTGCTTTCTGCTATTGTTGGTCTTTGATGTGGTTACTCGACTTGTTGGAGCTCCGACCCGAATAGAATTGGTAAAATACTCCCCATGATGGTGTGGAGTATTCTGTTTTGCTCTTAGGTCCTTCTGTCTTACATTCAGGTCCTTCTCCCTTGCATTTTGGTCCCTAGATCTCACCATTCAGTCCTTTTTCCCAGCTTTTGGGTCCTTTCATGGCTCTTCTCTTCAAACCTCTTTATTCCTGAAAACTAAACATAAAACTCGTCACGTAGCATTGCTTAGGTGTAAGATAATGGATATAAGATACAAATATGAGCATGAAATGATGTCAATCAGGCGCATTAGGAGAGTGATCCCGTCACGACCGTCATAGAATGATCGACATCGTCCACTTTGTCGATACTGGGAGAGACGAGATCTCTGGATCTTGGCTCACTTTCTAGGCTCCGTAGTCTTTGTGGTAGGGAGGTGAGGCTTGTTGAGGTTGTGTGACCTCACACTTAGGTGTTGTATAGCTGTAAGGACCTATAGTGACCATAGGCAGTTTGAGCTGTGTTTGCTAGTGTAGGCTTCTACCATCACCACTACCCAAACTAGCTCTAGGGATTCTTCCTTTCTCATATGAGTCTTCTTCTTATCTATATTGTTCGAGTAGTCTCCTCTTATTACAACTTCTGTTGTTTGTTATTTTAGAGTCAAGTTGAGCGTTTTACGAGAGGTTGGGCTCGTTTTTGTGAGAGCGCTCGACTTGGGTGAGTGTATTTTCTTCTGAGATGGACAGTCTAGGTGATCATCCATCTCTGCCTTGAGCTCCTTTGGAGCGTATGGCCGAGTTGTCTCATGGAAATGGGGGAGACCAGGTTCCATACATGGATTACCTTGGTCCACTGCCACCACCACGTATACCTCCTTCTCCTCCTCCTCCGACTCGAGAGGAAGATGGATTTGGTCAGGATCGAGGTCTTGGTGCACCACCACCTTTAGTTCGACGGGATACGCCGACGACTCTGTGGGAGCAGACCCATCCATTTCGGGTTGCACAATCTTCTTGCATAGTTCTCCCGCCTGCTCGCGGGAACAACTGTGAATTGAAACCTCAATATCTAAGCATGCTTCCAACCTTCACTACTAATAAGGGGGATACGTATATCTTTATACGTGAATTCGAGGAAGTATGCTCCATGTTCAAACTTCAACATCTTGACGAGGATTCTATCCGATTGGGGATGATTTCTTTTGCGTTGAAGGATAACGCGAAGAAATGGATGTACAGTCTCACGGCAAGCTCGATTCGGTCTGGGGATAAATTTGTGACTGTTTTTCTGAAGATATACTTCCCCCAAAGGAAAACTAAACAGATTCGACACCAGATACATCAAATGTATCAGACTGAGATCAAATCGTTTCATGCTTTCTTTGAGAGGTTCAAAGACCTTCTCCAGCAGTGGTCTCATCATGGACTTGAGCTATGAACACAATTACAACACCCACACATTGTTAGAGTCCATGTGTCAGGGTCATTTCCAAATGAAACTCATTGATGAGGCATGAAGCACTTTTGAATTAATGGTTGAACATACCTTTGAGTGGGACACCATGAGAGAGCCACCAGCCGCCAGGTCTTATTGTTGAGCTGGATCATACCAAGTTGAGTCAACTATCGCGTCTGAGGTGAAAATGGCTTCTCTCATGCGTAGGATTGAGAGTTTAGAGTTGGATCGAGTTCCTATAGCTCAGGTCGCTACTCCCACGTGTTGTAGGTGTTGACTTACAGGACATAGTGACTTGGAATGTGCATACGCTCCAAGCGATACTGAGCATGCAAATACGATGTTTCAACAATGACCCCGTAACAACCCCTACAATCATGCTTGCAACCTCAGATGGTGAAACCATCCTAACTTCTCTTGAGGGCCCAGTGGGGGGCATTGGCAGAGCTCTCACACGCTCAGCCGTAACCCCCACCATATTACCCTCAATGCCCATCGATGACGTACCAACCCCCAAATCAAAGGTCTCAGACTCATAGTCACCAACCTACTCAGGCCTCACCATCGCGTTATTCTAGTCATACTTTACCTCAGCGGGTTGACCCAAAAGACTCCACTATTGAACAAACTCTTCACGTGTTCATGTAGAGCACGCAAACCATGCTTGCGTCCAATAACACTACGGTCAAAGCATTGGAAGTGCAAGTCATCCAGTTGGCTCAACAGCTCCACGAACGTGAGAAGGGTCAGTTGCCGAGTCAACTTGTGGTGAACCCCAGAGGTCAACCTGCCCAAGCTAGGCAAAATGTGCACAACATTGAAGATAACTCTTCCCAACATTTAAATGTTGTCTATGTCTTGAGATCGGGAAGGGTTGTTGACAACAATGTGGAACTCCCTACGTCCACCCCTATTTGTGAATCTCCCAAGGAGGGTCATGAGCTTTGCAAGGAACATATTCCTGAGACTCCTCCTCGTGAGATTTATGTCCCCAAGTCACCGTATTCTCATAGACTGAGAAAGAAAAGGAATGAGCACTGGGATAAGATTGTTGAGGTATCACGACAAGTTAAGGTGACCATTCCGTTGTTGGACGTGGTTCAACAAATGCCACCATATGCCAAATTCCTCAAAGATCTTTGCACCTAGAAGAGACGAACTAAAGTGCCCAAGAAAGTATTCTTAGCTGCAACTGTAAGCTTGATCCTAACACGGCCTCCACAAGTAAAATACAAGGACCCTGGCTGTCCAACCATTTCTTGTGTCATCCGTAATTTACCTATCCATCGAGCCTTACTTGATTTGGGGACATATGTGAACCTCCTGCCTTATTCAGTGTTCATCAACCTTGGAAATGGGGACCTTAAGCCAATGAGGACTACCCTTCAGTTGGATGACAAATCAGTCAAGATTCCATGGGGGATGGTAGACGACGTCCTTATTAAAATGGGTGGGTTCATATTACCAGTTTATTTCATCATCTTAGATACAAAACTATTGTCTAACCCAGAAGGACAAATCCCTGTTGTAACGCTCCCGATCTCGCGGGTACGCACACTGGGAAAGACTACAAGTGTCGCGATCAGAGACCTCTGCGACAACCGAAGGAGTTAAAAAAGAAAGACCAACAACGACTCGACAATACGTAGAGAGATCATACATGGATAAACTATCATAAAACATGACTGAAAGGTGAGAGATTATCCATATATGGTAACAAGGTCAAATACATTACATCGAGTTCAAAAGGGAAATACATCATAAATAATGCGGAAGCAAAAGACAAACTGAAGAATCTGGTCGACGTGTCCCTCGTGTACAGAATCTTCGACTACTCGTCCAGTCTACCCTGTAGGAATCTAAGAACCTGCAAGCACCGCATCAACATATGTGTGAGTTTTCTATAAAGAAAACGCCCCTGGCCCAATCAGAGTTATACGGAAGAATGCATGCAATCTATCTAAGACAAAAGCATCCGAAACAGAAACAGAAAAGCACATAATACAACAAAAGGCTACGACTCCATAAGCCGTGCTGGTCGGGCGCACCCGAATCATTCCTCAATAGGAACCAAAACACCAGCCTCGCTGGTCAAAGGCGGTCACTCAACAGTGACCCACCGCTCGGCACAAAGCGGTGCGCCGGATAAGTGTCCCAATTCGCGGCAAGTGACCTACATGGTGCCATCGCGAACTTGGGAATACCTACCCTGAGACAGAATGGCAGCGCGCCTGCCCAGGACTTATCTTACGCCTGACCTCCCAACGTGAAGGTCTTATGCGAATGGCCTCTCTAGCTAGAGGACCCACTCGTGGCCCGTCCGCCCAAAAACAGAATGTGCCCAGAATTATTAATCAGATTAAATGCGATGCAAGCTACTTAAGCATCTAAAATCTAATGCATCTACAGTGTATGTAATGGGCTCAAGGAAAGGTATCCGGATACCCTCCTAACAGCCCCCAAACAAATCAAATCAGAACATCCCAATCAGAAATTAAATGAAACTCACAACAGCAAGCAATCATAACCGGATCAGCAAATCAAGATAATAGATAATCGAGTCATCTACGGGTCATGATAAGGATGTTAAAAGGTCTGATATCCTAAGGGTCATACATAACCATATCATAACACATCACTTCAGTAACATATAGGCTTGAGATATGCAATAGAATGATGCATTACAACTAGATATATCAAAATCATACTCCACAATAATCGGTAGCATGCATCCTTAATTTCAGAGTTTATATGCGATCATAACTGAAATCTCAGAGCATGATCAGAGTTGATATGGGTATGTATTACATGTATATTAGTAGGATAATGATGTTGGAACATGCATAAAATATCAGTAGATGCTATAGATCTCTAAACTAGCATACATCCATGCAACGGGTTAATATGTTGTTTTAGAACATGACACGATCAGCACATGATATGAAAGAGCCCGTTTACATTCATAAGTGCATGCATGACTACAACATCAGGAATACACACACATCCGATCATATAACCACGTTATATCTGCTACTGAAAGACAACAAGTCATATAAAGCAAAACACATTCAACACATAGAGCACGATAACTAACAAAAGACAAGCTAACAAGTTCAATCGACTCAAACATATGCATGAGCCCTTGACCACTCCAACCCACGTGCTTAGAGTATCCCTCTCAGGCCGTCTATCATGGGAGAGGGTCAGTAGAGATCCATCCAAGCAGCTCAACCCAACAATCGAGCAAGCTGATGCACATGGTGCACTAACCGCATGGCTAGCCCATTCAAGTGCATGCTGCTCAGACCGAGCTAGCCCATCAAGATCCCCCTCACCCTTATCATCCCTAGGTTTGTTCCACACCTTTTCCTGACCTTTTCCACCATCTAGAAGAGCTGGACCAGCCATCCGATCCAAACAAAGAGTCAAAAGGGTTGAAGACAAATCCTAGTCGGATCTTGTGTGCACCAGCCACACCCAACCAGATCCGTGCCCATCCCAAAACTCAGCCCAGAAGAAACCTCGTCACTCCTGGTCAGACCTCACCGGAGCTCACCGGAACCCCGGTCCCTCTGGCTGCCCCACAGCCAACACCCCCTCCCATACAACTCTTCAAGGGTCAGGAGCATACCTGAATTCACGAAAAACTTTGCCCGAGATTACCGGAGATCAGCCCACCCAGATCTTCGTCTAGTTGCTCCCAGAAGATGCACTCTAGCTTGCTCCACTTGACTCGTCGGAGCTCCAACCACTAGCACACCGGAGAGGGAGATGGATAGGGTCTGAATTTCGTGGGTGAGGGAGTGAGAGGGTAGGGATGGCTTGGGTTGAGGGGGTTTTGTTTGCAAACAACCCTCCAACTTCCATAGGCTTCATGGCTATTCAAGTCACATTAAGGCATGCCAAAATGGCACCATTCCAAAGGCATCCAAAAGCCACGAAAATGCACATCCAAACCCTAATGCATCCCTTCCAATTCAATGCCACTTCAACATGGTTTTAGTCCAAAATCGGCCCTACACTCACTCGGGCCCAAATTGAGTCGATCGAGTCAAACAACTGCGCGCTCGTCCGATGTGTCGCACCCGATCGTCCAACGAGAAATCTGATCAAATCTACTCAAACAAGCATGCCATAACACAATTTGACATTCCAAGAAGTCAATTATGCATAACCGCGGAGAGTGGACTTATTATTATTATAGCAGGAGAGCGGGTCTTACAACCTACCCCCCTTAAATAAATTTCATCCTCGAAATTTGCTATCCCTAACTCTTAACAAGAGCTCTGGATACAAACACCTTACATCATCCTCCCGACAAAAACATGCAATAACAACAAAAACAAGGGGCACCACAAAAATATTGCCAACAATGGCCATAAGACAGTGAAATACAAGTGTTATGATAGCCATAGATTCTGAGAACTAACCATGACAAATCACATGAATCCAACAACTAACAACCTATATACGTATGACCTAACAATAGCAAGCTAATCATGCATCATCATAATGTCTATTGACAACAAACTAATTAGGAAGATCACACAAAATACAATCAGTAAACATACATGAACATATAATATATTTATATCTATATGCACAAGGTGTATGAGAACAACAAATAAAACATGGAATTATTGACAAGATCTCCATAGACAATACCCATGCACAAGATATATCTAGGTAGCAATTAAATCATGTGCTAATAACAAGATCTCCATGCGTTTATATATCTACATGCACATGATGTATGGGGATAGCAATTAAGTCGTGTAATCATAATAAGATCTCGATGACTAAAAATATATGGGCATGATGTATCTACGCAACCAATAAATCATGGAATCATAGTCATAGTATCACAACACAACTTACTTGCAAGCACGACCTGCACTCACGTCATCATACACATAACAGAAGCAACAACAATTATAATAAATTAGGTATAGCACATGCCATAATAATTGTAGATCACGGGAATCAAACATGCAACCTGTGGAAGCTATAGTCATGATGAGATGATTACACGACACTTCACTCTACTATAACCCAATCATGGGTTTAGAATTCATTCATGCATGAATCTAAGTATGTTTAGTCGATATATGAGACTATATGCATAATACAAGATCCCACGATGCAATCATGATAATACGAGTGATAGGCGTGGATGCATGAATGGATGGCAAATCACTTCTGATTCCAAAATTTTAGAGCATAGCATCATGCACATAGTTGAATTAAAATGTTCGGTTAGCCTTTACATGTAGTGCAATTTCCTGTTTCCAGAGATGATGTCATGCGTACAAGTATAGCTTCCTAACAATAATCTAAACATGAATATTCCCACAAATCTAGTAGCTAAATAATACATAGGCATGCAACATCTTAACAACCACTTAGTTAGGAAAGAATCACATGTATTTAGCAACTAAAGATATATTAACATGTAGCACCTTAACAACAGTTAAATTATGGGATAAAAATAAACAATAAAATCAGATCTCAAAGGATAACTATACAAGTATCCGATGTACCTATTTAACAGAAAATTAAACCCACAAAATAACATGTATTCAGTATGAGAAACACATCCATAACAAAAAGAGGTATCACAAAAGAGATACTACAAGCATTATATGACAAGAACATTAAATTTCAGACCACATGCACGTTAGTTCTAGCCACACTCAACATGATCAGAGATGATATGAACATGCACAAGTATATAACAATAAGATAAGGTTATGAAACATGCTTGTGATATCAATAGTCCAAACCGATTTATAAATTGATCTACATGCATGCATTCAGATTTGCTTACTACTTATAAGCCATAGAATGAGTTGTATAAAACATGGATGAGTTCTGATTTCATTTTCATGTGAGAGTATAACAAGACATATCAGAGGAGGTATATGAAAATTAGATTATATATGTGATATGGCTACTGCTGGAACGAAATCAAACTAGATTAGCAATCATAGCAATCGACACATATCAGCCCTACCGATTGCATTATCAACTATATGGAATTATGCAACTTATTCTCAGATGAGATGTCATGAATATATCTTAGGAAATAGTATGATCAGAGCGTATACTTGTATTGGTCGTTAGTGGACTAAAATCAGAATGAGTCATGCTGTATTATTTATACTTATCAGCTAGATCATGCATAGATATAAGGTCTGAAATCCGTGATGACTTATGAACTACTGACGTAACAAGTCATGAAATCATGCAAGATTAGGTGACCTAAAATAGTAACAATTCATGTAACTAATGTCTGAATGAAATTATAAATCCATACATGAATATAAGACCTAAATCAGCAAGCACCTCATGCAAGGAAATCTGGACTCATTGCTAAGTCACACATAGACCTAGGATCAGTGATCAGTAACGATTCAGGCAAATATCATCTTAACTAAGTCATGAAATAATGGAGCATGAGTTCTATAATCAGTAACACCCTAGAAAAATCGCATGTTACAGCATGTTAAATACATTAACAGGTCAACGAAGAAATCATAATTTCAACCACAAGAGGTGGTGGCAAATCACGCACAAAATGCATGCCAACACAACCCCAACTTGCTCCCCACAACCCAGCCTCATCCCTTCTGGTTTCTTCATCAAACCAACAAGGAAAGCATGAAGCAAGGGTCGTGCTAGTGGGAGAAAAGCCCAGCCAACCTCTGAAATTCGGATGATGCTACACACTCCACACTATCAGGTGCATCTTCAGTTGTGCACTCCGAACCTAAGATCGGCTAACCCAATGGTGTTGGACTAGACTTCATACAACACTCACCCTACATCCTCTTATGCGAAAGGGGTAGAAGCATACCTGAAACTGGTGGAGAAGAGCCTTCGATTTTGCGGGAATCCTGCTGCAACTGCCTCCAATGCTTGCTAGCTAGTCGCCTCTTGCACTTGCACTTCTTGCTTGCTTGAGCGGCTGGACTTGTTGGTGATCTTGACACCAAAACGACAGAGCAGGCAAGGGACTAATAAAGCTAGATAGGGCTGGGTGGTTTTTGTCTCCAAGCACACAAGGCAATCCACAAGAAAGCAATTTAACTAATACAAATATGATCTACCACAATCAGAATGCAATTCTAAAAGATAGGAAATTACCGACCGGGTTTGGGCACGATGCCCCACTGGCGAGTCTTTGGATTCTGTACACTTTAGGGACCGACCTGCTCTGATACCAAGTTGTAACGCTCCCGATCTCGTGGGTACGCACACTGGGAAAGACTACAAGTGTCGCGATCAGAGACCTCTGCGACGACCGAAGGAGTTACAAAAGAAAGACCAACAACGACTCGACAATACGTAGAGAGATCATACATGGATAGACTATCATAAAACATGACTGAAAGGTGAGAGATTATCCATATATGGTAACAAGGTCTAATACATTACATCGAGTTCAAAAGGGAAATACATCATAAAAAATGCGGAAGCAAAAGACAAACTGAAGAATCTGGTCGACGTGTCCCTCGTGTACAGAATCTTCGACTACTCGTCCAGTCTACCCTGTAGGAATCTAAGTACCTGCAAGCACCGCATCAACATATGTGTGAGTTTTCTATAAAGAAAACCCAGTATGCCCCTGGCCCAATCAGAGTTATATGGAAGAATGCATGCAATCTATCTAAGACAAAAGTATCCGAAACAGAAACAGAAAAGCACATAATGCAACAGAAGGCTACGACTCCATAAGCCGTGCTGGTCGGGCGCACCCGAATCATTCCTCAATAGGAACCAAAACACCAGCCTCGCTGGTCAAAGGCGGTCACTCGACAGTGACCCACCGCTCGGCACAAAGCGGTGCGCCGGATAAGTGTCCCAATTCGCGGCAAGTGACCTACATGGTGCCATCGCGAACTTGGGAATACCTACCCTGAGACAGAATGGCAGCGCGCCTGCCCAGGACTTATCTTACGCCTGGCCTCCCAACGTGAAGGTCTTATGCGAATGGCCTCTCTAGCTAGAGGACCCACTCGTGGCCCGTCGGCCCAAAAACAGAATGTGCCCAGAATTATTAATCAGATTAAATGCGATGCAAGCTACTTAAGCATCTAAAATCTAATGCATCTACAGTGTATGTAATGGGCTCAAGGAAAGGTATCCGGATACCCTCCTAACAGCCCCCAAACAAATCAAATCAGAACATCCCAATCAGAAATTAAATGAAACTCACAACAGCAAGCAATCATAACCGGATCAGCAAATCAAGATAATAGATAATCGAGTCATCTACGGGTCATGATAAGGATGTTAAAAGGTCTGATATCCTAAGGGTCATACATAACCATATCATAACACATCACTTCAGTAACATATAGGCTTGAGATACGCAATAGAATGATGCATTACAACTAGATATATCAAAATCATACTCCACAATAATCGGTAGCATGCATCCTTAATTTCAGAGTTTATATGCGATGATAACTGAAATCTCAGAGCATGATCAGAGTTGATATGGGTATGTATTACATGTATATTAGTAGGATAATGATGTTGGAACATGCATAAAATATCAGTAGACGATATAGATCTCTAAACTAGCATACATGCATGCAACGGGTTAATATGTTGCTTTAGAACATGACACGATCAGCACATGATATGAAAGAGCCCATTTACATTCATAAGTGCATGCATGACTACAACATCAGGAATACACACACATCCGATCATATAACCACGTTATATCGGCTACTGAAACACAACAAGTCATATAAAGCAAAACACATTCAACACATAGAGCACGATAACTAACAAAAGACAAGCTAACAAGTTCAATCGACTCAAACATATGCATGAGCCCTTGACCACTCCAACCCACGTGCTTAGAGTATCCCTCTCAGGCCGTCTGTGGTGGGAGAGGGTCAGTAGAGATCCATCCAAGCAGCTCAACCCAACAATCGAGCAAGCTGATGCACATGGTGCACTAACCGCATGGCTAGCCCATTCAAGTGCACGCTGCTCAGACCAAGCTAGCCCATCAAGATCCCCCTCACCCTTATCATCCCTAGGTTTGTTCCACACCTTTTCCTGACCTTTTCCACCATCTAGAAGAGCTGGACCAGCCATCCGATCCAAACAAAGAGTCAAAAGGGTTGAAGACAAATCCTAGTCGGATCTTGTGTGCACCAGCCACACCCAACCAGATCCGTGCCCACCCCAAAACTCAGCCCAGAAGAAACCTCATCACTCCTGGTCAGACCTCACCGGAGCTCACCGGAACCCCGGTCCCTCTGGCTGCCCTACAGCCAGCCCCATCTAGCGTATGCTCCATGCGCACGCTAGAAGGGAACTCGGTTGATGGTGCAACCGATTGCACCAACCACCAACATGGTGCTGGCTGGCCCCCCAGCCAACACCCCCTCCCATACAACTCTTCAAGGGTCAGGAGCATACCTGAATTCACGAAAAACTTTGCCCGAGATTACCGGAGATCAGCCCATCCAGATCTTCGTCTAGTTGCTCCCAGAAGATGCACTCTAGCTTGCTCCACTTGACTCGTCGGAGCTCCAACCACTAGCACACCGGAGAGGGAGATGGATAGGGTCTGAATTTCGTGGGTGAGGGAGTGAGAGGGTAGGGATGGCTTGGGTTGAGGGGGTTTTGTTTGCAAACAACCCTCCAACTTCCATAGGCTTCATGGCTATTCAAGTCACATTAAGGCATGCCAAAATGGCACCATTCCAAAGGCATCCAAAAGCCACGAAAATGCACATCCAAACCCTAATGCATCCCTTCCAATTCCATGCCACTTCAACACGGTTTTAGTCCAAAATCGGCCCTACACTCACTCCGACCCAAATTGAGTCGATCGAGTCAAACAACTGCGCGCTCATCCGATGTGTCGCACCCGATCGTCCAACGAGAAATCTGATCAAATCTACTCAAACAAGCATGCCATAACACAATTTGACATTCCAAGAAGTCAATTATGCATAACTGGGGAGAGTGGACTTATTATTATTATAGCAGGAGAGCGGGTCTTACACCTGTGATCCTTGGGAGGCAATTTCTCGCGACATCTAATGCTTTGATAAATTGTCGCAATGTCTTGATGAGGTAATCTTTCTGAAACCTCACGACAGATTTCAACATCTTTAATCTTGGTAAGCAACATGGGCTCTTCGACAATCCTAATGGGGCTGATTTCAATGAAGACAAGGATGAGTTTCAGTCAATGGACATGTTCGAATCACATCGACATATTATTGGGGGTGTACAATGATCAGGGTGCGATTGAAAATGATTTTGAGGAATCTGTCGGTGAATTTCCGGATGAGGAGACGCATCTGGGTGCTTGCTCTTCTTATCCTATGGCCTTTAAGCCATTTGAAACTAACTCTTAATCCAACAAGGAGAAACATCCGGTCGAGCTTAAGTTGCTCCCCGATAACCTTAAATACATCTTTTTGGGGGATAATGAGATATTACCACCCATTATTTCTTCCGATCTTGATAAAGACCTAGAAGCTACCATCAAGGTTGTTATTTCGGAGAACAAAGAGGTTATCGGGTGGTCCTTGAAGGACATCAAGGGAATAAGCCCTAGTATTGTCCAGCATCGGATCCACATGGAAGAGGATTCTAGGCCCCGTTGGGACCCACATTGACGATTGAATACTGTGCTGAAATAAGCCATCCACAAGGAGGTTCTTAAGTGCTTCAATCGTGGTATAATATATCCCATTTTTGATAGTTCGTGGGTGAGTCCTGTCCATGTGGTTCCCAAGAAGTCACGTATGACGGTTGTTGAGAATGAGCATAATGAGCTTATACCAACACGCCTGCAAACTGGTTGAAGAGTTTGCATTGATTATTGCAAGCTCAATGCAGCAATGTGGAAAGATCATTTCCCGTTGCCATTCATTGATCAGATGTTGGAAATGTTGGTCGGACATGAGTATTATTGTTTTCTTGTTGGATACTACGGTTACAACCAAATTCCCATCGCCCCCGAGGATCAAGAGAAGACTACGTTTACATGTCCCTTTGGTACTTTTGCCTACCGTCACTTCCCCTTCGCGTTATGTAATACAATGGCAACGTTTCAAAGGCGTATGATCAACATCTTCTCTGATATGGTAGAACATTTCCTTGAGTTTTTCATGGATGACATTTCCATATTTGGCACTTCCTTCGATGAGTGCCTTCATCACTTGAGTCTTGTCCTCAAGCGATGTCATGAGAAGAACCTTGCTTTTAATTGGGAGAAATGTCACGTCATGGTAAAGCGAGGGATTGTACTTGGACATGTGGTCTCAAGTACGGGAATTGAGGTAGATCCAGCCAAAGTGATTCTTATTGCTAATCTCCCACTGCTACTAATGTGAAGGATATCCATGCCTTCTTAGGGCATGCTGGATTCTATCAGCGGTTAATTCGGGATTTCATGAAAATTGTTCGACCTCGCACCGCCTTGTTGGCGATGGATGAATTTTTTTGAGTTCAAACCAGATTGCCACCATGCTTTTTTGACCTTGACGAAAGAACTGACTTCGACTCCCATATGCCTCAAGTGTTCTACTATGCTAGTAGAACACTAAATGATGCCCAATTGAACTACACTGTGATCGAGAAATAATTCTTTGCGATCATATTTTCTTTGGAGAAATTATGGTCGTACTTGATTGACTCCCATGTGATTATCTATTCTGATCACACAACCATCAAGCACTTCATGGCGAAGAAAGATGCAAAACCTCGACTCTTGAGATGGACCAAAAAGGGTGTGAAAATGTTGTAGCGGACCACTTGTCTCACCTTGAGACGACCAACCCAGAAGACCAAATTATTAATGAAAAATTTCATGACGAGCAATTCTTCATGGTTGAAGATAACCCTTGGTTTGCTGACATCGTGAACTACCTCGTGACCGAGCAACTCCGTGTGGGTTGGTCAAAATCTGACCAAACCAAATTTAGATCTTACGTCAGTTCTTCCACTGGGACGACTCCTATCTTTTCAAATACTGCACTGACCAAATTTTCAGGTGGTGCACACCAAATAATGAGTTCCAAAGTGTGCTCCAATTTTGCCACTCTAAGGCATGTGGAGGGCAATTTGGAGCAAAGAAAACTGCCGCTAAGGTGCTCCAATCTGGATTTTATTGGCCTTTACTTTTCAAAGATGCTAATAAATTTTGTAAGCAATGTGATAGGTGTCAGCGTCTTGGCAAAATCAGTCGGTGAGATATGATGCCCTTGAAAAATATCTTCGTCATCGACATGGTCAATGTGGGAGGCATCGACTTCTTGGGTCCTTGCAGGTATATCCCCATATCGGGTTGTGTACGGCAAGGATTGCCACCTACCCGTCGAGCTCGAGCTCGAGCATCGTACTTTCTGGGCAATCAAGAACCAGAATATGGATCTTGATCAAGCAAGAGCGCAACGTAAGCTCGACATCGTGGAATTGGAACAGCTACCACTACTGCAAAAAAGGCAATATACGTCGGATGTACGGGGGTATATATGTCGATTATCAGCATTCCAAGATCCGACGTCTATGTGTACGTCGTCTAGACATAGACGTCGGACCTGCTAAATCCGAGATCTATTCTTAAAGAATAGATGTCGGTTGTATGTATCAACCGTCGTCTATACTTAAAGAATTGACGTTGGCCCTCATATGGGACCGACGTCTATGCTTTAGGTATAGACGTCAATGATATAATAAACAACGTCTATTCTTTAGGAATAGACATCGTCTGATACCTACAGTCGACGTCTATACATTTCTTCAAGGGAATAACCGTCGGCTAATACAAACGTCCGACATCTATTCCTAAACCTGGACAAAAAAAGAGCATCCTGCACACTTGTATTTAGTCCTCGTATTTGTAATTCGTGTACATACATCCTGTACCAAATTCATTCACAAATACATACACACTTTCATCCACATATACATACAAGCATACCTGCACAAACACAAACATACAAGCATACACAATAATTCAACACACTTGGAATTAATTCATACATAAACAATTGGCATTCATTCTAAAATTGAGGTGATTATATTAAGTTATAAATTGTATGTTTGTAATACCAGTGAACTTGTTAACCAAATTACAAAAAAATGCTAGTGACAGGAGAACCTCTTAGTTCATCAACATGTTTCTCATAAAATAGTGAGCTCATCGGTCGCGAGTATCATCGAGCTCCTGTTGCGAGAAAGGATCACTACTTTTTGGGAAGACCTACCAAAATACAAGTAAATTTTTTAATATCTAAATATTGAAACTGCAACTATACAAGTGAATAACGATGTATATGGTGTTATACCACATTTTTATTTTTGCTGATAGTTTGAGACTCTCATTTTGCTCCATTATGCGGTTTTTGTTAGAACACTAGCTTTGTTTATTTTGTTTGAGAAACTTTCTTGGTTGCATCACCTTTGTTACAATGTCAGTTTGCCTTTACGTTTGATCTCGTCGAATACGTCTTTCCATCCACTTGAGCTCAGATTGGACTTCAGAGCACGAGAAATCTTGTTGAAAAAAAATCCTCGACTCGTTTAACTTGAAAATTCTCACAATGTACGACAAGTATTGATTGGTCAATTTGGAACACAATGGTTCACAAGGAAAACCAATATAAATCAAAATTTGCTTACCCAAAGGTAACTAGATAGACCATATGAAGATAAGGTTGATCATTTCATTACTATTGTGCGACATTATTTTTATCAATTTGGCGAGCGGACCGAGGCCATTGCGGTGAGAAAATTACTTATTATCATATTTTATTATTTTTTAAATGTCCAAAAATCTAATTGTTGAAACCTTTTATTTCTCAGATTTTTTAATTAGAAGTAGAAGTTATGGAAAAATAATTCAGAGATGTTGGCCCTTTACTTTCCGTTCATATATACAATACTCTTTGAAAAATCGATAAGGAATATACATTTACTCAACTATTATGGTAGCTACATTATCCTACAAATTTAATCACTATGTTTTCTTATTTTCAGCATAGCCAAGGTGAGCACCATTTACTAGATGGTCGATGCTGACTTCCAAAATTTTCCGAACAGTTATTTTCAGTCATTTATTTTTGAAACTGGTTGTTTTTTGTTATTCCTCACATAGGATTTTTGAAGTGGTGTTATACGACATTGTTTTTTTGCTGATTGTTTGAGACTCTCATTTTGGTCTATTATGCGGGTTTACATCACTAGCTTTGTTTATTTTGTTTGAGAAGCTTACTTGGTTGCATCACCTTTGTTACAATGTCAGTTTACGTTTACATTTGATTTTGTTGAATACGTCCTTCCATCCATTTGAGCTCAGATTGGACTTAAGACCACGAGAAATCTTGTTGAACAGTACGTTGGCATATTTTTTGAGTTTGTTGGCCAAATTTAGGGCAGTCCACTTTGGTTCAGCTCGATAGTTCGACTCAAACTTGACTCAAAAACGTTTGATTCTAGTTTAACTTGAAATTTCTCACAATGCACGACAAGTATGGATTGGTGAATTTGGACCACAAGGGTTCACTTAGAAAGAAAATATAAATCAAGATTTGCATACCCAAAGGAAACTAGAAAGACCACATCAAGATAAGGTTGATCATTCGTTACTTTGTATGACATTGTTTTTATCATTTTGGCGAGCAGACTGTGGCCATTGTGGTAAGAAAATTACTTCTTATCAAATTTTATTCTTTTTTAAACGTCCAATAATCTAATTGTTGAACCCTTTTATTTTCAGATAGTTTTCCACAAATAGAAGTCATGAAAAAATAGTTCAGAGATGTTTGCCCTTTACTTTTCGTTCATATATACAATACTCTTAGAAAAATCGGTATGTAATATACATTTACTCCACTATTATGGTAGCTACACTACCCTACAAATTTAATCACTATGTTTTCTTATTTTCAGCATAGCCAAGGTGAGCACCATTTACTAGATGGTCGACGCTGACTTCCAAAATTTCCAAACAATTATTTATCAGTCATTTATTTTTGAAACTGGTTGTTTTTTGTTATTCATGACATAGGACTTTTGAAGTGGTGTTGTATCACATTGTTCTTTTGTTGATTGCTTAAGACTCTCATTTTACTCCATTATGTGGTTCTTGTTACATCGTTAGCTTTGTTTATTTTGTTTGAGAAAATTGCTTGGTTGCATCACCTTTGTTACAATGTCAGTTGGCATTTACGTTTGATCTTGTTGAATACATCCTTCCGTCTATTTGTGCTCAGATTGGACTTAAGACCACGAGAAATCTTGTTGAACAATACATTGGCATATTTTTTGAGTTTATTGGCCTAAAGTAGGGCTGTCAACTTTGACTCGGCGATAGCTCGACTCGAACTTGACTCGTAAAACGCTCGACTCTAGTTTAACTTCAAATTTCTCACAATGCACGAGAAGTATTGATTGGGCAATTTGGAACACAAGGGTTCACATGGAAAGCAAAAATAAATCAAGATTTGCTTACCCAAAGGGAACTTGAAAGAGCATATCAAGATAAGGCTGATCAATTCGTTACTTTTGTACGACATTGTTTTTATCATTTTGGCAAGCGGACCGAGGCCACTGCTGTAAGAAAATTACTTATTATCAAATTTTATTTTGTTTAAATGTCTAATAATCTAATTGTTGAACCCTTTTATTTCTCAGATAGTTTTTCCAGAAATAGAACTTATGAAAGACAGTTCAGAGATATTTGCCCTTTACTTTTTGTTCATATATACAATACTCTTCAAAAAATCGGTAAGGATTATATATTTACTCTTCACTTTTATGGTAGCTATGTCATCCTACCAATTCGATCACTATGTTTTCTTATTTTTTAGCGTACCCATGGTGAGCACCATTTACACGATGGTCGCTGCTGACTGCAAAATTGTAAGGACAGTTCCTTTTCGGTCATTTATTTTTGAAACTAGTTATTTTTTGTTGTTGCTCACGTAGGATATTTACAGTGGTGTTGGGCCACATTGTTCTTTTGCAGATTGTTTGAGACTCTCATTTTGCTTCATTATGCAATTCTTGTTAGATCACTAGCTAGCTTTGTATATTTCGCTTGAGAAACTTTCTTGGTTGCATCACCTTTGTTACAATGTCAGTTTGCCTGTACATTTTATCTCGTTGAATATGTCCTTCCATTCATTTTAGCTCAGATTGGACTTCAGACCAAGAGAAATCTTGTTGAAGAAAATGCTTGACTCTAGTTTAACTTCAAAATTTTCACAAGGCAAGACAACTATTGATTTGTCAATTTGGAAAACAAGGGTTCACAGGGAAAATAAATATAAATCAAGATTTGCTTACCCAAAGTTAACTAGAAAGACCATATCAAGATAAGTTTGATCATTTCATTACTTTTGTACGGCATTGTTTTTATCATTTTGGCAAGCAGACCTTGGCCATTGTGGTAACAAAATTACTTATTATCAAATTTTATTCTTCTTTACATGTCCAACAATCTTATTGTTGAACCATTTTATTTCTCAGTTAGCTTTTCCAGAAATAGAAGTTTTGGAAAAACACTTCAGAAATGTTTGCCCTTTACTTTTTGTTCATATATACAATTCTGTTCAAAAAATCTGTAAGGAATATACATTTACTCTTCACTTTTATGGAAGCTATGTCATACTACAAATTCAATCACTTCGTTTTCTTATTTTCAGCGTAGCCAAGGTGATCACCATTTACTCGATGGTAGATGTTGACTTTCAAACTTTTCAGGACAGTTCTCTTTCAGTCATTTCTTTTTGAAACTGGTTGTTGTTTGTTGTTTGTTTTTTGCTGATTGTTTGAGACTCTCATTTTGCTCCATTATATGGTTCTTGGTACATCACTAGCTTTGTTTATTTTGTTTGAGAAACTCTTTGGTTGCATCAGCTTTGTTACAATGTCAGTTTGCCTTTACATTTGATCTCGTTGAATACGTCCTTCCGTCTATTTGAGCTCAGATTGGACTTCAGACCACGAGAAATCTTGTTGAAAAAAATGCTCGACTCTTGTTTAACTTGAAAATTCTCACAGTGCATGACAAGTATTGATTGGTCAATTTGGAAAACAAAGGTTTACAGGTAAAACAAATATAAATCAAGATTTACTGACCCAAAGGGAGCTAGAAAGACCATATTAAGATAAGGATGATCATTTCATTACTCTTGTACGACATTGTTTTTATCATTTTGGCGAGCGGACCGAGGCCATTGCGGTAAGAAAATTACTTAGTATCAAATTTTATTATTTTTTAAATGTCCAATAATCTAATTGTGAAACCTTTTTATTTCTCAGATAGCTTTTCCAGAAATAGAAGTTTTGGAAAAATAGTTCAAAGATATTTGCCTTTTACTTTTTGTTCATATATACAATACTCTTCAAAAAATCGGTAAGGAATATACATTTACTCTTCACTTTTGTGGTAGCTATGTTAAAATACAAATTTAATCACTATGTTTTCTCATTTTCCGCGTAGCCAAGGTGAGCACCATTTACTCGATGGTCAATGTTGACCTCCAAAATTTTGAGGACAGTTCTCTTTCAGTCATTTATTTTTGAAACATGTTATTTTTTGTTGTTTCTCACATAGGATTTTTAATGTGGTGTCGTACCACATTGTTTTTTGCTGATTGTTTGAGACTCTCACTTTGCTCCATTATGTGGTTCTTGGTACATCACAAGCTTTTTTTTTTTTGAGAAGCATGCAAAACAATGCATTTGAGCTCAGATTGGACGTAAGACCAAGAGAAATCTTGTTGAAAATTCTCACAATGCATGACGAGTATTGAATCGTCAATTTAAAAGACTACGGTTCACATGCAAAACAAATATAAATCAAGAATTGCTTGCCCAAAGGGACCTAGAAACACCATATCAAGATACGGCTGGTCATTTCGTTACTTTTGTACGACATGGTTTTTATCATTCTGTTGAGCGGACCGAGGTCATTACGGTAAGAAAATTACTTATTTTCAAATTTTATTCTTTTTTAAATGTCCAACAATATAATTGTTGAACCATTTTATTTCTTAGATAGTTTTTCCAGAAATAGAAGTTATGCAAAAACACTTCAGAGATGTTTGCCATTTACTTTTTGTTCATATATACAATACTCTTCAGAAAATCGGTAAGGATTATATACATTTACTCCTCCTTTTATGGTTGCTATGTCATCACACAAATTTAATCACTAAGTTTTTTTATTTTCAGCATAGCCAAGGTGAGCACCATTTACTCGTTGGTCGATGTGGACTTCCAAAATTTTCAGGATTGTTCTCTTTCAATCATTTATTTTTGAGACTTGTTGTTTTTTCTTGTTTCTCACATAGGATTTTGGAAGTGGTGTTGTACAACATTATTTTTTGCTGATTGTTTGAGACTCTCATTTTGCTCAGTTATGTTGTTCTTGGTACATCACTAGCTTTGTTTATTTTGTTTGAGAAACTTTCTAGGTTTCATCACCTTTGTTACAATGTCAGTTTGCCTTTACGTTTGATCTTGTTGAATACGTCATTCCTGTAGGATCGTGAGAGTCTCTAATTCGAATCACTTTTACGCTAATGACCTACTTGTTTAAGCAATCAAAGATGTGCAGCGGAATTAAACAAAAACTAGAAAGTAAAGCAAACCACAATGATGACACCGGATTTTTATAGAGGTTCTACCTCCCGCCTACTTCCTCTCTTGCAAGCTCCGTTCGATCTCCCTCGAGCTCCGCTCGCTTCTTCACTATCAACCTCGTTCTGGATCGAGATTAAGCCTTTTATAAAACCAGCTCCACGAACACCCTCGTGAGCTTGACATTCTTCTCTCACAATCCGAGAGGAACACTTGGGGCTTTCACCGAAGTCCTTGTTTCTTTACAACTGAGAAGTTGAGTGGAACACACTCTCTAACTTTAGAACACTTAGCGTAGGATGTGGAATTGATACTAAAGTGTGGAAGACTTGGGGATTAGATTTGGGGATTGGGACACTTGGGAGTTTCTCTTTGATGTATATGACAATAGGAAGTGTAAGAGTTGTGTAATTGTGTCATGGGAACACCTATTTATAAGCTGTAAGTGAGTTATAGCCGTTGGGACAAGTTTGGTAGAAGATTGTGGAAGATACACAAAACAGAAACTTGCAGGATGTATTTCTGCATAAGTTCGGTCGACTGGATCGGTAAGTTTCGTCGACTGTTTGGCAATTTTGGACTCGGTTTGGTCGACCTGTTAAGGAACAGTCGACCGCCAAAGGCTATGACTCAGGTACACTTAAGTGATCGGTCGTACACCGAGATAGGTTCGGTCAACTGATTTATAACAGGCTCTATGGGGTTGACAAACAAGATCATATTCGGTCGGTCGAATGTGGGCAGACAGTTCAGGTTAAGTGTTTAGTGTTTTTCGGTCTAAGTTTGGGTGATCTATTGAAGTCCAAATTATATGAAATTTTGTGTGTGACTTGTATAAGGAACCTAGTGTGTGTTTGAGTAGTTTTTAGCTCAAGTATGCTCAATTACACAAAGTTCCTAAAACTCAAAGAAATGGAAATTACATGTCCTCAATAGAGCTTGATTACATATGTTGACTTGAATCCTTTCTTTCGTGAGTCTTGATCAGCTGTAGAGCTTAGCACAAAGAAATATATATGCAATATAATGCAACATGTGTGCTACTCTACATGATTACAATTAAGATTAGGTTGATTAAATCATCAAAATATAGATTAATGCCAAAAAGGCTACAATCTCCCCCTTTTTGATGATGGCAACCTATATCTTAATACTTGAAAATTTTAGATGTAAACTATGCATCTAAATGCTACCCCTATGGACGTGCATAGTTTTTGTTCAATTAAACACAAATTTCAAGTTACCCCCTTTACCCCTTTATTATCTCCCCTTTGACATCCATAAAAAAATTATAAGATTTAGGCATTGAATTTGAATGTCTTGTAATCAAGTTGCTCCCCCTAAATTTTGCACTTCATTACACTATGAAAATTATATTCATTAAGCTGCCCCTATAAATATGAATGTGATTTTTCGACTAAGTTCAATTCTATTTCTCTCCTTTTAACATTAAGCAAAATTTTATCAATTAGGCATGTGATGTATTAATTTCCCCTTTTTGACATCCATTTAAAAATTTGACATTTAAGCAATGGATGTTATTCAAAATTTAAGATTTGCAATGAATGCGTATATGATATGTCAATTAAGAATGTACAATCTAGACTAGAACCAATTGATTCATGAAATTTAGAGGATAAGAAATTATACCCACTTTGAAGCTTTGAATTGGTTCCAATCTCATTTGGTGATGCAGCCAGCTTTGAATTTGACTCTTAAGCTTGTCCGGATACCACCGTTTTCCTCCTCAAGCACCTACTAGTGTAGATTTAGGTACCCAAACAACTTTGGGTCCTTGAATGTTAGCTTTGGGAACCCAGACCATTTTGGTTTTAGGAGCCCACACACTTGAAGAACTATGCTTTACAACTAAGTACTTTCCATTTAAAGTTGTATGAATTACATGGTTTTTAACATATGAATAATTACATCCTAAACCATGTTTTTGCAAAGATTGTCTTTGACTTTCTAATATCATATTTAGCATCTTAGTTCCATTAGTGAATCTTTCAAGATCTTTTCTTAATTGCACATTGCAAGCTTGAAGATCTAAATGTTCACTATCAATGGGTGTTGCTTTTAAACATTCAATAGTTGATGCATTAGTTTCAAGTTTAGTAAGCACCTCATTTTTCTCATTCATGCATGTTTCAATTTGGTTTTGGAGATCATTGATTAGCTTTCTAGCACTTTTGTTCTTTTCACAAATGATCTCATATTGTTTAACTAAGTCATGGAATGCATTTTGAAGCTCATCATGTGTATATGTTTCATCATTTGCACTAGAATTTTAGCTATCACTATAATAAGACTTAGTTGAGCATGATCTAATAGAACAAGAGTTAGAGGATACCTCACTTCCTTCATCTTGAATTTCCACGTAGCACATATGTGCATATTCCTTTGTTGATGAAGGTGCAGTTGATTGGGATTGTGATGAAGACGATGAATCGTCCCAAGTAGCCTTGTGAGCTTCCAACCTTTCTCTTTTCTTTTACATCTCTCCTTGTCTCTCCTTCTTTCCCTTCTCTCATTTTTCTTCTCCTTCTCTTTTCTCTCATTTTCACTCTTCTCCTTCTCCTTCTTCTTTTCTCTCATTTCACTTCTTCTACCTCTTCTTTCATTCTTTTCTTCTTTATCTTTCTTGAGGTATTGAAGAAGTCTTTGGCTAGGACTTCAATGTCCACATCTTCTACACTCATCCTTGGTTGCTCAATATTTGCATGTAATCCCAAGGTAGGTTTGTTCTTGGAGGCTTCCTTCTCCTTCCGATGGTTAATTTGGAGCTCATCAGCCATGAGATTTCCAATTAACTCCTCCATCTTGAGTTGGGAAAGGTCGTGTGCTTCTTCAATCGCGACCACCTTATCTTCCCAATTGTTTCTTAGCGACCGGAGGAATTTCCTTGTCATCTCTCCTTCATTTAGTTTTCTTCCAAGAACCAAAAGAGAGTTAGTAATATCGGTGAAGTGAGTGTTCATTTTGCTTATGTTTTCACCGATTTGCATAGAAAAAATCTCATATTTATGCATGAGAAGACTAATGCGGGTTTCCTTAGTTTTGCTATCACCCTCATGATGCATTTGCAATCTATGCCATATTTCATATGCACTTTTACAACCCCTAATTCTATTGTATTCACCCTAATTAAGGCCACAATACAAGATGTTCATGATTTTTGAGTTCATCCCACTTTCTTTCATTTTGGGCCTACAAAGTGAATCTAATTCATCTTCATTTGGGGGTGTGTATGGATTTTGAAGAAACATCCAATCCTTGAGGTCATTTTATATTAGGAATATTTTTATCCTATTCTTCCAATAATCATAGGTTGACCCATTAAGTAAAGGAGGTCTAGTTGTGCACAAACCCTCTGCATGATTAGAGTTGAAGCCATGCTATAAGTACGATTAAGTATGCGATTTAGCTCACAAGCCTATGATACCAAATGTAGGATCGTGAGGGTCTCTAATTCTAATCACTTTTACACTAATTACCTACTTGTTTAAGCAATCAAAGATGTGCAGCGGACAAAAATAAGCAAGTAAAGCAAACAACAATGATGACACCGAATTTTTATAGAGGTTCGGCCTCCCACCTACTTCTTCTCTTGCAAGCTCCACTCGATCTCCCCCGAGCTCCGCTCGTGTCTTTACCATCAGCCTCGTTCCGGGCCGATATTAAGCCTTTTACAAAACAAACTCCACAAACACCCTCGTGAGCTTGACTTTCTTCTCTCACAATCCGAGAGGAATACTTCGGGCTTTCACCAAAGTCCTTGTTTCTTTACAACTGAGAAGTTGAGTGGAAAACACTCCCTAACCTGAGCACACTTATCTTAGGATGTGGAATTTATACTAAAATGTGGAAGACTTGGGGTTTATATTTGGGGATTGGGAGACTTGGGAATTTCTCTTTGATGTATATGACGATAGGAAGTGTAAGAGTTGTGTAATTGTGTCATGGGAACAGCTATATATAAGCTCTAAGTGAGTTATAGCCGTTGGGACAAGTTTGGTTGAAGATTGTGGAAGATACACAAAACAGAAACTTGCAGGATGTATTTCTGCATAAGTTCGGTCGACCGGATCGGTAAGTTTCGTCGACTGTTTGGCAATTTTGGACTCAGTTCGGTTGACCTGTTAAGGAACGGTCGACCGCCAAAAGCTACGACTCAGGTACACTTAAGTGATCGGTCCAACACCGAGATAGGTTCGGTCGACCGATTTATAACAGGCTCTACGGGGGTCACAAACAAGATCATATTCGGTCGACCGAAACAAGGATTACGGTCGACAAAAAACTGACAGAGATTTTGGGTTTGTCGACCGAACAAGGTCCTCGGTTGACCGATACACTAAATGAATTTTGGGGTATATGGAAATAATAGAAATATGATCGTTGGTTATAATACGACAAATCTAACGGTCGGATAAATAAGTTTACGCGGTCGACCTGAAAAGGTCTGTACTGGACGGTCGACCGAAAAGGGGCAGAAAAACACCAACTAGATAATTGATAACTCGGTCAACTGAATGTGGGCAGACAGTTCAGCTTAAATGTTTAGTGTTTTCCGGTCTAAGTTTGGGTGATCTATTGAAGTCCAAATTATATGAAATTTTGTGTGTGACTTCTATAAGGAACCTAGTGTGTGTTTGAGTAGTTTTTAGCTCAAGTATGCTTATTGAACGCTTTAATTAAACCGCAAGTGCACGGCCGCGATGAAGTGGTGGCAAGTACGAGTCGTCCTCAGGGAGGTGAGCAGCCTCTTGTTTGCACGAAATCAAGTGGCGAAAAGAAGTTATGTGCCTCTTGTTATGCTACTCTACACTAAACTACTCTAAGAAGTTTGAAATGCGAACGAAAGAAACAAACAATGAAATGACAACTAAGCTAAGAACAAAAGAAGAATGCTGGAATACAGAAATGGGAAAACCCCTAAGGGGTGGAGTGAGTGCACACATGCAAAGAGGTGGGTGTAGAATACATTCTTTAAGCACATGAAGGTGGTGTTTATCAAGCATAGGAAGTGTCTAAATGTTATGGCCAAACCTATCAATCTATTCACCAACTTAGTTGATTAACATTTACATATGCAAGTTGTTTATTTCAGAACCTAAACAAGCATGAGAGGTGTCTAATCATTTTGGCAAAACTCATCAAGTTATAAATTCTATCCTAAACAAGCAAGCATACATTCATGTTTTATCAACATATCAAAAATAAAGCATTCATCCCATTCTCTAATGCATGTATGTACATCTACTCCACCCCCCAAAGGGGATGGAACTACTCACTAAGCATTACACTAATTATTAAACTAAGCAAAGAAGGCATATTAAAACTAAGCTAGAAATAAAAGACGATTAAACTAAAACATGCACAAACAATAAAAGAAGCATAAACAAACAATGAAAGAAACACAAAACTTTATTTATAAAATGACTCACATTAAAAGTACCATCCTCCTACTTTAGTGTGTGCTTCATGGTCTCACTTCTAGTAGGAAGAATAGCCACTTAAAATATGGAGTGATCACAATAGGAGGTGAAGAGTTCTATTTATAGGCATGGAAAAAGCTAATCCGGGACAATCCCCCGATGTGGGACTAAACCAACACCAAAAATAGCCTCAACGAACATTAATACAAGTCCAGGACAAATCTTGGCGGATCTGGACTAATCCAGACCGCCAATTGGCGGTCCAAAATGTCCGGATCCAGTTGAGTTTTATTTTGGGCTTTTCTTTATGCTTTTGGTGGTCTTTGATGCATCTACTTCGATTGTTAGAGCTCCGACCCGGATCCACTTGCTAAAATACTCCCCATGATGGTGTGAAGTATTCTGTTTTGCTCTTAGGTCCCTCTGTCTTGCGTTCAGGTCCTTCTCCCTTGCATCTTGGTCCCCAGATCTCACAATCCAGTCCTTTTTCCCAGCTTTTGGGTGCTTTTATGTTTCATCTCTTCAAACCTATTTATTCCTGAAAACTAAACATAAAACTCGTGACATAACATTGTTTAGGTGAAAGATAATGGATATAAGATACAAATATGAGCATGAAATGATGTCAATCAAATACCCCCACACCTAACTTTTGCTAGTCCTGAGCAAAACAAAGAAAGAGAAAAGCATGCGAAAAACAAGAAATCCTAACTCACTTTCGTAGGAATTACGGTTGCACTTAGCACGTGCAACAAGCCGTTAAACCTCCCTGTTGCCAAGGAGGAGGAGAGTTGTCTCCTGAGGGTTTTCAGTGGATATACCCACAAAATCCGAACAAGATGCATTAATCAATCTAGCTACACGACTCGTTGGACTTATTTTGTCGATCATGGGACGCGGTAATACTACGGGTCGACTCTATATATGTAATCCGTCCACACACCTAGCCTAATGAGTTATTCGTGAAAGTTAGTCAAGGACTTAAGTGAAAGACATGAGCAACCTTAACTTCTAAATGTGATACAATGTGTAAAGTCCATTTTGGTTCTTATTTGACTCTCTTTTTTTCTTTTTTTTTTCTTTTTCTTTGGAGCATTTTATTGGTTGGTGTTTGATTCTCCCGAGGTCAGGTTTCGTGCATCATTGCCTATGAGGACTTACACTATCATGTACACCTTCCCCAAATCTCCACATAGGGCGATCCCTACCACCCGTGTAACGGGAGTTCGGTCGGTGCATCCCAAGTCAGATGACTCGAAAGCACCAGGCACAAAGTCCCCTCAGACCTATTTTCCCGAGTGATAGGAGCCATGCGAGAAGAGAGAACACCACTTATTTATTTATCTACGTGGGAACCAAAACCCCTACACTTAAGTTTCACAAAAAGAGATTAAGGGCCCTTGACTACGACAAACTTCCTTATACTAAAAGACACGAATTATTTGACTCACTAGGTTCAGGGTGGACTTCTTTAAATGTTTGAGTACTGAAACCCTATGATTACACGCCCCTCGAGGGAAAACCGGGGTGCATCCTAACGACTCGATAAGACCTAAAGCCAGTAAACTACAAATCCTAATGCATCAAGTTCAAGACAATTTTGGGAGCTTTCTTTTTACTTTGCCTCTTAACGGTTTTGCACATGTTAAACACACGCAAAACCTACAAAAAACATTTTCTTTCACAAACACATGAAGATTTTGAAAGAAATGTGAAAATTTTAAAGCACTCGGCAAGCAAAAGAAGACAAGTCACCCAAGGATCATGGCAAGCAGATATATCAATGTTAAATGCGGCACACTAACATGACCCTAGCAGTACAAACAAAAGAAAATAAAACCAAAGGAAAAAGACTCGACTATGTACACACGTAAAACACCCCCCACACCTACTTCATGCATTGTCCTCAATGAATGCGAGCAAGATACTACATGAAGATATGCATGAAAAGGGAAACATCTCACCAACATGAAGTACAAAGGGACGTTCAGGGTCATGTTGATGGACACAAACCCAAATTCCCTCAAAACCTGTGTGAAGCTGAAGAAGGGAGATAAATACGTAAAGAGATTGGGCCCAAGTACACAAGGATTGGGGCCCACAACAATCGATGCTCACTAATGAGTCTTTTATTACACACTTTTTTTTCTGTTTTTTTGTTGTTGTTTTTTTGTTGTTTTTTTTACAAGATATATACGTCAACCAAGATATTCTCATAATCATTTGGTCAAGGAACATCAAATGAGAACATCAAGTTTTGAGGACCAGATACTTGCCGAGATGGGCAAACTTCACCGGTACTCTGAGGTGTCATGAGGGGTGAAAGGTTAAAGCAGAAAGGCTCGAACCCCTCATGATATTGGTCGGGTGTGGGCAACAAAGAATGAAGTTGTGTTGCCTCACTAGGGTTTAATTGCTCATCGAAGAAAACCCTCCAACCAATAGGCGGGTGCATCGGAATGAGTTCCTCAGGCTCATTCGAAGGATGCAGCAGACCTGCATCGCGAAGAATGGGGCTTCTCCCCAAGTCATCCAACAAAGACCTCCCACCATCATTTAGATCATCAAGCATAAGCTTGGTCAAAGGTGGGTCCTTGTTGGAGTCAATATGAAGCTCAAATGGCTCAATGGCCATAGGATCTGAGGTAGAGACACCTTCTGGTATAGGCATATGATGAGGTGTCTCACTCTCACTAGTACTCTCAACTGAATCATGCAACGAACACTTCCTTTGGACATTCATGTTCGAGGCCAGCTCACGCTGTTGAATTGCGAAGACAAGCAATGAGTTTTCGCTGGGCCCACGAACATTCTCAATGGGTTGCATTGGGGTTAGGGGTGTTCGTTGATTTTGTGGTGCTTTCTCCAATTGGCGGATGAGATTTAGATTTAAAGGTTCATCCATGGGTTCCTGTTGCATACCAGAGTTGAACACATGAAACTCGGCACTCATGTTACCGAATGAGAGCTTTATGAGACCATTTCTACAATTAATCAAGGCATTGGAGGTTGCCAGAAATGGTCTACCCAAAATCAAAGGTATTTGAGAGTGGATGTTCGCAACAGGATTGGTATCGAGGACAACAAAATCGACTGGAAATATAAAATCTCCAACTTTGATAAGCACATCCTCAATAATCCCCATGGGAATACGAATGGATCTATCCGCCAATTGGAGGGTGATCTTCGTTGGTTTCTATTCTCCCAAGTTCAACTGTTGATAAACAGAGAATGGGAGGAGGTTGACCGCTGAGCCTAAATCAAGCAAAACATTGCTAATTCTAGTGTCCCCTATCGTACACTGAATAGTAGGAAACCCAGGGTCCTTGTATTTTGTGTAGGTAGGATTGGACAAAAGTGAGCTGATATTTGCAGCCAAGAATGCTTTCTTAGGAACATTGGTCTTCTTCTTGGTTGTGCAGAGATCCTTCAACACTTTCGCATATTGAGGTATGTGTTGGATGACATTCAACAAGGGATGTTAACCTTTACTTGCTTAAATACCTCTAATATCTTGTCCATGTTGTCACTCTGCTTTTTGGTTAACCTACTTGGATAGGGAGCTTTTGGCAGGTAGGTTTTCTGCGGTGCCTGAGAAGAAAGAAGCATTGGTGTATTACCCTCACCCTCATCCTCTTCTTCACCACCATTCCCACTGAGGGGCTGCATAGATGGTGGTGGGTGTGGCAAGGAAATGTGATTGTCAACCTTTTTTCCATTCCTTAAGGTAATAATGGCATTGACATGGTGAACAGGTTCCTCCACATGGTTCACTTGCCTCCCCCGAGGTACCACATTCTCATTTTGCATGTGTTGTTGTTGGTACATACGGGGGTTAGCCTCAGGTTGGCTACGAAAAGACCCTCTCTCTTTTTCATGTACAGACTGAGCCAATTGGCCCATCTGAAGCTCTAGAGATTTGATGGTCTGCTGATTTGAAGTGAGAACTTGACTTGTGGATGACATAAAATTTTTCATAGAGTTCTCAAGTCCACGAGTCAAGTTCTCAAGCGAATTAAACCGGGTTTCGAAGTTGTTAGAATTTGGGAAACCTGGTTGGTTGGTGCTTGGAACTTGGGGTTGCTGATAAGATTGTGCATGCAGGGGAGGTTGGTGTGATTGGTAAGGTGGTCTAGAGGAGTTTGAAGGACCACCCAAGGCATTAGTGTCATTCCATGAAAAATTGGGGTGGTTCCTCCATCCAAGATTATAAGATGATGAGGATGGGTCATTCCTAGCTTTGTCATAGATGGCGTTGACACGCTCCATCTCAGGAGGAATGGACTCACACTCGCTTTCTACATGACCTACCCTACCACATGAATGACAGGGAACTGGACCAGATGTGGACATGTGAGGTGCACCTTGTTGGTTTTGGAGCTCAATCGAATCCATACGGCGCATTAAGGCCGCCATGCGTGCCTCGGTGGCCGTAGTGGTATCGATAGCAAATGCGGTAACTGATCTAGTCGAGTTTGCATTCGCGATCCTCGCTCCTATACTCGATGATGCAGGTGGTTCCCTCACACTCTCCCATTGCATGGTTTTCTCAGCAAGGTCTTCTAGGAAAGCCCATGCCTCCCTTTCATCCTTTCCCAAGAACTCTCCTTGACACATGGACTCAAGGAGCGTTCTGGAGGGGATGTGAAGACCCTACCCTCATACACAATCTGACAAAGACGCCACAACTCAATGCCATGGTAAGGGCACGAGGATAGTAGCTCTTTGAACCTCTCAAGATATGCATGAAATGGTTCGGTCTCATGTTGATAGAACGAATTGATTTCGTTCCTCAATTTTTGAGTCCGATGATTTGGGAAGTACTTCTTAAGGAAGGCAGATTGAAACTCATCCCAAGTACTAAAGGCATTCGCCTGGTTGCTATACAACCACTTCTTGGCGTCATCCTTTAGTGCAAAAGGAACGAGCCTAAGATGGATGGAGTCTGTGCTAAGTTGTTGCAGCTTGAACATAGCACAAACCTCCTCAAATTCCCTGAGAAAGATATAGGTGTCACCTTTCCCAGTGAAGCGAGGGAGCATGGAAATGAATTGAGGCTTAACCTCAAAATGGTTCCCATTAGCCTCTGGTAATACGATGCATGAGGGTAGAGCGGTACGGCTCGGGTAGCATCGATAACGAAGAGGTATGGGAACGATAACTGGAAGAACAGGTGGAGCAGGCGGGTCCAGCAACTGCTCCTCCTCACGGAAATTAGCAGCCATTGGACCCGAACTACGTGCGACACGAGAGGAGGAAGGCGTCGAGAAATCGATGACCGAAGCCGGATTGACAACGCTCCTCGTCAAACGACCACTCTCGTCTCGTGTCCACGAAAGCATGCACAAAGGTGCACACACACCAAAACGTATTGTTTTTGTTTTTTTTGTTTTTTTCAAAGAATGTACGTAGGGGAGAAGACATGGGGAACACAGGAGAGAAAGAATGACTCAGGAGAGAAAAGAAGAAGTCCTTATGCTACGGCGGATGGGTACAGGTAGAAGCACACAAGAAAACAAGGCTCAAGAAATCCTAAGGTCGCTATAGGTCCTTACAGCTAGACGACGCCTAACTGCGAGGTCACACGGCCTCAACATGCCTCACCTCCCTACAACGAGGACCACAAAGCCCAGCAAGTGAGCCAAGATCCGGGGATCTCGTCTCTCCTACTATCGACAAAGTGCGCAACGCCGATCAGGTCATGACGGTTGGGACCGGATCACTCTCCTAATGCGTCCAAGATCCTTAGGGCCAATGTCTACTTGATTTTAAAATTAGGCTCTTGATTAGTGTGGTTTTTGGGGCGAAGGAAAGGGTGATGAAATCCCCCACCTTATCTTTTACGGGACAGCCCCTCCTTAGTAGCATTTTGGAGTCCTAAATGTAGCAATCAACACTCCAAACAACGCTCAACTCACACTTGTTGCAATGCACTTCGTACTAACTAATGCATGTTCATACGAAATGCATGAATGAGAGTAGAAGGTGCGTACCTCACGCTAGCTCTCAGCAACAGAAAATAAAGCTAAGATAAAAGACAATCTAAGTACCTAAGTCACATACATGATGCATGGCCTAAACAAAAAGAATGCCTAATCTTTTGCATTGAGTTTTAGGGTCCAAGTTGCTTAAAGGAGGTTTGATTATTGATATGGGAAAAACTATAAGTCAAAATATGCCAAATTAAGTCCCAGACCACTATATCAGATAAAGTAAACAGACCAAAGAAATAAGAGAGCGAGCTGAGCTTACCAGACCTCCAATTGGCGGTCTCAGGCCGCTGATTGGCGGTCTACAGTGCCCAGCTTGCTTTAAAATTTCTCCAGGTGCTCCTCCTGACGACTCCAAGTCTCCTGAAATAAAGCAAAACTACAAAACAAAAATTAAATCCACTCGAATCGTCCAAACAAGAGTCTGGACAGGCACGTCCCCGGCAACGGCGCAAAAAACTTGTTGAACATTTTAATTAAACCGCAAGTGCACGGCCACGATGAAGCGGTGGCAAGTACGGGTCATCCTCAGGGAGGTGAGCAACCTCTTGTTTACACGAAATAAAGTGGTGAAAAAATGGAGAAGAGAGTTGGTTACGCTACTCTACACTAAACTACTCTAAGAAGTTTGAAATGCGAACGAAAGAAACAAACAATGAAATGACAACTAAGCTAAGAACAAAAGAAGAATGCTGGAATACAGAAATGGGAAAACCCCTAAGGGGTGGAGTGAGTGCACACATGCAAAGAGGTGGGTGTAGAATACATTCTTTAATCACATGAAGGTGGTGTTTATCAAGCATAGGAAGTGTCTAAATGTTATGGCAAAACCTATCAATCTATTCACCAACTTAGTTGATTAACATTTACATATGCAAGTTGTTTATTTCAGAACCTAAACAAGCATGAGAGGTCTCTAATCATTTTGGCAAAACTCATCAAGTTATAAATTCTATCCTAAACAAGCAAGCATACATTCATGTTTTATCAACACATCAAAAATAAAGCATTCATCCCATTCTCTAATGCATGTATGTACATCTACTCCACCCCCCAAAGGGGATGGAACTACTCACTAAGCATTACACTAATTATTAAACTAAGCAAAGAAAGCATATTGAAACTAAGCTAGAAATAAAAGACGATTAAACTAAAACATGCACAAACAATAAAAGAAGCATAAACAAACAATGAAAGAAGCACAAAACTTTATTGATAAAATGACTCACATTAAAAGTAGCATCCTCCTACTTTAGAGTGTGCTTCAAGGCCTCACTTCTAGTAGGAAGAATAGCCACTTAAAATATGGAGTGATCACAATAGGAGGTGAAGAGTTCTATTTATAGGCATGGAAAAAGCTAATCCGGGACAATCCCCCGATGTGGGACTAAACCAACACCAAAAATAGCCTCAACGAACATTAATACAAGTCCAGGACAAATCTTGGCGGATCTGGACTAATCCAGACCGCCAATTGGCGGACCAAAATGTCCGGATCCAGTTGAGTTTTATTGTGGGCTTTTCTTTGTGCTTTTGGTGGTCTTTATGCATCTACTTCGTTTGTTGGAGCTACGACCCGAATCCAATTGCTAAAATACTCCCCATGATGGTGTGAAGTATTCTGTTTTGCTCTTAGGTCCCTCTGTCTTGCGTTCAGGTCCTTCTCCCTTGCATCTTGGTCCTCAGATCTCACAATCCAGTCCTTTTTCCCAGCTTTTGGGTCCTTTTATGTTTCATCTCTTCAAACCTATTTATTCCTGAAAACTAAACATAAAACTCGTGACATAGCATTGTTTAGGTGAATGATAATGGATATAAGATACAAATATGAGCATGAAATGATGTCAATCAATGCTTAATTACACAAAGTTCCAAAGACTCAAACAAATGCAAATTACATGTCTTCAATAGAGCTTGATTACATGTCTCGACTTCAATCCTTTCTTTCTTGAGTCTTGATCACCTGTAGAGCTTAGCACAAAGCAATATATATGCAATGCAACATGTGTGCTACTCTACATGATTACAATTAAGATTAGGTTGATTAAATCATCAAAACATAGATTAAGGCCAAAAAGTCAACACTTCCGTCCATTTGAGCTCAGATTGGACTTAAGACCACGAGAAATCTTGTTGAAAAAAATGCTCGTATCTAGTTTAACTTCAAAATTCTCACAATGCATGACAAGTGTTGAATGGTCAATTTGGAAGACAAGGGTTAACATGAAAAACAAATATAAATCAAGATTTGCTTGCCAAAAGGGAACTAGAAAGACCATATCAAGATACGGCTGATCATTTCGTTACTTTTGTACGACATTGTTTTTATCATTCTGTCGAGCGGAACGAGGCCCTTGCGGTAAGAAAATTACTTATTATCAAATTTTATTCTTTTTTAAATGTCCAATAATCTAATTGTTGAACCCTTTTATTTCTTAGATAGCTTTTCCAGAAATAGAACATATGGAAAAACACTTCAGAGATGTTTGCCCTTTACTTTTTGTTCATATATACAATAATACTCTTCAAAAAATTGGTAATGAATATACATTTACTATTCACTTTTATGGTAGTTGTCATCCCACAATTTTAATCACTATGTTTTCTTATTTTCAGCGTACCCAAGGTGAGCACCATTTACTCGATGGTCGATGTTGACCTCCAAAATTTTCAGGACAATTCTCTTTCAGTCATTTATTTTTGAAATTGGTTGTTTTTGGTTATTTCTCACATAGAATTTTAAAGTGGTGTTGTACCACATTGTTTTTTGCTGATTGCTTGAGACCCTCATTTTGCTCCATTATGTGGTTGTTGGTACATCACTAGCTTTGCTTATTTTGTTTGAGAAACTTTCTTGGTTGCATCCCCTTTGTTACAATGTTAGTTGGCTTTTACGTTTGATATCATTGAATACGTACTTCCTTCCATTTGAGCTCATATCCACTTAAGACCACGAGAAATCTTGTTGAACTTGACTCGAAAAACGCTTGACTCTAGTTTAACTTGAAAATTCTCACAATACGTGACAAGTATTGATTGGTAAATTTGGAACACAATGGTTCACTTGGCAAAAAAATTCAAGATTTTCTTACCCAAAGGGAACTAGATAGACCATATCAAGCCAAGGCTAATCATTTCGTTACTTTTGTACGACATTGTTTTTATCATTTTGGCGAGCGGACCGAGACCATTAGGGTAAGAAAATTACTTGCTATCAAATTTTATTCTTTTTTAAATGTCCAATAATCTTATTGTTGAACCTTTTATTGCTCAGATAGTTTTTCCAGAAATAGAAGTTATGGATAAACAGTTCAGAGATGTTTGTCCTTTACTTTTCTTTGATATATACAATACTTTTCAACAATTCGGTAAGGAATATACATTTTCTCTTCACTTTTATGGTATCTATGTTGTCCTACCAATTGAATCACTATGTTTTCTTATTTTCAGCGTAGCCAAGGTGAGCACCAGTTTCTCGATGGTCGAGCTGACTTCCAAAATTTTCAGGACAATTCTCCTTTAGTCATTTATTTTTTACGCAAGTGGTTTTTTGTTGTTGCTCACATAGGATTTTAAAGTGGAGTTATCCCACATTGTTCTTTTGCTGATTGTTTGAGACTCACATTAAGCTCCATTATGTGGTTCTTGTTACATCGCTAGCTTTGTTTCTTTTGAATGAGAAAATTCCTTGGTTGTATCACTTTTGTTACAATGTCAGTTTGCCTTGACATTTGATCTCGTTGAATACGTCCTTCCATTCGTTTGAGTTTAGATTGTACTTCAGAGCACGAGAAATCTTGTTCAACAGTACGTTGGCATATCTTTTGAGTTTATTGGCCCAATGTAGGGCGGTCAACTTTGGCTCGGCTCGATAGCTCGACTCGAACTCGACTCAAAAAATGCTCGACTCTAATTTAACTTGAAATTTTTCACAATGCATGAAAAGTATTGATTTGTCAATTTGGAACACAAGGATTCAAATGGAAAACAAATAAATCAAGATTTGCTTACCCAAAGTGAACTAGAAAGAGCATATCAAGATAAGGCTAATCATTTCGTTACTCTTGCACGACATTATTTTTATCATTTTGGCAAGCAGACTGAGGCCATGGTGGTAAGAAAATTACTTATTATGAAATTTTATTGTTTTTTAAATGTCCAATAATCTAATTGTTGAACCCTTTTATTTCTCAGATAGTTTTTCCAAAAATAGAAGTTTTGAAAAACAGTTCAGAGATGTTTGCCAATTAATTTTTGGTTCGTATATACAATACTCCTCCAAAAATCGGTAAGGAATATACATTTACTCTTCACTTTTGTGGTAGCTATGTTATCCTACCAATTTAATCACTATGTTTTCTTATTTTCAGCATAGCCAAAGTGAACACCATTTACTCAATGGTCGATGCTGACTTCACTTTTGAAACTAGTTGTTTTTTGTTGTTGCTCACATAAATTTTTTCAAGTGGTGTTATACCACACTTTTGCTGATTCTTATACCACATTGTTCTTTTGCTCCATTATGTGGTTCTTGTCACATCACTAGCTTACTTTATTTTGTTTGAGAAACTTACTTGGTTGCATCACCTTTGTTACATTGTCAGTTTGCCTTTACGTTTGATCTGATTGAATACGTCCTTCCGTCCATTTGAGCTAAGATGGAACTTAAAACCACAAGAAATCTTGTTGAAAAAAACGCTTGTATCTTGTTTAACTTGAAAATTCTCATAATGCATGACAAGTATTGATTGGTCAATTTGGAATACAAGGGTTCGCATGGAAAACAAATATAAATCCAGATTTGCTTACCCAAAGGGGAACTAGAAAGACCATATCAAGATACGACTGATCATTTCGTTACTTTTGTACAACATTGTTTTTATCATTTTGTCGAGCAAATCGAGGAAATTGCGGTAAGAAAATTAAGTATTATCAAATTTTATACTTTTTTTAATGTCCAATAATTTATTTGTTGAACCCTTTTATTTCTCGGATAGTTTTTCTAGAAATAGATGTTATCAAAAAACACTTCAGAGATGTTTGCCCTTTACTCTTTGTTCGTATATACAATACTCTTCGAAAAATTGGTAAGGAATATACATTTACTCTTCACTTTTATGGTAGCTATCTCATCCAACAAATTTAATCACCACGTTTTCTTTTTTTTCAGCGTTGCCAAGGTGAGCACCATTTACTCGATGGTCGATGCTGACTTCAAAAAATTTCAGGACTGTTCTCTTTTAGTCATTTATTTTTGAAACTGGTTGTTTTTTGTTGTTGCTCACATAGGATTTTTAAAGTGGTGTTATACCGCATTGTTATTTTGCTGATTGTTTGAGATTCTCATTTTGCTTCATTATGTGGTTCTTGTAACATCGGTAGCTTTATTTTTTCTGTTTGAAAAAATTCCTTGGTTGCATCACATTTGTTAAAATGTCAGTTTGCTTTTATGTTTGATCTTGTGGAATACGTTCTTCCGTCCATTTGAGATCAGATTGGACATCAGACCACGACAAATCTTGTTGAATAGTACCTTCGCATATCTTTTGAGTTTATTGGCTCAAAGTAGGGTTGTCAACTTTGGCTCGGCTTGATAGCTCGACTTGATAGCTCGACTCGAACTTTACTCAAAAAACACTGAACTCTAGTTTAACTTGCAAATTCTCACAATGCATGACAAGTATTGATTGGTCAATTTGGGTGGGACACAAGGGTTAACTTGGAAAACAAATACAATCAAGATTTGCTTACCCAAAGGAAAACAGATAGACTATATCAAGATAAGGCTGATCATTTTACTGCTTTTGTACGACATTGTTTTTATCATTTTGGCGAGCAGACCGAAGCTATTGCGGTAAGAAAATTACTTATTATCAAATTTTATTCTTTTTTAAATGTCCAATAGTCTAATTGTTGAACCTTTTCTTTCTCAGATAGTTTTTCCAGAAATTGAAGTTATGGAAAACACTTCATAGATGTTTTCCCTTCACTTTTTGTTCATATATACAATACTCTTCAAAAAATTGGTAAGGAATATACATTTACCCTTCACTTTTATGGTAGCTATGTTATCCTACCAATTTAATCACTATGTTCTCTTATTTTGAACGTAGCCAAGGTGAGCATCATATACTCGATGGTTGGTGCTGACTTCCAAAATTTTCAGGACAATTCTCTTTTAGTTATTTATTGTTGATACTGGTTATTTTTTGTTGTTGCTGACATAGAAATTTAAAGTGGTGTTATACGACATTGGTCTTTTGCTGATTGTTTGAGACTCTCATATTGCTCCATTATGTGGTTCTTGTTACATCGTTAGCGTTGTTTATTTTGTTTGAGAAAATTCCTTGGTTTCATCACCTTTGTTACGATGTCAGTTTGCCTTTACGTTTGATATCGTTGAATACATCCTTTCGTCCATTTGAGCTCAGATTGGACTTCAGACCACGAGAAATCTTGTTGAACAGTACCTTGGCATATATTTTGAGTTTATTGGCCCAAACCCATAGCGATTGCAAATATTTAGCATTGTGAATGGTCTTTTATTAGATTCTCCATGTCAGATCGGATGCAAGTGAATCCATGTTAATATTGATGTCTCAGAGTATTCCATATACGATGTTAACTGTCTTACCAGATCGTGGCCAAATGTAGGAAGTTATACCAAGTTAACTATCTTTCAAGAGCTCCAATATCCAATTTACATTTTCGTTTCAAAATATCACTTATTGTTTACTTAATGGGGGTAGCAAGTATAGTGTTGTGTGGTGAATGAAATTCAATGACGTCTAGCTTCAGGTGAAACAAGCCGCAACCCCTCTTGTTGCACGGTTAATGTACGTACATAGCCCAAACATTGTTGCGAAGATAAGTATGTATATAGAAAAATATTAAGTGCACCAAATGATATTGTCAATTACTATACTGCCATCTACACAAGTCACTGGCACACTGCCATCTAAACACACATATATATATATTATATTGAAAATTTATAATGGATACATATCAACTCTTATGGCTTTGTCTCCAAGAACTGTTTTGCAAAATCAAAATTTGACATTGTATAAGTATATTTTATAGGAATCATACTACAGTTTTCCATATGAATATGCCAAACCTCAAAATTCTAAAATGAGATTTTTGCTTGGGTGCACTTTCAAAAGTGTCTTATTGGACCTTTGCACAATAATTTGTTATTGACCTTCTACACTTGCAAAATCTAATAATTGCTTTGGTGCACTTCCACCATAACGCCGTTAACGTCTGTTAGGTAATTTTATTCTAAAACTCTCCTACTTCCACGAAATCACCCCTTCTCAAAACTAATTGGTTTAGTACACTTGTTAACTCAACTAATTGGTCTAATAGACATGGTTATATGTTGGTCGCATGTTTTTTTATTGGAGATGAGTAAAATATGGTAAAATATTTGAAAAGTTTGCACACACACCTAAACAGAACTATCATATTATATTTACATCCGTAAATTTACTTGTTAAGTTAAACTAAACATACCCCCACAAGTAAACTCGTGTAAGCTAACAATTTTCAAAAAAATTAAAAAGATATTCCTACGCTTTTTATATTTTTATAAGTCGTTCTTGGTATGCAAAAATCCCACAATAAATCTCAATAAATCACTCAAATTATTATCAAACCATCATGGATTTCACAAAATCACACATATACATTCATTGAAAATATACATTCAACCCCCATCTCTAACATCCAACCATCACAAAGTAACAATCACATTACAACCCAAAATCACACATATACATTCATTGAAAATATACATGGATTCCAAACATAGGATTCAAACCCAAAATCACACTACATATTCGGATTTGAAAGTAAGGGTTCAAACTCCAACAAGAAAACCCTTCAACAACACAACAATAAGAATCAGTATGGCCTCACGTTACTCCCACACACTGACTTAAACACTCGAAACACCGTCAAGGCGAAAACGAACCTAACGAAAGCCAAAATCAAAGTGCACCAAGACAGGACAACCCTCACCGGCATTTCCTCGAACACCTTATGCACATCATTCAAAAACTAAATCTTTCCATACACATGAAGAGGCCAATTGCTCACAAGAACGTCTGAATTGAGCTCGAGCTGGAGGTATTGCCCACAAGAATGTCTGAATTGAAACCAAATCATTCAAAACCAATGTCTGAATTGACCTACAACCTCCCCCCCCATCCTCATCCTTTTTCTCCACCTCCAATTCCTCACCATCAACCCTACAACAATCCATAACCGTAAACTCCCTAAACGGGTGGAGCAGAGACGCATTGGCATGAGAGGTCAGGGAGACAGGGTCGAGGAGGAAGCAGAGGTGGTAGAGGGTGAGAGTGGAGAGGGAGGAGTGGTGAGGGACAAGGGAGGGGAGGAGGAGAGGGGAGGCGGAGGGAGAGGAAGCAGCGGGAGACAAGGGAGAATGGAGATTGATGGGGAGGACGATGGTGGGAGGCAACAGAGGAGTTTGAACCATTTTTAACATTTGAGAGTTTCGGAGGAGACGAAGATTTCATGCAAGTAGGAGGGTTTTAATATAAAATTACCTAAATGACGTTATAATGGTCATTAAAGGTGTTAGTTGGTAGTGTACCAAAGCAATTATTCGATTTTGCAAGTGTACAAGGCCAATAAAAAATATACATGTTCAAAGTTCCAATAAGACACTTTTGGAAGTGCACCCAAACAAAAATCCCATTCTAAAATAGTCATAAATTTTGTCTTGATATTATAAAATAGCTCTCCATTGTAGCAAGGTGAAAGGACAGATAGTCGTCTCCAAATATTAACTCTAAACGTTTAAGAGAAAAAATCGTCCACCGTTTAAGGCACGACATTTTACATGTTTTTCAATTTCTCTGAAAATATGTTGTTTTCGTGAAATACCTTCCCAAATAACAGATGTAAAAATCCGAAATTGTTAAGTGCCAAAATTGTAACATGTATTACTAGGCATCCAAAGAGTGTCTATCCAAATAGATAAGGATATGACCTTACAACATACGATACAATGTATAGCACAAGATTTAGAAGAATATGATTGTGCAATTTAACATTGCTCACAATACCTCTAGAGCATTGATTAGTAGCATATAATGCATCATATTCATGCTATATATCCTTAATTTTACCTCAATATTGTGCTACTCGAGTGTTTGTTTTTATATTTCAGGTATTAGATAATAAAGAAGAGAAGGGAAGAGAAAAAGACTGAAACGTAAGAAGAAAGGACTTAAATGAGGCAAAATGGACCTCTCGGTCATACACAAGGACCCATCTGCCAGAGGGGAGGACATCGACGTAAACCCGAAAGGACTAAATAGCAAACCGAGAAACTCCGCACCATTATAAGGAGTATTATGAGAATTAGATTTGGGACTAGACTCCAATAACAGATCCGAGTGCACCCCACATGATTAATTGAAGCAGTAAAGAAGATATGAAAAAATAGGTTCGATCCGAGATAAAGTGACCGCCAAGTAGCGGTCGTTTTTTTCTCCGCATACTACCTGGTTTCTTGTGGATATGGGTTATATTATTATGTATATTTTGAGAATGTTTCATTAGTCCCACATCGGGTGATTGTCCCCGGTTAACTTTTTCTATGACTATAAATAGAACTCTTCCTCCTCCTTTGTATTTACTACGTGCTTGGTGGCAATCTCTCTACTTGGAGTAAGCCTTGGAGCAAAGCTCAAGGTGGAGAAGAATGCTACTTGTAATGTGAGTCATGTAAATAAAATAATTCTTCATAATTTGTTTTAATGTTGTCTTTGTTTTAATGCCTGCATGTTTAGCTTGTTTCTTTTCTTTATCGTAGTATAATTAGAATGTCTCCTTTTCTTAATGTAGTTTATATTTTAATGAGTAGTGAGTAGTTCCATCCCCCTTTGGGAGGGTAGAGAGGATGTTTACCTGCAAAGAATGGAAATGAATGCTTTATTTTGAAATGTGTTGATAAATGTGAATGTATGCTTGCTTGTTTAGAGTAGAACACTTCACTTGATGGGTTTCGCCACAACTATTAGACACCTCCCATGGTTGTTTAGGTTCTGAAATAATCAACTTGTGTATGAGAATGTCAATACACTAGGTTAGTCATTGGATTGATAGGTTTTGCCATATCCATTAGACACTTCTTATGCATGAAAACACAACCTACATTTGTGCCCATTGAATGCATTCTTCCCATCTTATTGCATGTGTACACTCACTGCACCCCTTAGTGGTGTCTCTTCTTGATTTCCAGCCTAGTTATTAAGCTCTCTTAGTTTAGTTCAATCCATCTTATTGTTGAACCTTGATTTCTTTTTGTAAGTTCTTAACATCAATCAATCAATTTATCCCCAGCGGTTAGAAAACATTACGAGCTTATAAGTAGAGGAACAAACACATTGTTTAGATAACTCTCCCATTCCTTATTGTCTCATACACTAGAGAGAAGTATCCCAATCCTCAAAACTCCAAAACATACACTCCAAGCCTAAACATCCACATCTTTGATCAATTCCACATTATACTCAAAGTGTGCTCAAGCTAGAGAGTGTTGTTCCACTCATGTTCTTTTGGTTCAATAGAGTATAAACTCCGGTGAAAGCCCGAAGCATCCTTCTCGGATTGTGAGAAGATGATTCCAAGCTAGGCGAGGGTTGTTCGCTAGTTTGAAGATTGTAAAGGTGTTGTCTCCCGACCCGGAATGGGTAGCGGATAGTAATGTCATGAGCAGAGCTTGCAAGAGAGGACGTAGGCCGGTGGCCGAACATCTGTAAAATCTCTAGTGTTCATTTGTGGTTTACTTGTTTCTTACCTACTTGTTTAAATTGTTTCCGCTGCACATCTTGTTTGTTTAAGTAGGGGGTAAGCGTAAATTTGATTAGATAATTAGGAGCCATTATGATCCTACATTAGGTATTAGAGCATAGGCTCTAATTTTCATATACTTAATCATATTTTAGCATGACATCAACTTCATCTAATAATGTAGGACTTTGCTGTAGGATTTTGTGTCCCTATGTGTGTGTATATTTTAAATATTTTATACATGCATACAAGATCGACATTCTTATTTTCAGTAATTTTATGTACATTATTTTTTGTTTATTCTAATATCGTGCAAATCTACATATATTCAAATAAAAAAAGAAGAGAGGATCATACCCAAAGGTTCTCTGTTAACATTTACGAAGATCTGGAGTTCCATTGCCCGTTGAATCACTCACCGATTTGCCTCCGAGTGTTCACCAAACTCTAAACAAAATTTAGGAGAAATGAGCTAGCCAATCAATCTCTAATTAAGATAAGAATCTAGATAATAACCCCTCTAAAGCTCCATGAGATTTAATCTCCAAAATCTTGAAACAATTAAGAAAAATTCGGATGGATTAGTGGAGAGGTTAGGGAGACAGATAATTTTGCATTCATATATGAAACAAGCAGGTGAGAGGACTTATTTATAGCCTCCCAAATCACCCACATGATGAACTATTCTCTAGCCATGATCTTTTGCTATTCTCTCCCTTAAACCAAACACAATTTGCCACATAATCATTCCACAAAATGTTTCACCACAGCAAGAATCAATCTAGCACATGATCTAAATTATTCTCTTAATAATTCTGGCAAAACCGTATCGAACGGTCGATCGAAACTAAGTAACGGGTCGACCGATTGTTAGTAAAACGTGATTCCGATTGGACAACGAAATCCTTCAGTCGACCCATCACACGCTACCAAAGCTATTGTGATTTTCCAGTCGAACAGAACAAACAAACGGTCAACCGATTCAACACCAGAATCGGGTACTGCGAGTTTTTGGTCGGACTGAGTCATAAGTCGTTCGATCGATTACCCCTAAGAAAAAAATTTGGAAGTTCCTAGAAGTTTTTGGTCGAACCACGACTTGCTACCGGTCGACCAATTATTCAAGGAGAGAGCTTCTGGAGTATTTCGGTCGACCGACACATATTATCCGGTCGACCATTCGCACACGTAACAACTACTGTGGAAGTTCGGTTGACCGTTCTCTGATTCTTGCCTTTATCAAATTTTGGATTTATCTCCAACAAAATTTGATCTTTTAGGGTTTAAGCAAATTCATATCTTATGTAATATATTATCCTATATAATGTTGAATCAATTAGATGCCATAATCCTTATATGAATTTATTCATGATTCTAATTATGTCAATTTTCGTGACATATTTATTTTATTGATTCACCACATCTGTCCCTTTTCACATGAAACCCGACACATCGTATGAACTCAAAATCATGCATCTTCTTTCCAAGTTTTGTGGTGTGACCTATAGGAGGATCCAAGCTAAATTGGGAGTGATATTAAACACTCAATATCTCAAACTATAAGCAGTATCTAGCTACACATTATAGTTACTCAATTAGCATAGATGTCTTGTTCCACTGTTGGAAAATAAGGTTTTTACGTCGGGTTTTTTGACCATATCACGTCGGTTTTACTGTTCAAGGAGACGTAATAGTGAAGATGATACCAAGTCGGTCGGAAAACCGACGTGAAATATCTATATTTCACACTAATTTTCCTCTAACCGACGTGTAATCTTGGATATTTCACGTAATTATAGGAGAGATAGTACGTCGGTTATCCAAAAATCAACGTGAAATATCCAGATTTGACGTCGGTTTTCAGAAAACGAACGTAATATCTTGTATATTTGACGTCGGTTTTTGGATGACCGACGTGATATCTCCCTGTTTTTCAAAAAAAAATTTAAATGGAATTGTTCTAATAATTTTTCCTCCAATAAATAAATTGGAGAAGTTACCAAAGACACATTTGGAACAAAACAACAAACTAAAATAAGAAAAGTGAGGGAACACAAACCTGGAATCCTCTTGGAGAACTTGTCCCACCAAACAGAACCAACCTGAGGCTGAAACAAATTTCTCCACATCTACAACAAGCATATTGGGCTGAAATGATTGGCTATTTGATTGGATGCAGAGAATGATACATGGAAGTGAAAGAAGAATTAGAAAAGTCAAAACACCTATGGTGCAATGTAGTTAGGAGTTCCACAAGTAGCCGATTCCCAGTCCCTGCATGGCACGACAACGACTTAAAGAAGCATGACATGAGATGGAAGTTGTAAGTAGGTGAGAGAAAGAGAGCATGAGATGGAAGTTGGTAACTGGTTCTTGAAAAGCACTAAGACCAAAATCAGAAAACTTAATGTTTCCATGGGAATTAAGAAGGTTTTCGCACTTCAGATCGCAATTGTGGATGACCTTGCGGTGGATGTAGGTGATGATGTCTATTTGGTGGTGGAAGTAAGTACGGGCTTGGTCTTCGGTGATCTTTCTTCCTTTGTGGACGATCTTGTCGAAGAGCTTGCCTCCGGTGACGATCTCGAGGATGATGTAGATCATGGTGCGGGTAGCGATGACCTCGTGGAGGCAGACAACGTTGGGATGCCTGACGAGCTTCATGATGGAAATCTCCCTCTTGATATGGTCAGCCATGGAGTGGTTGACGATGGTGGCCTTGTCCAGGATCTTTGATTGACATCATATCATGCATATATGTGTGTCTTATATCCATTATCTTGAGCCTAAACAATGCTATGTAACGAGTTTTTCGTTTGAGTTTTAGGAATAAACAAGATTGAGGAGAAGGGGCATAAAAGGACTTAGAAGCAAGGAAAAGGACTGAGTTGCAAGACTTGAGGACTGAGATGCAAGAGGGAAGGACCCGGATGAAAGCCTAAAGGACCAATGAGCAAATCAGGAAACTCCACACCATCATGAGGAGTATTTTGGCAATTAAATCTGGGCCCAACCATAAACAACCCAATTGGGTTGATCAAACACCAAGAAATCAATCCAGAACCGAGCCACCAAAATCCAGACTCGCTCCAACACTTATAGTGCGCCAATTAGCGGTCCATTTGGATCCAAACCTGATAACACTTGGCTGGGTGTTGTATTAGCATGTATTTAGTCCATTTATGGTATGCGTTTAGTCCCATACTGGGGGATTGTCCCGGATTACCTTTTTCTATGGCTATAAATAGAACTCCTCCTCCATTGTATTCTACCCATTGCTTGGTGGCATTCTCTCTACTTGGAGTAATCCTTGAAGGAAACTCAAGGTGGAGAAGAGTCCTACCTTCAATGTGAGTCATTTTAATAAAATAATTGTTCTTATTTTCTTTTTGTCTTTTAATTCTTGTATGCTTCTTTAGTTTTATTTTCCTTTCAATTAGCTTCTTTAATATTCCTTTCTTGCTTAGTTTAATTTCCTTTCAGTACAATGTTTCATTTTGTCAATGTAGTTAGTGTAATGATTAGTGAGTGGTTCCATCCCCATTTGGAGGGTGGAGAAATGTGTGATACGGTCATGTGGTGTATTAGGTGTGTGTTATCTTAATCTTGAGCCTTATATGATTTCCATAACCATCAAATGGGATTTCACTGTTGTCTTTGATATGCTAATGCTCTTGAATGAAGTTTAGTTTATGCTTAGATTAGTGGACCTATTATATGGGGAATGATAACGTTAGGATATGGATGGAATTAATGAAGGAAACATGATTTGTAGTTGCATGTACTCTTGTTGCATTTACCTTGGTTAATGCCTTGTATGTTTTAATGATAATGTGCTATCTTATTTCATGTGGCATAGTAGGGTCTAGTCTTTATACATGAGTTCATTTAGCTTCATTCCAATTATTGTCTTGTATATTTTAATGATATTGTGTTATCTTAATTCATGTGGAGTGATTGACATCATTTCATGCTCATATCTGGGAAAAAGGACTGAATTGTGAGATCTAGGGACCAAGATGCAAGGAAGAAGGACCTGATTGCAAGACAGAATGACCTAAGAGCAAAACAGAATACTCCACACCATCATGGGGAGTATTTTACCAATTCGATTAGGGTCGGAGCTCCAACAAGTCAAGTAACCGCATCAAAGACCAACAATACCAGAACGAAAAGCCCACAACAAAAATGAGCAGGATCTGAACCATATAGACCGCTAATTGGCGGTCCATTTTGGCCCAAATCCGCTCAAATTTCCCCAGCACATGTATTAGAGGATGTTTAGGCTATTTTTGGTATCTGTTTAGTCCCACATCGGGGATTGTCCCAGATTAGCTTTTTCCATGCCTATAAATAGAACTCTTCACCTCCTATTGTAATCACTCCAAATTTTAAGTGGCTATTCTTCCTACTAGAAGTGAGGCCTTGAAGCACACACTAAAGTAGGAGGATGCTACTTTTAATGTGAGTCATTTTATCAATAAAGTTTTGTGTTTCTTTCATTGTTTGTTTATGCTTCTTTTATTGTTTGTGCATGTTTTAGTTTAATCGTCTTTTACTTCTAGCTTAGTTTTAATATGCTTTCTTTGCTTAGTTTAATAATTAGTATAATGCTTAGTGAGTAGTTCGATCCCCTTTGGGGGTGGAGTAGATGTACATACATGCATTAGAGAATGGGATGAATGCTTTATTTTTGATGTGTTGATAAAACATGAATGTATGCTTGCTTGTTTAGGATAGAATTTATAACTTGATGAGTTTTGCCAAAATGATTAGACACCTCTCATGCTTGTTTAGGTTCTGAAATAAACAACTTGCATATGTAAATGTTAATCAACTAAGTTGGTGAATAGATTGATAGGTTTTGCCATAACATTTAGACACTTCCTATGCTTGATAAACACCACCTTCATGTGATTAAAGAATGTATTCTACACCCACCTCTTTGCATGTGTGCACTCACTCCACCCCTTAGGGGTTTTCCCATTTCTGTATTCCAGCATTCTTCTTTTGTTCTTAGCTTAGTTGTCATTTCATTGTTTGTTTCTTTCGTTCGCATTTCATACTTCTTAGAGTTGTTTAGTGTAGAGTAGCGTAACCAACTCTCTTCTCCAATTTTTCGCCACTTGATTTCGTGCAAACAAGAGGCTGCTCACCTCCCTGAGGACGACCCGTACTTGCCACCGCTTCATCGCGGCCGTGCACTTGCGGTTTAAATAAAACTATCAACAAGTTTTTGGCGCCGTTGCCGGGGAGGTGCCAGTCCAGACTCTTGTTTGGACGATTCGAGTGGATTTAATTTTTGTTTTGTAGTTTTGCTTTGTTTCAGGAGACTTGGAGTCGTCAGGAGGAGCACCTGGAGAAATTTTGAAGTAAGCTGGGCACTGTAGACCGCCAATCAGCGGCCTGAGACCGCCCATTGGCGGTCTGGTAAGCTCAACTCGCTCTCGTATTTCTTTGGTTGGTTTTCATAATTGATGTAGTGGTCTGGGATTTAATTTGGCATGTTTTGACTTATAGTGTGTTCCCAGATCCATAATCAACCTCCTTTAAGCAACTTGGACCCTAACACTCAAAGCAAAAGATTAGGCATTCTTTTTGTTTAGGCCATGCATCATGTATGTGACTTAGGCACTTAGATTGTCTTTTATCTTAGCTTTATTTTTTGTTGCTGACAGCTGGCGTGAGGTACGCATCTTCTACTCTCATTCATGCATTTCGTATGAACATGCATTAGTTAGTAGGAAGTGCATTGCAACAAGTGTGAGTTGAGCGTTGTTTGGAGTGTTGATTGCTAGATTTAGGACTCCAAAACGCTACTAAGGAGGGGCTATCCCGTAAAAGATAAGGTGGGGGATTTCATCACCCTTTCCTTCGCCCCAAAAACCACACTAATCAAGAGCCTAATTTTAAATCAAGTAGACATTGGCCCTAAGGATCTTGGACGCATTAGGAGAGTGATCCGGTCCCGACCGTCATGACCTGATCGGCGTTGCCCACTTTGTCGATAGTAGGAGAGACGAGATCCCCGGATCTTGGCTCACTTGCTAGGCTTTGTGGTCCTCGTTGTAGGGAGCTGAGGCGTGTTGAGGCCGTGTGACCTCGCAGTTAGGTGTCGTCTAGCTGTAAGGACCTATAGCGACCTTAGGATTGCTTGAGCCTTGTTTGCTTGTGTGCTTCTACCTGTACCCATCCGTCGTAGCATAAGGACTTCTTCCTTTCTCTCCTGAGTCATTCCTTCTCTCCTGTGTTCCCCCGTCTTCTCCCCTACGTACATTCTTTGAAAAAAAAAGAAAAAAAAAGAGTTGTGGTTTTTGTGTGCACCTTTGTGCATGCTTTCGTGGACACGAGACGAGAGTGGTCGTTTGACGAGGAGCTTTGTCAATCCGGCTTTGGTCATCGATTTCTCGACACCTTCCTCCTCTCGTGTCGCACGTAGTTCGGGTCCAATGGCTGCTAATTTCCGTGAGGAGGAGCAGTTGCTGGACCCGCCTGTTCCACCTGTGCTTCCAGTTGTCGTTCCCATACCTCTTCGTGATCGATGCTACCCGAGCCGTACCGCTCTACCCTCATGCATCGTATTAGCAGAGGCTAATGGGAACCATTTTGAGGTTAAGCCTCAATTCATTTCCATGCTCCCTCATTTCACTGGGAAAGGTGACCCCTATATCTTTCTCCGGGAATTTGAGGAGGTCTGTGCTATGTTCAAGCTGCAACAACTTAGCACAGACTCCATCCATCTTAGGCTCGTTCCTTTTGCACTAAAGGATGACGCCAAGAAGTGGTTGTACAGCAACCATGCGAATTACTTTAGGACTTGGGATGAGTTTCAATCTGCATTCCTCAAGAAGTACTTTCCTAATCATCGGACTCAAAAATTGAGGAACGAAATCAATTCGTTCTATCAACATGAGACTGAACCATTTCATGCATATCTTGAGAGGTTCAAAGAGCTACTATCCTCGTGCCCTCACCATGGCATTGAGTTGTGGCGTCTTTGTCAGATTGTGTATGAGGGTCTTCACATCCCGTCCAGAACGCTCCTTGAGTCCATGTGTCAAGGAGAGTTCTTGGGAAAGGATGAAAGGGAGGCATGGGCCTTCCTAGAAGACCTCTCTGAGAAAACCATGCAGTGGGAGAGTGTGAGGGAACCACCTGCATCATCTAGTATAGGAGCGAGGATCGCGAATGCAAACTCGACTAGATCAGTTACCGCATTTACTATGGATACCACTACGGCCACCGAGGCACGCATGGCGGCCTTAATGCGCCGTATGGATTCAATTGAGCTCCAAAACCGACAAAGTGCACCTCACATGTCCACATCTGGTCCAGTTCCTTGTCATTCATGTGGTAGGATAGGTCATGTAGAGAACGAGTGTGAGTCCATTCCTCCTGAGATGGAGCGTGTCAACGCCATCTATGACAGAGCTAGGAATGACCCATACTCATCATCTTATAACCCTGGATGGAGGAACCACCCCAATTTTTCATGGAAGCAAAATAATGCCCCGGGTGGTCCTTCAAACTCCTCTAGACCACCTTACCAATCACACCAAGCTCCCATGCATGCACATTCCTATCAGCCACCCCAAGCGCAAACCACCAATCCATCGGGTTTCCCAAATTCCAATAATATGGAAACCCGATTCAATTCGCTTGAGACCTTGACTCGTGGACTTGAAAACTCAAAGAAAAATTTATGTCTACCACAAGTCAAGTTCTCACTTCAAATCAGCAGACCATGAAATCTCTAGAGCTTCAGATTGGCCAATTGGCTCAGTCTGTACATGAAAGAGAGAGAGGGTCTTTTCCTAGCCAGCCTGAGGCTAACCCCCGTGTGTACCAGCAACAACACATGCAAAATGAGAATGTGGTACCTCGGGGGAGGCAAGTGAACCATGTGGAGGAACCTGTTCACCATGTCAATTCCATTGTGACCTTAAGGAAGGGAAAACAGGTTGACAATCACATTTCCTTGCCACACCCACCACCATCTATGCAGCCCCTCAGTGGGAATGGTGGTGAAGAAGAAGCTGTGGGTGAGGGTAATACACCAAAGCTTTCTTCTCAGGCACAGCAGAAAACCTACCTGCCAAAAGTTCCATATCCAAGTAGGTTAAACAAAAAACAGAGTGACAACATGGACAAGATATTAGAGGTATTTAAGCAAGTGAAGGTTAACATCCCCTTGTTGGATGTCATCCAACAAATACCTCAATATGCCAAAGTGTTGAAGGATCTTTGCACAACCAAGAGGAAGACCAATGTTCCTAAGAAAGCATTCTTGGCTGCAAATATCAGCTCACTTTTGTCCAATCCCACCTACACAAAATACAAGGACCCTGGGTGTCCTACTATTCAGTGTACGATAGGGGACACTAGATTGAGCAATGTTTCGCTTGATTTAGGCTCAGCGGTCAACCTCCTCCCATTCTCTGTTTATCAACAGTTGAACTTGGGAGAATTGAAACCAACTAAGATCACCCTCCAATTGGCAGATAGATCCATTCGTATTCCCATGGGGATTATCGAGGATGTGCTTATCAAAGTTGGAGATTTTATATTTCCAGTCGATTTTGTTGTCCTCGATACCAATCCTGTTGCGAACACCCACTCTCAAATACCTTTGATTTTGGGTAGACCATTTCTGGCAACCTCCAATGCTTTGATTAATTGTAGAAATGGTCTCATGAAGCTCTCATTCGGTAACATGAGTGCCGAGTTTCATGTGTTCAACTCTGGTAGGCAACAGGAACCCATGGATGAACCTTTAAATCTAAATCTCATCCGCCAATTGGAGAAAGCACCACAAAATCAACGAACACCCCTAACCCCAATGCAACCCATTGAGAATGTTCGTGGGCCCAGCGAAGACTCATTGCCTGTCTTTGCAATGCAACAGAGTGAGCTGGCCTCAAACATGAATGTCCAAAGGGAGTGTTCGTTGCATGATTCAGTTGAGAGTACTAGTGAGAGTGAGACACCTCACCATATGCCTATACCAGAAGGTGTCTCTACCTCATGTCCCATGGCCATTGAGCCATTTGAGCTTCATTTTGACTCCAACAAGGACCCACCTATGACCGAGCTTATGCTTGATGATCTAAATGATGGTGGGAGGTCCTTGTTGGATGACTTGGGGAGAAGCCCCATTCTTAGTGATGCATGTCTGCTGCATCCATCGAATGAGCCTGAGGAACTCATTCCGATGCACCCGCCTATTGGTTGGAGGGTTTTCTTCGATGAGCAATTAAACCCTAGTGAGGCAACACAACTTCATTGTTGCCCACACCCAACCAATATCATGAGGGGTTCGAGCCTTTCAGCTTTGACCTTTCACCCCTCATGACACCACAGAGTACCAGTGGAGTTTGCCCATCTCGGCAAGTCTCTGGTCCTCATGACTTGATGTTCTCATTTGATATTCCTTGACCAAATGATTATGAGAATATTTTGGTTGATGTATATATCTTGTAAAAACAAAAAAAAAAAAAAAAAAAAAATTAAAAACAAAAAAGAAACAAAACAAAAGTGTGTAATAAAAGACTCCTTCAGTGAACATCGATTGTTGTGGGCCCCAACCCTTGTGTACTTGGGCCCCAATTTCTTCACGTATTTATCTCCCTTCTTCAGCTTCTCACAGGTTTTGAGGGAATTTGGGTTTATGTCCATCAACATGACCCCGAACGTCCCTTTGTACTTAATGTTGGTGAGATCGTTCCTTTTTCAGGCATGCATCCATGTAGTATCTTGTTCACATTCATTGACGACAATGCATGAAGTAGGTGTGGGGGGGGTGTTTTACGTGTGTACATATTCGAGTCTTTTTCCTTTGGTTTTCTTTTCTTTTGTGTATACTGCTAGGGTCATGTTAGTGTGCCACATTTAACATTGATATATATGTTTGCCATGATCCTTGGGTGACTTGTCTTCTTTTGCTTGCCGAGTGCTTTAAAATTTTCACATTTCTTTCAAAATCTTCATGTGTTTGCGAAAGAAAATGTTTTGTGGGTTTTGCGTGTGTTTAGCATGTGCAAAACCGTTGAGAGGCAAAGTAAAAAGAAAGCTCCCAAAATTGTCTTGAACTTGATGCATTAGGATTTCGAGTTTACTGGCTTTAGGTCTTATCGAGTCGTTAGGATGCACCCCGGTTTTCCCTCGGGGAGCGTGTAATCATAGGGTTTCAGTACTCAAACATTTAAAGAAGCCCACCCTGAACCTAGTGAGTCAAATAATTCGTGTCTGTTAGTATAAGGAAGTTTGTCGTAGTCAGGGCCCTTAATCTTTTTTTGTGAAACTTAAGTGTAGGGGTTTTGGTTCCCATGTAGATAAATAAGTGGTGTTCTCTCTTCTCGCACGGCTCCTATCACTCGGGAAAGTAGGTCTGAGGGGACTTTGTGCCTGGTGCTTTCGAGTCATCTGACTTGGGATGCACCGACCGAACTCCCGTTACACGGGTGGTAGGGATCGCCCTATGTGGAGATTTGGGGGAAGGTGTACGTGATAGTGTAAGTCCTCATAGGCAATGATGCACGAAACCTGACCCTGGGAGAATCAAACACCAACCAATAAATGCTCCAAAGAAGAAAAAAAAGAGTCAAATAAGAACCAAAATGGACTTTACACGTTGTATCACATTCAGAAGTTAAGGTTGCCCATGTCTTTCACTTAATTCCTTAGTTAACTCTCACAAATAACTCATTAGTCTAGGTGTGTGGACCGATTACATATATAGAGTCGACCCGTAGTATTACCGCATCCCATGATCGACAAAATAAGTCCAACGAGTCTTGTCGCTAGATTGATTAATGCATCTTGTTCGGATTTTGTGGGTATATCCACTGAAAACCCTCAGGAGACAACACTCCTCCTCCTTGGCGACAAGGAGGTTTAACGGCTTGTTGCACGTGCTAAGTGCAACCGTGATTCCTACGAAAGTGAGTTAGGATTTCTTGTTTTTCGCATGCTTTTCTCTTTCTTTGTTTTGCTCGAGACTAGCAAAAGTTAGGTGTGGGGGTATTTGACTGACATCATTTCATGCTCATATTTGTATCTTATATCCATTATCTTTCACCTAAACAATGCTATGTCACGAGTTTTATGTTTAGTTTTCAGGAATAAATAGGTTTGAAGAGATGAAGCATAAAAGGACCCAAAAGCTGGGAAAAAGGACTGAATTGTGAGATCTAGGGACCAAGATGCAAGGAAGAAGGACCTGATTGCAAGACAGTAGGACCTAAGAGCAAAACAGAATACTCCACACCATCATGGGGAGTATTTTACCAATTCGATTCGGGTCGGAGCTCCAACAAGTCAAGTAACCGCATCAAAGACCAACAATACCAGAAAGAAAAGCCCACAACAAAAATGAGCAGGATCTGAACCATATAAACCGCCAATTGGCGGTCCATTTTGGCCCAAATCTGCTCAAATTTCTCCAGCACATGTATTAGAGGATGTTTAGGACATATTTGGTATCTGTTTAGTCCCACATCGGGGGATTGTACCAGATTAGCTTTTTCCATGCCTATAAATAGAACTCTTCATCTCCTATTGTAATCACTCCATATTTTAAGTTCCTATTCTTCCTACTAGAAGTGAGGCCTTGAAGCACACACTAAAGTAGGAGGATGCTACTTTTAATGTGAGTCATTTTATCAATAAAGTTTTGTGTTTCTTTCATTGTTTGTTTATGCTTCTTTTATTCTTTGTGCATGTTTTAGTTTAATCGTCTTTTACTTCTAGCTTAGTTTTAATATGCTTTCTTTGCTTAGTTTAATAATTAGTGTAATGCTTAGTGAGTAGTTCCATCCCCTTTGGGGGGTGGAGTAGATGTACATACATGCATTAGAGAATGGGATGAATGCTTTATTTTTGATGTGTTGATAAAACATGAATGTATGCTTGCTTGTTTAGGATAGAATTTCTAACTCGATGAGTTTTGCCAAAATGATTAGACACCTCTCATGCTTGTTTAGGTTCTGAAATAAACAACTTGCATATGTAAATGTTAATCAACTAAGTTGGTGAATAGATTGATAGGTTTTGCCATAACATTTAGACACTTCCTATGCTTGATAAACACCACCTTCACGTGCTTAAAGAATGTATTCTACACTCACCTCTTTGCATGTGTGCAGTCACTCCACCCCTTAGGGGTTTTCCCATTTCTGTATTCCAGCATTCTTCTTTTGTTCTTAGCTTAGTTGTCATTTCATTGTTTGTTTATTTCGTTCGCATTTCATACTTCTTAGAGTAGTTTAGTGTAGAGTAGCGTAACCAACTCTCTTCTCCAGTTTTTCGCCATTTGATTTTGTGCAAACAAGAGGCTGCTCACCTCCCTGAGGACGACCCGTACTTGCCACCGCTTCATCGCGGCCGTGCACTTGCGGTTTAAATAAAACGTTCAACATGGAGGTAAAGTTGGATGTAGTTTTATGATTTTCATGCACTACATATTGTGATGAGCTTAATTGAACACACACACACATATCTTTGTATTCAAACACTTTTGTCTACCCCCTTTGGGGTTTAGTTTTATTGCTTATTTTCCATTTACTTTCGCATTGTATTGTAGTGTAGATCATAACTCACTCTTTTCTCTCCTTTCTTTTCCACTTGCCTTCGCACAAACTAATGTCGACACACCTCCCTGTGGATCGACCCGTATTTTCCACTACTTCAACGCGGCCGTGAACTTGTGGTTTTAATTAAAACATATCAATCTAGTTTTTGGCATCGTTGCCGGGGAGGTGCTCTGTCCAGACTTTGGTTTGGACGATTCGAGTGGTTTTAATTTTTCTTTTTTAGTTTTCGTTTGTTGCAGGGGTTGTAAGAAGAAAGGGGAGGCTACTGGAGAAACTGGGGGGACAATTGAGAAAAAGGGACCGCCAATCAGAGGTCTGAAACCGCCAATTGGCGGCCTGGTGAGTTGTGTTCTTCCCACATTTTGTTCTGGTAGTTTATGCTTTTTTATTAGTGGTCTGGGAGTTCTATTTTGCATGTTTTAACCTGTAGTTAGCTCCCAGATTAACAACCAATCCCCTTTAATCAACTTGGACCATAAAACTCAAAGCAAAAGATTAGACTTCTTGCCATCTAGGTCATGCATCATTTGTAGACCTTGCACGCATTTGTCATTTCTTTGCTTTACATTTTTGTTGTTGATTGCTGGCGTGAGGTACGTGCACCCAAATCTCTCATTCATGCATCTTTCGATCATGCATTAGTTAGTAAGGTGCATCAGGACAAGAGTTTGTTGAGTGTTTGATTGGAGTGTTGATTGCTAGATTTAAGATGAAAACGCTACTAAGGAGGGGTTGTCCCATAAAAGATTAGGTGGGGGATTTCATCACCCTTTCCTTGGCCCCAAAAATCACTCTTAAGAAAGCCTTAATTCTAAAAGAAACTAGACATTGGCCCTAAGGATTTTGGTCGCACTAGGAGAGTGATCTAGTTGAGACCGTCAGTGCCTGATCGGCGTTGCCTACCTTGTCGATAGTAGGAGGTACTGGATCTCCGGATCTGGTATCACTTGCTGGGGATTGTGGTCTTTGTTGTAGGGAGGTGAGGCATGTCGAGACTAGTGACCTCGAAGTTTGGCGTCGTCTAGCCTAAGGACCCATTGCCTTACATTGTTTGAGCCGTGCTTTCTAGATTAGGCTTCTACCCTCTCCTAGTACCCACACTAGTTTCTAGGGATTCTTCCCTTCTCCTCTGAGTCATCTTCTTCTCACCTACTTCTATGTTCTAGTCTCCTCCTGTTTACACTCCCTGGTAGCGTTTTAGGGTCGAGTCAAGCACTTTTTGCGAGCTTAGCTTCGTGGTGGTGATAGTGGTCGACTCGAGAGTTTTTGTTGAGATGGATGGTTACATGGGCGACCATCCATATTATTGTTGGGACCACGACAATTCTTCCTGGTATTCCGGACCCACGCAACCTGGGGTGGCTCAGACTAACACCCTGTATGGTTGGGACAATATTAATTGTGTGACTGAGCAATCTTCATATTGGGGTAATATGAGAGAGGCACCGACTGCTAGACCACCATCTAGTTAAGTCGGATCATATGTTGGTCATCAAACTCAGACATTGCAAGAACTTTTGGCCTCTTTCATGCATGTGGTAGAAGACATGTGTGAACCGGTGGCACAAGTAGCCGTACCATGTCACTGTTGAGGGTTGAGTGGTCATGTTTTCGGGGAATGACCTTATGTTCCCCTAGATCCTGAGTATGAGCATACATTTTCCCAAAATGCTCAATATGACCATTACGCATCCGCGTACAACCCGAGAGGAATGGATTCGTGGGGAGACATTTCTTATTCAAATTCTTATACAACATTTTCACCCAGTATCCTACTCACGAATACCCAGAATTCTACCAACACCCCACTTCAAATTATTGGACTCACTCTCAGCCCGTCAACACCCAACCCCAAAATTTCCCAAGCTCTGACTTGGACCTCATAGTTGACCGCATACCTCATTCCTTGAAACAAACTTTCCTTACGTTCATGGAATCCACTCAACAGTCCATACAAAATATGGCACTGCAAGTGAGTCCAATGACGCAGCAATTACGTGAACGTGAGGAGAGTAACTTTTCTTGTCAACAAGAGGATTCATCTGTTGATATCAAACCGCCACCACCACATCCAGAAATTCAAAGCACAATCTTTCAAAGTCAAACTCCTAGTCAGTCTGAGGGACTTGGGGTTTCAATTCACGATCACTTAGGGGAGGATTCAATTCAAATTGAGAATAACATGGACCAACTTCATTATGAGTCGGCACAATTGTGCCTTATCTTTTTGTCCCGTGGCCCTTGAGCCGCATGATCTTCATGTTGTGCATATTAAGGACTCACCTCTAGGGGAGCAAGAGCACCCTAGTACCCTCAATTTCAAACAACCTAATGAGAGTTTGCCTCTAACTATTGTTCCTGATCATCTTCGAAATGATGGAACATGAAACAATTACATTGCTAATTACATCATATGTTAGGAGTTCCTTGGACGATACCTCGGGTATGAGACCCACTTTTTTTTCGCCTGGTGAGTCGGACATGCCTAACGAGTTTCTTGGCCTCCTTCCGACGCACCAGCCTGTTGGTTGGAGAGTTTGGATTGACGATCATAACTTCAGTACTGCAATGGGAGAAACTATTCTTCTGTCGCCCCTTATTTCCCAAACTCTTGAGAGGTTCAAGCTCTTTCAGTTTGATACTTTGAATGAGACGCCTTTGCGTGTAATTCATGAACCTTTTTTTCATCTTGTGCTCTTTGGGAGGAGGGGCCCAAACATGAGTATTCTGGCCCCGCGTGATGTTATGTTCCCATTCCAAGTGCATTGACCCACTTTTGAGGTTCCCATTTGATGTCTTTTAACAAATGAAGATGGGAACTTATGTTTGTACATAGTTATATTCAAAAAAAAAGAAAAAAAGAAAAGAAAACGTACAATAAAAGACTCCATGAGCGAGCATTTATTGTTGTGGGCCCCAACATTTGTGTATTTGGGCCCCATTTCTTTCACGTACACCTTCTTTAGCATCTCACAGGTTTTGAGGGAATTCTGGTTTTTGTCCATCAACATAACCTTGAATTTCCTTTTGCGCTTCATATTGGTGAGATCATTCCTTTTTCATGCATAAATTCATGTAGTATCTTTCTCACATTCATTGAAGACAATGCATGAAGTAGGTGTGGGGGGTGTTTACCGTGTGTACATAGTCGAGTCTTTTTCCTTTGATTTTATTTTCTTTTGTGTGCATTGTTAGGGTCATGTTAGTGTGCTGGATTTAATATCGATATACCTACTTGCCATGATCCTTGGGTGACTTGTCTTCTTTTGCCTGCCTAGTCCTTTAAAAAAATTCACATTTCTTTCAAAATCTTCATGTGTTTGCGAAAAAAAATGTTTTTTTGGTTTCGCGTGTGTTTAACATGTGCAAAACCGTTAAGAGGCAAAGTGAAAAAGAAAGCTCCCAAAATTGTCTTGAACTTGATGCATTAGGATATCTAGTACAGTGGCTTTAGGACTTATCTAGTCTTTAGGATGCACCCCGGTTTTCCCTTGGGGGGTGAGTGATCATATAGTTTCAGCACTCAAGCATTTAAAGAAGTCCACCCTGAACCTAGTGAGTCAAATAATTCGTGTCTGTTAGTATAAGGAAGTTTGTCGTAGTTAAGGGCCCTTAAACTCTTTTTGTGAAACTGTAAGTGTAGGGGTTTTGGTTCCCATTTAGATAAGTGAATAAGTGGTGTTCTCTCTTCTCGCACGACTCCTATCACTTGGGAATGTAGGTCTGAGGGGACTTTGTGCCTGGTGCTTTCGAGTAATCTGACTTGGGATGTACCAACCGAACTCCAGTTACACGGGTAGTAGGGATCGCCCTTTGTCCAGATTTGGGGGAAGGTGTACGTGATAGTGTAAGTCCTCATAGGCAATGATGCACGAAACCTGACCCTGAGAGAATGAAACTCCAACTAATAAAAAGAAAAGAAAAAAAAATAAAAAAATAAAAATGGTAATGCAAATAAGAACCTTAATGGACCTTACACTTTGTCTTACTTGAGGATATTGAGGTTGTCCATGTCTTGCACTTAAGTCCTTAATTAACTTTCACGAATGATTCATTAGGCTAGGTGTGTGGACTGATTACAAATATAGAGTCGGCTCGTAGCATTACCGCGTCCAATGATCGACAAAATGAGCCATCGACTCGTGTAGCTAGGTTGAATAATGCATCTTTGTTCGGATTTTGTGGGTATATCCGCTGAAAACCCTCAGGCGACAACATTCCTCCTCCTTGGCGACAAGGAGCTTTAACGGCTTGTTGCACGTGCTAAGTCCAACCATGATTCCTAAGAAAGTGAGTTAGGATTTCCCTGTTTTTCGTTTGCTTTTTCCTTTCTTTTATTTTTCTCTTTCTTTGTTTTGCTCGAGACTAGCAAAGTTAGGTGTGGGAGTAGTTGATTGACATCATATCATGCATATATTTGTGTCTTATATCCATTATCTTGAGACTAAACAATGCTACGTAACGAGTTTTATGTTTGAGTTTTAGGAATAAACAGGATTGAGGAGAAGAGGCATAATAGGACCTAGAAGCAAGGAAAAGGACTGAGTTGCAAGACTTGAGGACTAAGATGCAAGAGGGAAGGATCCGGATGAAAGCCTAAAGGACCAATGAGCAAATCAGGAAACTCCACAACATCATGAGGAGTAATTTGGCAATTAAATCCGGTCCCAACCATCAACAACCGAATTGGGTTCACCAAACACCAAGAAATCAATCCAGAACTGAGCAACCAAAATCCAAACTCGATCCAACACTTATAGACCGCCAATTAGCGGTCCAAGACCGCCAATTTGCATTCCATTTGGATCCAAACCGGATAAGACTTTGTCGGGTGTTGTATTAGCATGTATTTAGTCCATTTATGATATGCGTTTAGTCCCATACCGGGGGATTGTCCCGGATTACCTTTTTCTATGGCTATAAATAAAACTCCTCCTCCTCCTCTATTGTATTCTACCCATTGCTTGGTGGCATTCTCTCTAGTTGGAGTAAGCCTTGAAGCAAAACTCAAGGTGGAGAAGAGTGCTACCTTCAATATGAGTCATTTGAATAAAATAATTGTACTTAGTTTCTTTTAGTCTTTTAGTGCTTTCACGCTTCTTTAGTTTTATTTTCCTTTCAATTAGCTTCTTTAATATTCCTTTCTTGTTTAGTTTAAGTACAATTTTTCATTTTGTCAATGTAGTTAGTGTAATGATTAGTGAGGAGTTCCATCTCCATTTGGGGGTGGAGAAATGTGTGATATGGTCATGTGGTGTATTAGGTGTGTGTTATCTTAATCTTGAGCCTTATATGATTTCCATAACCATCTAATGGGATTTCACTCTTGTCTTTGATATGCTAATGCTCTGGAATGAAGCTTAGCTTATGCTTAGATTAGTGGACCTATTTTATGGGGAATGATAAGGTTAGGATATGGATGGAATTGATGAAGGAAACATGATTTGTAGTTGCATGTACTCTGGTTGCCTTTACCTTGGTTAATGCCTTGTATGTTTTAATGATAATGTGTTATCTTATTTCATGTGGAGGCATAGTAGGGTCTAGTCTTTATACATGAGTTCATTTAGCTTCATTCCAATTATTCTCTTGTATGTTTTAATGATATTGTGTTATCTTAATTCATGTGGAGGCAAAGTTGGATGTAGTTTTATGATTTTCATGCACTACATATTGTGATGAGCTTAATTGAACACACACACACATACCCATATCTTTGTATTCACACTCTTTTCTCTACCCCCTTTGGGGTTTAGTTTCATTGCTTATTTTCCATTTAGTTTCGCATTGTAGTGTAGTGTAGATCATAACTCCTTTCCCTCCTTTCTTTCCCACTCACCTTCGCACAAACGAACGTCGACACACCTCCTGTGGATCGACCCGTATTTGCCACCGCTTCAATGCGGCCGTGCACTTGCGGTTTTAATTAAAACATATCAATCAATCTTCATCGCCACACTCTCTCCTATCTCCGTGCTCTGAGCGAACTTCACCTTTGCAAACGTAGCCTCTTCGATGGTGGCTTTGAGAAGTATGTCGGCTAGGGTTGTGGACATTTAAAAAAGATAAAGAAAACACGTCAGTTTCTAACAACAGATGTCAAAAATGGCGAGAAGTTCTTTTGTCACGTCGGTTTAGGAGAAACAGACGTGATATATTAGTATTTCACATCGGTTTAAGAAAACTGACGTGATAAGGTCTTTTCATGTCGGTTTTTTTTAAATCCGACGTGAAATACTAACGTTATAGTCTTTTTTCAAGCAGTGTTCTACTCGAACCAAACATGATCCATTAAGCGATGTAAGAGCACCATTTGTGTCTATCCGTTGCCACATGATATTAAGAATATATATACAAAGTAGAAATGTGTCACCTTTGTATTATATCCATTTCTTAATCTCTTTAAGCTAATTATAACTATGCAACTTAATTCAAGTTACATCGTGCACATTATAATTTTGCTTTATCAAGAAGCCCACTAATATCATCACTCAATTAAGAGGGACAATGACAAACTTTTGAGTAGTTTTCTTTTTCAGCACAAGTCAATCTCAACCAACTATTGCCTTTGTCACTGAACTCATTGATAACTTTTGACAATAATCAAATCAAACACTTCTTATGTGAGAAGATAGAAGTCTCATATCATAGGATTCAAGACACAGTGAAAACATTGATGACATATAACACAATTACATAATGTTTCACTTGCTAGGTCTAATCAATATGTAAAAAGTAACCATTTTCCTCTTTTATATACTCGTGTCGTCAAATATTTGTAGAGCTACAATAATCGATGACCAACACGACAATCTTATCTCGGTAATTAATTTTCCATGTTAATTACCATGATTGTTAATAACTTTTGATTTATGTAAACTATTATCTTTTAGAGCTCTACGGTTAATGACCAAGATCCTCTTCTTTAATACTTCCAAAAGACGAATACAATATTCAAGGAACAAAATGCTTGCACATTCATTTCATAAAAACTGACTTATAAAAGCAAAGCTTTTAGAACACATTCCTTTCAATCTCCCACTTGTTATAAAAGTTTTCTTTCACATACATTCTCAATGTATAAAACAATAATAACTAGGGTAATCCTCTCAAATCACTCATCAAGCCAATCCACATGGTTCCTCAGCCCATGGACTCGAAATGCATTTTGCGCTTGGCTTGGGATAAGGGTTTAGTGATTGGATTAATGATTGACATCATTTCATGCTTATATTTGTATCTTATATCCATTATTTTACACCCAAGCAATGCTACGTGACGAGTTTTATGTTTAGTTTTCAGGAATAAAGAGGTTTGAAGAGAAGAGCCATGAAAGGACCCAAAAGCAGGAAAAAGGACTTAATTGTGAGACCTGGGGACTAAGATGCAAGGGAGAAGGACCTGATCGTAAGACCAAAGGACCTAAGAGAAAACCAGGAAACTCCACACCATCATGGGGAGTATTTTGGCAATTCGATTCGGGTCGGAGCTCCAACAAACCAAGTAGATGCATCCAGGACCAACAAAGACCACCAGCAAAGCCCACAACAAATCCCAGATGAATATAGTTAGTGTAATGAGTAGTGAGTAGTTCCATCCCCATTTGGGGGGTGGAGAAATATGTGATATAATCATGTAGTGTATTAAGTGTGTGTTATTTTTATCCCGTGAGCTTTATATGATTTCCATAACCATCTAATGGGTCTCCACTCTTATCTTTGATATGCTAATGCTCTTGAATGAAGCTTAGCTTATGCTTTGATTAGTGGACCTATTTTATGGGGAATGATAAGGTTAGGATATGGATGAAGTTAATATTGGAAACACAAGTTGTAGTGTATGAGCTCTTGTTGCCTTTACCTTAGCTAATGTCTTGTATGTTTTAATGATGTAGTCTTATCTTAATTCATGTGGAGGCATAGTAGGGTCTAGTCTTTATACTTGAGTTCATGTAGCTTCATTCCAACTATTGTCTTGTATGTTTTAATGATGTAGTGAAATCTTAATTCATGTGGAGGGAAAGTTGGATGTAGTTTTATGATTTCATGCACTACATGTTGTGAAGAGCTTAATGAACACACACACATACACTTCTTTATGTTCACATTATTTCTCTACCCCCTTTGGGGTTTAGTTTTATCGTTTCTTCTCCATCTCATTTCAGCTTTGTAGTGTAGTTTAGTGTAACCAACCTTTCTTCCCTTTCTTTACCTCTCGCCTTCGCACAAACCAAGTGTCGACACACCTCCCAGTGGACGACCCGTATTTGCCACCGCTTCAACGCGGCCGTGCACTTGCGGTTAAATATAAAACGATCAATCAATTAACTATGTTGTTGTTTGTGTCCACCCATAAAAAAATTATTTTGCCTTCGTCAATGAAGTCACGTGTGACAAAGTAGTTGTGATTCATGTACTTCACCTTGTGATGGGATTTGGGATCCTTGATTTGCGAGATAGATGCATTATTGTCGCAAAATAGCTATATTAGCCCCTCGGTCGAGGGAACTACCCCAAGCTCTTCAAGGAACTTCTTAATCCACACTCCTTCCTTGCTCGCTTCAGTGATAGCCATCACTTCGGAAGTGGTGGTTGAGTCGGCCTTAGTGGGTTGCTTCCAACTATGCCAACTTACGGCTCCACCATTCAGAAGGAAGACATATCCTGATTCGAACCTCCTATCATCACGATCACTCATGAAACTCGCATCTGAATAACCCTCGTCTATTAGCTCCCTTTCTCCTCCATAAACAAGAAACTTATCTTTGGTCCGGTTAAGGTACCTTGGAATTTTCTTTGTTACGCCCCTCGATCTCGTGGGTACGCACACTGGAAACCAACTCAAGTGTCACGATCAGAGACCTCCGCGACGACCGAAGGAGTTACAATAGACAGACAAAATAATGACTCGACAATACGTAGAGAGATCATACATGGATAGACTAACATAAACCATAACTAAAAGTGTGAGATTATCCTTATATGGTAACAAGGTCAAATACATTACATCGAGTTCAAAAGGGAAATACATCAAAAATAATGCAGAAGCAAAAGACAAACTGAAGAATCTGGTCGACGTGCCCCTCGTGTACAGAATCTTCGACTACTCGTCCAGTCTGCCCTGTGGAAACCTAAGTACCAGCAAGCACCGCATTAACAAATGTGTGAGTTTTCACTTAAGAAAACTCAGTATGCCCCTGACCCAATCATAGTCTTATGGAAGAATGCATGCAATCTATCTAAGACAAAAAGCATCCAAAACAGAAACAGAAAAGCACATAATGCATTAGAAGGCTACAACTCCAACAGTCGTGCAAATCGGGTAACATCCGCAAAAATCCCTCCAAGGGAGCCAGAATACCAACCATCCTGGTCAGAACAAAACAAAAAGCATCAAATGCAACAGAAGGCTACGACTCCATAAGTAGTGCCAGTCGGGCGCACCCGAACCATTCTTCGAAAGGAACCAGAACACCAGCCTCGCTGGTCAAAGGCGGTCACTTGACAGTGACCCACCGCTCGACACAAAGCGGTTTGCCGGATAAGTGTCCCAATTCGCAACAAGTGACCTACGTGGTGCCATCGCGAACTTGGGAACACCTACCCTGAGACGGAATGGCAGCGCGCCTGCCCAGGACTTATCTTGTGTCTGGCCTCCCAACGTGAAGGTCTTATGTGAATGGCCTCTGGAGCTAGAGGACCCACTCGTGGTCCGTCGGCCCAGAAAACAGAACGTGCCAGAATTGTTAATGCGATTAAATGCAATGGAAGCTACTAAAGCATCTAAAAATCTAATTCAGCTACAGTGTATGGAACGAGCTCAAGGAGGAGTATCCGGATACCCTCCTAACAGCCCTGAACCAACTCAGAAATCAGACATCCCAATCAGTAAACAAACAAAGCTCGCAACAGCAAACAATCATAACCAGATCGACAATCAAGATAACAACTAATCGAGTCATCTACTGGTCATGATAAGGATGTTATAAGGTCTGAAATCCTATGCCGCATACATATCCAAAACAACATACTTCATATGAGAGACATACATACGAAATAAGTAATAGAACATGCACCATAGAAGAACGTATCATAAACCAACATCACAAGCTATCGATATCATGCACCATGGATTTCAGAACATGTGTATATGATAGGAACTTAGTATTCCAGACTAGATCAGTGATTATATGAATCAAATCATGAGACAATGCATGAACATATGGTCTGAAATCAGCATATCGTTTATAGGAGAACATCAGGATATAATCCCTAAGCAATGCTAGAACTTATTATATAAATTTGGCAAACCCATTATGGAATATGGTCTGAACATAGACCTCAACTAACGCATGATTTTGTGAGTTATGATCAGTGCAAAATCATGGAACATTATGTGAATGAAATTGAGAAGTAATGCAAGCATACATGACCTAAAATCAGAAATCAAGGCATGGGATATGGTCTGAACATAGTCACGATTTATAGCATGGATACCCGATCTATATCAGCCACTATGTCATGAAACACATCTGACTATCCTCACTAAGTAACACATGAATATATGTCTTATAACCAGCAACATGTCATGGGAGAATCTCCTGATAATGGCCACCAAACCATGCAAGACATATGATTAAACCAAAACAGAACGATTCATGCAATGTTCTTTGGACAAATAGCTAGATCACACATAGATCTAAGATCTGAAATCAGAGGCGATTCACGAGACTAAAAACATAACAAGTCACAAGTTCATGCTAGAAAGAGATCTCAAAAATCAGTGATGCATAAAGGAGAGGGAGCATGCTCCAGCAAAATAAACATGAGACAAATACCTTGAGATTTCGAGATCAACCACACAAGTAGGGTTGCACCTCACGCAAGGTGCATGCAACAACCCTACCCAACCTTCTCCCCGCAGTCCACCCACCTCCCTACTAACATCTCCATCAAACCATCATGGAACACATGAAGTAGAGGACGTGCAAGGGAAGGAAAAACGTGGTCAGCCACTGAAGGTCCGAGTTGCACCACAGCTCGCCCAATCGGTAGAACTCTAGTTGTCCAAACACCAACCCTCATGACCGACCAGCCAATGGTGTTGTGCAGAACTACGCCCAACACCCATCACCACATCCTAATCCAAAGGCTAGAGGCATACCTGAGCAGCAAGGAGGCGTCTGAGCTAGCTGGAGGTCAGCCAAAACTCTTCTAGCTGCACACAAGGAGGTCCACTAGAGCTTCTTCTACAAAATCCACCGGAGATCAGCCCGCAGCAGATCGGACATGATGGTGGTCGTGGTGGTCAGAGGTAGTGGTGTGGAGGAGGGAAGGGAGGTAGGGACGGCTGGGACTGGGTAGGGTTTGTGTTTTTGTTTCAAGGAAACTAACACAAAAGGCAAAGGTTAACTGCTAATGAAGGCCAATCAAAACGTTCCATAATGCACATAATTCAAAAGCTTGCAAATAAAAAGAGGATCTCCTCTTGGTGACGTGGCAGCCACCTCACCCAGCCTCACACATCATCCCTACACGTCCAAACAAAGTCCAAGCCAACCCACACACACAATTTGTGCTCGATCGACCCGATTAAGTCAACCGATTGCGAAATCGCCCAACGGGTCGCACCCGCCTACGAGTCAATTTAACTCGCCTAAAAAGGAAACTTTTCCCCGGAAGGAAACTTTCCCGAAACACAACCAAAAGCACACGAAGCATACAACAACATAGAGATGGTCCATAATCAAGCATAAGGATAATTAAAACATAATAGTGTCGTAGGCGAGCGGGTCTTACAACCTACCCCTTAAACAAAATTTCGGCCTCGAAATTTGCTATCCCTGACTCTCAACAAAAGCTCGGGATACAAATTCCTCACATCATCCTGATGCTCTAACCACAACAATAAAAGCTATAAGACGATGAAATACAAGTGCCATGACAGCCTAAGATTCTGAAAGTAAATCATGAACCAATCACAAGAATCTAAAAACTAATAATAAGAGAAAATATGAGATGTGGACAACAATTTAACCATGAAGATCACCTCAAATCAGCCAAGTAATTATACATCATCACAATATATATTGTCGGTAAACTAATTAGTCGGGTCATATGAAATCCAGCAAGTAATAATGTATGAACCTATGATACTTTGACAATCATAAAATTTCCAGCGACTAAATATACATAACATACATGTTATGTATCAAGACAACAACTAAATGAAGAAGGGATAAAGAGCTCTCTATAGATTAACATACGTACACATGGTGCATTTGGGCAGCAAATAAATCATGGAATGGAAACAAGCTCTCAATAGATATATATATATATATCTACATGCACATGACGTGTATAGAAGCAATAAAGCATGTAATAATACTAGATCTCGATAGATCATACATATGCACAAGATGCATCTCGTCAACAATTAAATCATACAATGCTAACAAGATCTCCGTAGATTTATATACCTTTACATGCACATGGGGTATGAGGACAGTAAATCAATTGTGGAATGGGAATATGTCTTCATGCGCATGATGTATGAGGACCACAAATAGAACATGGAAATAATTACAAGATCTTGATAGACAATACTCATGCACGAGATATATCTAGGCAACAATTATATCATGTCATAATAACAAGATCTCCATGGATTTCTATATTTACATGTACATGATTTATGAGGACCACAATTTAAATGTGTAATTATAATAAGATTTCGATGGTTAAATATACATGTGCATGATGTATCTAGACAACAACTAAATCATGAAATGAGTAATAGAATGTGTAACAGGCATCGTAGTAAAATACTACAAGCATTCTATAGCATGAGTCATAAATCTAAGGACATATATGCATTACAATCTTGCAAATCACGCCATGATCAAAGATTATATCAACAAGAAACAATATATGTATCAGTAATACAACATGGTGAACATGCATATGAGATCAGGAGTCTACATATATCCATAAATAATATACATGCATGCATTCGGATTCACACATTACGATAAGTCATGGAATGAGTTGCATATGTCATGGATGAGTACATATTTTATTCTAAAACAAAGCATAACGATAACATCAGAGAAGGTATACAAAATCAGATCATGAATGTGGTATGCTTACTACTGGAATGAAATCAACTCAAATAACAAGTCACCAGAAACAACACCTATAATCCAACTGATTGCATCCATCATAATTTCAGAACGTACATGCATTAGAAGGTAGCGATTCAGAAAATGGGCCAAGATCGTATGAACAGGAATTAATATATGAATATATCAGCAATCTAACATGGAAAGCATATATCTAGAAATCAGAAGTCGGACCATATTCATGATCGATATAAATCTGCATGCATAAGGATTTGCAGAAAACTAGACGGCATAGGATGACTAGCATAACTCATAAATTCTGATATAATATTCATGTGAGAGCATAACAAGCCATAGCAGAGAAGGTTTATGGAAATCAGATCATACACATAAACTGAACATGGTGGGGATAAAATCGGACTTGAGAAACTCATAGCAACATTAGAGTCAATATATGCATTTATATCGATTGCATCAACATTTAAATTAAAATATATAACTTATGCTCATATGTTGTAAAGAATATATCATAGAGGGATTACAAATCAGAGCATATACATTGATTAGTCATGACTGGGATAAAATCACACGTTTCATTCCTCTTAACATTCCAATCGATAAATGCAGCATTCCTTGAACATAAAATCAGATCACCATACAAACTAGATTTGAAATCAATAACATGTCATGATGCCTGATCCAAATCAAAAAACAAATAACACGTGATTATGACATCTAACATTAGTAAGCATATCACGCGAGAAAATCTGGACTTGATCACAATATCATGCATGAACATAACATCTAAAAGATCACAAGATTCTACACCACAAGGTTATTAACACATCACTAAACATGAAAGCAAAACCCCTCCCCAACTAGCTCTCCATGATCGAGCCCACTTCCTCTGGTTTCTCCAGCAAACCACCAAGGAAGACTGAGGCCCAAGTCGTGTCAGGGATGGAGGTGCTCAGCCACCTCTGAAATTCAGATGGTGCACCACAGTCCACACAATCGGTGGATCTCCACTAGTGCATACCAAGCCTCAGATCGGCAAACACAATGGTGCTGGACAAAACTTCGTCCAACACTCACTCTACATCCTCTTATGCTAAAGGGGTAGGAGCATACCTGAAACTGATGGAGAAGGGCCCCAGAGTTTGCTGGAATTCAGCTGCAGCCGCCTCCCTTGCTTGCTAGCTAGTCACCTCTCTCACTTGCACTTCTTGCTTGTATGACCGGTTGGACTTGTTGGAGATCTCAGCACCAAAATGTGGGAGGCGGTGAGGGAACTGATAGGCAAAGATAGGGTTGGGTGGTTCAGTCTCCAAGTACACAGGGCAATCCACAAGAAAGCAATTTAACCAATACAAATATGATCTATCACTATCATGAAGGAATTCTAAATATAAGAATTTACCGACAGGGTTTGGGCAAGATGCCCCACTAGAGAGTCTTCAGATTCTGTACACTTTAGGGGCTGACCTGCTCTGATACCAAGTTGTAACGCCCCTCGATCTCGCGGGTACGCACACTGGGAACCAACTCAAGTCTCGCGATCAAAGACCTCCGTGACGACCGAAGGAGTTACAATAGACAGACCAAACAACGAGTCGACAATACGTAGAGAGATCATACATGGATAGACTAACATAAAACATAACTAAAAAGTGTGAGATTATCCATATATGGTAACAATGTAAAATACATTACATCGAGTTCAAAAAGGAAATACATCATAAATAATGCGGAAGCAAAAGAGAAACTGAAGAATCTAGTCGACGTGCCCCTCTTGTACAGAATGTTCGACTACTCATCCAATCTGCCCTGTGGAAACTGAAGTACTTGCAAGCACCGCATTAACAAATGCGTGAGTTTTCACTTAAGAAAACTCAGTATGCCCCTGGCCCAATCATAGTCTTATGGAAGAATGCATGCAATCTATCTAAGACAAAAAGCATCCGAAACAGAAACAGAAAAGCACATAATGCATTAGAAGGCTACAATTCCAACAGTCGTGCCAATTGGGTAACACCCACAAAAATCCCTCCAAGGGAGCCAGAATACCAACCATGCTGGTCAGAACATAACAAAAAGCATCAAATGCAACAGAATGCTACGACTCCATAAGTCGTGCCAGTCGGGCGCACCCGAACCATTCCTCGAAAGGAACCAGAACACCAGCCTCGCTGGTCAACGGTGGTGACTCGACAGTGACCCACAGCTCGGCACAAAGCGGTGTGCCGGATAAGTGTCCCAAGTCGCGGCAAGTAACCTACATGGTACCATCGCGAACTTGGGAACACCTACCCTGAGACGGAATGGCAGCGCGCCTGCCCAGGACTTATCTTGTTCCTGGCCTCCCAATGTGAAGGTCTTATGCGAATGGCCTCTGGAGCTAGAGGACCCACTCGTGGCCCGTCGGCCCAGAAAACAGAACGTGCCCAAAATTATTAATCTGATTAAATGCAATGCAAGCTACTAAAGCATCTAAAAATCTAATGAAGCTACAGTGTATGGAACGAGCTCAAGGAGGAGTATCCGGATACCCTCCTAACAGCCCCGAACCAACTCAGAAATCATACATCCCAATCAGTAAACAAACAAAGCTCGCAACAGCAAACAATCATAACCAGATCGACAATCAAGATAACAACTAATCGAGTCATCTACTGGTCATGACAAGGATGTTATAAGGTCTGAAATCCTATGCCGCATACATGTCCACAACAAAATACTTCATATCAGATACATACATACGAAATAAGTAATAGAACATTCACCATAGAAGAAGGTATCATAAACCAACATCACAAGCTATCGATATCATGCATCATGGATTTCAGAACATGTGTATATGATAGGAACTTAGTATTCCAGACTAGATCAGTGATTATATGAATCAAATCATGAGACAATGCGTGAACATATGGTCTGAAATCAGAATATAATTTATAGGAGAACATCAGGTATAATCCCTAAGCAATGCTAGAACTTATGATATAAATTTGGCAAACCCATTATGGAATATGGTCTGAACATAGACCTCAACAAACGCATGATTTGGTGAGTTATGATCACCACAAAATCATGGAACATTATGTGAATGAAATCGAGAAGCAATGCAAGCATACATGACCTAAAATCAGAAATCAAGGCATGGGATATGGTCTGAACATAGTCATGATTTATAGCATGGATACCCGATCTATATCAGCCACTATGTCATGAAACACATCTTACTATCGTCACTAAGTAACACATGAATATATGTCTTATAACCAGCAACATGTCATGGGAGAATCTCCTGATAATGGCCACCAAACCATGCAAGACATATGATTAAACCAAAACAGAACGATTCATGCAATGTTCTTTGCACACATGAATATATGATTAAACCACCAAATCTCTTCTCCCTTTATTCGCCACTTGATTTCGTACCAACCAGAAGCTACTCACCTCCTCGTGGACACGACCAGTACTTGCCACGTCTTCACCGACGTTGTGCACTTGCGCTAAATATAAACGATTAAACACTTGCTTCAATCAATAAATGGACCGTTGAAGCTTGCATACTTTCTCGCTATTCCTTGGATCTTCAAAACCTGGAGGCTGGACCATGTACACATCCTCCACCAAGTTCCCCTTAAGGAACGCCATTTTGACATCCATTTGCAATATCTCATAATCATGAAATATGGTAATAGCGAGCATAATCTGAATAAACTTGAACATGGAAATCGGTGAATAAGTTTCATCATAATCAATTCCTTGAACTTGAGTGAAACCTTTTGCTACAAGCCTTGCTTTGTAGGTTGTCAAATTCCCATCCATGTCCATCTTCCTCTTAAAACCCCATTTATTTTGAACGGCTTTCTTTGTTTGAGGAAGGTCAAACAAGTTCCACACTTGATTGTCATAGATGAATTCTTTTTCGGATTCCATGGCTTTAAACCATAGTTTGGAGTCCTTTCTTTCCATTGCTTCTTGAAAGGTTGAGGGATCATTGGTATCAAGTACCATGATCTCATGAAGTCCCAAATACATATCAGGTTTCTTCCTTTCCTTCATAGACCTTCTAAGTTCTTTTGGTTCTACGTGTACTTCTTGAACTTCATCCATAATTTCTTGCGGAATTGGTTCATATTCAATTCTTGAACGTACAATAGGAGGGGATGATTGAGTTTCTCTCACAATTGCTTGCAAGGGTCTCTCACTTACACTCCCACTAACCAAAGGAACCTCTGTTGGGCCTTCATGATCTTGAATGTTATCATTTATATCATGATCTTGTAGAATATCTTGAATTTCCTCAAGCACAATTCTACTCCCACTACCTTTTATTCTTTCGAGAAATTCTTTCTCTAAGAACACGACATCCCTCTCGGCAATCACTCTATTGGAGATTTATGCCAAAAGTAGTATCCTTTTTTCTCACGAGGACAACCTTTAAAGAAGCACTTATCCACTTTTTGTTGAAGTTTGGTCGACATCAATCTCTTGACGTAGGCCTAACAACCCCAAATCTTGAGAAAATTGAGCTTAGGTGCTTTACCACCCCATAGCTCATAAGGCGATTTCTCTAGGGATTTGGATGGAACATTATTTATTGTGTAAGCCGCAACTTCTAGTGCATAACTCCAAAAGTAATGTGACAATTCAGTTTGACCGATCATTGATCGAACCATGATTTACATCATTTCATGCTTACATTTGTATCTTATATCCATTATATTTCACCTAAACAATGCTACGTGATGAGTTTTATGTTTGAATTTCAGAAATAAATAGGTTTGAAGAGAAGAGGCATAAAATGACCTAAAAGCATGAAAAATGACTGAGTTGACAGACTCAAGGACTAAGATGCAAGATTGAAGGACCTGAACGTAAGATCAAAGGACCAATGAGCAAACAAGAATACTTCACACCATCATGGGGAGTATTTTGGCAATTCTATTCAGGTCGGAGCTCCAACAAGCGAAGTAGATGCATCAAAGACAAGCCAAGCCATTCAGAAAAGCCCAGAAGAAAATCCAGGGCGATCCGAACACTGTAGACCGCCAAGTGGCAGTCCAAGACCGCTAATTGGCGGTGTCTTTTGGTCTGGATCCGCTAATATTCATGTCGGTCGTGTATTGGAGCGTAGTTAGACTATTTTTGGTATTTGTTTAGTCTTATACCGGGGGATTGTCCTGGATTAACTTTTTCTATGTCTATAAATAGAACTTTTCACCTTCTATTGTAACGACCCATTTCTTGGTGGCATTCTCTCTACCTGGAGTAAGCCTTGAAGCAAACCTCAAGGTGGAGAAGAATGCTACCTTCAATGTGAGTCATTTTAATAAAATAATTGTTCTTAGTTTCTTTTAATCTTGTCTTTTAATTCTTGCATGCTTCTTTAGTTTTACTTTCCTTTCATTGAGCTTCTTTAATATTTCTTATTTGCTTAGTTTAATTGCCTTTCATTAGAATGTTTTGTTTTCTTAATATAGTTTGTAGTGTAATGATTAGTGAGGAGTTCCATCCCCTTTGGGGGTAGTGTAGATGTTTATACATGTTATGTAGATGGAATGAATGCTAAACATTGTTGTATGTTAGAAATGTTAGTATGCTTGTTTGAATTAATGAGAACACTTAACTTGATCATTTCTGCCATAATGTTTAGGTACATTCGTTGTTTTCTTAGCTTCTTAATAACAAACTTTTCATGCTCATATTAATCACTTAGGTTAGTGCTTTGAATGATAGGTCTTGACATGAGGTACTTCTTATGCATTAGAAACACTAACTACACTTCAGCTTATTGTATGCATTCATCACTTCTTATTTCATGTGTACACACACTCCACCCCTTAGGGGTTTTCGATTCCTGGTTTCTATCTTCATTTTTAAGTTACTTAGTTTAGTTCATTTTGTGCTTTCATTTCCTTCCTTGTTGCTACTAGTTTAGTTTAATCAATCTCTCTCTCCTTTCTTTCCCACTCGCCTTCGAACAAACTAAAGTCGACACACCTCCCTGTGGATCGACCCGTATTTGCCACCGCTTTAACGTGGCCGTGCACTTGTGGTTAATTAAAACGTTCAATCAGGTTTTTGGCGTCGTTGTCGGGGAGGTGTTATGTCCAGACTTTAGTTTGGACAATTCGAGTGGTTTTAATTTTCCTTTTTTAGTTTTGATATGTTTCAAGGATCTTGAGAATCAAGGGGAGGCAACTGGAGGAATGGGAGAGCGAAAAACTCAACAGTGACCGCCAATCAGCGGTCTGGGACAACCAATTGGCGGCCTGGTGAGCTTCAATTTCACTCAATTTTTTTTTCTGGTTGTTGTTTATTTCATTGTAGTTATCTGGGAGCACCATCTTGCATGTTGTGACTTTTAGTTTGCTCCCAGATTAAAAATCGACCCCCTTTAATAAACATGGCCACTAAAATCCAAAGGAAAAGATTAGGCATTCTTACTTGTTTAGGTCATGCATCACGTACTTGACTTAGGCATGTAGTTGTCTTTTATTTTAGCTTACTTTCAGTTGATGTGTGCTGGCGTGAGGTACGAATTTCCTACTCTCATTCTTGCATATTGTATGACCATGCATTAGTTAGTAGGAATTGCATCAGGACAAGAGGGAGTTGAGCGTTTGATTGGAGAGTTGATTGCTAGATTTAGGATCAAAACGCTACTAAGGAGAGGTTGTCCCATAAAAGATAAGGTGGGGGATTTTATCACCCTTTCCTTGGACCTAAAAATCAATCTTAAGTAAATCCTTAATCTAAAAGTAAGTAGACATTGGCCCTAAGAAATTCGGATGCACTAGGAGAGTGATCGAGTTGAGACTGTCATGACCTGATCGACGTCGCTTGCCTTGTTGATAGTAGGAGGTACTGGATCTTCGGATTTGATATCACTTGCTGGGCATTGTGGTCTTCTTTGTAGGGAGGTGAGGCATTTCAAGACTAGTGACCACGAAGTTAGGCGTCGTCTTGCCTAAGGACCCATAGTCATAAGTTGTTTGAGTCGTGCTTGCTAGATTAGGCTTCTACACGCTCCCACTACCCACGCTAGTTTCTAGGGATTCTTCTCTTCTCCTATGAGTCATCTTCTTCTCACCTACTTCTACGTTCTAGTCTCCTCTCCTTTAAACTCTCTGTTAGCATTTTACGGTCGAGTCGAGCACTTTTTGCGAGCTTAGCCTCGTGGTGGCGAGAGTGGTCGACTCAAGAGTTTTTTGTTGAGATGGAAGGTTACATGGGCGACCATCCATATCATTGTTGGGACAAGGACAATTCGTCCTAGTATTTTGGACCCATACAACCTAGGGTGGCTCAGACTAACTCCCCATATAGTTGGGACAATCTTAATTGTGTGACTGAACAATCTTCATATTGGGGTAATATGAGAGAGGCACCGACTGCTAGACCACATATGTTGGATCATATGTTGGTCATCAAACTAAGACATTACAAGAACCTTTGGCCTCTTTCATGCATGTGGTAGAAGACATGAGTGCACCGGTGGCTTAAGTAGTCGTACCGTGTCACTGTTGTCGGTTGAGTGGTCATGTTTTCGAGGAATGTCCTTACGTTCCCCCAGAGCCTAAGTATGAGCATACATTTTCCCAAAATGCTGAATATGACCACTACGCATCCGCGTACAACCCGAGAGGGATGGATTCGTGGGGAGACAATTCTTATTCAAATTCTTATACATCATCTTCACCCTAGTATCCTGCTACCGAATACCCAGAATTGTACAAACACCCCACTTCAAATCATTGGACTCATTCTCAGCCCCTCAACACCCAACCCCAAAATTTCCCAATCTCTAACTTGGACCTCATAGTTGACCGCATACCTGATTCCTTGAAAAAAACTTTCCTTACGTTCATGGAAACCACTCAACAGTCCATACCAAATATGGCACTGCAAGTGAGTCAAATGACACAGCAATTTCGTGAACGTGAGGAGAGTAACATTTCTTGTCAACATGAGGATTCATCTTTTGATATCAAACCGCCACCACCACATCCACAAATTCAAAACACAATCTTTCAAAGTCCAACTCCTAGTCAGTCTGTGGGACTTTGGGTTTCAATTCACGATCACTTGGTGGAGGATTCGATTCCAATTGAGAAAAACATGGACAAATTTCATTATGAGTCGGCACAGGATTGTTCCTTATCTTTTTGTCCCGTGGCCCTTGAGCCACATGATCTTCATGTTGTGCCTCTTAAGGACTCACCTCTGGTGGAGCAAGAGCTCCCTAGTACCCTTAATTTCAAACGACCAGATGAGATGGCTTTTCGTCCTTTGAATGAGATGGCTTTTCGTCCAATTCATGAACCTCTCCCCTTTCATCTTCTGCTCTTTGTGAGGGGCCCCGACTTGAGTATTCTGGCCCCACGTGGTGTCATGTTCCCTTTCCAACTGTATTGACCCACTTTTGAGGTTCCCGTTTGATGTAATTTGACAAATGATGATGGGAACTTTTTTTGTACATAATTATATTCAAAAAACAAGAAAAAAGAAGAAAAAAAGTACAATAAAAGACTCATTCAATGAGCATCGATTGTTGTGGGCTCCAACCCTTGAGTATTTGGGCCCCATTTCTTTCACGTATTTGTATTCCTTCTTTAGCATCTCACATGTTTTGAGGGAATTCGGGTTTGTGTCCATCAACATAACCATGAACTTCCCATTGCGCTTCATGTTGGTGAGATCTTTCCTTTTTCATGCATAAATACATGTAGTATCTTTCTCGCATTCATTGAGGACAATGCATGAAGTAGGTGTGGGGGGGTGTTTTACGTGTGTACATAGTCGGGTCTTTTTCCCTTTGATTTTGTTTTCTTTGGTGTGTATTGATAGGCTCATGTTAGTGTGTTGCATTTAATATCAATATATCTGCTTGTCATGATCCTTGTGTGACTTGTCTTCTTTTGCTTGCCTAGTGCTTTAAAAGTTTCACATTTCTTTCAAAATCTTCATGTGTTTGCGAAAGAAAATGTTTTGTGGGTTTTGCGTGTGTTTAGCATGTGCAAAACCGTTGAGACGCAAAGTAAAAAGAAAGCTCCCAAAATTGTCTTGAACTTGATGCATTAGGATATCTAGTATAGTGGCTTTAGGACTTATCTAGTCGTTAGGCTGCACCCCAGTTTTCCCTCGGGGGTGAGTAATCATAGGGTTTCAGTGCTCAAATAATTAAAGAAGTCCATCCCGAACGTAATGAGTCAATAATTCATGTCTGTTAATTTAAGGAAGTTTGTTGTAGTTAAGGACCCTTTAAATCTTATTGTGAGACATTAAGTGTAGGGGTTGTGGTTCATGTGTAGATAAGAAATAAGTGAGTAGGTGTTCTCTCTTCTCGCACGGCTCCTATTACTCGGGAAAGTAGGTTTGAGGGGACTTTGTGCCTGGTGCTTTCGAGTCATCTAACTTGGGATGCACCAACCAAACTCCCGTTACATGGGTAGTACGGATCGCCCTTTGTGGAGATTTGGGGGAAGGTGTACGTGATAGTGTAAGTCCTCATAGGCAATGATACATGAAACCTGACCACGGGAGAATGAAGCTCCAACAAATAATAAAAAAGAAAAAAAGAAAAAAAAGAAAAAAAGGTAATGCAAATAAGAACCTTAATGGACTTTATACTTTGTATCACTTAAGGATGTTGAGGTTGTCCATGTCTTTCACTTAAGTCCTTAGTTAACTTGTACGGATGGTTCATTAGGCTAGGTGTGTGGACTGAATACATCCATAGAGTCGGCCCGTAGGATTAACGCGTCCAATGATCGATAAAAATGAGTCCATCGAGTCGACTTTCTAGATTGAACAATGCATCTTTGTTTGGATTTTGTGGGTGTATTCACTGAAAACCCTCAGGAGACAACACTCCTCCTTGGAGACAAGGAGGTTTAACGGCTTGTTGCATGTGCTAAGTGCAACCGTGATTCCTACGAAAGTGAGTTAGGATTTCTTGTTTTTCGTATGCTTTTCTCTTTCTTTGTTTTGCTCGGGACTAGCAAAGTTAGGTGTGGGGGTATTTGATTTACATCATTTCATGCTTACATTTGTTTCTTATATCCATTATATTTTACCTAAACAATGCTACGTGACGAGTTTTATGTTTGAATTTCAGAAATAAATAGGTTTGAAAATAAGAGCCCTAAAATGACCTAAAAGCATGAAAAATGACTGAGTTGAGAGACTGAAGGACTAAGATGCAAGATTGAAGGACTTGAACGTAAGATCAATGGACCAATGAGCAAACAAGAATACTTCATACCATCATGGGGAGTATTTTGGCAATTCTATTCGGGTCGGAGCTCCAACAAGCGAAGTAGATGCATCAAAGACAAGCCCAGCCATTCAGAAAAGCGCTGAAGAAAATCCAGGGCGATCCGAACACTGTAGACCGCCAAGTGGCTGTCCAAGACCGCTAATTGGCGGTCTCTTTTGGTCGGGATTCGCTAACATTTATGTCGGTCGTGTATTGGAGTTATTTCGTCTTTTTTTGGTATTTGTTTAGTCCGATACCGGGGGATTGTCCCAGATTACCTTTTTTTATGGCTATAAATAGATCTCTTCACCTTCTATTGTAACGACCCATTTCTTGGTGGCATTCTCTCTACTTGGAGTAAGCCTTGAAGCAAACCTCAAGGTGGAGAAAAATCCTACCTTCAATGTGAGTCCTTTAATAAAATAATTGTTCTTAGTTTCTTTTAATCTTGTCTTTTAATTCTTGCATGCTTCTTTAGTTTTACTTTCCTTTCATTTAGCTTCTTTAATATGTCTTATTTGTTTAGTTTAATTGCCTTTCATTAGAATGTTTTGTTTTCTTAATATAGTTTGTAGTGTAATGATTAGTGAGTAGTTCCATCCCCTTTGGGGGTGGAGTAGATGTTTATACATGTTATGTAGATGGAATGAATGCTAAACATTGTTGTATGTGAGAAATGTTAGTATGCTTGTTTGAATTAATGAGAACACTTAACTTGATTGTTTTTGCCATAATGTTTAGGTACATTCCATGCTTGCTTAGGTTATTAATAACAAACTTGTCATGGTCATATTAATCACTTAGGTTAGTGCTTTGAATGATAGGTCTTGCCATGAGGTACTTCTTATGCATTAGAAACACTAACTACACTTGAGCTTATTGTATGCATTCATCACTTCCTATTTCATGTGTACACACACTCCACCCCTTAGGGATTTTCCATTCCTGGTTTCTATCTTCTTTTATAATTACCTGTTTAGTTCGTTTTGTGCTTTCATTTCCTTCCTTGTTGCTACTAGTTTAGTGTAGTTTAGTTTAATCAATCTTTCTCTCATTTCTTTCCCACTCGCCTTCGAACAAACTATAGTCAACACACCTCCCTGTGGATCGACCCGTATTTGTCACCGCTTGAACGTGGTTGTGTACTTGCGGTCAATCAAACCATGTCGAGCAATGTCCTATTTCGCCTTTCGGATACCCCATTCCATTGAGGTGTTCCAGGCGGAGTGAGTTGTGGTACAATACCATACTCCTTTAGGAACGAATCAAATTCAGAACTTAAGTACTCACCTCCACGATCCGTTTGTAGAGACATGATTTTCTTGTTGAGTTGGTTATCTTCTTCCTTCTTGATTTCCTTGAACTTGTCAAAGGATTCACTTTTGTTTCTCATTAGATAAATATAGTCATAATGACTATAGTCATACGCGAACGAAATGAAGTACCTAAAACCGTCTCTTGCACTTGTACTCATCAGACCACATACATCAGAGTGTATCAAATCCAGCAAGTTATGCGCTCTTGGACCTTTCTTCTTGAAAGGCCTATTGGTCATTTTGCTCATTAGGCAAGGTCCACACGTCTCCAATGATTTAAAATCAAGTTGACCAAGAAGGTTAGCTTCTTACAATTTCTTGATGCGTTTTTCATTTATGTGACCAAGACGATAGTGCCACAGGAGTGTATGATTCACATGACTAGTTTAAGCCTTTTGTTATTGATGTTTAAAATTTGTCTATTATTTAATTCAAGCAAATAAAGACCATTCCTTATGAATGCATTTGCATAGAAAATTCCATTCTTTGATATAGACAAGCAAGAGTTTGAAATATTTATATTAAAATTATCATTATCCAAACATGATACAGAAATAATATTCTTGCTAATCGAAGGCACATAATAGACGTTCTTTAAACATAAATTTAAACCACTGGATAATTGAAGCTCCACGGAACCTTGTGCAATTGCAGCAATACTTGCACCATTTCCAACCTTAAAAATCATCTCATTCTTCATGAGTTCCTTCCTATCCTTTAGTAGCTGCACATTAGAAATTATGTCAGCATAAGATCCAGTATCAATTACCCAATCATGGACAGAGGTGGCTAAATTTATCTCAATAACAAATATACATTTAGCCTTTTTGGGGGCATTTACGCTCAATAACTCCATTGTCAAGGTCCTCATTGTACTTGGACCAATTTGGCCGGATGTGTCCCTTTCCACCGCAGTGAAAGCACTCCCTGTTAGGAGTCAGATATTTCGAAGAATTCCCCCTCGAGGCACTCACACGAGTACCACCTACTCCCTTTCTCTTGATTGGCATCTTTTTGGTCAATTTGCCTTTACCTTTGGTGATCTTTTTGGTCCCTTCATGGACGGCTACGACGTGCTTGTCCCGACCCTTGCCCATGTCAGCTTCAGCCATTTTGAGAGCATTGTGAAGTTACTCAAGACTCACCCCTTTCTCACACACATGATAGTGCATAATGAAGTCCTTATAGGACGGGGCTAGAGAGCCAAGAATCAAATCTTCCGCAATGTCATCGGGCATCGAGGAAGAGAGCTTTGACAAATTCTCAAGGTATCCTTGTGAGTGCGATGGTGGTCTTATAACGCTCTTTTCTAGCACTATCCATGAACATCTTTGTTAAAGCTTCCATGGTCTTCTTGGGTTTTGAATCCAAGTATTTTACATGAAGCGAGTCACCCATAGAGGCCAACATTAGCCCGTGAACTTGGTATTCTTGGTCTTCCCACTTGGCTTTGCTTCCTTCTCGCTATCGATTGCCTTCTAATTTAATTTTGGGATTTCACCATCAATAATATTAGATAGTTTCTCAAACTTCAACACGATATTGAGCATGAGTTGCCAGCTTATGAAGTTTGAGTCATCATTTGCCAAAGGATGTTTTTCAATCATAGATCGCACAATAGGTTGAATATTCAACATTTCTACAAAATAAATTATATGGGATTTAACGTTAATTTTACGTTTGAAAATTAATACCGCAAATAAACATGCCCATAAATGCAGAAATTCAAGATCATATCAATCATAATATAAACTAGCTAAGTGCTATCACATATATTATAAAATCAGGGTAAGAAAACATTTTCTAATCATAACCATTTCGAAACTTTTACAAACTTTTGCATTTTCAAACTCTTATGACTTGTCGTTTTAATTAAGAGGGAATTTGACCAATCCTTCTAAGGAAAACGCTTTTTCTCAAAACCGAGCTAGGGCTCCGGGTCTTGTTAAGAAAACATATTTCATTTGATAAGAGATACGTTTATCCATTGTTTTCACAAACAAATACACTTGGTGTCCAGTAAGGGTGAATCGCACCTTGTACATCTATTCATGACACAACCATAGACAACCTTATATCTCCCACAATTGCCAAAGATGGAGGAAGTTATCTCCCACTAAGGGAGAGCATAATATCCCTTGACCGATGGCTGGTAGTGGATGAAATAAGAAACAAAAATATTCTTAATTTTTGGATGGACATTTAAACATTTATATGTGATTTTAGAATTTAAGTGATCATGCATATTCATCATCTACACACATCCTAACATTCATTTATACAATCACATACATGAGAAACAGACAAACATAAATATATCCATTCACACACACATTGGTGTGAATTTATATGTTCCCACGTCCTTGACCTTTGCGCCTTTTCCGCGACTTCCTCTTGCACCATGGATGTAGATATTGCAAAATGTAAACATGCATCTCACATTTTCGAAAATTCTCTATTGCAGGTCCTATGTAAAAATCCTCTCATATGCATGCATATACATAAATAATCGGCTTTTACATATACATAAGCCCCTTTGATTGAATAATAATAGCATACACCTTCATTCACACATGGCTTCGTCGGATCATACAAACTCACATATCGCTGCAAAAGAGAACTCGAGCAACGCATATACATATACAATAAATTTCTCAATTTAGTTTATCCTTCATATCTAAATCAAACAATTCCAAAATCATTTGAAATCGATTAAAAATGATTTTATACATCCATAGTTCAAAACACAAAACATTCGAACCACAGTTTAACCAATTTCCAAAAGAAAAGTTTAAAGGAAATATAAACATATGTCTTTTTCATTTTGTCGATTCCTTATAACATAATCATCTAATAAAAACCAAAAAATTATATATTGGACATAAGTCTAAATCTTAATTCTAACATTCATATGATGTGTTTCAAAACATTTAAAACTATCAAAAGAATCAATCAGAATTAAATAAACAAAATTGTCGGAAAACTCGAAAAAGACATCAAACATGAATTGTTTCGATTGGAGATGGTAAACTAAAATTAATTATATGGTCTAATCATTTAAAAAATGAACTTGCCTTTAATACCACTATAGGATTACGTGTCCCCATGTATGTGTATATTTTAAATTTTTTATACATGCATACAAGATCGATATTCATATTTTCAGTAATTTTATGAACATTATTTTGTGTTTATTCTAATATCGTGCAAATATTCATATATTTAAATAAACAAAGAAGAGATGTTCATACCCAAATATTCTCTAAAACCTTTACGATGATCCAGAGTTCCGTTGCCCGTCAAATGGCTCATTGATTCGCCTCCGAGTGTTCACCAAACTCTAAACAATATTAGAGAGAAAAGAACTAGCCAATCAATCTCTAATTAAGCTTAGAATCTAGCTAATAACCCCTCTAAAGCTCCACACGATTTAATCTCCAAAAGCTTGAAACAATTAAGACAATTTGGATGGATTAGTGGAGAGGTTAGGGAGACAGAGAATTTTGCATTCATATATGAAACAAGTGGGTGAGAGGACTTATTTATAGCCTCCTAAATCACCTACATCATGAACTATTCTCTAGCCATGATCTCTAGATATTCTCTCAATTAAACCAATCACGTAATCATTCTAAAAAATATTTGATCATAGCTGGAATTAATCCTGCCAATGATCTACATTATTTACTTAATAATTCTAGAAAAACCGTACCGAACGGTCGACTGATTGTTAGTAAAACGTGATTTTAGTTGGACCACGAAATCCTTCAGTCGACCCATCACACGCTACCAAAGGTACTATGATTTTTCGGTCGAACATAACACACAAACGGTAGACTGATTCAACACGAGAATTGGCAACTGGAAGTTTTTGGTCGGACTGAGTCATAAGTCGGTCGACCAATTACCACCAATTTTTTTTCCGGAAGTTCGTTGAAGTTTTCGGTCAAACCACGACTTGCTACCGGTCAACAATTAATCTTGGAGAGAGCTCCTCGAGTATTTTGGTCGACCGACACATCCTCTCCGGTAGACCATTCGCACACGTAATATCTATTATGGACTTTCGGTCGACCAGTCTCTGAAAACGTTCGACTGTTTTGTCCGATTTTTGCCTTTATCAAATTTGGGATTTATCTCCAACAAAATTTGATCTTTTGGGTTTCTTTTCAAATTCATATCTTATGTAATATATTATCCTATGCAATGTTAAATCAATTACACCCATAATATATACACCTTATATGAATTTATTCATGATTCTAATTATGTCAATTTTCGTGACATATTTATTTTATTGATTCACCACATGTGTCCCTTTTCACTTGAAACCCGACACATCATATGAACTCAAAATCAAGTTTCTTGTGTTCCCAGTTTTGTGGTGTGACCTATAGGAGGATCTAAGCTAAATTGGTAGCGATATTAAACACTCAATATCTCAAACTATAAGTGGTATCTAGCTACACATTATAATTACGCACTTAGCATAGATGTCTTGTGCCACTCAAACCAAACATGATCCATTTAGTGATGTAAGAGCACCACTTGTGTCTATCCCTTGCCACATGATATTAAGAATATATATACATACATAGGGACATATATATTGCCAAAAAAGATGTACATTTATATAATACCAGTCGATCATGTATGCTTGTATTAAAAAAAATAAATATACACATACATAGGGACACGAAATCCTACAAACTCTCCCATTCCTAATTGTCTCATATACTAGAGAGAAGTCTCTCAATCCGCAAAGCTCCAAAACAAACATTCCAAGCCTAAACTTCCACATTTTTTATCAGTTCCACATTATACTTAAAGTGTGGTCAAGTTAGAGAGTGTTGTTCCACTCAAGTTCTTTTGTTCAAAAGAGTAAAGGCTCCGGTGAAAGCCCGAAGCATCCTTCTCGGATTATGAGAAGAGGATTCCAAACTAGGCGAGGGTTGTTCGCTAGTTTGAAGATTGTAAAGTCGTTGTCTCCCAGTCCGGAATGGGGAGCGAATAGTGAAGTCATGAGCGGAGCTCGAAGTGTCGAGCGGAACTTGCAAGAGAGGACGTAGGCGGGTGACCAAACCTCTGTAAAATCTCCCGTGTTCATTTATGGTGTGCTTGTTTCTTCCCTACTTGTTTAAATTGTTTCTAATACACATCTTGTTTGTTTAATTAGGGATTAAGCGTAAATTTGATTAGATAATTAGGGGCATTACGATCCTACAAAGGACATGGAGTTCTGCATAAAAAACTCGGCATTGTTGATGCCGAATTCCAACACTTAGAAAAATTTGCCAAAACCTAGTAGAGTGCGATGGTAGTTTGGAGGCTTAATAGAACTCGGCATTTATGATGCCGAGTTCTTTGAAACAGAACTTGGCAACACCCTTGCTGAGTTCTGTCAAATAGAACCCGGCCATGGTGTTGCCAAGTTCTTTGAAAAAAAACTCGACAATAATATATTAGATATTTAAGGCAAATATTTAGGGTGTATCATCGTGCCACTCTTATCAGCCAAAATACTATAGCCAAACTGAAATAGGATATAAGCTCTGGTGTGCTATATAATAGTGAGAACATTAGCATCTTCTGGCAGCATCTGAAACTAATCCTTCAACCAGCCCAATGTTACACTACCCCTACCGCCTATGTCTTCCAGACAATCTCCCAAGAAATCCTGGCATACCTAAGACCAGACGTACTCCTGAGACTCACAAATGGGAAAATCATCCACTCGCAAGCCGATAGTAAGAGCGATGTGATGTAGGGTGCATGTAATCTCACCATGTCGTAGGTAGAAGGAAAGCGTCTCCGGCCTCCAATTGTCCACCATCCATTCCTCATTGATCATTTTAATTTACCACAAGTGCATGATGTCGGTGAAGACGTAGCAAGTACGGGTCCATCCACTGGGATCGTGATGGTTCGGTTCACAACTAATTCTGTAATCGAATCGGCAAAAAAAAAGAGATGGGAATTGATTTTTCCAAATCTACACTACACTACAATTAACTAAATGCAACCTAGGTAACACTTAGAAGATTAGGACAATGGATTAGGCATAGATTAAGGTTATATGTGCAGTTTACATGAAACATAAGTGGTGTAGTCATTAGTATCATGAAAGCATGGAAGGTGTCTAAAGTTTATGGTAAACATCCATCAAACATTAACAGCTAATTTCAAGTTAGTGATTGATTGACATCATAACATGCCTATATTTTTGTCCTATATCCTTTATGTTTAGCCTAAGCAATGCTACGTCACGAGTTTTATGTTTATGTTTCAGGAATAAATAGGTTCAAGAAGAAGAGATTCAAAAAGGACTTAAAAGCAAGGAAAATGACCAAGTTGCAAGACTTATGGACTAAGATGCAAGAGAGAAGGACCCGGATGTAAACCCAAATGGACTAATTAGCAAAATCAAGCACTCCACACATTCTTGAGGAGTATTTTTGCAATTGGATTCGGGTCACGACTCACACAACCAATTAGGGTACACTCCAGAAGAAGAAACAAAGCTACAATCAAGTTAGACGAAATTGGGCCGGATCTAGGAGATACAAAACACCCATTGGCGTTCTATTTAGCTCCGGATCCGACCTGTCTACTATCGGATGTGTATTACAGTGTTTTCTACTATATTTGGTATGCGTTTAGTCCCATACTGGGGGATTGTCACGGGTTACCTTTTTCTATGGATATAAATAGAACTCTTCCTCCTCCTTTGTAGTATATCTCCTCTCTTGGTGGCCATCCTCTCTACTAGGAGTAAGGCCTTGGAGCAAAACTCTGGTGGAGAGAGGCTACTTGTAATGTGAGTGAGTAATAAAAGATGTTTTGTTTTTGTCTTCATATTGTCTCTTTTCAATTCTTGCATGCTTAGTTAACTTTGTTTAGTTTAATCTTCATGGAATTAATTAGCATATTTTCTTTCTTTAATATAAATGTTAGTCTAATAATGTGTTAGTCTAATAATGGACCCTTAATAATGTGTGAGTAGTTCCTGACGAGCAATTGTTCACAATTGAAGATAACCTTTGGTTTGCCGACATCGTGAACTACCTCGTGACCGAGCAACTTCCTGTGGGTTGGTCAAAATTTGACCAAACCAAATTTAGATCATATGTCAGATTCTTTCACTAGGACAACCCCTATCTATTCAAATACTGCTCTGATCAAATTTTCATGCGGTGCGTCCCAAATAACGAGTTCCAAAGTGTGCTCCATTTTCGCCATTCTAAGGCATGTGGAGGACACTTTGGTGCAAAGAAAATTGTCACCAAGGTGCTGTAATATGGATTCTACTGGCCTTCTCTTTTCAAAGATGCTTACAAATTTTGTGAGCAGTGTGATAGGTGCCAGCGCCTTGCCAAGATTAGTCGACGTGATACGATGCCTTTGCACAATGTCCTTGTCGTCGACATCTTCGATGTGTGGGGCATCGACTTTATGGGTCCTTTCCCGAATTTGTTTGGGAATGTTTACATTCTGGTGGTCGTTAACAATGTGTCTAAGTGAGTAGAGTTTATCCCCACAAATACCAATGACAATGAGGTGGTCAACATATTCTTAAAGTACATTTTTTCACGATTTGGTACTCCTCATACCATAATCAGCGATAGGGGTACCCACTTCTGCAATCGCTCCTCTGAAACGCTTATGACGAAGTATTCTATCACCCACAAGCTTGCGACCCCATATCATCCGCAAACTAGTGGGCAGGTCGAAGTCTTTAACCTTCAATTAAATCAAATCCTTGAGAAGACGGTTAATTCCTCGAGGAAGGATTGGTCGAGTAAGTTGAATGACACGTTGTGGGCATTCAGCACCGCGTATAAAACCAATTTGGGTAGTTACCATAGGAAGCATATCGTAGATATCCATGAAATGCATAAACTTAAAAGCCTACCGGCAAGAGCCAAAATGCGGTAGCAGAACTCCAGTTCGCTCGATTATTCTTGAAAAGTCACCATATCGGGTAGTGCACGCAAGGCTTTCCACTTACCAATCGAGCTTGAGTATCGTGATTTCTAGGTGATTAAGAACCTATATATGGATCTTGATGAAGCAGGAGTGCAGCGTAAACTCGTCATTGTGGAATTGGAAGAGCTACACAACGATGCTTATGAAAATGCCAACATTCACAAGTCCCGAACCAAGATGTTTCACGATTGCATGATTATGCGAAAGGTGTTTACGGCCGGGCAGAAGGTGTTGCTCTACAATTTCTGACTTCATCTTTTTGCAGGTAAGCTCCGTAGTCGCTGGTCTGGCCCTTTTATTGTGCAAATCGTAATTCCTCATGGTGCGGTTGAAATTCTGAACCCAGGGAATGGGGACGTGCTCAAAGTTAATGGACAACGCCTCAAACCTTACTTGGAGGGGGCACCAACTGAAGTTGAGGAGGTCATGTTCCTTCATGAACCTCTCTCGCACTCATGCATGAATGGTTGAGATTTCATGTTTGTACAAAGTTAAATTTGAAAAAAACAAAAAACAAGACAAGACTCCATGAGTGAGCATTGATTGTTGTATTTGGGCCCTATTCCTTGTGTATTTGGGCCCTATTTCTTTCATGTATTTGTCGTCCTTCCTTAGTATTTCACAAGTTTTGAGGGGAATTCGGGTTTGTGTCCATCAACATAACCATAAAATTCCCTTTGTGCTTCACGTTGGTGAGATCTTTTTTTTCATGCATAACTCCATGTAGTATCATGTTTGCATTCATTGAAAACAATGTATGAAGTGTGGGGGGTGTTTTACGTGTGTACATAGTCGAGTCATTTTACTTTTGTTTTTGTTTTCTTTTGTATGCATTGTTAGGGTCATGTTAGTGTGCTGCATTTAATATCGATATATCTGCTTGCCATGATCCTTGGGTGACTTGTCTTCTTTTTCTTGTCTAGTGCATTAAATTTTCACATTTCTTTTAAAATCTTCATGTGTTTGCGAAACAAAATGTTCTGTAGGTTTTGCGTGTGTTTAGCATGTGCAAAACCGTTGACAGGCAAAGTAAAAAGAAAAGCTCCAAGAATTTACTTGAACATTATGCAATAGGATATCTAGTATACCGGCTTTAGGTCTTATCTAGTACACTGGCTTTAGGTCTTATCTAGTACACCAGCCTCGGCGGGAGAGTAATCGTAGGGTTTTAGGACTCAAACAAATTAGATAAGACCTATAGTCGGTGTACTAGATATCCTAATGCATCATGTTCATGTTAATTCTGGGAGCTTCTCTTTTTACTTTGCCTCTCAATGGTTTTGCAAATGCTAAACACACGCAAAACCCACAAAATGTTTTCTTTCACAGACACATGAAGATTTTGAAAGAAATGTGAAAAATTAAAGCACTCGGTCAGCAAAAGAAGGCAACTCACCTAAGGATCATGGCATAGCAGAAATATTGATATTAAATGCAACACACTATCATGACCCTAACAATACACACAAAAGAAATCAAAAGGCAAAATGAAAAAGACTCGACTCCACATATGTACAAATGTAAAGCAGCCCCCTTCCATACTTACCTAATGCATTGTTCTCATTGTATGCAAGCTTTGTAGTACATGTATTTATGCATGAAAAAGTTACGATCTTACAAAACTTTGAAGCACAAGGAAAAATTTCATGGTCATGTTGATGGACACAAACCCGAATTCCCTAAAAACCTGTGTGATACTTCAAAAGGTAGACAAATACGGTAAATGAATAGGGCCCAAAATACACACGGGTTGGAGCGCACAACAATCAACGCTCACTTGTGGAGTCTTTCGTACGATTTTTTTATATTTAAGCATATTTACAAGAAGAAAATGCTCACATTACATAACTTCAATGCACCTAAAATTGGAACATGAGACCACGAGTGGCTAAGATACTCATGTCAGACCCCACGTGGGTCTCACAAATAGATATGTTGAAAGGTTCATGAACCCAACTTGGAGACATGTGGGTAAAAAAGACAAAGTCAAAGTGTTCGAACATTCCCTTTGATTGGCAGGAGACGGGAAGGGGAATTGCTTTTTCCCACTGCCGTATTATAATCATGATCATCTATCCATACTCTCCAACCAATCAGTTGGTGTGTCGGAATGGGTCTAGTAACATCATAGGAAGAAATTGACCCACCAACCTTACATAAAGTGGATCTATCACCCAAAATATCCTTCAAGGACGTACTATCCATATTTTCATGAAAAACCTCCTCGTGACGCGCCTCATGAATCTCATGAAGACCAAAAGAAAGCACGAGAGAGGAAGAGTCAATCGATCGTGAATATCTGGGAGTGTTGGGGAGATGCTCCTCCTCAATATGAGGTTGGTCCTTGTAGGAATCAACACTAAGCTCAACAAGCTTAAAGGCCATATGACAAGAATTAAAGGCGCCTCAAGCTCAAACTCATTAATATAATTACTCTCAACATGTTTTGTAACACCCACCATGTGTTCCTGAATTGGTATTTTAAGCTCCTTAGATTAAATAGGAGCATGACTTTGAACGATTGTCCTTTGAATATTTGCATGGAGTGGGGATTCGATATAAGAAGGGGAGTCCTCACATTGACAAGAAAAGTCGCCCTCCTCACATTCATTTAATTGATGTCCCAACTGAATCACTTTCATTCTCAAATTTTCCAAGGAAGTATGAGTAGTTTGTATGAATGTGTGAAGGGTTTGTTTTATGGAATTAAGTCTTGGATCAATTGGGAGGTTCACTTCTTGATCATTAAAATGTTGGACTTCGGTATTTGTATGTTGAGATTTATTCGATTGGTCCACATGTCGAGATTGGTATGAAGTTTGGAATTGAATTGGTGGATAATGTTGGGGATGAAATGACATGCATGAGTTAAATTCATATTGGTAATTAATCCACTAAAACGTTTTGGTGCTCACTCCATGATGGGTTATATGCATTGCCAAAAACAATTGGTGCTCACTCCATGATGGGTTATACACATTGGCACATGGGTCATAATGTCGATAATAATAGTTGTTGCAAGATGATTCTCGAGGAGAACAAGTGTTGATATTCAAAAAAATGTGGTAATTGTTTTTAAGATTTTGAATCCAAAGTGATGGTATACCATACATACAACAAGTTCCAAATATGATGATAAAAAGCACAAACCAAAACTATGTTGTGACGTGTAGAAAGCCCTCACCAGGCCGCCAAATATGCGATTCGGCGGGTACCGATCACCTCACCAAGCTCCAATTTTTTCTTTCAAGTGGGGATTCTATTTTTTACCCCATTGGCTGCGATGTCGGCATCAACTAAGACTAAAAAAAGCTCCTATTTTTTCCTGGGACTCCAACAAGTACACAAATCCTGTAATCTCAAGATACAATAGAAAAATCGTGAAATCCGATCGAAATGGAAATAACTGATAACCAAACAAAGCAACCATCCCCGAGAATGGCGCCAAAAACGTTATTGATCGTTTTAATTTACCGCAAGTGTATAGCGTTGGTGAAGACGTGCCAAGTACGGGTCGGTGCACAGGGATCGTGATCGTTAAGTTCACAACTAATTTTGTAATCAAATCGGCAAAAAGGATGGAGAAGGGAATTAATTTATCCTATTCTACACTACACTACACTACACTACAATTAACTAAATGCAACCTAGCTAACGCTTAGAAGATGAGGACTATGGATTAGGCATAGATTAAGGTTACGTTTGTAGTTGACATGAAACATAAGTGGTGTCATTAGTGTCATGAAAGCATGGAAGGTGTCTAAAGATTATGGCAAACATTCATCAAACATTAACATCTAATTTCAAGTTAGTGATGAAAGTATGGAAGGTGTCTAAAGATTATGGCAAACATCCATCAAACATTCACATAACCCATTATTAAGGTCAAACATGTGTTCTAAACAATATTTAAGGCAATGCATTTAGATATGAACATGAAACGTGAAACCTTTTAAGAAACGACATTCCATAAAACACCTAATGAGCATGTACCTTGAAGAAGTAAATGTACATATTAGAGTCTTACCCACCACATTCAATGTAAAAACAACAACACACAACCACCATTAACCTATCCTACCATCATCCCCACCTCCTAAGAGGTGGTTTAGCCACACATTAACATGAGAAGTAGTAGAGAAGTAAATAAATGAAAATACTTACCAAATAAAGATTGCAACAATACAAAAGAGAAATCCAAAGCTTGAACATTTAATCTACATTACAATCTACTCCTAACCTATTCTAACCTACTCTCTACTCAATAACATAAAAAAACAACAAGTATAATAACTGATAAGCAAGAAAGAAATATGGAGTTTAACAAAACAAGCAAATGAAACTTGCATCAAATGAAATGGAACAACATTAAAACAAAACTATAACAAATTATTTTATTGATGACTCATTGCAAGTAGCATTCCCTCGACTTGAGTTTTGCTCCAAAGACTTACTCCAAGTAGAAAGAATGACCACCAAAGAAATGGATTGTTTTCAAAGGAACAAGAGGTGTTATATTTATAATCATACAAAAAGGCAATTGGCGACAATCCCCCGATGTGGGACTAAAGAAAATTCTACAAATACAATACTCATGATTTTGTAGAGTTTCTCAATTTGCAATTTGGTACCTTTGACTTACATCTAGGTCCTTCCCTTTTGCAGTTAGGTCCATAAGTCTCACAGATCAGTCATTTTTCTTGCGTTCAGGTCCTCCGGATTTCGTTTAGGTCATTCCTGATTTGCAGATGTGTCCTTGAACATGTCAAATGTGCCCAATTTGCTTCATTTGAGTCCTTTCTTCTTGCATTTAAGTCATTTTCTCTTCCATTCTCTTCTTTATTACTTAATACCTGAAAATACACAACAAACACTCGAGTAGCACAAAGTTGGGGTAAAATTATATATATATATATATATATATATATAGCATGAATATGATGCATGATATGCTACTAATCACTCCCAACAATGCATGATCGAGCTATACTCTGGGTTGTCTGCTAACTGTACCAAAAGTTGCCGCATCGAGCAAAAACCAAACTCTTTGGTCTGTGATGTGCCAACCGTTGAGCTTAGAACCATGCTCAACGCATTTTACACCACCTTGATCCTTCTACCACAAAATAAAATACATGTTAGATCATGAACACATACATACGAATAGGTGATTTGAAAGTAATAAACTGCTTACAAAATCTTTAAAGAGGTCACACTTGTGGTTGACCTGCAAAACCAATCTCCATCTGTACATAACATGTTAATTACGAAAAAACATTCAAATGTTGCAAAGCATTTAGTCAAGTTTTTTTTCAAAACATTTACTCATGTAAAATCATATAATGAAGTGTTCGAAAACATTTTATCAAGTAAAAAATATTCAAGTCTTACATTTATCGAAAGTCTTAAAAGAATTCAAGTCTTACATTTATCCAAAGTCTTAAAAAATAGTTACCTACAAATTATTCAAATGGTTTGGCTATATAGGTTCCTTGCATCATTTTCGGTTATGGCCTATACCGCCGCATCTCCCACACCTTACCCTTCTGCCAGAGTGCTCGTCCATCTATTTCGAGAGGGATCATTGTTACGTTGCAACGATCCGGACAATATCAAACATCAGGAATGCAGATAAATATAGGCATGTATGCTTGTCTATACGTTTGAACTTGATAATACAGGGAGACCAAATGTGAATTGTTAACATTTCCATACTTGTAACTATAAACTGCTAGTAGATGTGAACACGGGACGTGCATTGCAATTTTGTAAGTGCAACTAATAACTCCTTCAAATTTGACAAGATACTATTTCTGATCATTGGCTTCAATCTGGTACATCAACTAATGGTATCCGGTTACCGTATTTGATATTTGGCCAAAAACTGCTTGCCATTAGCACAGTGTCCACAGTCGGTACATATAAATCATTCCACGACTCAACGACCTACCTTCTTTTGACAAATAATTTGTTCAAACGAAGGAACCTCATCAAAATCATGGTTGTAATTGAGTCAGTACCATACTCTGGACGATGAGTGTTAGTTGTAAGCTTAGGGTCAGGCATTTTTTGTTCAACTTCTGCATACACTCCAACAACGGACAACAAACGCATCATTCCATAAACTGACTTATCATGGAGCGTAGGTACAATCGTTCTTTAAAGTCAATTTTGCCGTCAACTTGACACCAAACATACTTTCTAGATAACAACGTTCAGATCTTATGACATCCACTAAATCCACATATTTGATGTTCAATGGAACTACAACTAATTTGCGCTCATACCCTGAATATTCTGCCACATCTCCGTTACATTCTAATTTCCTATCATACATGACCAACAAAGATCCTTCATCATCCTTATCCATTCCTAACCTATATAAATTAAATTTAAAAATGTGTTCAATTGATATAGTTGTTCTTCTATTACTAATTAATTAAAATTTTGAAAATACTCAAATGATGTAGAAATTACCTCAGTCGGGTGTAAAAGCAAACAACTCTAAACGTCGAATAAACGACTCTAAACGTTGAATAATCACTCCAACAATATCAACTACAATACAACAATAAACAACAATTCGAATAATCCGAGGAATTTCAAAAAAAAGGCAGAACCTCCCTTATATTTTCATATTTCAAAATTTTAAAGTTGCATTATAAAACAAAAATTTACAAACATCCAAACATTTAACTTCCAAACATCCAAACATCCAACTTCCATCCTATTTATTTTTCCATTAACAACCACATACATTATTTACTCATCACATTAATTTTTTTGTTATAAACAACAACAAATTATTCATAACATTATCATATGTACGATCACAATCAACAACAATATATATTTCCTTAATGACTCGGTGCTCAAGATGCCGAGTTAGTTAGGGATTCCCAGAGTGGGACCTTTCTACACGTTCCAAAAAAACGGTTAAAAGTTCCAAATAGAACTCGGCATTGAAACGGCCGAATCCTATTTGACAGAAGTTTGCAATGAAGGTGCTAAGTTCTATGTTGGAACTCGACGTCATAAATGCAGAGTTCTATTAAGCCTCCAAACAGGCGTCGCACCCTACTAGGTGTGGGTAAATTTTTCTAAGTGTTGGAACTCGGTATCAACAACGTCGAGTTTGTGTATGCAGAACTCAGTGTCTTTAATGTTGAGTTCACTAAACAAATGTTTTTTACAAAATGTGGTGTGTCAGATGCCGAGTTCGGTATACACTAAAAAAGTAGACCCACCACTGCCACGTGTCGCCACGTGGTGGCCGCATGTATAGTTTGAAAAATAGCTTTTGAGGAGGTTTATTTTGGAAATTATATTACAAAATTATTTTATTTTGAAAAAAATTCCTTACTTTTATGCTTTATATATATTTGAAAAGTTACATTCATGTCTCTCTCTCCTCTCTCTACTCACTCTCTTTCTTCTTCTTATTCTTTTTCATCATGTTTTTCTCCTGAAATCCAAGACGACGGGGGAGACGAAGGAGGTGCAGTAACTTAGGTGGTTGTAACTTGATAAACGATGTCCTCCAGACGAGGTTGTGATGGAGACCTTGGGGTGTTTGGATGGGTGCAAGGCAAACCGTGACACTTGCTCGCTCGTGTGCTGCTGCCTAAAGAGTGTGTCCCGAACAACAATCCAGCTCCACCTCCCTCGCTTCTCCGCCCTCTGCTAGCTCATTGTCGATGGTGCCTCCTCTACCCTTTCGGACTTGGGCCTAGAATTTCTCTTCGTCGAATTCCTCAATCTTTGTCTACGAGGAAGCGTTGTCGAAGCTTTAGAAACACAGCTAGTCCCCCGACCTCACCCTCTTCACCGTCCTCCCCAACGACGTCCACAACTCCCTCAACTCCGATCAGAATCTTGATCTATTCCTGACAGGTTGTTCTTCTCCGATATGCAGGATCTAGGGTTGTATTTATTGTTTGTTGTACGAAATGAGTTTGGACCTTTCGTAACTGCATGTTTTATGGTTGTGTTTTTATGCATAGGAAATACCTAATGGTTGTGGCAGAACCTATCATTCCAATCACTAACCTAATTGATTAACATGAGCATAAAGAAGTTGGTTATTAAAAACCTAAACAAGCATGGGAAGTACCTAATGATTATGGCAAAATCCATCAAGTTTAGTATTCTCTTTTACACAAACAAGCATACACTCATATTCATCACATATTGCCTAAGATAGCATTTATTCTCATTCTTCATTACATGAATAAACATCATCTCCACTCCCAAAAGGGAATGGAACTACTCACTGCACATTAAGCTAATATTTGTATTAAGGAAAGAAGACATTCTACTAATTATACTAAGATTAAGAAAATAAATTCAAGCTAAACATGCAAACATTAAAAGAGCTAACATGAAATTAAAACTAGAAGAATTATTTTATTTCTATTACTCACATTACAAGTAGCATTCTTCTTCACTTAACTTTTGCTCCAAGGCATACTCTAAGTTGAGAGAATGACAACCAAGCAATGGGTGGATTACAAATGAGGAAGAAGAGTTCTAGGTACAAGCATGAAAAAAAGGAAACTGGGGACAATCCCCCGATGTGGGACTAATGAAATATTCCCAGAATAGACATAAACATATAATCCATACCTAAGCGAAACTTGGTCGGATTCTCTGAGAAAAAGGGTCGTTAATGTGTGGGTTTTGACCACCAATTGGCGGTCACGTTTTGTCGGTCGGACCAATTTTTGGATATCTTCTTTAGTGCTTCAATTCTCCACGTGAGGTATACTCTAATCGGCTATTGGAGTATGGGTCCGAATTTAATTTCCAAAATACTCCTCATGATGGTGTGGAGTTTCTCTGTTTGCTATTTGGTCCCTTTGGGCTTACGTTTAAGTCCTTCTCTCTTGCAGATGGGTCCTTGTGTATGACCGAGAGGTCCATTTTGCTTCATTTAAGTCCTTTCTTCTTACGTTTTAGTAATTTTTCTCTCCCCTTCTCTATGTCCTCCAGAAATCAGGTGCACTCTGTAGTTGGTTTTGGCGATCTCCTAAATAATCTAGCCCATGACCATCTTTTGACTGTCGGACTGCAGCAACTACTCGACTCCTCCCATCTCAACATTTTGTTCGAGGAAAAAAATAATTTTTTTTTGTTTTAAAAGAGGATCTTATAAAAAACGTGATCTTGTTGTTGCAACTGGTAGAGATCTTTGCAACTTCAAATTTCTTTTTTTTTTGTTTTGGGTTTTTTAGTGTTGCATGTTAGGTGTTTGACGAAATGTTTGTTTAGTTTTCTTAGAGTATTGATCAAGTGAGTGTTGCATGTTAGGTGTTTGCGGATGCATGAACTTGGGGGAGATGTGATTGGTGGTAGACAAGATGACGATCCTTGGTGGATTGTGTGTGAAGCCAATCAAAACAAGTTAAATGACATATTATATCAGATTACATCTCACAAAACAAGTTCAATGACAGATTATAAATTGAACATGAACTAAATTATAATTGTACCGAACTATCCAGCCAGAACTGAACCAAATAAATTAACAAATTAAATTGACTAGAACTGAACATAACCAAATATATCACACTAAATCAAGTATAAAATGAACATGAACTAAGTTAAAAAAGTATTGAACTGTGCTGCAAGAGCTGAACCAAATAAATAAACATTTTAAATTGACAAGATCTGAACCTAAACTAAATTAAGAAGGAACTCAACTAAGCTGCAAGAACTGAATCCAAAAAATCACTAAAAACTACATTTGAAGCTATTGAAGCACATCCACACATGACAAAAAATACATACAATAACCAAAGAAATCAATAAAATTTGAATAAGCTGCAAGAAGTGAAACTGAATCCAAACTGAATTGAGAAGAACTGAATCCAATAAATCCCAATTAATGCAACTGAATTCTACAACAACTAAAATATTCTTAGCTGCAATGTGCGACTTTAGTTGAATATTCATGATCCGAACATCCATAGTCAAATAAAAACAGTTTTTATCCAAACATTGAAAGATAACATTCCATACGTTGATACATGAATTTTCACACGCAAGAATGTAAACTCTAAGAATGTGTGATTCAAAACCCAAAAAAAAACAATTTTGTTACTATCTAAACTAAGTTCAAGTTCCTCAGATTGGTGTGTGAGACTGCGACAACATAGGGGACTGGGTTGTGTGAGCGGGAGCCGGTGTGTGAGACTACGACGGCGTAGGGGACTTGGGTTGCGTTAGCGGCAACCCGTGTGGAAGACTTTGATGATGTAGGGGACTTGTGGTGCGCGAGCGGCAACCTATATGGGCGACTCTGACAGCGTAGGGGACTTGGGTTATGCGAGCAGTAGTCCGTGTGGGACGCTGACAGTGTGACGGACTTCAAGTGCATGAACGACAAGCCGTGTGGGAAATTCCGACAACCGATTTGGGGAGAGGAAGAAATTTAGTGATTTTCATCTCCAGTCTTATAATATTATTCATTTGCACAATCAAGCTTAGTGTGTCATTAGCAACTTAATCATGTTTGCTTTTGTTAATTACAAAATAGCAAAACGATTTCTGGAATGACACGCTTGATTATTGACGGAAACAGTGTTAATGTGGGTCCCACGTCAACGAGAAGTGCACTAGAGCAAATAACATTGTATGCAAGTGTTTGTGAACAATATAAAACTATACGGAAAATGTCAAATAAAGAACTTTTGCAAGTGCACCCAAGCAAAAACCCCATATACTTTTTGTAGTACCAAAGAATAGTTAATAGTGCATGCTCATTTTCTTCTACATCGTTCAAATTTTCTTTTATATGCTTTGTCCATCTTTTTAAAATATATTCCTATGGTATGCTTTTGATTTTATTTTGTACAAGTACTTTCAAGTCATGACAACACAATGATCCTGTGGATTCAAACAAAGTACAAGTATAACAAAATAGACAAATTAAAGGATGAAATTCCACAATGTATGCTCTTTTGTGACCACCATCATTTTAGTAATAAACGTAGAAGCCATCTATAGAAGAACTCTTCTGACCTCTCACTTCAAAAATCTCACAAAATTTAACTTGAATTCAGTAGGAATGTTGAATTCATATACAGATACAACATGATCATGTAGATCTCTTTCAGTAAATCCCACAAATTCAACTCCACTAGCTCAGTGGGCTAAATAAGAATACATCTTCGTTGTTTTAATCCTTGTATGAATCTTTAATTTTATTGCACATCCATTAGCTTTGTCTATTCTTCTTGTTAATCTCAAAAGAAGTTTTTGTTTAGATACGACAAATTCATGATTATGATCTATTATAATCTTCGCTAGAACCGAAGAACCATCGTTTGAATCTGTCCGTTCCCTCAAAATTAGTTCACACCTCTAGTTGCTTCTTTTTTTCTCTTATTTATGAACTTTCACTACTGCAAAATAGGGAATAGTCGACGGATATATGGCTTATATACGTTGGATATTGGCATTCCATAGACCAACGTCTACCTATGGGTCATCTATACCTATACCCAAACATATACACGTCGGTAACTAAAGAACCGACGTCTATACCCTAACGTATACAGGCCGGTCATACTCATAGCCGATGTCTAATGAACAAGATAGACCTCGTCTTAACATACGAACCGACGTTTATACCCAAATAGGATAGACTCACCCTAACCAAATACTCGACGCCTATACCGATCCCAAATAATAAAAAGAATAGGCGTCGGTCATAATCACAGCCAACGTCTAATGAACAGGATAGACATTCCCTTAATCGAATACCCGAAGTGTATTCCCTTCCCAAATAAAAACGAATTGACGTCGGTCATACTCACAACATAGATGTCACCTTAACATACGAACCAATGTCTAATGAACAGGATAAACGTCGCCTTAACCGCATACCCAACGTCTATACCCTTCCCAAATAAAATATTAAATGCTGAATCAAATCAACATACAACAATATTCATCAATTATTCATCCTGCACAAAATTTCACAATCATTCACAAAGAATTTTTCAATAACATGTAGTCATATAATTCCACAAAGAATTTTCACAAAATTTCACAATCATATTAACACAAAGAATGTAGTCATATAATGTTAGTTCAATATGATTGTGGTCATGACATTAGAAAATTTTAGTTCAATAACATGTTTGCAATAAAGTAGTGAGCCCATCACTCGCGATTATCATCGAGCTTCACTTGCGACTAGGGATCCATATTTTTTTGGAAGACCTATCAAAATACAAGTACACAATATAAATATGTAAATAATGAAAGTATAATTATACCAATGAAAATGATCTATATTACCGCACATAGATCTATGTTTTTCAGTGCAATGTTGATGATTTCTGATGAGAATTAAATTTATACCGCAAGTGCACGGCGTCAATGAAGACGTGGCAAATACGGGTCGAACACAAGGAGGGAAAGATTCTGTTATTAGTGTGATTTTCGATTAAGGGGAAGAAGGAGAGAAGAAATAATTGGGTTTTGAGATTTTTGGGTTTTAATTATCTAAAGCAAGAACAAGAACAATTAAAACTAAAACAAGAACAAAGAGGTGAATTCCGTCGGGTGGAGGTTTGGATTTAAGGTTTAGATTAGAGAATTCAGAAACTTATAATAAATCATATTAGTTATGAAGCATTACATGATAAATGATTTAACATAAACTCAAGTAAACAAAATAGACTAATACGAACTTAAAATAATAACATTTATTCGTCTTCTGTTCACCCTAAATCCGTCACCTCCACCCTTTGGAAAGAGTTAGAAACTCATGGAGGGAGGAAGAAGGGGTCCTTGAGACATTACAAAAGAAAACTAAAAGTAAGAAATAAAAGACAGAATTTTTATTAATGAAAAAGAAGAATACAAAACTAAGATTAAGAATAAAAACTACAACCAAAGACTAAGGACCCTTCTAACATCGTTCTCGGGTCTATTTATAGTTGCTACAAGGGATCTAGGTATGATATTGGAAAGTACACGTGTCCAGACACGACTGGACAAAATTGGAGCACACAGATCGCTGAGGGGGCGGCGTTTCCGCCACACAATGTATGTGATATGCGGCGATTTCGCCGCACAATCTTCTCTGATTTAATCCGGATTTTTGCTGGTAGTTTATGGTATGATTTGATCCTCCTTTGCGCGTCTGGATGATTTCTTTCCATTCTTTTGAGCTCCGGATTAATTCCTTTATATGTTTGGAGATTTACATTGATTTTTCTTTAGATTTTCTCCAAGATAATATTTTGGTGCTTTAATTGCAATTAGGTCCTTGACTTTTTGCAATTAAGTCCCCGGCTACTTTTGTGCTTAAGTCCTTGTTCTTTTTGCAATTAGGACTTGAATGCTTTTATGCTTGGATACATTTCCATTCGTAACCCGATCATCTTGAACTTGGTCTTTATGATAGAAATGAGTCTTTTGCACGCGTTTATGCTCGGGATGTGGGTAATTTGCATTCAGGTCCCTGTATTCTATAAATAAGACTAAACACATACCTTAGTAGCATTTATTGATATAAAAGTGATCTAAATGAAAGACATGATGCAATGTATGCAATGCATCAAATACCCCCACACCTAGATTTTGCTAGTCCCTAGCAAAACAGAAAATAAGAAAAATAAAAACAGGAAAATCCTAACTCATTTTCGAAGGAATCACGGTTGCACTTAGCATGTGCAACAAGCCTTTAAACCTCCTTGTTGCCAAGGAGGACGAGTTTTGTCTCGTGAGGGTTTTCAGTTGACACACCCACAAAGTCTTAATTCAACATTCCATTAATAGCTCTCAATATCCCTACCTCAACCTTATACATCTCACTTCGAATTCTTATATGCTCATTATATGAATCTAACTCATTAAAAATATGACTTGATCTTTGTTCCTCCAACATTCACACCACTAACCCTTCTACACATGATATCACTTAAATTATTTTGCACGCCTCCTCTGCTGGTGAAGTATCATTTGGATCAACTATGGCATGGATCATTCTTTTAGCTTTGGGCCTTGAGTATATTTTTTTTCTTTTCTTCCGTGATTCAACACACTTTCTTTTTGACACTTTTACCCTTTTTGCATTCGTGTAGCGAGTTTGGTCGATAATCCCGAGCTGGTAGACTCAAGTTACCGGGTTTCAAGATACCCCTACGGACCAGTGACTCAAAGGCTTGGGCTTTTGTAGCCATTTTGCAAAATGTGTTTTCCTCACTTTATTCCTTTATTTTTATTTTCCTCAAGGCTTAATTGGTATTAGAAGTCCACACTTCCCGGTATATTTTCCTCAACCTCTGCTTTTTATCAACCACTTCAAAGAATTGATTCATCCAATTTAAGTGCATACATGTCTTAAAGGGCAATGAGTTATTTCTTTGGAACTTAGATTTATGTCATAATTTCTACAAGCAGAACTATATAATAAGGAACAAAAACTCAATGCAATTTGTACTCGGGTTTTGGTAGTTCCATCTTAAGCTATGAAACATTGATTTTTTTATTTATTTTATTTATTTTTTATTTATTTATTTTATTTGAAATAAAAGACAGATATATAGATAAATATATACATAGACACCCCCCACACCTAAATCATGCATTGTCCTCAATGTATGCAAATATAAAGCAAATGCACTTATTACCTGAGTGAACTGCGGTGGAAGGATGGAATTTGCTCAAAGTCAACCATAGTCGGAACTGGATTGAATGACACCATATTGGTGCATGTATCCAGTTCAACTGTTCCCCATGTTGCAATGAGAGTCCTGAGTCACAGGTTCCACACCCCTCACATAAATTGGTTCACTTATTTGCTCGAGTGATGGTGGGTGTGCAGATGAATTCCTCCCCTTTTTCTTACTTCCTTTTTGATTTTGTGATGATTCAGAAATCTTATAGATACGTGATTTCATCACAACGTCACTTTGATTGCATATTATTTCTGGCTCACTATCAATATGAAAGATATTAAATTCAGCCTTTAAGTTCCCAAAAGATAATTGCATGAGCCCATTTCGACAGTTTATCAATGCTTCCGAAGTGGCTAAAAAGGATCTGCCTAGAATTACAGGGATTTGTCGGTTAGGATTTACAACAGGTGCGGTATCTAGTACGACAAAATCCACTGGGTAAATGAAGTCACCAACCTTGATCAAAACATCCTCTACTATACCTCTTGGTTTCTTAATAGAACAATCAGCAAATTGAAGGGTTGTCTTAGAGGGTTTTAGTGGACCAAGGTTCATTTGCTCATAGACAGAGTATGGGAGTAGGTTAACACTAGCACCAAGGTCTAGAAGGGCTTTGTTGATAAAAGTATCTCCTATTGCACATGAAATTGTGGGACATCCAGGATCCTTATATTTTATAGGAGATGTGTTGGACAAAATAGAACTTATGTTTGCAGTTAAGAATGCCTTCTTTGGTACGTTTGTTTTTCTCTTTTTAGTGCACAAATCTTTTAAAAATTTAGCATAAGCAGGTATTTGTTGAATCATGTCTAAGAGTGGAATGTTCACCTTAACTTGCTTAAATACTTCCAAGATTTTCTCTATTTGTGCACTTGAGTTCTTTTTGAGTCTATTGGGAAATGGGGCTTTAGGGACATAGACTCGCTCAGGTTCAGGTTGAGCTACGGGTTCAGATTGAGTAGGTGGGGTGGGCGTTTCAGATTGGACGTCGGGTTCAATGGTTAGGTCATATGTGGTAGTTTGAGGGCTAGATTGATTAGACGTTCTAGGATTTACCACATTATTATCAATCTGTCTTTCGGACCGTAATGATACTACAACATTTATTTGTTGGAACGGTCCTTCTTCATTAACCATTTGAACCGGTCTAGGGTTGTTATTTCCTGAAGGTGCTTGATAGGATTGATATGAATTATTAGATCTAGGGTTCACCTCAGGTTGACTTGGAAACACACCCTTGTCTCTTTCACCTACTATTTGTGCTAGTTGGCTGACTTGTGTCTCTAGCCTTTGGAAGGTCTGGTTGGTTGTTTGTATAAAGGTTTTCATCAAATTTTCCAAGCTTGTCAACCTAACCTCATGATCGTTATTGTTATTAAACCCAGATGATGTATTATTTTGGTTATACGGGTTTGGTTGTTGTCTAGGAGGTTGACCTTGTTGGCTAGATGAGAAATTGGAATTATTACGCCAACTCGAGTTATAGGTTGATGTGTATGGGTCATTTCTAGCATGGTTATACATGGCATTAACTTGGTCCCATTCCGCACAATCCTCCATTACATGACCAGCCTGACCACATCTAGAGCAAGGGATAGACGAGGCTTGATTCACTCGGTTTTGGGTTTGTAGCTCTAAACTTTCCATTCTGCACATAAGGGTAGCTAGTTTTGCTTCAGCCGCTATGTTAGCATCTACAGCGAAGACACCTGGTTTGGGTTGACTTGCTATTCTAGATCCAATTCTCGGGTTAAGCGGTGTTCTAGCATTGTCCCATTGCATACTGTTTTCAGCTAATTCCTCAAGGAAAGTCCAGGCATCATTTCCATTTTTCGACATAAAGTTCCCTTGGCTTACGGATTCTACCATAACCCTAGATGTGGGTGTCAATCCCTCATAAATAATTTGACATAATTGCCATCTCGGAATTCCATGATGAGGGCATTGGGTCAGAACACTTTTGAATCTTTCTAGATAGGAATAGAACGGCTCGCTCTCAGACTGAACGAATGCAACAATTTAATTCCTAATCCTCATAGTCTTATGGTTGGGGAAATATTTTTTTAGGAATACTTGAACAAACTCAGCCCAACTCCTAATAGATCTTTCGGCTAGACTATATAGCCATTTCTTAGCGTCATCCTTCGGTGCTAGAGGCACGAATTTCAGACGCACTTCCTCCTCAGGAATATGCTGGTATTGCATAAGAGAGCAGATTTCCTCAAATTCTCTAAGGAAGAGATATGGGTCTTCCCTAGAGGTGAACTTAGGCAACATACTCATGTATTGTGCCTTAAGTTCGAAGTCGCGACCCGGTATGGTGGGCATAACGATGCACGATGGCTGAGTAGCCATCGCTGGATAGCATCGATCCCTCAGAGTTATAGGTTGTGCAACAGGCGGGTCCACTACGTTCTCACCCATTGGATCCGGGTGAGGTGGTGCAGCAGATGGATTGGGGCTAAGTTCCAGACTGGAATCTAGATGAACTCGTGAGAGTCGATTACTCAAGTCCCGAAACCAAATCTGGGTGCACCGAGTTGAATCAATTTTTGAATTCAAATTCGAAATTTAAATTCCAAATTTAATTTCAAGAATTAATTAAAATTGTTTTTTTTATATTTTCGTTTTTTTATGTTTTTTTTTTCAAAACGGAAACAAACAATAGAATGGGGAAAGATGAGAAAGGAATCCTAATCTAGAGAATTTAGGTGAGAAGAGAAAGAAGACTCAGATGAGAAGGGAAACCTAACTCTAAAGATAGAAAGGGGGTTGGTCAGAAAATTCCTAAGAAAGCACGGTTCAAACAATCATAGACCTAGTGTTGCTTAGATCTAGACGACTCCTAACTGGTTGAGTCGAATCGATTCGCTTGATTCACCTCCCTCACTAATCAAACCAACTTGGCCAGGCCGTGTATAGCTAGTGGGGGCGCTTCCGACAGAGTCGGTGCCAATTAGACAACCGCTTCGCTTGGAAGACTTACGTCAACACAAAAACACTTTCTAGACACCAAATTAAATTCAATCGGCTTCAGGTCATAGCAAGTCAAACCAATTCTTCTCCTTAAATGAGTCTGAGTCCTTAGGGGTCAATGTCTAATTGATTTTAATTTAAGGCTTGAGTGACACTTTAGGATTGTGATTTGTGGGCCACGGAAGGGTGATGAAATCCCCACCGTATCTTTGCCTACGGAGTTGCCCTTAAGATAGTTTAACTTAGATCTAGCAAAGATAGTCAAACAATGGTCTTTAGAGGGGGGCAATTGCAAGGTTGTATGCAACTAGATTATATGCTTAAATGCGATCGATGAAAACCACGATACGTACCTTGACTCCAGCACTCTTCAACAGAAATTGATTTGCAAGAATTTAGCAAGAATAATGCATACAAAACACTAGATGATGCATGCACTAAAGCCTTTCTAATTTTGCCAATTTTAGGTCAGAGTTGAATTATTGCAAATTATGGAATTTTGCCCTAACACATGCAGTTCTACGAAAAGGAAATTTTCTGAAAATAGAAATTACGAGGAAAAAGGCAACAAAAGTTACCTACGCAATGCAAAGTGGGGTTTGCCGCCCGCTCTCGAAATTTCAGTAGCTCTACGCGTCCACCCAGAGATGAGTCGCGTCCCAGAAAAATTTGAAGCCCAGAAGCTTCAGGTGTGCGGCGATTCCGCCGCAGTTTGCTCTTAGTATGTGGTGATTCCGCCGCCCTTGTTTCTCAGACTGCGTTCAGATTTCGCCGCGCGCTCTGTTGTCTCCTGAAACCCAAATACAAATACTTAGATCACGCACAAGATAAACAGAATAGAATCGAAATCAACAAAAAACAAAATCTACGTCGCCTCCCCGGCAACGGCGCCAAAAACTTGATGAGAATTAAATTTATACCGCAAGTGCACGACGTCAATGAAGACGTGGCAAATACGGGTCGAACACAAGGAGGAGAGATTCTGTTATTAGTGTGATTTTCGATTAAGGGGAAGAAGGAGAGAAGAAATAATTGGGTTTTGAGATTTTTGGGTTTTAATTATCTAAAGCAAGAACAAGAACAATTAAAACTAAAACAAGAACAAAGAGGTGAATTCCGTCGGGTGGAGGTTTGGATTTAAGGTTTAGATTAGAGAATTCAGAAACTTATAATAAATCATATTAGTTATGAAGCATTTCATGATAAATGATTTAACATAAACTCAAGTAATCAAAATAGACTAATACGAACTTAAAATAATAACATTTATTCGTCTTCTGTTCACCCTAAATCCGTCACCTCCACCCTTTGGAAAGAGTTAGAAACTCATGGAGGGAGGAAGAAGGGGTCCTTGAGACATTACAAAAGAAAACTAAAAGTAAGAAATAAAAGACAGAATTTTTATTAATGAAAAAGAAGAATACAAAACTAAGATTAAGAATAAAAACTACAACCAAAGACTAAGGACCCTTCTAACATCGTTCTCGGGTCTATTTATAGTTACTACAAGGGATCTAGGTATAATATTGGAAAGTACACGTGTCCAGACACGACTGGACAAAATTGGAGCACACAGATCGCTGAGGGGGCGGCGTTTCCGCCACAGAATGTATGTGATATGCGGCGATTTCGCCGCACAATCTTCTCTGATTTAATCCGGATTTTTGCTGGTAGTTTATGGTATGATTTGATCCTCCTTTGCGCGTCTGGATGATTTCTTTCCATTCTTTTGAGCTCCGGATTAATTCCTTTATATGTTTGGAGATTTACATTGATTTTTCTTTAGATTTTCTCCAAGATAATATTTTGGTGCTTTAATTGCAATTAGGTCCTTGACTTTTTGCAATTAAATCCCCGGCTACTTTTGTGCTTAAGTCCTTGTTCTTTTTGCAATTAGGACTTGAATGCTTTTATGCTTGGATACATTTCCATTCGTAACCCGATAATCTTGAACTTGGTCTTTATGATAGAAATGAGTCTTTTGCACGCGTTTATGCTCGGGATGTGGGTAATTTGCATTCAGGTCCCTGTATTCTTTAAATAAGACTAAACACATACCTTAGTAGCATTTATTGATATAAAAGTGATCTAAATGAAGGACATATGAGGCAATGTATGCAATGCATCAATTAACTACATGTATCTCATAATGTAGTACCCACATTCGGTACTTCCAGTCTAGTTGCGGTACTACAAAGATATAAATGCGCTAAATATACGTTCAATTACTTAACAAAATTAACAAAAAGATTAGAAACTTACTCTGATTGCATGCCACGTTAGGCCCGCATTTTTTGTAATCCTTGTTCCACCCAACATTTTGTATACCTTCAATGTCCTGGGTAGCACAAGTTTTATAATAAGAATCAATAATACTAACAAAAATACACAAATTACAAATATAGAGTTTGTGTGGTCCTAGAAGTGCGAGGACAGTTTCGAGGAACTGAAGAGTCGGCTGACGACTGCTCCAGTTCTGACACTTCCCAGTGGCAGTGGTGGATTTGTGATTTACAGTGACGCGTCAGGCGTTTGACTGGGATGTGTACTCATGCAACACAGGCAGGTGGTTGCATATGCTTCGAGACAACTGAAAGTGCACGAGAGGAATTACCCCACTCATGATTTGGAGTTGGCGGCAGTCGTGCACGCTTTGAAGACTTGGAGGCATTACTTGTACGGCGAGTAGTTCGAGGTTTTCACTGATCATCAGATCCTGAAGTATCTGTTTTCGCAGAAGGAGCTGAATATGAGGCAGCGCAGATGGCTCGAGCTGATTAAGGATTATGATTTCACCATCTCGTACCATCCGGGGAAGGCAAATTCTGTTGTTGATGCTTTGAGCAGGAAGGTGGAGGTTACCGCGGCAGGTCTTTGTATCGAGGAGTGGAAGCTACTTGAGGCATTGACCGAGTGGAGACCGTTCACTGATGAGTCGCGAGGTGCGGTGATTGCTGGGCTGAGAGTGGAGCCACAGTTAGTCTCGAGTATCGTCCAGGCTCAGAGTACTGATGAGGAGTTAGCTGGGTTGTTACAGTTAGCTACCAGAGATGGGTTAGACTTCGGTATTGGAGTTGATGGTGGGCTGAGATTCAGAGGTCGTGTCTGGGTGCCGAAGGGAGGAGATCTGAGGAAGGATATTCTGGAGGAGGCGCACAGATCTCGTTATTCGATCCACCCAGGCAGCACGAGGATGTATAGAGATCTTCAGAGGAATTTCTGCTGGAAGAGGATGAAGACGGAGATCGCAGAGTTCGTTGACAGATGTCTGATTTGTCAGTAGGTGAAGATTGAGCACCAGAGACCTGCAGGGCCGATGCAGAGGATCCAGCTTCTAGAGTGGAAGTGGGAGCATGTGACGATGGATTTCGTCACCGGGTTGCCGAGGACGAGGAGATCTCACGACGCGATTTGGGTGATAGTTGATCGACTTACCTAGTCATCGCATTTTCTGGCAATCCGGACCACATTACCTTTGGAGGACCTGGCTAGACTGTACATTGATGAGATAGTCCGATTGCATGGGGTGCCAGTGAGTATTATATCTGATCGAGACACCAGGTTTACTTCCAGATCTTGGGGAAGTCTGCAGCAGGCTCTGGGACACGGTTGAAGTTTAGTACAGCATTCCACCCACAGACAGATGGGCAGTCTGAGAGGACGATCCAGACTCTGGAGGATATGCTGAGAGCATGTGCTCTGGCTTGGGCAGGGCATTGGGATGATCATCTACCGCTGATAGAGTTCGCCTACAACAACAATTACCATTCGAGTATTGGAATGGTACCGTACGTGGCATTGTACGGGAGACCTTGTAGATTGCCAGTGTGTTGGAGCGATGTAGGCGAGAGAGAGCTGATCGGGCCTGAGATCATGCAGATGTATGCCGAGAAAGTTGATGTGATCAGGCAGACATTGGCGACAGCTCAGAGTAGGCAGAAGAGCTACGCTGATAAGCATAGGCGGGCACTGATGTTCGAGGTAGGCGATCACGTTTTCCTGAAGATTTCACCGTCTCGAGGAGTGATCAGGTTTGGGAAGAAAGGGAAGCTCAGTCCGAGGTACGTCGGACCGTTTGAGATTCTCGATCGGATCGGAGAGATTGCATACAGGATCGCTTTGCCGCCACAGTTTTCGGGTCTTCACAACGTCTTCCACGTTTCTATTTTGAGGAAGTACGTAGTGGATCCTTCTCACGTGATTCAGTTTGAGGAGAGACCTGTGGAGATCGTGGATCGGATGGACCACCAGCTAAGGAGGAGGACCATACCGATGGTGAAGGTCAGGTGGCAGCACCATAGTGAGCGAGAGGCTACTTGGGATGTTCAGGAAGAGGTCCGGAAGGAGTTCACGGAATTGTTTGGTGAGTTTCGGTCCTAATTTCGTTGACGAAATTCTTTTAAGGAGGGTGCATTATAATATCCTAAATCCTTACTTAAGACTAATCAGGTTTTGGCCATGATTAGGTGCTTAAGTGGTGATTTAGAGTGGATGGATGAGATTGATTGGGGAGATATGAGGTGGATGGTGGAGATGAGAGGAGGGGGTATTTGAGTGGTATGCTCACTCCCTCTCTCTCACGTTTTCTCTCTCTCTCTCTCTTCTGATCAAACCCTCTCCCTCTTTCTAATCAGATCGTCGGCGTGCGGAGGAGCTCGAGGAGTAGTTCTCGGAAGGTGAGGCGAGGATCGGACGGTCTCCGGAGACGAATCGATCGTTGCTTGGTTGGAGTTCGGCGGAGAAGGTGTTTTGCGAGGAGAAGCTCGTCGTTGGGTCTTCGAAGGCTTCTTCAAGTCTTCAAGGTATGTCAAGCTTTACTTTGATGCTCACATATGCTTTGGTGAGTGTTGGGGTGGTCGACGGTAGGCCGGAGGGCTCGTCGGACCAGTGCAGCTGTGTTCTGCACTGCGAACGGTCGACCAGTGGCATGGGTCGGTCGACCGGTCGTAGAGTAAATTGGGCTAAATCTCTTGTACCGGTCGAACGATACCTTGGTGGTGGTCGACCGGTAGTACATTTTGAGAGAGGGATGGAGACTCTGCGTGCTTTCGGTCGAACGAGACCCTTTTTCCGGTCGACCGAAAGCACTGTTGTAGGTCGGTTGGGGCATGACCATTCAAATGGTCGACCGCCTAGTTGACTCGTCCGACCGACGAATTAAAATAACCTAAAGTTTGTTCGACCGCGAGCTGGTTCGGTCGACCGGAGTTTTCTGATGGATTTGGATTTGGTACTGGCCATTTTCGGTCGACCGGTGTTTGTGAGTGGTTCGACCGTTGGTGCATTTTATTGTGGAGTGAGTTTTCACTGGTCGAATTCGGCCGGACGGGACCCCCTTGCCGTTCGACCGGTTGACAGTTTTGTTGGTTGGGCCAGTCTTGTCGAGAGGATTCGGTCAACCGGTTGGGAGGTTTTGTTCGACCGTTTGCTACGATTTTTGGGTAATTTTGTGTTGTGGAGCTAGCTCGAGATGGCAACGGATCTCCGGCCCTAAAGGGTGACCGGTGCCCGCCTGAGAGTGGTTCATGAGTGTTGTCGGGCCAGCCCAAGAAGGCAGCGGATCTCCGGCCCTTGAGGGTGACCGGTGCCGGCCTGAAGGTTGTTAATGTGTTGGGCCAGCTCAAGATGGCAACGGATCTCCGACCCTGGAGGGGTGACGGTGCCGGCCTGAGAATGGTCTTCTGGAGCAGCTCAAGATAGCAACGGTACAGACGATACCGACCTGAGAGTGATCCAGCGTGTTAGTCGAGGATGTTTCCCGTTGTGGTGCCTGGGGCACGTGTGTTGTGGCCGAGGATGTTTCCGTCTGTGGTACCTAGGGCACGTGTGAGGGTTGGGCTAGAGGACCTGCGAGACCCGTCACTGTTTGGTGTCTACTGTGGTAGGGAGAGAGTTCCCGGGGGCCCAGTGAGACGATGGATGTTTATTGAATTTCATATCATACATGTCTTAGATGTCTACTTCATTTATTGTGATGGATGTTTGGCATACGGGGTTTCCTCTCGGGAAACTCAGGCATATTCATGTTTTTTGTCAGGTCATAGGCAGCATTAGGAGGTGGTGACTGAGGAGGATCGCTTTCGGGGCCCGATCCTGCTTTCCTTGTTTTGACGTCCGAGTGATTACATGTATATTTTCCTTAGCTTTTGTTGTAATCACACTTTTGTAAAACTCTCAGATATATATTGTATATATGTGGGTGCACCAGTTGTCCACTTTCTTCGGTAATATCCTCGTCTTGTGTTTTATTAAAAAAATAAATTTCTTCCGCTTTCGAGGATGTTACAAATTGGTATCAGAGCGGTCTGTTCTGACGCACTTGTCCAAAGAAGCCACCTTAGATGTCTTTTAGATAGTTGCATTTTAGAGCATGCATCCATAATCATCTGATTTTCAGTTTTGTTGTCTCGTGTGTAGATGCCTCCGAGACGCAAGAGACTTCCCCCACGTGGCCCGAGTACCAGTGAGGAGACTGGAGCCACAGAATGGGGGATAGGAGCGACGGATGCTCTACGACACTGTGCATAGGCTGGGCGTTCTTTTAGATTGTTAGTCTGGCAGAGAGGAGACGGCAGGGGTGGGAGCGGCACACGACCGTTTTATGCGCCAACACCCGCCTGCATTTGATGGCAGAGGAGATTCTGTGGCTGCCGAGGACTGGGTCTTTAAGATCCAGGAGATCTTCCAGGCGATTGGGAGTCCACCGGAGAGGATGGTGGGTTTGGCCACATATGTGTTGGGCGGCGAGGTGTCCAACTGGTAGAGGACCACTGCTGCAGTGGTGTTTCCAGGCAGGACTGAGATCAGTTGGGATGAGTTCCTTAGGGAATTCAATGAGCAGTACTTCCCAGAGCATGTCAGGGACGGGAAGAGAGAGGAGTTCATGAGCCTCGAGCAGGGTGAGATGACACTGGCGGATTACGTCCGGAAGTTCAACACTTTGGAGCGTTATTGTCCAGAGTTTTGTGTGACCCCGATTCAGAGGGCGAGGAAGTTTATTCGGGGACTTCGGAAGCAACTCCGTACTCGCGTGACTTACAACATGCCTCAGACCTTAGCAGATGCTGTGAAGTTCGCGACTCTCATAGACCAGAGCTATCAGGAAAATTATGCAGAGTCCAGGAGACGTCAGGGGAAGAGCAGTGGACGTCCGGGAGGTCCACTGGAAGGAAATCCGGGCAAGAGGACCAGGATAGAGGGTAGCAGTGCATGCCAGCCTGAGTCGTGCAGGAAGTGTGGCAGAGTCCACCCAGGTCGAGAGTGTGGGAGCCGTCCTGGAGTTTGTTTCTGTTGTGGTCAGCCAGGCCATTATCCTAGAGATTGCAGGAGCGGACTAGGCGAGTCCAGTTCTCGAGCGAGACCCCCAATGGTGGGTAGAGACGGAGGTCGTCGTCCTGTTGCACCACCTCAGCAGGGACAGAGGACCGGGCATGTATTCACCGTTCCGGCAGAGGAGGCGAAGCACACCAGCACTGTGGTGGAAGGTACGCTCTGTATTGCTGGTTTGGTAGCCAGAGTGTTATTTGACTGTGGGGCCACGCATTCGTTCATTTCTGAGAGATTTGCGAGTGTGTTGGGCCGTACCCCTGCGATGTTGACTGCCACGTTGAAAGTCGGCACACCCTTGGGTCTTGTGGGCATTGTGGGGAGCTTCCTCCCCGGCGCCACGATTGTTGCGGAAGATCAGGAGTTTCCGGCTGACCTGATCTTGTTGCCGATGGAGGACTTCGATGTTATACTGGGGATGGATTGGCTGTCCCAGTATGATGTTCGGGTTTTGTTCTGGGAGAAGAAGATTTTGATCCCGAGGAAGGGGCTACCTGATTTGTTGATCAGGGGAAAGAAGGACAGTGGTGGTCGGGTTGTAGTGTCAGCAGTGAGAGCACGGAAGCTGCTTGAGCAGGGCTGCAGAGCTTTCGTGGCTACCTTGGTCATTCCAGATCCAGAGATGAGGTCGTTGGAGGACATAGAGATTGTCCAGGAGTTTGGTGATGTATTTTCAGACATTTCTGATCTGCCGCCTCACAGGGAGCGGGAGTTCGGTGTTGAGTTAGTGGCGGGGACCACTCCACAGTCGAAGGCTCCTTATTCGATGGCACTGGCTGAGTTGGTTGAGCTGAAGAAGGAGCTGCAGGATTTGTTAGATACTAGGTTTATCCGCCCCAGTGTCTCCTTGGGGAGCTCCGGTTCTCTTTGTGAAGAAGAAAGATGGCTCATTGCGGATGTGCATCGATTACAAGATGCTGAACAAGGTTACCGTTAGGAATCAGTATCCTTGACCCAGGATTGAGGACCTGTTTGACCAGTTGCAGTCAGCGAAGATATTTTCGAAGATTGATCTGCGATCCGGATATCATCAGTTGAGGATCAGAGAGGTAGACATTCAGAAGACCGCGTTTAGGACGAGATACGGTCACTATGAGTTTCTAGTGATGCCGTTCGGATTGACGAACGCGCCTGCAGCTTTCATGGATCTGATGAACAGGACGTTCAGTCAGTACCTCGACCAATTTGTGGTAGTCTTCGTAGACGACATCTTGGTATATTCATCAGATGTAGAGCAGCACAGGTAGCACTTGCGGAACGTACTTGGCATTCTGAGAGATCATCAGTTGTACGCTAAGTTTTCGAAGTGCGAGTTCTGGCTGAGCAGTGTCGCCTTTCTGGGGCACATCATATCAAGAGAGGGGATTTCAGTAGATCCAGTGAAAGTTGAGGCCGTTACGCAGTGGAAAGCCCCGACGAGTGTGGCAGAGGTTAGGAGCTTTGTGGGTCTGGCAGGTTATTATCGTCGTTTTATATAGGATTTCTCGATGTTGGCTTTGCCGTTGACGGCTTTGACGCGGAAGGGCGTTAAGTTCGTGTGGTCCCAGAAGTGCGAGGACAGTTTCGAGGAACTGAAGAGTCGGCTGACGACTGCTCCAGATCTGACACTTCCCAGTGGCAGTGGTGGATTTGTGATTTACAGTGACGCGTCAGGCGTCTGACTCGGATGTGTACTCATGCAGCACGGGCAGGTGGTTGCATATGCTTCGAGGCAGCTGAAAGTGCACGAGAGGAATTACCCCACTCATGATTTGGAGTTGGCGGCAGTCGTGCACGCTTTGAAGACTTGGAGGCATTACTTGTACGACGAGCAGTTAGAGGTTTTCACTGATCATCAGAGCCTGAAGTATCTATTTTCGCAGAAGGAGCTAAATATGAGGCAGCGCAGATGGCTCGAGCTGATTAAGGATTATGATTTCACCATCTCGTACCATCTGGGGAAGGCAAATTCAGTTGCTGATGCTTTGAGCAGGAAGGTGGAGGTTACCGCGGCAGGTCTTTGTATCGAGGAGTGGAAGCTGCTTGAGGCATTGACCGAGTGGAGACCGTTCACTGATGAGTCGCGAGGTGCGATGATTGGTGGGCTGAGAGTGGAGCCACATTTAGTCTCGAGTATCGTCCATGCTCAGAGTACTGATGAGGAGTTAGCTGGGTTGTTACAGTTAGCTGCCAGAGATGGGTCAGACTTCGGTATTGGAGTTGATGGTGGGCTGAGATTCAGAGGTCATTTCTGGGTGCCGAAGGGAGGAGATCTGAGGAAGGATATTCTGGAGGAGGCGCACATATCTCGTTATTGGATCCACCCGGGCAGCACGAAGATGTATAGAGATTTTCAGAGGAATTTCTGGTGGAAGAGGATGAAGACGGAGATCGCCGAGTTCGTTGACAGATGTCTGATTTGTAAGCAGGTGAAGATTGAGCACCAGAGACCTGCAGGGCCGATGCAGAGGATCGAGCTTCCAGAGTGGAAGTGGGAGCATGTGACGATGGATTTCGTCACCGGGTTGCCGAGGACGAGGAGATCTCACGACGCGATTTGGGTGATAGTTGATCGACTTACCTAGTCATCGCATTTTCTGGCAATCCGGACCACATTACATTTGGCGGACCTGGCTAGAATGTACATTGATGAGATTGTTCGATTGTATGGGGTGCCAGTGAGTATTATATCTGATCGAGACACCAGGTTTACTTCCAGATTTTGGGGAAGTCTGCAGCAGGCTCTGGGGACACGGTTGAAGTTTAGTACATCATTCCACCCACAGACAGATGGGCAGTCTGAGAGGACAATCCAGACTCTGGAGGATATGCTGAGAGCATGTGCTCTGGATTGGGTAGGGCACTGGGATGAGCATCTACCGCTGATAGAGTTCGCCTACAACAACAGTTACCATTCGAGTATAGGAATGGCATCGTAGGAGGCGTTGTACGGGAGACCTTGTAGATTGCTAGTGTGCGGGAGAGATGTAGGCGAGAGACAGCTGATCGGGCCTGAGATCGTGCAGATGTATGCCGAGAAAGTTGATGTGATCAGGCAGAGATTGGCGACAGCTCAGAGTAGGCAGAAGAGCTACGCTGATAAGCGTAGGCGGACACTGATGTTCGAGGTAGGCGATCACATTTTCCTGAAGATTTCACCATCTCGAGGAGTGATGAGGTTCGGGAAGAAAGGGAAGCTCAGTCCGAGGTACATCGGGCCCTTTGAGATTCTCGGTCGGATCGGAAAGGTTGCCTACAGGATCGCTTTGCCGCCACAGTTTTCGGGTCTTCACAATGTCTTCCACGTTTCTATGTTGACCAAGTACGTAACGGATCCTTCTTACGTGATTCAATTAGAGGTTCCGGAGATCCGACAAGATTTGTCTCTCGAGGGGAGACCTATGGAGATCGTGGATCGGATGGACTACCAGCTCAGGAGGACGACCATACCGATGGTGAAGGTCAGGTGGCAGCACCATAGTGAGCGAGAGGCTACTTGGGAAGTTGAGGGAGAGGTCCGGAAGGAGTTCCCAGAATTGTTTGGTGAGTTTAAGTCCTATTTTCGTGGACGAAATTCTTTTAAGGAGGGTGGATTGTAATATCCTAAATCCTTCCTTAAGACGAATCATGTTTTGGCCTTGATTAGGTGCTTAAGTGGTGATTTAGAGTGGATGGCTGAGATTGATTGGGGATATATGAGGTGGATGGTGGAGATGAGAGGAGGGGTATTTGAGTGGTATGTGATTGACATCATTTCATGCTTATATTTGTATCTTATATCCATTATCTTTCACCTAAACAATGCTATGTCACGAGTTTTATGTTTAGTTTTCAGGAATAAATAGGTTTGAAGAGATGAAGGATAAAAGGACCCAAAAGCTGGGAAAAAGGACTGAATTGTGAGATCTGGGGACCAAGATGCAAGGAAGAAGGACCTGATTGTAAGACAGAAGGACCTAAGAGCAAAACAGAATACTCCTCACCATCATGGGGAGTATTTTGGCAATTCTATTCGGGTCGGAGCTCCAACATGCAAACTAGATGCATCAAATACCAACAAAGCCTTCCAGAAAAGCCCACAAGAAATTCCAGAGCTATCCGGACACTGTAGACCGCTAATTAGCGGTCCAAGACCGCTAATTGGCAGTCACTTTTGGCCCAAATGCGCTCAAATTTCTCCAGCACATGTATTAGAGGATGTTTAGGCTATGTGTGGTATCTGTTTAGTCCCACACTGGGGGATTGTCCCGGATTAGTTTTTTCCATGCCTATAAAAAGAACTCTTCACCTCCTTTTGTAATCACTCCATATTTTAAGTGGCTATTCTTCCTACTAGAAGTGAGGCCTTGAAGCACACACTAAAGTAGGAGGATGCTACTTTTAATGTGAGTCATTTTATCAATAAAGTTTTGTGTTTCTTTCATTGTTTGTTTTATGCTTCTTTTATTGTTTGTGCATGTTTTAGTTTAATCGTCTTTTAATTCTAGCTTAGTTTTAATATGCTTTCTTTGCTTAGTTTAATAATTAGTGTAATGTTTAGTGAGTAGTTTCATCCCCTTTGGGGGGTGGAGTAGATGTACATACATGCATTAGAGAATGGGATGAATGCTTTAATTTTAATGTGTTGATTAAACATGAATGTATGCTTGCTTGTTTAGGATAGAATTTACAACTTGATGAGTTTTGCCAAAATGATTAGACACCTCTCATGCTTGTTTAGGTTCTGAAATAAACACCTTGCATATGTAAATGTTAATCAACCAAGTTGGTAAATAGATTGATAGGTTTTGCCATAACATTTAGACACTTCCTATGCTTGATAAACACCACCTTAATTTGTGCTTAAAGAATGTATTCTACACCCACCTCTTTGCATGTGTGCACTCACTCCACCCCTTAGGGGTTTTACCATTTCTGTATTCCAGCATTCTCCTTTTATTCTTAGCTTAGTTGTTATTTCATTGTTTGCTTCTTCCTTTCGCATTTCCTACTTCTTAACGTAGTATAGAGTAGAGTAGCATAAACAATCTTTCTCCCCCTATTTTTCTCACTTGATTTCGTACAAGCAAGAGGCTACTCACCTCCCTGAGGACGACCCGTACTTGCCACCGCTTCATCGCGGTCGTGCACTTGCGGTAGAAATATAAAACGTTCAACAAGTTTTTGGCGCCGTTGCCGGGGAGGTGCCAGTCCAGACTCTTGTTTGGACGATACGAGTGGATTTAATTTGTGTGTTGTAGTTTTTCTTTGTTTCAGGAGACTGGGAATAGCAAGTGGAGGCTACTGGAGAAATTTCCAGACGACCTGAGCACTTCAGACCACCAATCAGCGGTCTGAGACCGCTAATCAGCGGTCTGGTGAGTTCTGTTCATCTTTTAATTTCTTGTTGTTGTTGCTCTAAATGATCTAGTTATCTGGGACTTAATTTGGCATGTTTTGACTTATAGTTTGTTCCCATATCAATAATCAAACCTCCCTTAAGCAACTTGGACCCTAAAACTCAAAGCAAAAGATTAGGCATTCTTTTTGTTTAGGCCATGCATCATGTATGTGAGTGACTTAGGCATTTAGATTGTATTTTATCTTAGCTTTATTTTCTGTTGCTGAGAGCTGGCGTGAGGTACGCACCTTCTACTCTCATTCATGCATTTCGTATGAACATGCATTAGTTAGTAGGAAGTGCATTGCAACAAGTGTGAGTTGAGCGTTGTTTGGAGAGTTGATTGCTAGATTTAGGACTCCAAAACGCTACTAAGGAGGGGCTGTCCCATAAAAGATAAGGTGGGGGATTTCATCAGCCTTTCCTTCGCCCCAAAAACCACACTAATCAAGAGCCTAATTTTAAAATCAAGTAGACATTGGCCTTAAGGAATTCGGACGCATTAGGAGAGTGATCCGGTCCCGATCGTCATGACCTGATCGGCGTTGCCCACTTTGTCGATACTAGGAGAGACGAGATCCCCGGATCTTGGCTCACGTGCTGGGCTTTGTGGTCCTCGTTGTAGGGAGGTGAGGCGTGTTGAAGCCGTGTGACCTCGCAGTTAGGCGTCGTCTAGCTGTAAGGACCTATAGCGACCTTAGGATTGCTTGAGCCTTGTTTGCTTGTGTGCTTCTACCTGTACCCATCCGCCGTAGCATAAGGACTTCTTCCCTTCTCTCCTGAGTCATTCTTTCTCTCCTGTGTTCTCCCGTCTTCTCCTCTACGCACATTCTTTGTTAAAAAAAAGAAAAAAAAGGTTTTGTTTTGTGTGTGTGCACCTTTGTGCAGCTTTCGTGGACACGAGACGAGAGTGGTCGTTTGACGAGGAGCGTTGTCAATCCGGCTTCGGTCATCGATTTCTCGACACCTTCCTCCTCTCGTGTCACACGCAGTCCGGGTTCAATGGCTGCTAATTTCCGTGAGGAGGAGCAGTTGCTGGACCCACCTGTTCGACCAGTGCTTCCAATTGTCGTTCCCATACCTCTACGTGATCGATGCTACCCGAGCCGTACAGCTCTACCCTCATGCATCGTATTACCAGAGGCTAATGGGAACCATTTTGAGGTTAAGCCTCAATTCACTTCCATGCTCCCTCATTTCACTGGGAAATGTGACCCCTATATCTTTCTCAGGGAATTTGAGGAGGTCTGTGCTATGTTCAAGCTGCAATAACTTAGCACAGACTCCATCCATCTTAGGCTCGTTCCTTTTGCACTAAAGGATGACGCCAAGAAGTGGTTGTATAGCAACCAGGCGAATTCCTTTAGGACTTGGGATGAGTTTCAATCTGCATTCCTCAAGAAGTACTTTCCTAATCATCGGACTCAAAAATTGAGGAACGAAATCAATTCGTTCTATCAACATGAGACCGAACCATTTCATGCATATCTTGAGAGGTTCAAAGAACTACTATCCTCGTGCCCTCACCATGGCATTGAGTTGTGGCATCTTTGTCAGATTGTGTATGAGGGTCTTCACATCCCGTCCAGAACGCTCCTTGAGTCCATGTGTCAAGGAGAGTTCTTGGGAAAGGATGAAAGGGAGGCATGGGCCTTCCTAGAAGACCTCGCTGAGAAAACCATGCAATGGGAGAGTGTGAGGGAACCACCTGCATCATCTAGTATAGGAGCGAGGATCGCGAATGCAAACTCAACTAGATCGGGTTCCGCATTTGCTATCGATACCACTACGGCCACCGACGCACGCATGGCGGCCTTAATGCGCCGTATGGATTCGATTGAGCTCCAAAACCAACAAAGTGCACCTCACATGTCCACATCTGGTCCAGTTCCCTGTCATTCATGTGGTAGGACAGGTCATGTAGAGAGCGAGTGTGAGTCCATTCCTCCTGAGATGGAGCGTGTCAACGCCATCTATGACAGAGCTAGGAATGACCCATACTCATCATCTTATAACCCTGGATGGAGGAACCACCCCAATTTTTCATGGAACCAAAATAATGCCCCAGGTGGTCCTTCAAACTCCTCTAGACCACCTTACCAATCACACCAACCTCCCATGCATGCACATTCCTATCAGCCATCCCAAGCACAAACCACCAATCAATCGGGTTTCCTAAATTCCAATAATGTGGAAACCCGATTCAATTCGCTTGAGACCTTGACTCATGGACTTGAAAACTCAATGAAAAATTTTATGTCTACCACAAGTCAAGTTCTCACTTCAAATCAGCAGACCATGAAATCTCTAGAGCTTCAGATGGGCCAATTGGCTCAGTCTGTACATGAGAGAGAGAGAGGGTCTTTTCCTAGCCAGCCTGAGGCTAACCCCCGCATGTACCAACAACAACAAATGCAAAATGAGATTGTGGTACCTCGGGGGAGGCAAGTGAACCATGTGGAGGAACCTGTTCACCATGTCAATTCCATTGTGACCTTAAGGAATGGAAAACAGGTTGACAATCACATTTCCTTGCCACACCCACCACCATCTATGCAGCCCCTCAGTGGGAATGGTGGTGAAGAAGAAGCTGAGGGTGAGGGTAATACACCAAAGCTTTCTTCTCAGGCACAGCAGAAAACCTACCTGCCAAAAGCTCCCTATCCAAGTAGGTTAACCAAAAAGCAGAGTGACAACATGGACAAGATAGTAGAGGTGTTTAAGCAAGTAAAGGTTAACATCCCCTTGTTGGATGTCATCCAACAAATACCTCAATATGCCAAAGTGTTGAAGGATCTCTGCACAACCAAGAGGAAGACCAATGTTCCTAAGAAAGCATTCTTGGCTGCAAATATAAGCTCTCTTTTGTCCAATCCCACCTACACAAAATACAAGGACCCTGGGTGTCCTATTATTCAGTGTACGATAGGGGACACTAGATTGAGCAATGTTTTGCTTGATTTAGGATCAGCGGTCAACCTCCTCCCATTCTCTGTTTATCAACAGTTGAACTTGGGAGAATTGAAACCAACTAAGATCACCCTCCAACTGGCGGATAGATCCATTCGTATTCCCATGGGGATTATCGAGGACGTGCTTATCAAAGTTGGATATTTTATATTTCCAGTCGATTTTGTTGTCCTCGATACCAATCCTGTTGCGAACACCCACTCTCAAATACCTTTGATTTTGGGTAGACCATTTCTGGCAACCTCCAATGCCTTGATTAATTGTAGAAATGGTCTCATGAAGCTCTCATTCGGTAACATGAGTGTCGAGTTTCATGTGTTCAACTCTGGTAAGCAACAGGAACCCATGGATGAACCTTTAAATCTAAATCTCATCCGCCAATTGGAGAAAGCACCACAAAATCAACGAACACCCCTAACCCCAATGCAACCCATTGAGAATGTTCGTGAGCCTAGCGAAGACTCATTGCCTGTCTTTGCAATGCAACAGAGTGAGCTGGCCTCGAACATGAATGTCCAAAGGGAGTGTTCGTTGCATGATTCAGTTGAGAGTACTAGTGAGAGTGAGACACCTCACCATATGCCTATACCAGAAGATGTCTCTACCTCATGTCCCATGGCCATTGAGCCATTTGAGCTTCATATTGACTCCAACAAGGACCCACCTATGACCGAGCTTATGCTTGATGATCTAAATGATGGTGGGAGGTCCTTGTTGGATGACTTGGGGAGAAGCCCCATTCTTAGTGATGCAGGTCTGCTGCATCCATCGAATGAGCTTGAGGAACTCATTCCGATGCACCCGCCTATTGGTTGGAGGGTTTTCTTCGATGAGCAATTAAACCCTAGTGAGGCAACACAACTTCATTCTTTGTTGCCCACACCCGACCAATATCATGAGGGGTTCGAGCCTTTCAGCTTTGACCTTTCACCCCTCATGACACCTCAGAGTACCAGTGGAGTTTGCCCATCTCGGCAAGTCTCTGGTCCTCCTGACTTGATGTTCTCATTTCATGTTCCTTGACCAAATGATTATGAGAATATCTTGGTTAATGTATATATCTTAAAAAAAAGAAAAAACAAAAAAAAACAAATGAAGAGGAAGAAGTGTGTAATAAAAGACTCCTTCAGTGAGCATCGATTGTTGTGGGCCCCAACCCTTGTGTACTTGGGCTCAATCTCTTCACGTATTTATCTCCCTTCTTCAGCTTCTCACAGGTTTTGAGGGAATTTGGGTTTATGTCCATCAACATGACCCCGAACGTCCCTTTGTACTTCATGTTGGTGAGATCGTTCCTTTTTCATGCATGTATCCATGTAGTATCTTGTTCACATTCATTGAGGACAATGCATGAAGTAGGTGTGGGGGGTGTTTTACGTGTGTACATAGTCGAGTCTTTTTCCTTTGGTTTTATTTTCTTTTGTTTGCATTGTTAGGGTCATGTTAGTGTGCCGCATTTAATATCGATATATCTGCTTGCCATGATCCTTGGGTGACTTGTCTTCTTTTGCTTGCCGAGTGCTTTAAAATTTTCACATTTCCTTCAAAATCTTCATGTGTTTGCGAAAGAAAATGTTTTTGTAGGTTTTGCGTGTTAGCATGTGCAAAACCGTTGAGAGGCAAAGTAAAAAGAAAGCTCCCAAAATTGTCTTGAACTTGATGCATTAGGATTTCTAGTTTACTGGCTTTAGGTCTTATCGAGTCATTAGGATGCACCCTGGTTTTCCCTCCGGGGGCGTGTAATCATAGGGTTTCAGTACTCAAACATTTAAAGAAGTCCACCCTGAACCTAGTGAGTCAAATAATTCGTGTCTTTTAGTATAAGGAAGTTTGTCGTAGTCAAGGGCCCTTAATCTCTTTTTGTGAAACTTAAGTGTAGGGGTTTTGGTTCCCACGTAGATAACTAAATAAGTGGTGTTCTCTCTTCTCGCACGGCTCCTATCACTCGGGAAAGTAGGTCTGAGGGGACTTTGTGCCTGGTGCTTTCGAGTCATCTGACTTGGGATGCACCGACCGAACTCCCGTTACACGGGTGGTAGGGATCGCCCTATGTGGAGATTTGGGGGAAGGTGTACGTGATAGTGTAAGTCCTCATAGGCAATGATGCACGAAACCTGACCCTGGGAGAATCAAACACCAACCAATAAATGCTCCAAAGAAAAAAAAAGACGAAAAAAGAAAAGAAAAAAAAGAGTCAAATAAGAACCAAAATGGACTTTACACATTGTATCACATTCAGAAGTTAAGGTTGCCCATGTCTTTCACTTAATTCCTTAGTTAACTCTCACGAATAACTCATTAGGCTAGGTGTGTGGACTGATTACATATATAGAGTCGACCCGTAGTATTACTGCGTCCCATGATCGACAAAATAAGTCCAACGAGTCGTGTAGCTAGATTGATTAATGCATCTTGTTCGTATTTTGTGGGTATATCCGCTGAAAACCCTCAGGAGACAACACTCCTCCTTGGCTACAAGGAGGTTTAACGGCTTGTTGCACGTGCTAAGTGCAACCGTGATTCCTACGAAAGTGAGTTAGGATTTCTTGTTTTATTCTCATGCTTTTCTCTTTCTTTGTTTTGCTCGGGACTAGCAAAAGTTAGGTGTGGGGGTATTTGATTGACATCATTTCATGCTTATATTTGTATCTTATATCCATTATCTTTCACCTAAACAATGCTATGTCACGAGTTTTATGTTTAGTTTTCAGGAATAAATAGGTTTGAAGAGATGAAGGATAAAAGGACCCAAAAGCTGGGAAAAAGGACTGAATTGTGAGATCTGGGGACCAAGATGCAAGGAAGAAGGACCTGATTGTAAGACAGAAGGACCTAAGAGCAAAACAGAATACTCCTCACCATCATGGGGAGTATTTTGGCAATTCTATTCGGGTCGGAGCTCCAACATGCAAACTAGATGCATCAAATACCAACAAAGCCTTCCAGAAAAGCCCACAAGAAATTCCAGAGCTATCCAGACACTGTAGACCGCTAATTAGCGGTCCAAGACCGCTAATTGGCGGTCACTTTTGGCCCAAATGCGCTCAAATTTTGGCTATGTGTGGTATCTGTTTAGTCCCACATCGGGGGATTGTCCCGGATTAGCTTTTTCCATGCCTATAAATAGAACTCTTCACCTCCTTTTGTAATCACTCCATATTTCAAGTGGCCATTCTTCCTACTAGAAGTGAGGCCTTGAAGCACACACTAAAGTAGGAGGATGCTACTTTTAATGTGAGTCATTTTATCAATAAAGTTTTGTGTTTCTTTCATTGTTTGTTTTATGCTTCTTTTATTGTTTGTGCATGTTTTAGTTTAATCGTCTTTTAATTCTAGCTTAGTTTTAATATGCTTTCTTTGCTTAGTTTAATAATTAGTGTAATGTTTAGTGAGTAGTTTCATCCCCTTTGGGGGGTGGAGTAGATGTACATACATGCATTAGAGAATGGGATTAATGCTTTAATTTTAATGTGTTGATTAAACATGAATGTATGCTTGCTTGTTTAGGATAGAATTTACAACTTGATGAGTTTTGCCAAAATGATTAGACACCTCTCATGCCTGTTTAGGTTCTGAAATAAACACCTTGCATATGTAAATGTTAATCAACCAAGTTGGTAAATAGATTGATAGGTTTTGCCATAACATTTAGACACTTCCTATGCTTGATAAACACCACCTTAATTTGTGCTTAAAGAATGTATTCTACACCCACCTCTTTGCATGTGTGCACTCACTCCACCCCTTAGGGGTTTTACCATTTCTGTATTCCAGCATTCTCCTTTTATTCTTAGCTTAGTTGTTATTTCATTGTTTGCTTCTTCCTTTCGAATTTCCTACTTCTTAACGTAGTATAGAGTAGAGTAGCATAAACAATCTTTCTCCCCCTATTTTTCTCACTTGATTTCGTACAAGCAAGAGGCTACTCACCTCCCTGAGGACGACCCGTACTTGCCACCGTTTCATCGCGGCCGTGCACTTGCGGTAGAAATATAAAACGTTCAACAGTATGCTCACTCTCTCTCTCTCTCACGTTTTCTCTCTCTCTCTTCCTATCAAACCCTCTCCCTTTTTCTGATCAGATCTCCGGCGTGCGGGGGAGCTCGAGGAGTAGTTCTCGGAAGGCGAGGCGAGGATCGGACGGTCTCCGGAGAGGAATCGATCGTTGCTCTGTTGGAGTTCGCTGTAGAAGGTGTTTGGCGAGGAGAAGCTCGCTGTTGGGTCTTCGAAGACTTCTTCAAGTCTTCAAGGTATGTCAAGCTTTACTTTGATGCTCACATAAGCTTTGGTGAGTGTTGGGGTGGTCGACGGTAGGCCGGAGGGCTCGTCGGACCCGTGCAGCTGCGTTCTGCACTGCAACGGTCGACCAGTGGCATGGGTCGGTCGACCGGTCGTAGAGTAAATTGGGCTAAATCCCTTGTACTGGTCGACCGACACCTTGGTGGTGGTCGACCGGTAGTACATTTTGAGCGAGGGATGGAGACTCTCCGTTTTTTCGATCGAACGAGACCCTTTTTCCGGTCGACCGAAAGCACTGTTGTAGGTCGGTTGGGGCATTGACCATCCAAACGGTCGACCGCCTAGTTGAGTCGTCCGACCGACAAATTAAAATAACTTAAAGTTTGTTCGACCGCGAGCTGGTTTGGTCGACCGGAGTTTTCTGATGGATTTGGATTTCGTACTGGCCATTTTCGGTCGACCGGTGTTTGTGAGTGGTTCGACCGTTGGTGCGTTTTACTGTGGAGTGAGTTTTCACTGGTCGAATTCGGTCAGACGGGACCCCTTTGCCGTTCGACCGGTTGACAGTTTTGTTGGTTGGGCCAGTCCTGTGGAGAGGATTCGGTCGACCGGTTGGGAGGTTTTGTTCGACCGTTTGGTACGATTTTTGTGTGATTTTGTGTTATGGAGCCAGCGGATCTCCGGCCCTAAAGGGTGACCGGTGCCAGCCTGAGAGTGGTTCATGAGTGTTGTCGGGCCAGCCCAAGAAGGCAATGGATCTCCGGCCCTTGAGGGTGACCGGTGCCGGCCTGAGGGTGGTTCGTGTGTGGGGCCAGCTCAAGATGGCAACGGATCTCCGACCATAGAGGGGTGACGGTGTCGAACTGAGAGTGGTCTTCTGGAGCAGCTCAAGATGGCAGCGGTACATACGATACCGACCTAAGAGTGATCCAGCGTGTTAGCCGAGGATGTTTCCGGCTGTGGTGGCTGGGGCACGTGTGTTGTAGCCGAGGATGTTTCCGGCTGTGGTGCCTGGGGCACGTGTGAGGGTTGGGCTAGAGTACCTGCGAGACCCGTCACTGTTTGGTGTCTACTGTGGTAGGGAGAGAGTTCCCGGGGGCCCAATGAGACGATGGATGTTTATTGCGTTTCATATCATACATGTTTTAGATGTCTAGTTCATTTATTGTCATGGAAGTTTGGCATACGGGGTTTCCTCTTGGGAAACTCAGGCATATACATGTTTTATGTCAGGTCATAGGCAGCATTAGGAGGTGGTGACTGAGGAGGAGCGCTTTCGGGGCCCGATCCTGCTTTCCTTGTTTTGAGGTCCGAGCGATTACATGTATATTTTCCTTAGCTTTTGTTGTAATCACACTTTTGTAAAACTCTCAGATATATATTGTATATATGTTGGTGCACCAGTTGTCCACTTTCTTCGGTAATATCCTCGTGTTGTGTTTTATTAAAAATTTAAATTTCTTCCGCATTCGAGGATGTTACATATAGAGTAAAATGAACTTACAGTGAAACAAGTTTCTTTAGAGCTGTCCTTGGTGTAGTCGACCCCAAAGGATAAACTAAAATGCAATATTAACTTTGGGCCATAGAACAACAGGCGTCCAATGAGACCTGATTATATATATAATTAGAAGTTTATTACAAAATCAAATTCTAATTTCTTTCAATCAACAAAGTTACCACTCAAGATAAGGGGCCATATAATATTTCTTTCTCTGTTCTTTCGTTATATCCACAAGCTCACCTACTTTATCATCATTCCCCTATTTAATAAACCTCAATAGGCACCGAAATCCAACAAGTTTATTGACGGGACAAATTGACCTTCTTGCGTCATAGAGGTGTCTACAAGAGTAAAAAGTATATTATATTATAATTACGATAAAATTATTCAATACATTTGATCTTATACAGAAGAAAACATCTACTTCAACTATACGTTGATAGTTGATATGCACAATTGATCAATCTCTAAGCATTGCATAACAACCTCTTTGACGACAAAGAAACCCAACGACAAACCTTTAACCTCCTCCTCCAAATGCCAGGTAGTTAAGCATTGTGAATCCTGATTGACATCATATCATGCATATATATGTGTCTTATATCCTTTATTTTTTGCCTATACAATGCTGCGTAACGAGTTTTATGATTAATTTTCAGAAATAAACAAGTTTGAAGAGAAGAGGCATAAAAGGACCTAAAAGCAAGAAAAAAGACTGAGTTGTGAGACTTGAGGACTAAGATGCAAGGGACAAGGACCTAAATGAAAACCCGAAGGACCAAGGAGCAAATGAAGAAACTTCATACCATCATGAGGAGTATTTTGGCAATTCGGGTCGGGCCTAAACTCCAACAACTGACTTGGGTGCATCAAACATGAAGACAACAACACAGAAAAGCCCAACCAAAATCCAGATCAGATCCGGACTCTAAAGACCGCCAATTGGTTGTCGGGTCGGCTCCGTATCCAACACGCTTCGGGCAGACGATGTATTATGGGTGTTTATGTCTATTTCTGGTATTGTATTAGTCCCACATCGGGAAATTGTCCCTGATTGCTTTTTTTCTATGGCTATAAATAGAACTACTCCTCCCCTTGTATTCTACCCGTTGCTTGGTGGCATTCTATCTACTTGGAGTAAACCTTGGAGTAAAAACTCAAGGTGGAGAAAAATGCTACTAGTAATGTGAGTCATTTAATAAAATAATTTTTCATTGTTTTGTTCTCATGTTGTGTCTTTTTTATGCATGCTTAACTTAGTCTTGTTTCTTTAATCTTAGGCTAAATTAGTTATAATGTCTCCTTTCTTCTTTAGTTTAATTGCTAGTATAATGTGTAGTGAGCAGATCCATCCCCTTTTGGGGGTGGAGATGATGTTCATATATATTGTGATGTTTGGATGTTTGATTGTGTAGACTTGCATGTTTTGTATGTTCATTGGGGGTATTTTAATCATCTTCATGTTGGGGTATTTTGATGGGATTTCCATAAGATTTAGACACTTCCCATGCAGAGTTTTCTCATGTTTATTGACTAAAATTTCCTGTTGAATATGCTACATGTTAGTTATGTGTTTGTATTTGGGTTTGCTTGCTTGATTGATTGAAGAAACTTTGTTTTGATCGGTTTTGCCATAACAAAACACCTCCCATGCTTACTTTGTTCTTCACATGAGTTTATGGTTTTTTATGAGTCTTGCCATATCTTTAGACACTTCTCATGCTGAGCCTAATTTTATGATAATCAAGTAGTAATTGCCGATACATTGTGTGAGTGGATTGATAGGTTTTGCCACATCTTTAGACACTTCCTATGCATGACACACACACATACATGCTTACATGCATCATTCATCACTTATTTCACTTCATATGTGCATACACTCCACCCCTTAGTGGTTTCTCTTTCTGATTTCCAATCTTTCGTGCTTTCTTTGGAATTTTGTACTTATTAGTTTAGTGTAGTTTAGCTTTAGAGAAATCACATATTTTCTCCTTTTATTCGCCATCTGATTTCGGTCATACCAGAGGCTGCTCACCTCCCTACGGACGACCCGTACTTGCCCCATCTTCACCGATGGTTGTGCACTTGCGGTCTAAATTTAAAACGAACAAACAATTCCCTAACTAGCACTTATTGATACGACATTTCGCACCTATTTGGTAACAAATTAATGTTAATCGTCTGTTGGTTTTTTAATCCTTTGCTCCGGGGGCTTGAAACCTTACCGATATATATCAAAATGCTAGAAATGCAATTATTAACAAAATGGTAAATTGTTTGTTTTAAAAATTAAAGAATACCTCATCCGTGTCATTTAGCTCTACCCATGCTTCAGCGAGGGTAAAGACCTCTTCTTCAGGAATTGACACCAAAACATCACCATCTAAAGAATCCCCACGACAACCTTTGTTGGCTTTTTGGCCTTAATCATTTTAGTTAAGTATTGATGATTTAATCAACCTAATCTTGATATCAATCAAATTAGATCAAGCACATATAATGCATTGCACACATACTTGCATTGTGCAAATTGTTATGTGATTGGCATCATTTCATGTTTATATTTGTATCTTATATCCATTATCATTCACCTAAACAATGCTATGTTACGAGTTTTATGTTTAGTTTTCAGGAATAAATAGGTTTGAAGAGAAGAGCCATGAAAGGACCCAAAAGCAGGAAAAAAGGACTTAATTGTGAGACCTAGGGACTGAGATGCAATGGAGAAGGACCTGATCGTAAGACCGAAGGACCTAAGAGCAAAACAGGAAACTCCACACCATCATGGGGAGTATTTTGGCAATTCGATTCGGGTCGGAGCTCCAACAAACCAAGTAGATGCATCCAAGACCAACAAATCCATCAAGCGAAGCCCACAACCAAAAGCAACTCGATCTGAAGTTTATAGACCGCCAATTGGCTGTCTTGGACGGCTAATTGGCGGTCCATATAGCCCCAGATCCGCTAAGCTTTCTCCTGGACTTGTATTATTATGTGTTATTTTTGGTATTGGTTTAGTCCCACATCGGGGGATTGTCCCCGATTAGCTTTTTCCATGCTTATAAATAGAACTCTTCACCTTCCATTGTAATTACCCATTGCTTGGTGGCATTCTCTCTACTAAGGAGTGAGCCTTGAAGCAAAAACTCAAGGTGGAGAAGAATGCTACCTTCAATGTGAGTGATTTGTTAATAAAATAATTCTTCTAGTTTCTTTTAATCTTGTATTTTAATTTGTGCATGTTTGTTTAGTCTTTCCTTTCCTTTTATGTTTCTTTAATGCTTCTTGCCTTCTTAGTTAACTTTCATTTCAGTATTATGCTTTCTTTTGCTAATATAGTTAGTTTAATGAGTAGTGAGTAGTTCCATCCCCATTTTGGGGGTGGAGAAATATGTGATATAATCATGTAGTGTATTAAGTGTGTGTATCTTTATCCCTTGAGCTTTATATGATTTCCATAACCATCTAATGGGTTTTCACTCTTATCTTTGATATGCTAATGCTCTTGAATGAAGCTTAGCTTATGCTTTGATTAGTGGACCTATTTTATGGGGAATGATAAGGTTAGGATATGGATGAAGTTAATATTGGTAACACAATTTGTAGTGTATGTGCTCTTGTTGACTTTACCTTAGCTAATGTCTTGTATGTTTTAATGATGTAGTCTTATCTTAATTCATGTGGAGGAATAGTAGGGTCTAGTCTTTATACTTGAGTTCATTTAGCTTCATTCCAATTATTGTCTTGTATGTTTTAATGATGTAGTCTTATCTTAATTCATGTGGAGGCAAAGTTGGATGTAGTTTTCTGATTTCATGCACTACATGTTGTGAGGAGCTTAATTGAACACACACACACACACACACATCTTCATATTCACATTATTTCTCTACCCCCTATGGGGCTTAGTTTTTCTTGCTTCTTTTCCATTTCCATTTGCATCTTAGTGTAGTTTAGTGTAATCAAACCAACATTTCTTCCCTTTCTTTACCTCTCACATTCGCACAAACCAAGTGTCGACACACCTCCCAGTGGACGACCCGTATTTGCCACCGCTTCAACGTGGCCGTGCACTTGCGGTTAAATATAAAACGATCAATCATTATGTTAACAGGTGATCAAAATGCAAGGAAGAATGGAATTCATGTTAAGACATGTATTTAACGAACAACTCGTTCTAATTCAAAATTTACCTCTTTGTAACATTCAAATAGATGTTTTATGTTGATCGACCATTGTCTTGTTTTAGCATTTAACTTATATTATCTTTAATTTTGAGTGCCTTAGCATTTAACCACCTTAATGAGATAATATAATGAGCTAATTTAGTAACATAAAAGGCCTAAGTTGGGGGTGCCAGCAAAATAGGAGACACTTTGCATCCGAATTGGCTCCATACCCTCCGAAGGGGTGCGAATTTTGTTTAAAGTGTTGGAACTTAGTATAACTCGGTGTCTTAAACACGATTGTGGAATGTAGGACTTGGCACCCGACACGTCGAGTTCTTCTAATTTTTTTTACAGAACTCGGTGTTTCAAACGTCGAGTTTTGCAAAACAAATTTGTACAGAACTCGGGGTTTCAAACGCCGAGTTCTCTACAAAATTTACAGAACTCGGCGTTTAAAACGCCGAGTTCTCCATTTTTTTACAGAACTCGGTATTTGAAATGTCGAGTTCTATATACACTAAAAAACAAAACTAGCCGCCGCCACGTGTCGCGACGTGGTGACAACAGGTCTAGTATGGAAAGTACTTTCCAAAGAGGTTTCATTTGGATATCTAAAAAATAATATTATTTTGAAAATTCTTCCTTAAATATATAGAAGTCAGAACTAAATATTACTTCTTTATTCTGTAATAAAGATGTCATGACGAAAAAGATGATATCATTGACGAATTAAGTAATAGAGTGGTAGACTTAAAAATATAATGCATAAGTCAATGAGTGTTGGTTGTGGAGTGACACGGGTAGAAGCAGGGTGAGAATGACAACTCGTTTAAAATGTTTTCGATTGGCATCCAAATAAAGAATCCTAAAAAATATATTGGTTCTGAATATGACCTGGACAGAACTGGATAGAGCTTTCGACTTTAGTAAAGTTTTGATGATTTAATCAACATAATCTTAATATCAATCAAATTAGATCAAGTACATATAATGCATTGCACACATACTTGTATTGTGCATATTGTTATGTTAACAGGTGATGAAAACTCAAGGAAGAATGTAATTCATGATAAGACATGTATTAATCAAAGCTATTTGAAGACATGTAGTTTTATCTTTAATGGAGTCTTTAGGAATTGATTAGTAACATGTCATACATCATATTCATGCTATATATCCTTCATTTTACCTTAATTTTGTGTTACTCGAGTGTTTTTTGTTATATTTAAACTATTAGGTAATAAAGAAGAGAAGAGAAGAGAAGAGAAAAAGGATTGAAACGTAAGAAGAAATGACTTAAATGAAGCAAAATGGATTTGTATGTCATACACAATGACCCATTTGCAATAGGGGGACCTGGATGTAAGCTCGAAGGGACCAAATAGCAAACAAAGAAATTCCAAACCCTCATGAGGAGTATTTCGGCAATTAGATTTGGGTGCAGACTCAAATGACTAATCAGGACGCACCCCACGTGGAAAATTGAAACCATAAGTAGACATGTGAATTTGGGTCGCATCTGACACAAACGATCTGCCACTGGTGGATCAACAAGGTCAGAACGTGACATAATTTGCCACGGGTATGGGTTATGTGTTTATGTATATTCTGGCAATGTTTCATTAGTCTCACATTGGGGGATTCTTCCCAATTGCCTTTTCATGTCTATAAATAGAACTCATCTTCCTCCTTTGTAACCTACCCGTTGCTTGGAGGTCATTCTCTCTAGTTGGAGCAAGCCTTTCAAGCAAAACTCAAGGTGGAGGATTCCACTTTGTAATATGAGTTATGTAAATAAAATATTTTCTTTTTAGTTAGATATTGTTTCATTTTGTCTTTCCTGTTTTGTGTCCTTAAATCTTAGCAAAATTAGTTAGCTTAATGAGTACAGAGTAGATCCACTACATTTAGGGTGGAGGTGATGTAGATTATGTGATGTTAGTGATGAGTTATTTTATTTGTGTCATTCCATGTGCATAATGTAAATCTATACTTGTAGCATGCTTAAACTTGTATTAGATGGGATAATGTTCATGCTAGGTACTTATCTCATGATATCGTTAGAGTTTATCTTGTTGCTTGCAATGTAGATCTATACTACTAGCATGTTTAAACTTGTATTAGATGGGATAATGTTCACAGTAGGTACTTATCTCATGCTAGCTTTAGAGTTTATCATGTTGCTTGTAATGTTTTTTTGGAAATGGCTTGTTATGTATGGATGTTTGATTAGTATAGAATGCATGAATGGATTAATTTGTATGTGAAAGGAATATGTTCTAAAAGTTTTACTTTTATATGTATTTTATTATGAATTGAATGTATTGAACATTTTGTTCCTTGATTAATGTATTCGTCTTTTGAAAGTGTTAAGGAAGAGTCTCTTGGTCCTTAACCGTAGATCTCTAAAATATAATGGTTTACATAAATCAAAATAATTCACAATCATGGTAATTAACATGGGACATTAATTACCGAGTTAAGATTGTCGTGCTAGTTAAGAGAGATGTTGTACTCTACAAATATTTAACAACATGAGTATATGAAATAGAAAATGTTTCTTACATATATTGAATTGACCTAATAAATGAAACATTATTGAATTGACCTAATAAATGAAACATTAATGCGGAGTAAAAGAAGTGCGGGAAGAAGTTATTAACTTGAGTAATTTTTTTCGGACCTTGTGTTCAAAAGTAAACACCACTGATGAATTCAGACGCTTGGAAAGGGACATCAGTTTTATTTTATGTCAACTTGAGATGATATTCCCACTGAGTTTTTTTAATGTTATGTTGCATCTGCCAGTTCACCTTCCTTGGGTGGCACGATTGGCAAGTCCGGTGCACTATCGTTCGATGTATCCTTTTGAAAGATAAATGAATAAGTTGAAAAGTTGAAATCTTTTGTTAGAAATAGAAATAAACCTGAAGGATTAATTGCTGAAGGTATTCTAGCGGAGTGTACGACCTTTTGCTCTAGATATTTGAAAAATGTGGAGACATCATTTTACAAACCTTTGAGGAACGATGAAGGTGAATGCCCCCTAGGTAAAGCTTTAATGACTGTCATTGACGTAGTTTAATCTAGAGAAAGCACATAATTGGGTTTTGAATAACACGGACGTTGTTCATGAATATCAAGAGTAAGTGAACAAAATTATTGTTACTTTGTTCATTTCTTAAATTTGAATAGTTCATCCCTAATGAAAATTTCGTTGCTTACAGGCAGTTTAACCATTACAATGCTTTCATGGGACTAGGCCTACGTCGTAATCGAAGACAACAATCGAATACACGACATAAAAAATATAGTGATTGGTTCAGGGAGACCGTTCGAAATGAAAACGCTGAGAGTGTTGAAATTGAACCATTTCCTAGGGGTCGTGGAAAAGAAATATTAAGGATATATCATCAATGGGTTTCAATTTAGTACAGAGAAATGTGAGTCTAAAGTAAAAACTCAGAATACAAGCGTATTTGTGAATGCAATAACAAAACGTTGCACAACAACACGAGATAATAATCCAATCCATGCACCCGTCGATTACTTTGGAGTCTTGCAAGACATAATTGAACTTCAACACTACGGTGATGTGAAGTATAATTTAATCAAGTGCAAGTGGTACGTCGTTCTCGGTTTGGACAATACCACTAGAAGTGATGAATATGGGTTCACCTTGGTGATTGTGAATAGATTTTTGAATCGAAAAGAGCCATTTGTACTTGCATCCTAAGCAGACCAAGTATTTTATATTGCATAACCCTCGAGGACTAAGATGCAAGATCGAAGGACCTAACTGTAAAATTGAAGGATCAATGAGAAAACAACAATACTCCACACCATCATGGGGATTATTTTGGCAATTCTATTCGGGTCGGAGCTCCAGCAAGCGAAGTAGATGCATCAAAGACAAACAAAGTCATCCAGGAAAGCCCAGAAGAAAGCCCAGACCGATCCAAACCCTGTAGACCGCCAGTTGGCGGTCTGGGACCGCTGATTGGCGGTCCAGGTTGCTCTGGAGCCGTAATGTTTTCTTTGGGTACGTCTTAGTCGCATACCGGGGGATTGTCCCGGATTACCTTCTCCTATAGCTATAAATAGAACTCTCCCTCCTCTCTTGTATCCCATCTCTCTCTTGGTGGCCAAACTCTCTACTAGGAGTAAAAGCCTTGAAGCAAAAACCCTGGTGGAGAGAAGGTACTTGTAATTGACTGAGTAATAATAGATGTTTTGTTAAGTTTTCTTCATATTGTCTTGTCTTTTAATTCTTGCATACTTAGTTAACTTGTTGTTTTAGTCTTCTTATAATTACTTTAAGGATGTTTTCTTTCAGTATAAATGTTAGTTTAAATATGTGTGAGTAGTTCCATCCCCTTTGGGGTTGGAGTAGATGTGTATACATGTTATGTAGATGGTATGAATGCTAGACATTGTTGTTTATGAGAAATGTTAGTATGCTTGCTTGAATTAATAAGAACTTTTACTTTATGGTTTCTGCCATAATGTTAGGTACATTCCATGCTTGTTTATGTTCTTAATAACAAACTGGTCATGCTCATATTAATCACCTAGGCTAGTGCTTTAAATGATAGGTCTTGCCATGAGGTACTTCTTATGCATTAACAAACACTAGCTACAATTGAGCTTATTGTATGCATTCACCACACTTATTTCATGTGTACACACACACTCCACCCCTTAGGGGGTTTCCATTCCTGATTTCTATCTTCTTTTATTAGTCGCTTAGTTTTAGTTCGTTTTGTGCTTTCATTTCCTTCCTTCTTGCTACTAGTTTAGTTTAATCAATCTTTATCTCCTTTCTTTCCCACTCGTCTGCGAATAAACTAAAGTTGACACACCTCCGTGTGGATCAACCTATATTTGCCACCGCTTCAACGCGGCCGTGCACTTGCGGTTATAATTAAAACGTGCAATCATCATCCAACAAGGACCACCCAAGCTCCTTTATATTATAAATCATAAGCTCACTCACAGGTGTGTCCTTGTTGGAGTTAAGACGAAGGTCAAAAGTCTCAATGACCATGGGACATGGGGTAGAGACACCTTCTGGTATGGGCATATGATGAGGTGTGTCCCCTCACTAATAGTCTCAACTAAATTGTCCAACAAACACTCCATTTGTATATTCATGTTCCATGCCACCTCACTCTGTTGCATTGCAAAGGCAGGTAATGAGTTTTCGCTGGGCCCACAAATATTCTTAAAGGGTTACATTGGTGTTAGGGGTGTTTGTTGATTTTGAGGTGCTTTCTTTAATTGGCGGATGGGGTTGAGTTTTAAAGGTTCGTCCATGAGCTCATGTTGCCTACTAGAGCTGAACACATGAAACTCGGCACTCATGTAACTGAATGAGAGTTTGATGAGACCATTTCTACAATTAATTAAGGTGTTGGAGGTTGCCAGAAATGGTCTACCAAAAATCAAAGGTATTTGAGAGTGGATGTTCGCAACAGGGTTGGTATCGAGGACAACAAAATCTACCGGAAATATAAAATCTCCAACTTTCATGAGCACGTCCTCAATAATCCCCTTCGGTACACGAATGGATCTATTCGCCATTTGGAGGGTGATCTTAGTTGGTTTCAGTTCTTCCAAATTCAACTGTTGATAAACAGAAAATGGGAGGAGGTTGACCGCTGATCCTATATTAAGCAAAACATTACTCATAAATAGACTGAGCCAATTGACCCATTTAAATCTCTAGAGATTTGATGGTCTGTTGATTTGAAGTGAGAACTTGACTTGTGGATGACATAAAATTTCTTATTGACTTCTCGAGTCCACGAGTCAAGGTCTCAAACGAATTGAATCGGGTTTCCATATTGTTGGAATTTGGGAAACCCAATTGATTGGTGATTTGAGCTTGGGGTGGCTGATAAGATTGTGCATGCATGGGAGGTTGGTGTAGTCCGTCGATGTATGTCTTTTCATGAACCTAAAAGACCTTATTTTCTCTTCTGGGTTCTAGTTTCCTTGTTTATAGATAAACATTCAATTCAATTATACCTTCAACAAGTATTCATCCACATCCAATTCAATCATCATTCGTACACATCCAACTCATTCAACAATAATTCGTAAAAATCTAAACACAAAAGTCATCATATATTTATTTTTTAGCCAACAATTACAAGTCATACGAAGAAAACATAAGATCTAAATTCAAATTACTCAGAAGTTGTATTTACATTAAAATTAAGATCTAAATTCAGTAAGTGAAAATAGATTTTAACAATAACAACTAACTAGAAAACATAAAATACTAAACCTCCCGTGTCGAATCCACCCGATGAATCATCATTGTTATCTCTATGTGGACACGAATTTGGCATGCTGATTGACACCATTTCATGCTTATATTTGTATCTTATATTAATTACCATTCACCTAAACAATGCTACGTGACGAGTTTTATGTTTGAATTTCAGAAATAAATAGGTTTGAAGAGAAGAGGTATAAAAGGACCTAAAAGCATAAAAAAGGACTGAGTTGAGAGACTCAAGGACTAAGATGCAAGATCGAAGGACCTGAACGTAAGATCGAAGGACCAATGAGCAAACAAGAATACTTCACACCATCATGGGGAGTATTTTGGCAATTCTATTCGGGTCGGAGCTCCAACAAGTAAAGTCGATGCATCAAAGACAATAAAAGCCTTCCAGAAAAGCCCACAAGAAAATCCAGAGCTATCTGAACACTGTAGAACGCTAATTAGCGGTCCAAGACCGCTAATTCGTGGTCACTTTTGGTCAGGATCCGTTAAGATTTATGTGGGGCGTGTATTAGTGTGTATTTAGCCTATTTCTGGTATTTGTTTAGTCCCATACCGGGAGATTGTCCCGGATTACCTTTTTCTATGGCTATAAATAGAACTCTTCACCTTCTATTGTACTTACCCATTGCTTGGTGGCATTCTCTCTACTTGGAGTAAGCCTGGAAGAAAAACTCAAGGTGGAGAAGAGTGTTACCTTCAATGTGAGTCATTTTAATCAAATAATTATTCTTAGTTTCTTTTAATCTTGTCTTTTAATTCTTATATGCTTGTTTAGTTTTACTTTGTTTTTCTTGTAGTTTCTTTAATATTTCTTGCTTGCTTAGGTTAATTTCATTTCAGTAGAATGTTTCATTTTAATGTATGTTGTAGTGTAATAATTAGTGAGTAGTTCCATCTCCATTTGGGGGTGGAGAAATATGTGATATGATCATGTGATGTAATAGTGTGTGTTATCTTAATCCTTTGAGCCTTATATGATTTCCATAACCATCTAATGGGATTTCACTCTTGTCCTTGATATGCTAATGCTCTTCAATGAAGCTTAGCATATGCTTAGACTAGTGGACCTATTTTATGGGGAATGATGAGGTGAGGATAAGGATGGAATTAATATCGGAAACATGACTTGTAGTTGCATGTACTCTTGTTGCCTTTACATTAGTTAATGCCTTGTATGTTTTAATGATAATGTACTATCTTATTTCATGTGGAGACATAGTAGGGTTTATTCTTTATGTTTTGCCCCTGATCTCGCGGGTACGCAAAGTGGGAAAGACTACAAGTGTCGCGATCAGAGACCTCCGCGACGACCGAAGGAGTTACAAAAGAAGGACCAAACAACAACCCGACAATACGTGAGAGGTCATACATGGATAGACTAACATAAAACATAACTGAAAAGTGAGAGATTATCCATATATGGTAACAAGGTCAAATACATTACATCGAGTTCAAAAGGGAAATACATCATAAATAATGCGGAAGCAAAAGACAAACTGAAGAATCTGGTCGACGTGCCCCTCGTGTATAGAATCTTCGACTACTCGTCCAGTCTGCCCTGTGGAAACCTAAGTACCTGCAAGCACCGCATTAACAAATGCGTAAGTTTTAAATTAAGAAAACTCAGTATGCCCCTGGCCCAATCAGAGTTATATGGAAGAATGCATGCAATCTATGAAAGACAAAAGCATCGGTAATAGAAACAGAAAAGCACATAATGCATCAAAAGGCTACAACTCCATCAGTCGTGACAATCGGGTAACACCCCTAGAAATACCTCCAAGGGAACCAGAATACCAACCATGCTGGTCAGAACAGAACAGAAAAGCATCAAATGCAACAGAAGGCTACGACTCCATAAGCCGTGTCAGTCAGGTGCACCCGAACCATTCCTCGAAAGGAACCAGAACACCAGCCTCGCTGGTCAAAGGCGGTCACTCGACAGTGACCCACCGCTTGGCACAAAGCGGTGTGCCGGATAGGTGTCCCAATTCACGGCAAGTGACCTACATGGTGGCATCGCGAACTTGGGAACACCTACCCAGAGACGGAATTGCAGTGCACCTGCCCAGGACTTATCTTATGCCTGGCCTCCCAATGTAAAGGTCTCTTGTGAATGACCTCTGAAGCTAGAGGACCCACTCGTGGCCGGTCGGCCCAGAAAACAAAACGTGCCCAGAATTATTAATCTGATTAAATGCAATGCAAGCTACTAAAGCATATAAAAATCTAATGCAGCTACAGTGTACGGAACGAGCTCAAGGAGAAGTATCCGGATACCCTCCTAACAGCCCCGAACCAACTCAGAAATCAGACATCCCAATCAGTAAACAAACAAAGCTCACAACAGAAAACAATAATAACCGGACCGGCAAATCAAGATAACAGCTAATCGTGTCATCTACGGGTCATTGCATGGATGTTATAAGGTCTAATATCCTAAGAACATACATAACCACAACCAAAAACTTGATTGATCGTTTTATATTAACCGCAAGTGCACGACCGCGATGAAGCGGTCCCAAATACGGGTCGTCCACTGGGAGGTGTGTCGACAATTGGTTTGTTCGAAGGCGAGAGGTAAAAGAAGGAGAGAAAGATGTATTACACTACACTACACTAATCTAAACTAGTAAACAATCAAGCTGAAATGAAATAATTAAACAACTAAGCTAAACAACTAATGAGGAAGATAAAAAGACAGGAATGGAAACCCCTAAGGGGTGGAGTGTGTGTGCACATGAAATTAGTGTGGTGTTGAATGCATACTATAAGCTCAAGTGTGGTTAGTGTTTGTTCATGCATAAGAAGTACCTCATGGCAAGACCTATCATTTACAACACTAACCTAGGTGATTAATATGAGCAATGCAAGGTTGTTATTAAGACACTTAGACAAGCATGGAGTGAACCTAAGCTATGGCAGAAACCATCAAGTAAGGTTCTTAATAATTCAAGCAAGCATACTAATATTTCTCACCAAACATTCATATTAATCATTCATACCACCTACATAACATGTACATACATCTACTCCACCCCCAAAGGGGATGGAACTACTCACACATATTTAAACTAACTACTCTAACAAAATTAAGCATTATACTGAAATGAAACTACACTAATCAAGCAAGAAATATTAAAGAAGCTTAAAAGGAAAAGAAAGACTAAACAAGCATGCACAAATTAAAAGACAAGATTAAAAGAAAACTACAACAATTATTTTATTAACAATGACTCACATTGAAGGTAGCATTCTTCTCCACCTTGAGTTTTTGCTTCAAGACTCACTCCTTAGTAGAGAGAATGCCACCAAGCAATGGGTAATTACAATGGAAGGTGAAGAGTTCTATTTATAGGCATGGAAAAAGCTAATCCGGGACAATCCCCCAATGTGGGACTAAACCAATACCAAAAATGGACTAAGAATACACTAATACACGTGCTGGTGGTCTTTGTTGGTCTTTTAATTTGTGCATGCTTTGACCCCCGCAAATCTGAGAGGATCCAGAATGATTTGGACCGCCAATTAGCGGTCTATTGGATCTGGATTCATCTGGGATTTGTTGTGGGCTTTGCTGGTGGTCTTTGTTGGTCTTTGATCTACTTTGTTTATTGGAGCTCTGACCCGAATCGAATTGCCAAAATACTCCCCATGATGGTGTGGAGTTTCCTGTTTTGCTCTTAGGTCCTTCAGTCTTACGATCAGGTCCTTCTCCCTTGCAACTCAACCCCCAGGTCTCACAATTAAGTCCTTTTTCCTGCTTTTGGATCTTTTCATGGCTCTTCTCTTCAAACCTCTTTCTTCCTGAAAACTAAACATAAAACTCGTCACGTAGCATTGCTTAGGTGTAAGATAATGGATATAAGATACAAATATAAGCATGAAATGATGTCAATCAGTGCCCAGAATTATTAATCTGATTAAATGCAATAAAAGCTACTAAAGCATCTAAAAATCTAATGCAACTACAGTGTACGGAACGAGCTGAAGGAGAAGTATCCGGATACCCTCCTAACAACCCCGAACCAACTCAGAAATCAGACATCCCAATCAGTAATCAAACAAAGCTCACAACAACAAACAATCATAACCGGACCGACAAATCAAGATAACAGCTAATCGTGTCATCTACGGGTCATTGCATGGATGTTATAAGGTCTGATGTCCTAAGAACATACAGAACCACAACCCAATACTACACATCAGTAGTATAGCAGTATTAAAAGAACAATAGAACGTGTCTAACAACAGGATGTATCATGATCAAACCCCACAAGCAATCGGTAGTATACCTCAGAAATTTCAGAACGTACATGCATAGAAACTTGTGATTCAGGACATGACCAGAGGTTATATGGACAGGAATTTATATGAATATATCAGTAACCCAACATGAGAGCATGCCTCAGAAATTAGGAGTCTAAATATATACGCAATTGATATGTATAAGCCTGCTTAAAGATTTGCATAATTCTAGATGTCATAGGATGACTTGCGTACATTATGGCCAATTTTCTGATTTCGTCTAAATGTGAGGGCATCTCAAGATATATCGGAGAAGACATATGAAAATCAGACGTAACCATGAACTAAATCTTGTTACTGCAAAGTCAGGTTGATAAACCCACAGCAACATCCAAGTCTAAACATGCACCTATACCGATTGTATTAACATATAGGAGGAAATGTGCAACTTACCCTCAAATGGAATGTGATGAATATATCTTAGGGAATGATTAAATCAGAGTGTATACTAATATTATTCATTGCTGGACCAAATCAAAATGAATCATGTTGTATTATTTAGACATATTAGCAAGATCACGCATAGATATAAAATCTGAAATCAGTGATGACTTACGAACTATCCATGTAACAACTTACGAGATCATGCATGCAAGATTAGGTGAACTGAACCAGTAACAATTCCTTTAACTAATGTCTAAACGAAATCATGAAACTATACATGAATAAACACCTAAATCATCAAGCACCTCATGCAAGATTTCTGAACAGAATTGCTTAACTCACAGAACACATGATCTGAAATCAGAGATGATCTATGAATTACCAACATAACAATTCATGAAATCAAACTAGAAAGAGAACACACAAATCAGTAACACATACAGAAAAGATGATGCTACAGCAAGTTAAAAACATGCTCCCGGAACCAACAAAAGATCTCAAGATCAAAACACCCGAGTAGAGTTGCAAATCACGCAATATGCATGCAACGACCCTACACGACACCCTCCCCAAGACCCAGCCTCCTCCTCCCCTGGTTTCCTCACCAAACCACCAATAAACTCTAGGATCTGGTGACGTGATAATGGGATGGATACCCAGCCAACTGCTGAAATCCCTAGCTTGCACCACAGTCCACCCCATCGGGTAGAACTCAAGATGTGCAACCCTAGACATCAGAACCGACCAGCCCACTGGTGCTGAACTAAACTCCGTCTAACACCCCCTACTTCCCCTTACCCTACAGGGCCAGAAGCATACCTGAGTTGGAGGTTGCTGCTGCTAGAAGATCACCGGAGAGGAGCTGCTGCAGCCTTCTACACGCCTAGCCTTCTTGCGTGCTGCACACTTGGCTGCCCGGAGTTGTTTCTGGTCAGAACGTGGGAGAGGGAGGAGAAGGGTTGAATTTTGTGTGGGAGGAGGTGGAGAACAAGAAGGGACGGCTAGGGTAGAGGTGGTTTTTGTTACAAGCAAGAAGAGAAAAAGGAAACTAGTGATTGCAAATATCCTCCCATTAAAACATGCCTTAAACATTATAATTCAAAAGTTTGCACACCAAATTGGATTCCCCCTTGCTGACTAGGATGCCACACCATCATCCTCCCCCAGCCCACTCAGCCTTGGAACCCACGAAATCAGCCCACAAGCTAAGACGAAATCAAATCCAAAGTGCAACTTACCAAAATGCAACACCAACATGTGCACCAAAATCTCCCCTTGATTCTCCCATCTTTTTCCTTGCAAAATCAGATCTTCATTTAATGACATGGAGCCACCTCACATGGGCACTCATCATGCCTCACACACCCCTAACAACTTGCCAAATAGATTTATACAAACAACTCTCACCTGATTGACCCGATTGAGTGAATCGGTTACAAGTTGCCCGATGAATCGTGCCGGCTTGCGAGTCGATTTGACTCGCCCAAAAAGGGAACTTTCCCGAAAGGAAACTTTCCTAAAACAAAGCATAAAATCACAAAAATACATCAAGCATAAAGATAACACATAAATAAGTATAAGGATGAAATAAGACTTAATAGTGTAGTAGGAGAGCGGTTCTTACACTTTATACATGAGGTCATTTAGCTTCATTCCAATTATTGTCTTGTATGTTTTAATGATATTGTGTTATCTTATTTCATGTGGAGGCAAAGTTGGATATAGTTTTATGTTTTCATGCACCACATGTTTTGATGAGCTTAATTGAACACACACACACATACACATATCTTTGTATTCACACTCTTTTCTGTACCGCCTTTGGGGTTTAGTTTTATAGCTATCTTCCATTTCCTTTTGCATTTTAGTGTAGTTTAGTTTAGTGTAACCAAACTTTCTCCCCTTTCTTTCCCACTCGCCTTCGCACAAACCAAAAGTTGACACACCTCCCTGTGGATCGACCCGTATTTGCCACCGCTTCAACGCGGTAGTGCACTTGTGGTTAATTAAAACATATCAAACAAGTTTTTGGCACCGTTGCCGGGGAGGTGCTCTGTCCAGACTTTGGTTTGGACGATTCGAGTGGTTTTAATTTTTCTTTTTTGGTTTTGATTTGTTATAGGGATCCTGAGGATCAAGGGGAAGCAACCGGAGGAATGTGAGAGCAAAACACTCAACAGTGACAGCCAATCAGCGGTATGGGACCGTCAATTGGCGGCCTGGTGAGCTTAGCTTTCTCTCAATTTTGTTCTGGTTGTTGTTTATTTCATTGTAGTTATCTGGGAGCACCATCTTGCATGTTGTGACTTCTAGTTTGCTCCCAGATTAAAAATCAATCCCCTTTAATCAACTTGGACCATAAAACTCAAAGAAAAAGATTAGACTTCTTGTCATCTAGGTCATGCATCATTTGTAGACCTTGCACGCATTTGTCTTTTCTTTTCTTTACATTTTTGTTGTTGATTGCTAGCGTGAGGTATGTGCACCCAAATCTCTCATTCATGTATGTTTTGATCATGCATTAGTTAGTAAGGTGCATCGGGACAGGAGTGAATTGAGCGTTTGATTGGATTGTTGATTGCTAGATTTAAGATCAAAACACTACTAAGGAGGGGTTGTCCCATAATAGATAATGTGGGGGATTTCGTCACCCTTTCCATGGCCCCAAAAATCACTCTTAACAAAGCCTTAATTCTAAAAGCAAGTAGACATTGGCCCTAAGTATTTTGGATGCACTAGGAGAGTGATCTAGTTAAGACCGTCATGGCCTGATCGGCGTTGCCTTCCTTGTCGATAGTAGGAGGAATTGGATCTCCAGATCTGGTATCACTTGCTGGGCATTGTGGTCTTCATTGTAGGGAGTTGAGGTGTGTCGAGACTAGTGACCTCGAAGTTAGGCGTCGTCTAGCCTAAGGAGTCATTGTCTTACATTGTTTGAGTCGTGCTTGCACTAGTGCAGAATAGGCTTTACTCGTCGCCCAATAGACGTCGGCCGTTATAACTACCGACGTCTAGTGGGGAGAGGACAGAATGGACGTCGTTCTTCATTGAGGCCGACGTCTATGTAGTACTATAAACGTCGGGTTTGGGAATAACACGTTAAGCCAACGTCTATAGGGTATAGACGTCGACCTACAGACGTCGGCCGTTTGTGTACCTTGTGAATCCGACGTCTATAGGGTATAGACGTCTCCCTATAGACGTCGGATGTAATGTAAGACCGACGTCTATACTCCATCCATATAGACGTCGAGATATAGACGTCGGCATTATATAACATCTGACGTCTATAGGTCTTAAAGAAATCGGACAGACGCATTTTCTTTCATTCATTTTAGACAATCACCCACCCAAACCCTAGTCGTCCCGCGACCGAACTCTCCTCCGCGACCGATCTCCGACCGATCCGCACCGTCTCCGGCACCGCAGCGAGCTCCCAAGCTCTCCTCCACTTCTCCGGCCCTCGTCTCCTTCTTCCTCCGTCTTCCTCCGTCTCTCTCCACATGTAAGTTTTATGTTCTCTTTTGGTTGTTTTAAGTTCGTCTTCCTCCGTTTTTCTCCACATATTCTTTCTAAGTTAGCCTTCATCTCGTGTCGTTTACATCCGTCACCGCACCAGCTCCGCGACGTCTTCGGGGACCACATAGACCTCCTCCGGCATCACAACTTTTCCCTCCTTTGGTTCGTGCTCAATTTTAGATCCTTAATTTAGGATTAGTTTAGACCAAGAATCCAACGCCAACATGCATGTATGTTGATTACTTGTTGAGATTTAATTGAAATAATATGTAATATTTCGTGGAAAAACAAACTTGAAAACCTACAGAAAGCCATGAGTTTAAATTCACCTTAGGATTGAAAATCAACTTTTCTCGCAACGAAACTGACACCGGTAGGTTAGTATATCTAGTGTGCTATGTGTTGATATTTGATAAACATATCCAACTAATGCAGCACTATTCTTCTCATGGCCGAACCTACGTTAAATATGTTAAAAGACCTACCCTAGTAACCCTACCCTTATACATGTATTCTCCATTCAATCATGCCTCAACATAATTTTTTAATTTGGGAGTTTGATAAGTTTATTGGTGAATGGAGTGTGATCATTGTGTGAATGTTTAATTCATTTGATTTGACTCATTCTGTAACATCCTCAAAGCAGCAGAACATTTTAAAATTTATAACACTCAATCAACAGAGGATATTACGCAATAAAGGAACACGGGTGCACCAACATATAATATATATATATGAACATCAGAGTATACAAAAGTTATGATTACATCAAAAGCATATACAAAGGAAACAGTAATCACACGACCTCAACTGAGAGAAAGCTGGATCCGGTAGCAGTGCTACTCTCCTCGGTCACCACCCCCTAACGCCGATCACGGCCTGAAAGTAAACATGCAACAATGCCTGAGTTTCCAGAAGGAAACCCCGTATGCCAAACTCTAAATGCATAAATAAAATCATCCTAGCATGCAGTTCTACTCAACAAGAAAAGCATCACAACAGGCTGGGCTCCAGGGCTCTCTCACCCAACCACAACACACACCACAGGTACGGGGCTCCAGGTCTAATCTCAACCAACCGCCGCACCCACCACAGTCACGGGGCTCCAGGTCTAATCTCAACCAACTACTGCGACTCACACTCGTCGCCAAGCTGGGCTCCAGGTCTAATCTCAACCAACCACAACTATCACGACACGACCAAGGGCTCCAGGTCTAATTTCAACCAACCCAAACGTATAAGAGCTCCATGTCTAATTTCAACCAACCCCTACACGCGGTCCCTGCTCAGGCACCAGGTCTAATTTCAACCAACCCGAACGCACTACGGAGCTCCAGGTCTAATTTCAACCAACTCCGTACAGAATAGCTAGGCTCCAGGTCTAATTTCAACCAACTGCTGCTCTCACACAGTTACGGGGCTCCAGGTCTCTTTCAACCAACCGCCGCAACACCACAATTCTAAGCTGGGCCTCAGGCCTATTTCAGCCAATCCCAAGCTTACACACGGTTACGGGGCTCCAGGTCTAATCTCAACAAACCACTGCAAACCTCGTGCACCTAGAACACTTGCCGGAAGAACATCGGCACCACAATTTGCCCCACACGGACGACCACACCCACAACACCTCCATAGTGCAAAACATGACACAAACGGTCGACCGAACCAAAAGTCTCGGTCGACCGAATCAAGCAAAATACAGGGCAATCCACTTCGACCGGCACTCCATCGGTCGACCGATTCCCAACACCACACTCGTTCGGTCGAACCCAAATCAATGGACGGTCGACCGTCTAGATGGTCAGCTCCCGGTTCAACGAACAAAACGACCAATCGGTCGACCGACAAAGGAGTCCCGGTCGACCGAAAGTCACCAGGGAACAAAATCCCACAACTCCACAACGAATTCGGTCGAACGCCGAGCACAACTCGGTCGACCGAATCTGTCCAGGGAATAATCCCTCACTCGCGCCATGAATTCAGTCGAAGGCCGAGCACCTCTCGGTCGACCGAATTCCTCCGGAGCGTTTCCCACGCTCAGCGCACAAGTCCGGTCGACCGAAACAACATTCGGTCGAACCGACCACAAGTCCACTTAAGTCATGGTCGGATGAGATCAAAGAGCGGTCGACCATTTATATAGTCTACGCCCCCCAACCGACTTAAGACAGTGCACACGGTCGACCGGCAAAGGGGACCCGGTCGAACGAAACTCACCAGGCTTGCCTCCAATGCACAATCGGTTAACCGAGCCACAGGCATCGTTCGACCAATTTGAGACAGAGCCCGAATTCTCTTCACGAACGGTCGACCGTTTGCACAAATCGGTCGACCGATCAGGCAGTGAAATCTGCTGCACATTTACTAGCGACGAGCCAAACGGCTTACCGTCGACTTCCAAATACTCACGGTAATTAAGTGAGCAAGCTTGACATACCTAAAGGTCTGAAGAGACCTTTGAAGAACCGCGACGACGCCTCCACGAGCACGTCTCCCCAAATCACGATCTGTCGACGACTCTCGCGTGCAAATGACGATCAATCACCTTCTCGACGATCCGCAGCCACAACTCTACCTCCGGCAACCTCCAACTACCACCCACGACCACAGAACTCGAGTGAGATCGAAGGAGAGGGAAAAACCAACTCAAAAAGGAAGGAAAACACACCCGACCCCACTCACCTCAAGCCACCAACTCCCGGAGCCGATCTTCACCTTGCCGGAGATCTCCACCACCTTCCTCGCCGGATCACACCTCTGAGGTAGAGAGAGAGTGAGCAAAGGGAGAGAGAGTCGTGAGTTAAGAGAGAGAGAGAGAGAGAGCTCACCATATATCTCCTCCTCCTCTAATCTCAACCATCCAAACCAAACCTTCCATCTCCACCACTCATCTCATCCAACACATCCAAGCCCTCCATCCATCCCTCTCAATCCCAGCCGTCCATCTTCATCTCCCCCTAATCACTACCTAATCAACCACAAAGCACAATTAGGATTAGGATTAGGCTAGAATCCTACAATCCACCCTCCTAAAGGAATTTCGTCCTCGAAATTAAAACTGAAGCTCACCAAACAACTCCGGGAACTCCTTCCGGACCTCCTCCTCGATCTCCCAAGTGGCCTCTCGCTCACTGTGGTGCTGCCACCTGACCTTCACCATCGGAATGGTCCTCCTCAACTGATGCTCCATCCGATCCACAATCTACACCGGTCTCTCCTCAAGAGACAAATCCTGACGGATCTCTGGAACCTCCTACTGAATCACATGAGAAGGATCCGCTACGTACTTCCTCAACATCGAGACGTGGAAGACGTTGTGAAGACCTGAAAACTGCGGCGGCAACGCAACCCTGTAGGCGACCTCTCCAACCCGATCGAGAATCTCAAAGGGCCCGACATACCTCGGACTGAGCTTCCCCTTCTTCCCGAACCTCATCACTCCTCGAGATGGTGAAATCCTCAGGAAGACATGGTCACCAGCCTCAAATCTCAGCTCTCGCCTACGCCTATCCGCGTAGCTCTTCTGCCTACTCTGAGCCGTCGCTAGTGTCTGCCTGATCACATCAACCTTCTCAGCATACATCTGCACAATCTCAGGGCCAACTACCTGTCTCTCGCCTACATCACTCCAGCATACCGGTGATCTACACGGTCTCCCGTACAGGGCCTCGTACGGTGCCATCCCAATACTCGAATGGTAGCTGTTGTGTAGGATCGTGTGGGTTATGGGTCCACTAATCACTTTTAATCTAATTCCTAACTAATCAAACAATAAACGCAGCGGAAACAAATTTAAAAACAAGTAGGGAAATTAACAGAAAAATGCAAACCACAAAAGACGCGTCGGTTTTTATAGAGGTTCGGCACCCCACCCGGGTCCTAGTCCTCTCTTGTAAGCTCCGCTCGACTCCGCGAGCTCCGCCTACGTCTTCACTAACCACTCCCCGTTCCGGGCCGGGAGAGAACGCCTTTACACCACAAGCAACGCGAACAACCCTCGCTTGCTTGAATTCTTCCTCTCACAATCCGAGAGGGACACTTCGGGCTTTCACCGAAGTCCTTGCTTCTTTTGACAACACTTGTAACTGAGTGGGATTCACTCTTTCAATTGAGCACACTTTGAGTAGGATGAGTATATGATCAAATGTGTGAAGTTTAGGCTTAAAGAGTGTAGAATTGGGAGCTTTGAGGATTGAGGTTTCTCTCTAATGTATTGGGACAATTGGAGTTGGAGAGTTGTGTTAACAACAAGTCTTGATCCTCTATTTATAAGCTCCTAAGGTTTTCTAGCCGTTGGGGATAGATTTGATTGGGTTTTGTGCAAGATACACAAAGCAGAAAATCGGGTTGCAAATCTGTCCAGAACCGGTCGACCGAAACTACTAAACCGGTCGACCGTTCACTTGATTTCAAGGAGAACGGTCGAACAAAAGAATATTCGGTCGGACAAAGGAGCTAGAACTTAACTCTACTTAAGTGAATCGGTCGAACCAAAGTATGGAGCGGTCGACCGAAAAGGGGATTCGGTTGAGACAAAGGTCAATCGGTCGAACGAGAAATGTGTCGACCGATAGCAGGGAATTTGGTTTCTGAAAAATATGTTCAACCGGTCGACCGAAACAAGGTCTTCGTTCGACCGGTTACCGAATGTATTTTGGGGTTAAGTTTGTTTTATACGAATACGACCGTTATAGGAATACGACAAGAAAAACGGTCATATTAAAATCCGGGATCGGTCGACCGAAAATGTAGAACCGGTCGACCGGTAGAGTTCGGTAAAATCACTGTGGAGAGTCTGTTATAAACCGGTCGAACTGAGAACTGGTTCGGTCGACCGGTTCACACAGGAAATCTGGGTTTAAGTTTATAAGTGATTTCCGACTAAGGTTTGGGTGATCTAATGAAGTCCAAATAATGTGAAATTTCTTGTGTGACTTCTATAGGGAACCTATTGTGTATGTGATTGGTTTTTAACTCTTGTATGCTCAATTTACACATGTTCCTAAGACTCAAAATAAAATCAAGATTACAAGTCTTCATTTAGCTTTATTACAAATCTTGACTTGATTTCCTTCCTTCCATGAGTCTTGATCACCTGTAGAGGTTAGCACATGCAATATATATGCAATGCAATATCTGTGCTACTCTACATCATCATAATTAAGATTAGGTTAATTAAATCATCAAAACCTAGATTAAGGCCAAAAAGCCAACAATCTCCCCCTTTTTGATGATGGCAACCTATATCTTAATTCTATCTAAATACATGGAATTTGTATATGTAAACTATGCATATTAATGCTCCCCCTATGGGTGTGCATAGTTTTTGTTCAATTTTATGTCAAATTCCAAGTTACCCCCTTAATTATCTCTCCCCCTTTGACATCCATCAAAAATAATAATTATTTAAGACTTTAAGCATAGCATTTGGATGTCTTGTAATGAAGTTGCTCCCCCTAAATTTTGCACTTCATTACTCTAATAAAAGATATAACATTTAAGCTCCCCCTATCAATAAGGCTAAATGGAAACAATGAGTATGATTCAAGTTAAGTTCATTTAAGTTTCAACTTAAGCCTTATTCTAACATCCATTTAAAATTTGACATTTAGAATCAATGGATGTGATAAATGATTTGCAATGAATAGGGTATATGATTTGCAATGAATTGAACTTCTAAAGATATGACAATTTAGCATATAAACTAGATTAGAGCTAAATTTTCAGAAATTTCAAGGATAGAAATTTATACCAAACTTGAATCTTGATTAGCTCCAATCTTATTTGGTGATGCAACCGGATTCGAATTCCACGCTTTGGCTCACCCGGTCACCACCAATTTCCTCCTCAAGCTCCTACAAGTGTAGACTTAGGTACCCAAACAACTTTGGGTCCTTGAACATTAGCTTTTGGGATCCAAACCATTTTGGTTTTGGGTGCCCACACACTTGAGGAACTAGATTTAACAAATACATGCTTGCCATTTAAAGTAGTATGAGATACATGGTTTTTCAAATGCACATTGTATCCTAAACCATGTTTAGCTAATGATTGTCTTTGACTACTCAAAAGCATATCAAGCATTTTTGTTCCTTTAGTGAACATTTCAAGATCTTTTCTTAATTGCATATTTGAGGCTTTAAGATCTACATGTTCATCAATAATGGGTGTTTTACTTAGACTAGCAAGTGATGATTCATTTGATTCAAGTCTAGCAATCACCTCATTCTTTTCATTCATGATTAATTCAATTTGGCATTTGAGATCATTTATAGTTTTTCTAGCATTTTTGTTCTTTTCACAAATGATCTCATATTGTTTAACTAAATCATGAAATGCATTTTGAAGCTCATCATATGTATATGATTCATCATTAGTATTAGAATTAGAGCTAGCACTAGAATATGATTTATTTGAACATGAATTGCTTCTAGTGGTGTAAGAGTTAGAAGATACCTCACTTCCTTCATCTTGAATTGCCATGTAGCACATATGCGCATATTCCTTTGTTGATGAAGGTGCGGTTGATTTGGATGACGACGACGACGTATCGTCCCAAGTGGCCTTGTGAGCTTCCAACCTCTTTTCTTTTCTCTTACTCCTCTCCTTTTCTCTTCTTCTCTCCCTTCTCTCATTTTTCTTTTCCCCTTCTCTTCTCTCATTTTCGCTCTCCTCCCTCTCTTTTTCTTTTTCTCTTTTCTCACTTCTTCTACCTCTTCTTTCATTCTTTTCTCCCTTATCCCTCTTGAGGTATTTGAAGAAGTCTTGGGCAAGGACCTCAATGTCCTCTTCTTCCACCCTCCTTGGCTCATCAAAATTTGCATGCAATGCCACCATGGAGTTTTTCTTTGAAGCTTCCTTCTCTCTTCGATGACTCAATTGGAGCTCATAGGCCATGAGATTTCCAATGAGTTCCTCCATCTTCAATTTTGAAAGATCGTGCGATTCTTCGATTGCCACGACCTTGTCTTCCCAATCGTTGCTCAATGACCGGAGGAATTTTCGAGTCATCTCTCCTTCATTTATCCTTCTTCCAAGAATCAAAAGAGAGTTAGTGATATCGGTGAAGCGAGTGTTCATGTCGCTTATGTTCTCACCGATTTGCATAGAAAATATTTCATATTTATGCATGAGGAGACTTATCCTAGTTTCTTTGGTTTTGTTATCACCCTCATGATGCATTTGTAACCTATGCCATATTTCATTTGCACTTTCACATCCCCTAATTCTATTGTATTCTCCCTCATTAAGGCCACAATAAAGAATATTCATAATTTTTGAATTCATTTCAATTTCTTTCATTTGAGCCCTAGATAGAGAATCTAAATCATCTTCATTTGGGGGTATGTATGGATTTTGAATAAACTTCCAATACTTAAGGTCATTTGATATTAAAAAGATTTTCATTCTATTTTTCCAATAATCATAATTTGACCCATTAAGCAAAGGAGGCCTTGTGGTGCATAAACCCTCTAAGTGATTAGATGTTGAAGCCATGCTAAAATTACGGTAAAGTAATGAAATTTAGCTAACAAGGCTCTGATACCAAATGTAGGATCGTGTGGGTTATGGGTCCACTAATCACTTTTAATCTAATTCCTAACTAATCAAACAATAAACGCAGCGGAAACAAATTTAAAAACAAGTAGGGAAATTAACAGAAAAATGCAAACCACAAAAGACGCGTCGGTTTTTATAGAGGTTCGGCACCCCACCCGGGTCCTAGTCCTCTCTTGTAAGCTCCGCTCGACTCCGCGAGCTCCGCCTACGTCTTCACTAACCACTCCCCGTTCCGGGCCGGGAGAGAACGCCTTTACACCACAAGCAACGCGAACAACCCTCGCTTGCTTGAATTCTTCCTCTCACAATCCGAGAGGGACACTTCGGGCTTTCACCGAAGTCCTTGCTTCTTTTGACAACACTTGTAACTGAGTGGGATTCACTCTTTCAATTGAGCACACTTTGAGTAGGATGAGTATATGATCAAATGTGTGAAGTTTAGGCTTAAAGAGTGTAGAATTGGGAGCTTTGAGGATTGAGGTTTCTCTCTAATGTATTGGGACAATTGGAGTTGGAGAGTTGTGTTAACAACAAGTCTTGATCCTCTATTTATAAGCTCCTAAGGTTTTCTAGCCGTTGGGGATAGATTTGATTGGGTTTTGTGCAAGATACACAAAGCAGAAAATCGGGCTGCAAATCTGTCCAGAACCGGTCGACCGAAACTACTAAACCGGTCGACCGTTCACTTGATTTCAAGGAGAACGGTCGAACAAAAGAATATTCGGTCGGACAAACGAGCTAGAACTTAACTCTACTTAAGTGAATCGGTCGAACCAAAGTATGGAGCGGTCGACCGAAAAGGGGATTCGGTTGAGACAAAGGTCAATCGGTCGAACGAGAAATGTGTCGACCGATAGCAGGGAATTTGGTTTCTGAAAAATATGTTCAACCGGTCGACCGAAACAAGGTCTTCGTTCGACCGGTTACCGAATGTATTTTGGGGTTAAGTTTGTTTTATACGAATACGACCGTTATAGGAATACGACAAGAAAAACGGTCATATTAAAATCCGGGATCGGTCGACCGAAAATGTAGAACCGGTCGACCGGTAGAGTTCGGTAAAATCACTGTGGAGAGTCTGTTATAAACCGGTCGAACTGAGAACTGGTTCGGTCGACCGGTTCACACAGGAAATCTGGGTTTAAGTTTATAAGTGATTTCCGACTAAGGTTTGGGTGATCTAATGAAGTCCAAATAATGTGAAATTTCTTGTGTGACTTCTATAGGGAACCTATTGTGTATGTGATTGGTTTTTAACTCTTGTATGCTCAATTTACACATGTTCCTAAGACTCAAAATAAAATCAAGATTACAAGTCTTCATTTAGCTTTATTACAAATCTTGACTTGATTTCCTTCCTTCCATGAGTCTTGATCACCTGTAGAGGTTAGCACATGCAATATATATGCAATGCAATATGTGTGCTACTCTACATCATCATAATTAAGATTAGGTTAATTAAATCATCAAAACCTAGATTAAGGCCAAAAAGCCAACATGTTGTTGTAGGCAAACTCGATCAATGGAAGATGCTCATCCCAATGACCTGCCCAATCCAGAGTACACGCTCGCAACATATCCTCTAGCGTCTGGATGGTCCTCTCAGACTGACCGTCTGTCTGCGGATGAAATGTCGTACTGAACTTCAACCGAGTCCCCAAGGCCTGCTGCAAACTCCCCGAGAATCTGGAAGTGAACCTCGGATCCCGATCTGAAATAATACTCACAGTCACTCCATGAAGCCTGACAATCTCCTCAATATACAACTTAGCTAGACCCTCCAGAGGTAGGGCGGTCCGGATAGCTAAGAAATGCGCCGACTTGGTCAGTCGATCGACTATAACCAAACTCGCGTCGTGGAATCCTCTCGTCTTCGGCAACCCGGTGAAAAAATCCATCGTCACATGCTCCCACTTCCACTCTGGAAGCTCGATCCTCTGCATCGGCCCTGCAGGTCTCTGGTGCTCAATCTTCACATGCTGACAAATCAGACATCTGCCAACAAACCCTGCGATCTCCGTCTTCATCCTCTTCCACCAGAAATTCTTCTGAATATCTCTAAACATCTTCATGCTGCCCGGGTGGATCGAATAACGGGATCTATGCACCTCCTCCAGAATGTCCTGCCTCAGATCTCCTCCCTTCGGCACCCAGACACGGCCTCTGAACCTCAGCCCACCATCAACTGCAATACTGAAGTCTGATCCATCTCTGGCAGCTAACTGCAGCAACCCAGCTAACTCATCATCAGTACTCTGAGCCTGAACAATACTCGAGACCAACTGAGGCTCCACTCTCAGCCCGACGATCACTGCACCTCGTGACTCATCGGTGAACGGTCTCCACTCGGTCAACGCCTCAAGTAGCTTCCACTCCTTGATACAAAGGCCTGCTGCGGTGACCTCCACCTTCCTGCTCAAAGCATCAGCAACCGAATTTGCCTTCCCCGGATGGTACGAGATGGTGAAATCATAATCTTTAATCACCTCGAGCCATCTGCGTTGCCTCATATTCAGCTCCTTCTGCGAGAACAGATACTTCAGACTCTGATGATCTGTGAACACCTCGAATCGCTCGCCATACAAGTAATGCCTTCAGGTCTTCAGAGCGTGCACCACTGCCGCCAGCTCCAAATCATGAGTGGGGTAGTTCCTCTCGTGCACCTTCAACTGCCTCGAAGCATATGCAACCACCTGCCCGTGCTGCATGAGTACGCATCCCAGTCCAACGCCTGACGCGTCACTGTAAATCACAAAACCACCACTGCCACTGGGAAGTGTCAGAACTGGAGCAGTCGTCAGCCGACTCTTCAGTTCCGGAAAACTGTCCTCGCACTTCTGGGACCACATGAACTCGACGCCCTTCCGCGTCAGAGCCGTCAACGGCGAAGCCAACCTCGAGAAATCGTGGATGAAACGGCGATAATAACCTGCCAGACCCACAAAGCTCCTGACCTCTGCCACACTCGTCGGGGCTCTCCACTGTGTAACGGCTTCAACCTTCGCTGGAAATACGGAAATCCCATCACCTGACACGATGTGTCCCAAGAAGGCGACACTGCTCAGCCAGAACTCGCACTTCGATAGCTTGGCAGATAACTGATGATCCCGCAAAATGCCAAGTACAACTCTCAAGTGCTCTCGATGCTGCTCCACATCTGGCGAGTAAACCAAAATATCGTCCACGAAGACGATCACAAACCGATCGAGGTACTGACTGAACGTCCTGTTCATCAAATCCATAAATGCTGCAGGCGCGTTCGTCAACTTAAACGGCATCACCAGAAACTCGTAATGCCTGTACCTCGTCCTGAATGTTGTCTTCTGCACATCTGCCTCTCTGATCCTCAGCTGATGATATCCGGATCGCAGATCAATCTTCGAGAACACCTGCGCTGACGGCAACTGGTCAAACAGGTCCTCGATCCTGGGCAACGGATACCGATTCCTCACGGTAACCTTGTTCAACATACTGTAATCTATACATATCCGCAGTGATCCATCCTTCTTCTTCACGAAGAGTACGGGCGCTCCCCAAGGCGAGACACTGGGGCGGATAAACCCTGTATCCATCATATCCTGCAACTGCATCTTCAGCTCTGCCAGCTCCGCAGGTGCCATCCGATACGGTGCCTTCGACTGCGGCGTAGTCCCGGCTACCAAATCGATCCCAAACTCAATCTCTCTGTGAGGTGGCAACCCAGTGACATCATCTGCAAATACATCGGGGAACTCCCGAACAATCTCGATGTCCTCCAATCTCTCCACCTCTGGATCTGGAACTACCAACGTGGCCACAAAAGCTCTGCAACCCTGCTGCAACAACTTCTGTGCCCTCACTGCTGATACGATCACTCTGCCTCCTCTATCTTTCGTCCCCCTGATCAGCACATCAGGTAGACCCTTCCTCGGGATCAGAATCTTCTTCTCCCGGCACAAAACTCGCACATCGTACTGGGACAGCCAATCCATCCCCAGTATGACGTCGAAGTCCTCCATCGGCAACAAGATCAGGTCAGCCGGAAACTCCTAATCTCCCAAAACAATCGTGGCGCTGGGGAGGAAGCTCCCCACAATGCCCACCAGACCCAAGGGTGTACTGACTTCCAACGTGACAGTCAACATCGCAGGGGTACGGCCCAACACGCTCGCAAATCGCTCCGAAATGAACGAGTGTGTGGCCCCACAATCAAACAACACTCTCGCACTCAACCCAGCAACAAAGAGCGTACCTTCCACCACCGTGCTGGCATCTCTCGCCTCATCCGCTTGGATGGTAAAGACCCATTCAGTCCTCTGACCCAGCTGTCGCTGCGGCGCAAAAGGTCGGCGACCTCCGCCTCTGCCACCTGCCGGCTGTCCCGACTGCCTGCTGGACCCTCCTGGCCCACTCGGACAATCTCTCATAAAATGGCCTGGCTTGCCACACCCGTGGCACACTGCGCGGCCCCAACACTCTCCAGAGTGAACTCGGCCACAACCTCTACACGCCTCTGGCTGGCGTGATCCACCTCCTCCGATCCGGGGCCTCTTGCCCGGGTTCCATGCTAGTGGAGCACCCGGACGTCCACTGACCTTCCCCGGTGCTCTCCTGGCCTCAACATAATTCTGCTGGTAATCCTGATCAATGAGCGTCGCAAATCTCACCGCATCTGCCAGCGTCTGCGGCATACTGTAGGTCACCTGAGTACGGAGGTGCTTCCTCAGCCCCCGTATGAACTTCCTCGCACTCTACAGCGGCGTCACACAGATCTCCGGACAGTAACGCTCCAGCGTGTTGAACCTCTGGGTATACTCAGCCAGGGTCGCATCTCCCTGCTCGAGAGCCATAAACTCCTCTCGCCTCACATCTCTGACATGCTCTGGGAAATACTGCTCGTTGAACTCCCGCAGGAATTCCTCCCAGCTGATCTCAGTCCTGCCCTCAAACACCACCGCAGATGTGGTCATCCACCAGTTGGACGCGTCTCCACCCAACACACTCGCTGCCAAGCCTGTCTGCCTCTCAGGCGGGCACTCGATCGCCCGAAGGATCTCCTGAATCTTCAGGACCCAGTCCTCCGCAGCCTCAGACTCTCCTCTACCATCAAAGGTAGGCGGGTGATGTCTCATAAAGCGGTCGAGCATCGCTCCTGCCGCTGCTGGATCTCCTCTGCCTGACTGGCGATCCAACATCGCTCCCAGTCGACCCACTGTGTCATAGAGCATCAGCCGCTCCTCAGCCCAGTCCGTACTCCCAGTATCCCCACTGGTGTCACGGTCCCGTGGGGGAGGTCTCACGCGTCTCGGAGGCATCTACACATAAAGAACAGCACACAACAAAACCATGAATGCATGAACTAATGCAGACTCTAAAACTCTAAGGGTGGTTTCTTTGGATAAGGACACAGGAACTGACCGCTCTGATACCAAGTTGTAACATCCTCAAAGCAGCGGAAAATTTTAAAATTTATAACACTCAATCAACAGAGGATATTACGCAATAAAGGAACACAGGTGCACCAACATATATAATATATATATGAACATCAGAGTATACAAAAGTTGTGATTACATCAAAAGCATGTACAAAGCAAACAGTAATCACATGACCTCAACTGAGAGAAAGCTGGATCCGGTAGCGGTGCTCCTCTACTCGGTCACCACCCCCTAACGCCGATCACGACCTGAAAGTAAACATGCAACAATGCCTGAGTTTCCAGAAGGAAACCCCGTATGCCAAACTCTAAATGCATAAATAAAATCATCCTAGCATGCAGTTCTACTCAACAAGAAAAGCATCACAACAGGCTGGGCTCCAGGGCTCTCTCACCCAACCACAACACACACCACAGGTACGGGGCTCCAGGTCTAATCTCAACCAACCACCGCACCCACCACAGTCACGGCGCTCCAGGTCTAATCTCAACCAACCGCCGCGACTCACACTCGTCGCCAAGCTGGGCTCCAGGTCTAATCTCAACCAACCACAGCTACCACGACACGACCAAGGGCTCCAGGTCTAATTTCAACCAACCCAAACGTATAAGGGCTCCAGGTCTAATTTCAACCAACCCCTACACGCGGTCCCTGCTTAGGCTCCAGGTCTAATTTCAACCAACCCGAACGCACTACGGAGCTCCAGGTCTAATTTCAACCAACTCCGTACAGACTAGCTGGGCTCCAGGTCTAATTTCAACCAACCGCAGCTCTCACACAGTTACGGGGCTCCAGGTCTCTTTCAACCAACCGCCGCAACACCACAATTCTAAGCTGGGCCTCAGGCCTATTTCAGCCAATCCCATGCTTACACACGGTTACGGGGCTCCAGGTCTAATCTCAACCAACCACCGCAACCCTCGTGCACCTAGCACACTTACTGGAAGAACATCGGCACCACAATTCGCCCCACACGGACGACCACACCCACAACACCAACATAGTGCAAAACAGGACACAAACGGATGACCGAACCAAAAGTCCTGGTCGACCGAATCAAGCAAAATACAGGGCAATCCACTTCGACCGGCACTCCATCGGTCGACCGATTCCCAACACCACACTCGTTTGGTCGAACCAAAATCAAGGGACGGTCGACCGTTTAGATGGTCAGCTCCCGGTTCAACGAACAAAACGACCAATCGGTCGACCGACAAAGGGGTCCCGGTCGACCGAAAGTCACCAGGGAACAAAATCCCACAACTCCACAACGAATTCGGTCGAACGCCGAGCACATCTCGGTCGACCGAATCTGTCCAGGGAATAATCCCTCACTCGCGCCATGAATTTGGTCGAACGCCGAGCACCTCTCGGTCGACCGAATTCCTCCAGAGCGTTTCCCACGCTCAGCGCACAAGTCCGGTCGACCGAAACCACATTCGGTTGAACCGACACAAGTCCACTTAAGTCACGGTCGGACGAGATCAAAGAGCGGTCAACCGTTTATATAGTCTACGCCCCCCAACCGACTTAAGACAGTGCACACGGTCGACCGGCAAAGGGGACCCGGTCGACAAAAACTCACCAGCCTTGCCTCCAATGCACAATCGGTAGACCGCCCCACAGGCATCGTTCGACCGATTTGAGGCAGAGCCCGAATTCTCTTCACGAACGGTCGACCGTTTGCACAAACCGGTCGACCGATCAGGCAGTGAAATCTGCTGCACATTTACTCGCGACGAGCCAAACGGCCTACCGTCGACTTCCAAATACTCATGGTAATTAAGTGAGCGAGCTTGACATACCTAAAGGTCTGAAGAGACCTTTGAAGAACCACGACGACGCCTCCACGAGCACGTCTCCCCAAATCACGATCCGTCGACGACTCTCGCGTCCAAACGACGATCAATCACCTTCTCGACGAGCCGCAGCCACAACTCTACCTCCGGCAACCTCCAACGACCACCCACGACCACAGAACTCGAGTGAGATCGAAGAAGAGGGAAAAACCAACTCAAAATGGAAGGAAAACACACCCGACCCCACTCACCTCAAGCCACCAACTCCCGGAGCCGATCTTCACCTTGTCGGAGATCTCCACCACCTTCCTCGCCGGATCTCACCTCTGAGGTAGAGAGAGTGACCAAAGGGAGAGAGAGTCGTGAGTTAAGAGAGAGAGAGAGAGCTCACCATATATCTCCTCCTCCTCTAATCTCAACCATCCAAACCAAACCTTCCATCTCCACTAGTCATCTCATCCAACACATCCAAGCCCTCCATCCATCCCTCTCAATCCCAGCCGTCCATCTCCATCTCCCCCTAATCACCACCTAATCAACCACAAAGCACAATTAGGATTAGGATTAGGCTAGAATCCTACACATTCATGGATTGATTTGGTTTGGATTGAGTTGGGTTGGTTGGATGATTTAACCAAACTTTGTTTTCATTGGATTGATTTGGTTTGGATTATGTTAAGAATTTGGTTTGGATTGAGTAGAGAAATACATGATGTGAAGGTGAGTAGATAACTAGATATACATTTTTCTTGTTGATTTCAGGATTTGAAGAATTTTACATATCAAATTTTAAGTGGAGGTTCTGCCAATATTTCAATAAAAATTTATTCCCAATTATTATTAATAACATGATAGTTTGTGTTTAAAATGTTTTTCTGTCAATTCAAGTAATTAGTTTTAATACTTGCTTTTAATATTTTAAATGTTTTTTGCCTTAATTTATTGAATTTTTAATATTATGATAATCACTAATTGCCCCCCTTAAACAACTTGGCCTTTAATAACCCAAAGCAAAAGATTAGACAATATTTGCTAAGTCATTCATCATATAGGATTTGCATGCATTGAAATTTTCTATTATTTACGATTTCTGTCGTAGATTGTTGGCGTAAGGTACGTACTATCTTTCACTCATCATTCATTAGAAAGCACGCATTACTTAGTAGGACTTGCAGTGGAACAAGAGTGAGGTGAGTGTTTGTTTGGTGTGTTGTTTGTTAGATTAAGGTATGAAAAACACTTAGGGAGCAGTCACCTATAGGAGATGAGGTGGGGGATTTCATCACCATTTCCTTAGCCCAGAAACCACTTAATAAAAGAGCCTTAATAAAATCAATTAGATGTTGGCCCCTAGGATTTTCGGACGCATTAAGGAGAGGAAACCGTTTAAGACCGTTATGGCCTGAATGTCGTTGCCCATCTAGTCTCCCTGAGATTTTAGGAACCTTCGGGTTCTTGATTTCCTATAGATTAGTGGTCCTCGATGTTTAAGACCGTTTCGGCGTGAACGTCATTGCCCATCTAGTCTCCCTGAGATATTAGGGACCTCCGGGTTCTTGATTTCCTACAGACTAGTGGTCCTCGGTGGGACCTCGAAATTTGGCGTCGTCTATTACTAATGACCTATAGTGGACTTATAGGTTTGTTTTGGCCTTGAATTCTTAGTTAGTTTTCTAACCTTCCTTATTCCACGATAGATTAAGGACTTCATCTCTTATCCACTGAGTCATTCTTTTCTCATCTTAATGTCTCCGAATCTTCTCATCTACGAACACATTCTTTTAAATTGAAATTTTATTTATTTTCTGTAATCATAACTATCATTTTTGCCTCTGTTTAGATTGAAATGGATCGAGAGTGGATTTTTTCAAACAGATTGAGTGATGAAGATGAGAACGGAGTGAATATGTTCTTAGAGGTTGCCAAAAAACATTCTAAGAAAATGAAAGACAGCGACATGGCGTATTGTCCGTGCAATAAGTGTCATAATATGTCAGTGTTGACTTTTCGGAAAATGACAGATCATTTGTTTGAGAAAGGCTTCGACCCAAATTACAAACGGTAGATATGGCACGGTGAAAATGAATCACTTAGTCGTTCCAAGAATGATGAAGAAGATGTCAGTGTGGAAGATCACTTAGAGGAAATGGTTCAGGATATGGCTGAAAAGTTTTCGTCCAACCCCGATTTACTTGGTAATTTGTTGAGTGACAATGAGAAGTCGTTGTATAAGAATTGTACCAAATTCACTAGATTGTCAGCGGTGTTGAAGTTGTACAATTTAAAAGCTGGAAATGGTTGGTCCGATGTGAGTTTCACATCAATGTTGAAGTTAGTGAAAGAGATGCTTCCAGATGATAATGAGTTGCCAGATAGAACTTATGATGCAAAGAACGTGTTGTGCCCTATGGGAATGGAATATAGGAAGATACACGCATGCCCGAACGATTGTATATTGTATAGGGGTGAGTTTGAAAACTTACATTCCTGTCCCAGGTGTAATGTTTCAAGATACAAAATGAAACGTAGTGGACCAAACCACAATGAAGAGGCTGATGAGATGAAAATCAAAGGACCCTGCTAAGATTTTGTGGTATCTTCCGATAATACCAAGGCTTAAATGTTTGTTTGCGGGTAAAGAGGATTCCAAGAACATGACATGGCATGCTGATCGTGAGAAACCAAATGATCAGTTGCTACGTCACCCTGCAGATTCACCTCAGTGGAAAAAATAAATGTCGTCTTTCATGTGTTTGGTGAAGAATCCAGGAATGTACGACTTGGACTCTGTACTGACAGAATGAATCCTTTCGGTAGTTTGAGTAGCATTCACAGTTCTTGGCCTGTTCTGCTTGTAATTTACAATCTGCTCCCGTGGTTATGCATGAAACACAAATATATCATGTTGTCCTTAATGATTTCTGGTCCGAAACAACCTGGAAACGACATTGATGTGTATTTAAGACCTTTAATTGATGACCTAAAGAGATTGTGGAATGATGGAGAGTCAGTTTTTGATTCTTATCGTCAGGAGTCGTTCGTAATGCGGGCAATGATATTTTGCACGATTAAAGACTTTCCAGCTTATGGTAATTTGTCTGGATATTCAGTCAAAGGTCATAAAGCTTGTCCAATTTGCGAGGAAAAAACATGTTCTTTGCAACTAGTTAATGGTTCTAAGACTGTCTATGTCGGTCATCAGAGTTTTTTGCCGAACTCTCATCCTTATCGTAGGTTGAAGAAGGCATTTAACGGAAAACAGGAGTTTCAGAATCCGCCAGTTGAAATCAGCGTCGAAAAGGTATATGAACGTGTAAGGAACATTGAATGTGAATTTGGAAAACCGTACAAACGAGCAAACGACAAAAGTAGTTGGGAAAAAAGATCCATATTTTTTGATCTCCCTTACTGGAAAACTTTAGAAGTTAGACATTGTATTGACGTGATGCACGTAGAGAAAAATGTTTGTGATAGTCTTGTTGGCACTCTGTTGAACATACCTGGTAAAACCAAAGATGGATATAATGCAAGACTTGATCTTGTTTATATTGGTATACGAGCAATGTTGGCACCAGAGAAAAAAGGAGATCGGAATTACTTACCTCCAGCTAGTTATAAATTGTCTAGAAAGGAGAAAAGAATTCTCTGTCAGTGTTTGCACGATGTAAGGGTTCCACAAGGTTATTCTTCATATATCAGTAGTCTTGTTGTTATGAAGGATTTGAAACTTGTGGGGATGAAGTCTCACGATTGTCACACTCTAATGCAGCAGTTGTTACCTGTAGCACTGAGATCCATATTACCGAAAGATGTTAGACAAGCAATAATAAAGTTGTGTTCCTTTTTCAATAAGATTTGCAGTAAAGTGGTCGATCATGTGCAGTTAGATAAGTTACAGAATAAAATTGTGGTCACATTATGTCAGTTGGAGATGTTTTTCCCCCTGCTTGTTTCGACATTATGATTCATCTTGTTATTCATTTGGTTAGAGAAGTTAAATTGTGCGGACCAATTTTTTTAAGGTGGATGTATCCTTTCGAGCGTTATATGAAAAGTGTTGAAAGGTTATTGCAAAAATCGTCAAAGACCAGATGCTAGTATTGTTGAAGGATACATAGCTGAGGAGGTTATCGAGTTTTGCACTGGATACCTAGCAAACACCAAAACTGTTGGACTTCCAAAGAATTGTCATGATAAACGTGCCGATGGTAAAGGGACACGTAGGATGAAAATGTTAAATCCAAATGGCGATGACTTAATGACAGCATATTTTTATGTGTTGTGCAATTCGAATGAAGTTCAACCATACCTAAATGAACACATGAAGTTTCTAAAAGAAAGAAATCCTTTGTGGAGTGATCAACAAGTAATTAATAGTCACAATAAGAATTTCATCTCTTGGTTCAAAAATCTAGCATACAAGCGTGATGTTTCTGAGACAATACAATGGTTGGCTTACGGTCCGCATTCTATTGTTATAAGTTACAGTGGTTATGATATCAATGGATATTCTTTCTACACAGTTTGTGAAGATGCGAAAAGTGCTGTTCAGAACAGTGGCGTCACCTTAATAGCAGAGTCTTTGCATGTGTCTAGTTCTAAAGACAAGAATCTTGTATACACTGACATGTCCTATTGCGGTGTAATTGAAGATATATGGGAGCTAGACTTTGTTAAATTCAAAGTACCTATATTTAGATGCAAGTGGGCTGATAATAAAAATGGAGTTCGAGTGGATGACTATGGCTTCACTTTAATTGATTTTTCAAAAGAAGGGTATAAAGGAGATCCTTTTGTTCTAACTTCCCAAGCGAAACAAGTCTTCTATGTGGCTGATCCATGTGATAAGAAATGGGCAGTAATTTTGGAAGGGAAGAAAAAAATTGTATCAGATGATAGCCTGATCGAGTATGAAGAGACACCACCTTTCTCTAAGCAAGCACCTGAGTTGAACTTAGTAGATGAAGAAATAAATGTTGAGACTTGTATGTTTAGAGATGACCACGGTGAAGGTATATGGATTGAAAATCCATTAAGGAAAAAACCCAGTAAAGGTGCAAATTTTCTGTTGTAACACATTGTAATAGACATTTAATGTCTTTACCTTATTTAATTACTTGAATTTATCTTTTATAGTATAATGGCTCCGAAAAAGAAACCCACTTCCTCCGAGTCTGAAGGCTCGAAGACATACAGCACACGAGGTCCTTGTCTCATGAAAGAATTCGTGGGCAGAAGAAATAGAGATGGTAGAGTTCCAATCCAGTTTGATGACCGTCTTGAGCCGTTAGGCATGCTGTCTGATAATTGGAAAATTTTCTGGGTAGCTTAGCGAGGGCCAAAGTTGACATTTGTTTATCCAGTTGGGCTGATGTAGATGAGAAGTTGAAGGACACAATATGGGATAATGTGCAGGTAATGATTCCATTATAGATTTCAATAGTTTTAGTCGAACTTTTGATATATATAAAGTTAACGTGTTGTAGGAATCTTTTGAGTTCCAATCCACTGACAAGTTGAAGAAAAAGTGGATGACATACATGTCAGTTCGTTGGAGGGATTTCAAATCAAATTTAACGAACAAGTACATATTCGGAGACTACCAGGATAGAAATCCATGCGATGTCTATAACTTTATCACTCCGAATCAATGGGAGCTATTCAGAAAATCCAGAGATAGCCCGGAGTTTGAGGTAATTGAGTTTAATTTATAATATAGTAACTGAGTTTCAAAACAAACTTGTTAGATATTGATTTTAGTGACAATCTAATAAACTTGATTTTAGGCCATCCGAGCAAAAAACCAAAAGATTAGATCTTCTAACAAGTATACCCATCGTATGTCTCGAGCGGGGTACCAAAAGTTAGAAGCACAAATGATGGTTGAAAAAATTGCTCAGAAGAAACAGGAGGCAATTGACTCCGGTATGAGTGAGGAGCAAGCAAGTAACCTATCTCCTCCTTCTCTCGTAGCTCGTTGTGATTCTGGGAAGAGAGCGAGAGTAAACTCCAGAGGGGAGTACGTCACAGACGACTCGCAAGCGATCGGCTCGAAGATAGTAAGTTGCATCACTTATATATATGTTATTAATTCAGAATCATTAATTTTATATTTTTCAAATGTTAGTAAATATTGTTTTAAACTTAGGACTCTCTGAAGTTGAGAGAATCTCAAGGTGAATTTGCTTCCGATGGTCGGAATGATATTCTACGCGAGGCCTTGGGAAACGACGAACACCCCGGTCGTGTGCGAGGGGTAGGGAGTAGAGTTGGACTTCGACAATATTATGGGAAGACTCAATGGTCTACTTCGTCGACTGGTCATACCAAATGCCAGCAAGAGATCATAGATTTGAAGAATACGTTGCAACTGGTTTTGGAGAGATTGGATCATTTGCCTACTTCTCCTACCCATCGTAAGACTGGTTCTTCCACGGAGACTACTCCAGTTCCGCCAGTGTTCCACCCTGATCGACAAGATGATTTCGTGTCTCATTCTCGAGAATTGGCTCTCGTCGACGGTCCCTCGTTTGGAAAGTTCGCGGATGGATCTAGATGTGCTTTGTTTGTCGAAGACCCTGATCGAAGATTGGTGGGACACGGGAAAGTTTATAACATCTCCAGACACTATTTCACAGAGGTAGGAGAGGGAGAATTGAAGGTTGCAATTGAGAGTTGCTTAGATCCTGGTGCTTTTGTGCCATTTCCGGAAGAAGAGATTTTTACTCTCGGCGATGCTATCGGTGGGTTCGTGCGGTGGCCTAGTTATTTAGTAGAGCTAAACGACAAACATGAGGTATAGTTTAACTTTGAAAGACTTCAAACTTCAAATTTGTTAACAATTGTATTTTAACGGTTGTATACATATCTGTAAGGTGTCAAGCCCCAGAGCAAAGGGTCAAACAACCAATCTCCGATCAACATTAATTCGCTTCCAAGTAGGTGCAAAATGTTGTATCAATGTATGGTAGGTAGGGAAGAACAATCCTTAAGTACCTGGGCCTTGGAGGGGGAGGGGGATAAAGGGTTGCCTCCCACTCTTTGTACGTCACCAAAGAGGATATCATGCAGTTCATGGCGATGGATTCGTTGTGTATCATGATTATCGACGTGCAAGTGAAGTAAGTGTTTTTTTGTATACAATGAAAAGTATTGAATAATTTTATCAAAACTTCAATAAATTATAATTTTTATACTTATAGACATCTTTACGACGCCAGAAGATCAATCTTTCCCGAGGATCAAGTATTTGGATTTATCAGTCCATCTACATATATATACGGGAATGACGATAAATCGGGTCAACTTGGGACATTCATTAAAGAAGAAGACAAAAGATATTATCTGCTCCCTTAGCATGAGAGGTAAACTTTGTAATTCTAAGTGAAATTTTATTTTGTAATAAGCTTCTAATTATATATAACACAGGGCTCATTGGATGCTTGTCGTTGTATGCCCTACGACTAATTCGGCATATTGGTTTGATCCGTTGGGGTCGAATAAACCAAGGGACTCAATAAAGAAACTTCTAAATATGTAAGTTCGTTTAGTCGTGAATAAAGTAATTCGTGGATTTTTATTAGTATTGTTGAATGATATTTTAACTTGTGCTACTCAGGGCAATTAAGGTTTACAGAGCTTTAGGTGGTAGGAGAACAACCACAAAAGCAGGAATAACATGGCATGGAATGAGAGTACGTTCTATCCCATTTTTGTTAATTAAGTTAGGAACAAATATTTAGCGAATTCCTATGTTTGTAGTACCGGAAGCAGGTTGGAAATACGGAATGCGGTTACTACGTGATGAGATACATGGAGGAAATCCTCGATGTGGTAACTCAAGACGTATGTCTAACTGAGGTAATGTAGATCGTTATTCAATTGTATAGTTGTGTAGTTTCAATATTTTGTTATTAATATTCAACACACTTGTATTTTTTTGATAGGTTTTCCAAAGAATTAGTGATCCCTTCTCGCAACAGGAGCTCGATGAAACTCGCGACCGATGGGCTCGCTATTTCATCAGAAACATGCTGACGAACTAAGAGGTTCTCCTGCCAATTGTATTTTTTGTAATTTAGTTAACAAATGCACTTGTATTACAAACATACACTTTATGCCTTAATATAATCACCTTAATTTTAGAATGAATTAATTGCAAGTGTGTTGAATGTCAATTGTGTATGCTTTGTATGTTTGTGCATGTATGATATGTTTGTGATTGTGCATGTATGCTTGTTTGTTTGTGCTTGTATGTATATGTGGATAAAATTGTGAGTATTATGAACAAATTTATAGGTGAACGAATTTGGTGCAGTTGTATGTACACGAATACGATGACTAAAAACAATTTCGCCAGATGCTATTTTTTTGTCCAGGTTTACGAATAGACAACGACCGTTATTATTATCCGACATCTATCCCTCTGAAGAACGGAATAGATGTCGGCTTTCTATGGAATCCGACGTATATTCATTACGAATGGACGTCGCATGTTAGTTCACCGACGTCTATCCCTAAAGAATATACGTCGTCTGTGACATAACCGACGTCTACTCTAAATCATATACGCCGTCTATTATATAACCGACGTCTATACGTTAACGAATACACGTCGGCTTCTACGTATAGCCGACGTCTATGTATAGACGACGCACACATAGACGTCGGATCAGGGAGTGCTTATATCCGACGTTTATAGCCCCATACATCCGACGTATATTCCCTTTTCTGTAGTAGTGTTGCTAGATTATGCTTCTACCCTATCCCAGTACCAATGCTAGTTTCTAGGGATTCTTCCCTTCTCCTCTGAGTCATCTTCCTCTCACCTACTTCTACATTCTAGTCTCCTCCCCTTTACACTCTCTGGTAGCATTTTAGGGTCGAGTCGAGCACTTTTTGCGAGCTTGGCGTCGTGGTGGTTAGAGTGATCGACACGAGAGTTCTTTGTCGAGATGGATGGTTACATGGGAGACCATCCATATCATTGTTGGGACCAGGACAATTCTCCCTGGTACTCCGGACCTATGCATCTTGGGGTGCCTCGGACAAACACCCGTATGGTTGGGACAATCTTCATTGTGTGACTGAGCAATCTTCATATTTGGGTAATATGAGAGAGCACCGACTGCTAGACCACCATCTAGTTACGTCGGATCGTATGTTGGTTCTCCAACTGAGACGTTGCAAGAACCTTTGGCCTCTTTCATGCATGTGCTAGATGACATAAGTGCACCGGTGGCTCCAGTAGCCGTACCGTGTGACTGGTGTGGGTTGAGTGGTCATGTTATCGGGGAATGTTCTTATGTTCCTTCAGAGTCTGAGTATGAGCATACCTTCTCCCAAAATGCTCAATATGACCATTACGCATCCGCGTACAACCCGAGAGGGATGGATTCGTGGGGAGACAATTCTTATTCAAATTCTTATACATCCTCCTTCTGAATATCCTGAATTCTACCAACACCCCACGACTAATCATTGGGCTCATTCTCAGCCCATCACCACCCAACCCATCCCTTTCCCAAATTCTGACATGAACCTTACAGTTGACCCCAAACTTGATTCTTTAGAATAAACCCTCCAAACGTTCATGGAAACCACTCAAAATGTGTTGAAGTCCAATCATGATTCCCTGCAAACTATGGAAATGTATGTGAGTCAAATTACACAACAATAAAGTAAACGTGAGGAGGGTGACATTTTTGGTCAACATGAGGATTCATCTTGTGATATCGAACCACCACCACATTCACATATTCATAGCACAATCTTTCAGAGTGAAACTCCTAGTCAGTCTAAGGGACTTGGAGTTTCAATTCACGATCACATTGTGTGGGATTCGATTCAAATTGAGAATAATATGGACCAACTTCATTATGAGTCGGCACAAGATTGTGTCGTATCTTTTTGTCCCATGGCCCTTGAGCCACATAATCTTCATGTTGTGCCTTTTAAGGACTCACCTGTGGTGGAGCAAGAGCTCCCTAGTACCTTAATTTCAAACGACCTGATGAGAGTTTGCCTCTCACTATTGTTCCTGATCATCTTGGAAATGATGGAACATCAAAAAATTACATCGCCAATGAGGGTATTAGGAGTTCCTTGGAGGATACCTTGGGTATGACACCCACATTCTGTTCGCTTAGTGAGTCGGATATGCATAACAAGGTTCTTGACCTCGTTCCGACCCACCAGCCTATTGGTTGGAGAGTTTGGATTGATGATCATAACTTCAGTACCACAATGGGAGAAACTCTTCTTCCGTTGCCCCATATTTCCCAAACTCTTGAGAGGTTCAAGCTCTTTCAATTTGATCCTTTGAATAAGACGTTGTTGCGTCAAATTCGTGAACCTCTCATTTCATCTTGTGCTCTTTGTGAGGGGGGCCAAACATGAGTATTCTGGCCCCGCATAGTGTCATGTTCCCTTTCCAAGTGCATTGACCCACTTTCGAGATTCGCATTTGATGTACTTTGACAAATGAACATAGGAACTTATTTTTGTACATAGTTTTATTCAAAAAAAAAGAATAATAAAAGACTCCATGAGCGAGCATTGATTGTTGTGGGCCCCAACCCTTGTGTACTTGGGCACCATTTGATCACGTATTTGTCTCCTTTCTTCAGCATCTCACAGGTTTTGAGGGAATTTGGGTTTGTGTCCATCACTACAACCATGAACTTCCGGTTGCGTTTCATGTTGGTGAGATCTTCCCTTTTTCATGCATAAATCCATGTAGTCTCATGCTCACATTCATTGAGGACAATTCATGAAGTAGGTGTGGGGGGGTGCTTTACGTGTGTACATAGTTGAGTCGTTTTCCTTTGATTTCATTTTCTTTTGTTTGTACTGCTAGGGTCATGTTAGTGTGCTGAATTTAATATTGATATGTTTGTTTGCCATGATCCTTAGGTGACTTGTCTTCTTTTGCTTGCCTAGTACTTTAAAATTTTCACATTTTTTTCAAAATATTCATGTGTTTGCGAAAGAATATTTTTTTGGGTTTTTTCGTGTGTTTGGCATGTGCAAAACCGTTGAGAGTCAAAGTAAAAAGAAAGCTCCCAAAATTGTCTTGAACTTGATGCCTTAGGATACCTAGTATACTGGCTTTAGGTCTTATCGAGTCGTTAGGATGCACCCTGGTTTTCCATCGGGGGGCGTGTAATCATAGGGTTTCAGTACTCAAACATTTAAAGAAGTCCATCCTGAACCTAGTGAGTCAATAATTCGTGTGTGTTAGTATAAGGAAGTTTGTCGTAGTCAAGGGTCCTTAAACTCTTTTAGTGAAACTGTAATTGTAAGGGTTTTGGTTCCCTTGTAGATAAGTGAATAAGTGGTGTTCTCTTTTCTGGCACAAGTCCTATCACTCGGGAAAGTTGGTCTAAGGGGAATTTGTGTCAGGTGCTCTCGAGTCATCTGACTTAAGACGCACCGACCGAACTCCCGTTACACGGGTGGTAGGGATCGCCTTATGTGGAGATTTTGGGGAAGGTGTACGTGATAGTTTATGTCCTCATAGGCAATGATGCATGAAACCCGACCCTGAGAGAATCAAACAGCAACGAATATAATGCTCCAAAGAAAAAGAAAAAAAATAGTCAAATAAGAACCTTAATGGACGTTACACAATGTATCACTTTCAGAAGTTAAGGTTGCCCATGTCTTTCACTTAAGTCCTTAATTAACATTCACGAATGATTCATTAGGCTAGGTGTGTGGACAGATTACATATATAGAGTTGGCTTGTAGCATTACCGCATCCAATGATCGACAAAATGAGCCAACGAGTCTTGTAGCTAGATTGAATAATGCATTCTTGTTCGGATTTTGTGGGTGTATCCGCTGAAAACCCTCAGTAGACAACACTCCTCCTCCTTGGCGACAAGGAGGTTTAACGGCTTGTTGCACGTGCTAAGTGCAACCGTGATTCCTACGAAAGTGAGTTAGGATTTCTTGTTTTTCGTATGCTTTTCACTTTCTTTGTTTTGCTTGGGACTACCAAAAGTTAGGTGTGGGGGTATTTGATTGACACCATTTCATGCTTTTATTTGTATCTTATATCAATTATCTTTCACCTAAACAATGCTACGTGACGAGTTTTATGTTTGAATTTCAGAAATAAATAGGTTTGAAGAAAAGAGGCATAAAAGGACCTAAAAGGACTGAGTTGACAGACTGAAGGACTGAGATGCAAGATCGAAGGACCTGAACGTAAGATCGAATGACCAATGAGCAAACAAGAATACTTCACACCATCATGGGGAGTATTTTGGTAATTCTATTCGGGTCGGAGCTCCAACAAGTAAAGTAGATGCATCAAAGAATATCAAAGCCTCCCATAAAATCCCACAAGAAAATCCAGAGCAATCCAAACACTGTAGACCGCTAATTGGCGGTCACTTTTGGTCCGTATCCGCTAAGATTTATCTGGGGCATGTATTAGTGTGTATTTAGCCTATTGCTGGTACTTGTTTAGTCCCATACCGGGGGATTGTCCCGGATTACTTTTTTCTATGGCTATAAATAGAACTCTTAACCTTCTATTGTATTTACCCATTGCTTGGTGGCATTGTCTCTACTTGGAGTAAGCCTGGAAGAAAAACTCAAGGTGGAGAAGAGTGCTACCTTCAATGTGAGTCATTTTAATAAAATAATTGTTCTTAGTTTCTTTTAATCTTGTCTTTTAATTCTTGCATGCTTCTTTAGTTTTACTTTGTTTTTCTTGTAGCTTCTTTAATATTTCTTGCTTGCTTAGGTTAATTTCATTTCAGTAGAATGTTTCCTTTTAATGTTTGTTGTAGTGTAATGATTAGTGAGTAGTTTCATCCCCATTTGGGGGGTGGAGAAATATGTGATATGATCATGTGATGTAGTAGTGTGTGTTATCTTAATCCTTTGAGCCTTATACGATTTCCATAACCATCTGATGGGATTTCACTCTTGTCCTTGATATGCTAATACTCTTGAATGAAGCTTAGCATATCCTTAGACTAGTGGACCTATTTTATGGCGAATGATGAGGTGAGGATAATGATGGAATTAATATTGGAAACATGACTTGTAGTTGCATGTACTCTTGTTGCCTTTACCATGGTTAATACCTTGTATGTTTTAATGATAATGTACTATCTTATTTCATGTGGAGGCATAGTAAGGTTTAGTCTTTATACATGCATTCATTTAGCCTCATTCCAATTATTGACTTGTATGTTTCAATCATATTGTGTGATCTTATTTCATGTGGAGGCAAAGTTGGATGTAGTTTTATGTTTTCATGCACTACATGTTTCGATGAGCTTAATTGAACACACACACATACACATATCTTTGTATTCACACTCTTTTCTCTACCCCTTTTGGGGTTTAGTTTTATTGCTATCTTCCATTTCCTTTTGCATTTTAGTGAAGTTTAGTGTAACCAACCTTTCTCCCCTTTGTTTCCCACTCGCCTTTGCACAAACCAAAAGTCAACACACCTCCCTGTGGATCGACCCGTATTTTCCACCGCTTCAACGCGGCCGTGCACTTGCGGTTAATTAAAACATATCAATCACATGCAAAAATCCTGCACGATTAAAATATTATTCATTAAGTTACTTACCACATCATATTGCATATAATCTAAATTATTAAATGTAAAATAATTTACTAAATTATAAATATAATACATTATGATTAAAACCCCCATCTCCATCAAGAAGTCGACCATCGACTTATACCTATTGAGCTCGATTCTCATCATCTTTATCTGCTCATCTTTCTGAACCTCTTCTCTAGCGGCACTCTCTGCTTCTGATGGCATACCGCATGATCCGTATATGTCGGTCAGTGTGACAAGACTGGATTACATCCTCACACGTCCTTGTCCATTGCCGAGAAGAGTCCCGACCGGATCCTCCGCAGCATCGACTAAATTGATAGAGCCCTAAGAACTCGACTCACCCAGTCCTCGTAGACACTCTAATTGATCCTAAAGCAAGAAATAATCACAAATTCACAAATAAATATATCAAATAACATTAACTAATTGAAAACTAACAATAAAATTAAACTTACAATAATAGCCGCAGCTTCATGGAGTGTCTTGTCATGCAGCTGGGTGTACATATCTGTACGATTCGTTGGAGGAGGATATGGATTTTCTGCAATGTGTAATAGTGTTGAAAATAACAATGGTTTCACTTTCTTTGGAAACGTAATGAATTTATAAGAAATTCCAAAAATATAAATTATATCTCACCATCTTCTCTCAATGTCTCACCACCAATTTGGTACCACACTGGTGTGGTATGACTAAATTACCTCTATTTCTCTTATTCATGTCGCTCTTCTTCTGTATTACCGGAATAACTAAATTGTTAGTTTTTTCAGTCATTGATTATAATTGACCATAAATTAATATAAATTTTCCTTAAAGATCTCGTTCCACCAGTAGTCCAGGAGAGTAGACCAACCCTCTGTAGAAATATGCCACGGTCTAACCGCCAGACTATCCTCTCTAGACTCCAGATGCACCATCAAAAGGTATAACTTGTACTTATTTCATTCCATTTCGTGTTCAGAGATTTCATCATTTTTGCTCTGAACCCCTCAGGAACTGTCCAATGTGACTGTGGAAATAAATACAATTAGTGTTCAATTAAAATCAATACTAATATTACTTTCCTTAAGTGTGAATATACTATTACAGTCAATTGCTACCATACCACATCCTTGTCTTTCTTTGGCACCAATCTCCAATCTGAATAATGATGAGGCAGTACCTGTGTCCTCTTGGCTATCGTCCTGATAAAATTCTGGAAGCGTTAAGCGTGCTTACCTATCGGTACACTTTCCGGTGTGACGGTATCTCTTATTGCATTGTAGAGCCCCAGTCCCCTAGAAGTTATGTCGATCCACGAACCCTACCCGTACTCGCATCACCAGATGCCGAAGTATCCGGTGCTTCGTTGGCTATCTGTGGGGTGTCCTCCAGCTGATGTTGTATCCATCTCCGTCTAACACCGTCTCCCTCAGGGTGCGGTGGTGAAGGCCAATCTCTAGTCATACCTGAACGGTTTAGTAATTTAATTTATCATTAATTACAAAATGAAATTTATAAACCAAATGGTTAAGTTTGTCATTACATTTGTTTTCGTAGATGTTAAATTGTGCCATCCCTCAAGGTGTACTACACCATTATTGGTTCTAAATCTGGTCTAACAAAATCAACCAAACTAATATCGTTTAGTTCAACTCTATCTTTTACAAGATTTCCTCGCCCGTCCTCGGGGACTTCAGATGCTTCTTCTTCCATGCTATATAAATCCTTTGGCAACATTCACACAACGAACAATCATTACTCGTCGTTGTCTTTCTTTTGGTATTGTGGTTTGGTCGTCTCTAGACGAGACATGTGGTCTGCTACAACATTTTCACACCTTTTTTTGTACCGAATCTCGAGATCGAATTCTTGTAACAACAAGATCCATCTCAAGAGTCGGGATTTTGCATCTTTCTTCGCCATGAGGTGTTTGATGGTTGTGTGATCAGAATAGATAATCATGTGGGATCCAATAAAGTACGACCGGAATTTCTTCAAAGAGAATATGATCGCTAAGAATTCCTTCTCGGTCACAGTGTAGTTCAATTGGGCATCATTGAGTGTTGTACTAGCATAGTAGATCACATGAGGAAATTTGTCAGATGCATCACACATTAACTCGAAGGGTTCATCCACACTGGTGCCTTAATTATGGGAGTCGAAGTCAACTCTTTCTTCAAGGTCAAAAAGGCGTGGTGGCAATCCGGTGTGAACTCAAAAATGGCATCCTTAGCCAACAAGGTGGTAAGATGTCGAGCAATTTTGCTAAAATCCCGAATGAACCACCGATAGAATCCAGCATGCCCCAAAAAGGCGCAGATATCATTCACATTACGTGGCGGTGGGAGATTAGCAATCCGACCCACTTTGGCGGGATCGACCTCAATTCCCCTACTTGAGACCACATGTCCAAGTACAATCCCTCGCTTCACCATGAAGTTACATTTCTCCCAATTGAGAGCGAGGTTCTTCTCATGGCATCGCTTGAGGACAAAGCTCAAGTGACGAAGGCACTCATCAAAGGAAACACGAAATATGGAAAAGTCGTCCATGAAAATCTCAAGGAAATGCTCTACCATATCGGAGAAGATGCTGATCATACACCTTTGAAATATTGCCGGCACATTACATAACCCAAAGGGCATGTGACGGTATGCAAACATGCCAAAGGGACAAGTAAAGGTGGTTTTCTCTTCATCCTCGGGGGCGATGGGAATTTGGTTGTAACCGGAGTGTCCTGCAAGAAAATAATAATACTCATGTCCGGCCAACCTTTCCAACATCTGATCAATGAATGACAATGAGAAATGATCTTTCCGCGTTGCCGCTTTGAGCCTGCGATAATCAACGCAAACTCGCCAGCCAATTTACAGGCATGTCGGGATAAGCTCATTATGCTCATTCTCAACAACCGTCACGCCTGACTTCTTGGGAACCACATCGACAAGGCTCACCCACGAACTATCAGAGATAGGATAGATTATTCCATGATCCAGTCACTTATGAACCTGCTTTCGGATGGCTTCTTTCAGTACAATATTCAATCTTCATGGTGGGTCCCGGTGGGGCCTAGAATCCTCTTCCATGTGGATCCGATGCTGAACAATACCAGGCCTAATTTCCTTGATATCCTTCAAGGACCACATGATAGCCTCTTTGTTTTCAAAGAGCACTTTTTTGAGGGCAACTTGTTGATCTTGTGCAAGATCAAAAGCAATAATGAGTGGCAAGGTCTCATTATCCCCTAAAAAGATGTATTTCAGGTTATCAGGGAGTGATTGACATCATTTCATGCTCATATTTGTATCTTATATCCATTATCTTACACCTAAGCAATGCTACGTAATGAGTTTTATGTTTAGTTTTCAGGAATAAAGAGGTTTGAAGAGAAGAGCCATGAAAGGACCCAAAAGCAGGAAAAAGGACTTAATTGTGAGACCTAGGGACTGAGATGCAAGGGAGAAGGACATGATCGTAAGACCGGAGGACCTAAGAGCAAAACAGGAAACTCCACACCGTCATGGGGAGTATTTTGGCAATTCTATTCGGGTCGGATCTCCAATAAACAAAGTACATGCATCAAAGACCAACAATGACCACCAGAAAAGCCCACAACAAATCCCAGATGAATCCAGATCCAATAGACCGCCAATTGGCGGTCTTGGACCTCTAATTGGCGGTCCAAATCATTCTGGATCCTCTCAGATTTGTGGGGCACGTGTATGAGTGTATTCTTAGTCCATTTTTGGTAGTGGTTTTGTCCCACATCAGGGGATTGTCCCGGATTAGCTTTTTCCATGCCTATAAATAGAACTCTTCACCTTCCATTGTAATCACCCATTGCTTGGTGGCATTCTCTCTACTAAGGAGTGAGCCTTCAAGCAAAAACTCAAGGTGGAGAAGAATGCTACCTTCAATGTGAGTCATTTGTTAACAAAATAATTCTTCTAGTTTTTTTTAATCTGGTCTTTTAATTTGTGCATGTTTGTTTAGTCTTTCCTTTCCTTTTATGCTTATTTAATATTTCTTGCTTGATTAGTGTAGTTTTATTTCAGTATAGTGCTTCATTTTGTTAGAGTAGTTAGTTTAAATATGTGTGAGTAGTTCCATCCCCTTTCGGGGGTGGAGTAGATGTGTGTACATGTTGTGTAGATGGTATGAATGCTTGATATAAATGTTTGTGAGAAATATTAGTATGCTTGCTTTAATTAATAAGGACTTTACTTGATGGTTTCTGCCATAGTTAGGTACACTCCATGCTTGTTATGTTCTTAATAACAACCTTGCATTGCTCATATTAATCACATTAGTTATAGTGTTGTAAATGATAGGTTTTGCCATTAGGTACCTCTTATGCATGAACAAACACTAACTAACTTGAGCTTATTGTATGCATTCAACACCACACTTATTTCATGTGCACACACACACTCCACCCCTTAGGGATTTTCATTCCTGTGTTTTTATCTTCTTCATTAGTTGTTTAGCTTAGTTGTTTAGTGATTTCATTTCAGCTTTGTTAGTTTACTAGTTTAGATTAGTGTAGTGTAGTGTAATACATTTTTCTCTCCATTTTTTACCACTCGCCTTCGCACAAACCAAACGTTGACACACCTCCAAGTGGATGACCCGTATTTGCCACCGCTTCAACGCGGCCGTGCACTTACGGTTAATATAAAACGATCAATCATGTTTTTGGCGTCGTTGTCGGGGAGGCGCTATGTCCAGAGCTTGGTTTGGACGATTCGAGTGGTTTTAATTTTTTGTTTTTAGTGTTTGTTTGTTTCAGGGGACCTTTAGAACAAGGGGAGGATACTAGACAAGTTTGAGCACAAAATCTTGAAAAGCGACCGCCAATCAACGGTCTGGGACCGCCAATTGGCGGCCCGGTGAGCCTCATTTTCTCTCAATTTTGTTCTGGTTTCTGTTTGGTTCATTTTAGTTATCTGGGAGTACCATTTTGCATGCTGTGACGTCTAGTTTGCTCCCAGATTTAATTTCAATCCCCTTTAATCAACTTGGACCATAAAACTCAACGCAAAAGATTAGACTTCTTCCCATCTAGGTCATGCATCATTTGTAGACCTTACATGCATTTGTCTTTTCTTTGCTTTACATTTTGTTGTTGATTGCTGGCGTGAGGTACGTGCACCCAAATCTCTCATTCATGCATGTTTGGATCATGCATTAGTTAGTAAGGTGCATCGGGACAAGAGTGAGTTGAGCATTTGATTGGAGTGATTGATTCCTAGATCTAGGATCAAAACGCTAGTAAGGAGGGGTTGTCCCATAAAAGCTAAGGTGGGGGATTTCATCACCCTTTCCTTGGCCCCAAAAATCACTCTTAATCAAGCGTTAACTAAAAGCAAGTACACATTGGCCCTAGGACTTCAGACGCACTAGGAGAGTAATCTAGTTGAGACCGCCATGGCCTGATCGGCGTTGCCTACCTTGTCAATAGTAGGAGGTACTAGATATCCAGATCTTGTATCACTTGTTGGGCATTGTGGTCCTCGTTGTAGGGAGGTGAGGCGTGTCGAGGCTAGTGACCTCGAAGTTACGTGTCGTCTAGCGTAAGGACCCATTGCCTTACATTGTTTGAGTTGTGCTTGCTAGTTAGGCTTCTACCTGATCTTGTTACCCACGCCAGCTTTAGGGATTCTTCCCTTCTACTCTGAGTCATCTTCTTCTCACCTTCTTCTACGTTATAGTCTCCTCCCCTTTACACTCTCAGGTAGCGTTTTTAGGGTCGAGTCGAGCACTTTTTACGAGTTTAGCCTCGTGGTTGTGAGAGTGGTCGACTCTAGAGTTCTTTGTGGAGATGGATGGTTACATGGGCGACCATCCATATGATTGTTGGGACCTGGACAATTCGTCCTGGTATTCTGGACCCATGCAACCTGGGGTGGCTCAGACTAACACCCTGTATGGTTGGGACAATCTTAATTGTGTGACTGAGAAATCTTCATATTGGGGTAGTATGAGAGAGGCACCGACTGCTAGACCACCATCTAGTTACGTCGGATCAAATGCTGGTAAACAAGCTGAGACATTACAACAAACTTTGGACTCTTTCATGCGTATGGCAGACGACATGAGTGCACCGGTGACTCCAGTAGCCATACCGTGCGACTGTTGTGGGTTGAGTGGTCATGTTATCGGGGAATGTCCTTATGTTCCCCCTCAGCCTGAGTATGAGCATACCTTTTCCCCAAATGCTCAATATGACCATTATGCATCCGCGTACAACCCGAGAGGGATGGATTCGTGGGGAGACAACTCGTATTCAAATTCTTATACATCATTTCCACCCCAGTATCCTCCTCCCGAATACCCAGAATTCTAGCAACATCCCACTTCTAATCATTGGACTCATTCTCAGCCCATTAACACCAAAACCCAAAATTTCCCAAGCTCTGACTTGGACCTCAAAGTTGACCACATACCTGATTGCTCGAAACAAACTTTCCTTACGGTCATGGAAACCATTCAACAGTCCATACAAAATATGGCACTGCAAGTGAGTAAAATGTCGCAGCAATTACATGAACGTGATGAGAGTAACTTTTCTTGTCAACATAAGGATTCCTCTTTTGATATCGAACCGCCACCACCACATCCACAAATTCAGACCACAATCTTTCAAAGTCAAACTCCTTGTCAGTCTGAGGGACTTGGGATTCCAATTGACGATCACTTGGTGGACGATTCGATCCCTATTGAGAATAACATGGACCAGCTTCATTACGAGTCGGCACATGATTGTGCCTTATCTTCTTGTCCCGTGGCCCTTGAGCCACATGACCTTAATGTTGTACCTACTAAGGACTCACCTCTGGTGGATCAAGAGCTCCCTAGTCCCCTCAATTTCAAACAACCTGATGAAAGTTTGCCTCTCACTATTGTTCCTGATCATCTTGGAAATGATGGAACATCAAACAACTACATTGCTCATGAGGGTATTAGGAGTTCCTTGTAGGATACCTTGGGTATGAGACCCATTTTTTGTTCGCCTGGTGTGTCGGACATGCCTAACGAGATTCTTGACCTCGTTCCGACGGACCAGCCTGCTGGTTGGAGAATTTGGATTGACGATCATAAGTTCAGCACCGCAATGGGAGAAACTCTTCTTCCGTTGCCCCATATTTCCCAAAATCTTAAGAGGTTCAAGCTCTTTCAGTTTGATCCTTTGAATGAGACGCCTTTGCGTCCAATTCATGAACCTCTCATCTCATCTGGTGCTCTTTGTGAACGCCCACGCATGCGTATTGTGGCCCCGCGTGGTGTCATGTTCCCTTTCCAAGTGCATTGACCCACTCTTGAGGTTCCCATTTGATGTCTTTTGACAAATGAAGATGGGAACTTATGTTTGTACATAGTTATATATAAAAAATATAAAAATTTAAAGAAAGAACAATAAAAGACTCCTTCAGTGAGTATCGATTGTTGTGAACCCCAACCCTTGTGTATTTGGGCTCCATTTCTTTCACGAATTTGTATCCTTTCTTTAGCATCTCACAGGTTTTGATGGAATTCGGGTTTGTGTCCATCAACAAGACCTTGAACTTCCCTTTGTACTTCATGTTGGTGAGATCTCTCCTTTTTCATGCGTAAATCCATGTAGTATCTTGGTCACATTCATTGAGGACAATGCATGAAGTAGTTGTGGGGGGGGTGTTTTACGTGTGACATAGTCGAGTCTTTTCCTTTGATTTTTGTTTTCTTTTGTGTGCATTATTAGGGTCATGTTAGTGTGCTGAATTTAATATCGATATATCTGCTTACCATGATCCTTGGGTGACTTGTCTTCTTTCGCCATCCTAGTGCTTCAAAATTTTCACATTTCTTTCAAAATCTTCATGTGTTTGCGAAAGAAAATGTTTTGTGGGTTTTGTGTGTGTTTAGCATGTGCAAAACCGTTGAGAGGCAAAGTAAAAAGAAAGCTCCCAAAATTGTCTTGAACTTGATGCATTAGGATATGGAAAATGTTTAATAGCCGCTCTCCGGGACGCTGTGGCTGGACGTTGCTGAGTTGGACAATTCCAGCTCAGCCAAAGTTTTAATATTTTTGGCGGGCAGAGGGGGCAACCGCATTTAATGCATCTCAAATCAGACGTGCTCCAAATCATATTGATGAGAATTAAATTTATACCGCAAGTGCACGACGTCAATGAAGACGTGGCAAATACGGGTCAAACACAAGGAGGGGAGATTTGTTATTAGTGTGATTTCGATTGGGGGAAAGAAGGAGAGAAGAATAAATTTGGGTTTTGAGATTTTTTATTTTAATTATCTAAAGAAAGAAACATGCAAGATTAAAAAATAAAACAAGAATAAAGATGGTGAATTCCGTTGCGTGGAGATTTAGATTTAGGGTTTAGATTAGAGAATTCAGAAACTTATAATAAATCATGTTAGTTATGAAGCATTACATGATAAATGATTTAACATAAACTCAAGTAATCAAAATAGACTAATCACAAACTTAAAATAATAACATTCATTCATCTTCTTTTCACCCTAAATCCGTCACCTCCACCCTTTGGAAAGAGTTAGAAACTCATGGAGGGAGGAAGAAGGGATCCTAGAGGCATTACAAAAGAAAAGTAAAAACAAGAAATAAAAGACAGAATTTTATTACTAAAATAAAGACAAATACAAACAACAACTAAAAACTAGGTCTAAGGCCAAGGACCCTTCTAACATCGTTCTCGGGGCTATTTATAGTTGTTACAAGAGACCTAAGTATAGAATTGGAGAGTACACGTGTCCAGACACGACTGCACAAAAATTGAGCACACGGATCCTCTCTGGTGTGGCGGAAACGCCGCACAATACATGTAATGTGCGGCTAAATCGCCGCACAATAAGGTTGGATTTGATTCGGATTTTTGCTGTGTGTTTATGGTGTGATTTGATCCTCCTTTACGCGTCCGGATTGATTCTTTCCATTCTTTTGAGCTCCGGATTAATTCTTTTATATATTTGAAGATCCACATTGATTTTTCTTTAGATTTTCTCCAAGATAATAAAAGCTACTCATGATTTGCAATTATGTCCTTGTCTTTTTGCAATTAAGTCCCCGGCTACTTTTGTGCTTAAGTCCTTGTTCTTTTTGTAATTAGGTCTTGAATGCTTTTATGCTTGGATACATTTCCATTTGAAATCCGATAAGCTTGAACTTGGTCTTTATGATAGAAACGAGTCTTTTGCACGCGTTTATGCTCGGGATGTGGGTAAATTGCATTCAGGTCCCTGTCTTCTGTAAATATGACTAAACACATGCCTTAGTAGCATTTATTGATGTAAAAGTAATCTAAATGAAAGACATATGATGCAATGTATGCAATGCATCAAATACCCCCACACCTAGATTTTGCTAGTCCCTAGCAAAACAGAATATAAGAAAAATGAAAACAGAGAAATCTTAACTCACTTTCGTAGGAATCACGGTTGCACTTAGCATGTGCAACAAGCCGTTAAACCTCCTTGTTGCCAAGGGGGACGAGTTTTGTCTCTTGAGAGTTTTCAGTTGACACACCCACAAAGTCTTAAATCAACATTCCATTAACAGCTCTTAATATCTCCACCTCAACCTTATACATCTCACTTCGAAATCTTGTATGCTCATTATATGAATCTAACTCATTAAAAATATGACTTGGTCTTTGTTCCTCCAACATTCACACCACTAACCCTTCTACACATGATATCACTTAAATTATTTTGCACGCCTACTATGGTGGTGAAGTATCATTTGGATCAACCATGGCATGGATCATTCTTTTAGCTTTGGGCCTTGAGTATATTTTTCTTTTCTTATCTTTTCTTCCGTGATTTAACACATTTGCTTTTTGACACTTTTACCCTTTTTGCATTCGTGTAGCGAGTTTGGTCGATAATCCCGAGCTGGTAGACTCAAGTTACCGGGTTTCAAGATACCCCTACGGCAGTAACTCAAAGGCTTGGGCTTTTGTAATCATTTTGCAGAATGTACTTTCCTCACTTTATTCCTTTATTTTTACTTTTATTTTCCTCAAGGCTTGATTGCTATTAGAAGTCCACACTTCCCGGTATATTTTCCTCAACCTCTGCTTTTTATCAACCACTTCAAAGATTTGATTCATCCAATTTAAGTGCATACATATCTTAAAGGGCAATGGGTTATTTCTTTGGAACTTAGATTTATGTCATAATTTCTACAAGCAGAACTATATAATAAGGAACAACAACTCAATGCAATTTGTACACGGGTTTTGGCAGTTCAATCTTAAGCTATGTCATGAAACATTGATTATTATTTTTTTAAATAAAAGACAGATATATAGATAAATATATACATAAACACCCCCCACACTTAAATCATGCATTGTCCTCAATGTATGCAAATATAAAGCAAATGCACTTATTACCTTGGTGAATTGCGGTGGAAGGATGGAATTTGCTCAAAGTCAACCATAGTCAGAACTGGATTGAATGACACCATATTGGTGCATGTATCCAGTTGAATTGTTCCCCATGTTGCAATGAGAGTCCTGAGTCACAGGTTCCACACCCCTCACATAAATTGGTTCTCTTATTTGCTCGAGTGATGGTGGATGTGTCGAAGAATTACTCCCCTTTTTCTTACTTCCTTTTTGATTTTGTGATGATTCAGAAATCTTATAGATACGCGATTTCATCACAACATCACTCTGATTGCATATTATTTCTGGATCACTATCAATATGAAAGATATTAAATTCGGATTTTAAGTTCCCAAAAGATAATTGCATGAGCCCATTTCGACAGTTTATTAATGCTTCAGAAGTGGCTAAAAAGGGTCTGCCTAGAATTACAGGGATTTGTCGATTAGGATTTACAACAGGCGCAGTATCTAGTACGACAAAATCCACTGGGTAAATGAAATCACCAACCTTGATCAAAACATCCTCTACTATACCTCTTGGTTTCTTAATAGAGCAATCAGCAAATTGAAGGGTTGTCTTATAGGGTTTTAGTGGACCAAGGTTCATTTGCTCATAGACAGAGTACGGGAGTAGGTTAACACTAGCACCAAGGTCTAGAAGGGCTTTGTTGATATAAGTATCTCCTATTGCACAAGAAATTGTGGGACACCCAGGATCCTTATATTTTATAGGAGATGTGTTGGACAAAATATAACTTATGTTTGCAGTTAAGAATGCCTTCTTTGGTACGTTCGTTTTTCTCTTTTTAGTTCACAAATCTTTTAAGAATTTAGCATAAGCAGGTATTTGTTGAATCATGTCTAAGAGTGGAATGTTCACCTTAACTTGCTTAAATACTTCCAAGATTTTCTCTATTTGTGCACTTGAGTTCTTTTTGAGTCTATTGGGAAATGAGGCTTTAGGAACATAGACTCGCTCAGGTTTAGGTTGAGCTATGGGTTCAGGTTGAGTAGGTGGGTTGGGCGTTTCAGATTGGACGTCGGGTTCAATGGTTAGGTCATATGTGGTAGTTTGATGGCTAGATTGATTAGACGTTTTAGGATTTACCACATTGCTATCAACTTGTCTTCCGGACCGTAATGATACTACAACATTTATTTGTTGGAACGGTCCTTCCTCATTAACCATTTGAACCGGTCTAGGGTTGTTATTTCCTGAAGGTGCTTGATAGGATTGATATGAATTATTAGATCTAGGGTTCACCTCAGGTTGACTTGGAAACCGACCCTTTTCTCTTTCACCTACTATTTGTGCTAGTTGGCTGACTTGTGTCTCAAGCCTTTGGAAGGTCTGGTTGGTTGTTTGTATAAAGGTTTTCATCAAATTTTCCAAGCTTGTCAGCCTAACCTCATGATCGTTATTGTTACTAAACTCAGATGATGTATTATTTTGGTTATACGGGTTTGGTTGTTGTCTAGGAGGTTGACCCTGTTTGTTTGATGAGAAATTGGAATTATTACGCCAACCCGAGTTATAGGTTGATGCGTATGGGTCATTTCTAGCATGGTTATACATGGCATTAACTTGGTCCCAGTCCGCACAATCCTCCATTACATGACCAGTCTGACCACATCTAGAGCAAGGGATAGACGAGGCTTGATTCACTCGGTTTTGGGTTTGTAGCTCTAAACTTTCCATTCTGCGCATAAGGGTAGCTAGTTTTGCTTCAGCCGCTATGTTGGCATCTACAGCTAAGACACCTGGTTTGGGTTGACTTGCTTTTCTAGATCCAATACTCGGGTTAAGCGATGTTCTAGCATTGTCCCATTGCATACTGTTTTCAGCTAATTCCTCAAGAAAAGTCCAGGCATCATTTTCATTTTTCGACATAAAGTTCCCTTGGCTTACGGATTCTACCATAACCCTAGATGTGGGTGTCAATCCCTCATAAATAATTTGGAATAATTGCCATCTTGGAATTCCATGATGAGGGCATTGGGTCAGAACACTTTTGAATCTTTCTAGATAGGAATAGAACGGCTCGCTCTCAGACTGAACGAATGCAACAATTTCATTCCTAATCCTCATAGTCTTATGGTTGTGAAAATATTTTTTCAGGAATACTTGAACAAACTCAACCCAACTCCTAATAGATCTTTCGGCTAGACTATAAAGCCATTTCTTAGCGTCGTCCTTTAGTGCAAGAGGCACAAATTTCAGACGCACTGCCTCCTCAGGGATATGCTGGTATTGCATAAGAGAGCAGATTTCCTCAAATTCTCTAAGGAAGAGATATGGGTCTTCCCTAGAGGTGAACTTAGGCAACATACTCATGTATTGTGCCTTAAGTTCGAAGTCGCGACCCGGGATGGTGGGCATAACGATGCACGATGGCTGAGCAGCCATCACTGGATAGCATCGATCCCTCAGAGTTATAGGTTGCACAACAGGTGGGTCCACTACGTTCTCACCCATTGGATCTGGGTGAGGTGGTGCAACAGATGGATTGGGGCTAGGTTCTAGACTGGAATCTAGATGAACTCGCAAGAGTCGATTACTCAAGTCCCGAATCCAAATCTGAGTGCACCGGGTTGAATCAATTTTTGAATTCAAATTTCAAATTCAAATTCCAAATTTAATTTCAAGAATTATTTACATTTTTTTTTCAAAAGGGAAACAAACAATAGAATGGGGAAAGATGAGAAAGAAATCCTAATCTAGAGAATTTAGGTGAGAAGAGAAAGAAAACTCAGATGAGAAGGGAAACCTAACTCTAAAGATAGAAAGAGGGTTGGTCAGAAAATTCCTAAGAAAGCACGGTTCAAACAATCCTAGACCTAGTGTCGCTTAAATCTAGACGACTCCTAACTGGTTGAGTCGAATTGATTTGCTTGATTCACCTCCCTCACTAATCAAACCAACTTGGCCAGGTAGTGTATAGCTAGTGGGGGCGCTTCCGACAGAGTCAGTGCCAATTAGACAACCACTTCTCTTGGAAGACTTACGTCAACACAAAAACACTTCCTAGACACCAAATTAAATTCGATCATCTTCAAGTCATAGCAAGTCAAACCAATCTTCTCCTTAATTGAGTCCGAGTCCTTAGGGGCCAATGTCTAATTGATTTCAATTAAGTCTTGGGTGACACTTTGGGATTGTGATTTGTGGGCCACGGAAGGGTGATGAAATCCCCACCGTATCTTTGCCTACGGAGTTGCCCTTAAGATAGTTTAACTTAGATCTAGCAAAGATAGTCAAACAATGGTCTTTTAGACGGGGGCAATTGCAAGGTTGTATGCAAACTAGATTATATGCTTAAATGCAATCGATGAAAACCACGATACGTACCTTGATTCCAGCACTCTTCAACAGAAATTGATTTGCAAGAATTTAGCAAGAATAATGCATACAAAACACTACATGATGCATGCACTAAGGCCTTTCTAATTTTGCCAATTTTAGGTCAGAGTTGAATTATTGCCAATTATGGAATTTTTGCCCTAACACGTGCAATTCTAATGAAAGGAAATTTTCTGAAAATAGAAATTACGAGGAAAAGAGGCAACAAAGGTTACCTATGCAATGCTCAGTCGGGTTCACCGCCCGCTCTCGATATTTAAGTAGCTTCACGCGTCCACCCAGAGATGAGTCGCGTCCCAGAAAAAGTTGAAGCCCAGATGCTTCAATTGTGCGGCGGATTCGCCGCAAGTTACTCTTCAGGTGCGGCGATTTCGCCGCTCGTGTAGCTCAGATGGTGCTCGGATTTCGCCGTGCACTCTGTTTTCTCCTGAAACACAAATCCAAACACTTAGATCGCGCACAAGATAAACAAGATAAAATCGAAATCAACAAAAAAAAACAAAATTTGTGTCGCCTCCTTGGCAACGGCGCCAAAAACTTGATGAGAATTAAATTTATACCGCAAGTGCACGGCGTCAATGAAGACGTGGCAAATACGGGTCGAACACAATGAGGGAGAGATTTGTTATTAGTGTGATTTCGATTGGGGGAAAGAAGGAGAGAAGAATAAATTTGGGTTTTGAGAGTTTTTATTTTAATTATCTAAAGAAAGAAACATGCAAGATTAAAAAATAAAACAAGAATAAAGATGGTGAATTCCGTTGGGTGGAGGTTTAGATTTAGGGTTTAGATTAGAGAATTCAGAAACTTATAATAAATCATGTTAGTTATGAAGCATTACATGATAAATGATTTAACATAAACTCAAGTAATCAAAATAGACTAATCACGAACTTAAAATAATAACATTCATTCATCTTCTCTTCACCCTAAATCCGTCACCTCCACCCTTTGGAAAGAGTTAGAAACTCATGGAGGTAGGAAGAAGGGATCCTAGAGGCATTACAAAAGAAAAGTAAAAACAAGAAATAAAAGACAGAATTTTATTACTAAAATAAAGACAAATACAAACAACAACTAAAAACTAGGTCTAAGGCCAAGGACCCTTCTAACATCGTTCTCGGGGCTATTTATAGTTGTTACAAGAGACCTAAGTATAGAATTGGAGAGTACACGTGTCCAGACACGACTGGACAAAAATTGAGCACACGGATCCTCTCTGGTGCGGCGGAAACGCCGCACAATACATGTAATGTGCGGCTAAATTGCCGCACAATAAGGTTGGATTTGATTCGGATTTTTGCTGTGTGTTTATGGTATGATTTGATCATCCTTTACGCGTCTGGATTGATTCTTTCCATTCTTTTGAGCTCCGGATTAATTTTTTTATATATTTGAAGATCCACATTGATTTTTCTATAGATTTTCTCCAAGATAATAAAAGCTACTTGTGATTTGCAATTAGGTCCTTGTCTTTTTGCAATTAAGTCCCCAGCTACTTTTGTGCTTAAGTCCTTTTTCTTTTTGTAATTAGGTCTTGAATGCTTTTATGCTTGGATACATTTCCATTTGAAACCCGATAAGCTTGAACTTGGTCTTTATGATAGAAATGAGTCTTTTGCACGCGTTTATGCTCGGGATGTGGGTAAATTGCATTCAGGTCCCTGTCTTCTGTAAATAAGACTAAACACATACCTTAGTAGCATTTATTGATGTAAAAGTAATCTAAATGAAAGACATATGATGAAATGTATGCAATGCATCACATATCATTACTTTTGGCGCTCCCACCTGCTCCATACCTATTTTTGACGAAGATGCAAGGAATGGCCACCGTCACTTCTTCCTTTCTTCTTCATTTTCGTTCATTTCTCTACGTTTTGAGAGAAATCTTCACTCAAATGGAAATGTCGTTAAACGTTCCTAAGGAGAAGATGATTTTTCCCTCTTTCGAAGGAGCAAGAGCCTTTTACGAAGACTATGCTGATGGTTGTGGTTTTGGTGTTAAGCTACGACATACTCATTATGACGCTGGTGTTGTTACCCGGGCTACTCTTACTTGTTCCAAGGAGGGTAAGGCACCAACAGACCAAGGTCAAGGCATAATGAAGCCGCATTTATCTAGTAAAGTTCAGTGTACGGCTCGCATCAGGGTTTCTGGAAACCCAGCAAGGGGATACCAGATTAACTTTGTCGATCTCAATCATAACCATGAAATGCTGCAGGAGCACCAGATGCATTTTCTAAGACAGAAACGATTTGTACCTGAGGCCGCCATAGCACGAATAGCATGCAATGATGCTTCTGGGATATCTACTGCTAAGACCATGCAATCGTTTGTTGTGGAGGCTGGGGGGCATGAGAAACTTACTTTTAACGATAGAGACCTAAGGTTTGAAGACTTTTGTACGTTATTTTGTTTGTAGAAATCTGCGGCCTTAATATTTTTTGTGTGTGCAGGAATGTTATAACCGAAGTAAGGAATTTGAAAATGGGACCCGGCGATGCACAAGCTCTTCAGAACTATTTCATTAAGATGCAGAAGATTGATGCAATGTTTTTCTATGTCGTGGATATGGATGACGAGGGAAGACTAAGGATGCGTTTTCTGGGCCGACTGCCGTTCCAGCGCTGCCTATTCATACTTTGGGGATGCTATATGTTTCGACACTACGTACCTCACAAACAAATACGACATCCCTTTGCACCATTTGTGGGAGTTAATCACCATTTCGAGTCTGTGTTGCTCGGTTGAACTTTGCTGTCTTCCGAGACCACTGAAAACTACATATGGCTCTTTTAGACGAGGCTTTCGTGTATGGGAGGTACGTATGTAGAGTTCGTACTCGCTTTGATTGGGTTGTCCTTTATGATTGTTGATGTATTGGTTTTCCTTTTTAAGTGATGTGTGTTCCTTTTTAAGTGTTGTGTGTTCCTTTTTTAGTTGTGCCTGTTCATTTTCAACTTCTTTCTAAAACCTTTTGAGTGACTGTGTGTTCCTTTTTAACTTATGTTGTTCCTTCGTAAGTGAAGTCTGTTTCCTTTTTAACTGATGTCTATTCCTTTTTAGTGTTGTCTGTTCCTTGTTAAGTGATGTCTGTCCCTTTTTAAGTGAAGTATGTTCCTTTTTAAGTATTTTTGTTCCTTCTTAAGTGAAGTCTGTTCCTTTTTAGTGTTGTCTGTTCCTTTTTAAGTGATGTCTGTCCCTTTTTAAGTGAAGTTTGTTCCTTTTTTAGTGTTGTCTGTTCCTTTTTAAGTGATGTATCTTCCTTTTTAAGTGATGTATGTTCCTTTTTAAGTGATGTCTGTTCCATTTTAAGAGATGTTTGTTCCTTTTTAAGTGATATCTGTTCCTTTTTAAGTGAAGTTTGTTCCTTTTTAAGTGTAGTCTGTTCCTTTTAAGTGATGTCTGTTCCTTTTTAAGTGATGTTTGTTACTTCTTAAGTGAAGTTTGTTCCTTTTTAGTGTTGTCTGTTCCTTCTTAAGTGATGTCTGTCCCTTTTTAAGTGATGTCTGTCCCTTTTTAAGTGAAGTCTGTTCCTTTTTAAGTGATTTATGTTCCTTCTTAAGTGAAGTTTGTTCCTTTTTAAGTGATGTATGTCCCTTTTTAACTGATATCTGTTCCTTTTTTAGTGTTGTCTGTTCCTTTTTAAGTGATGTATGTTCCTTTTTAAGTGATGTCTGTTCCTTTTTAAGAGATGTATGTTCCTTTTTAAGTGATTTATGTTCCTTCTTAAGTGAAGTATGTTCCTTTTTAATTGATGTTAGTTCCTTTTTAAGTGACCTCGTTTCCTTTATAGTGATTTTTCTTTTTCCGTGCAGATATCGGTCCACCAGCTATCATAACGGACCAATGTGGGGCAATTACTGCTGATGTAAGGAATGTCTTCCCAAATGCCAGACACCGATTTTGCATTTGGCACATAATGAACAAAGCTCCCGTGAAGTTGCCGACGAAGTATCGACAGCACATGTTATTTGATCTAAATTTGATTGTCTATGACTCAAAGAACCTAGCTGAATTTGAGCGGAATTGGCACAGTTTCCTGGTTGATTTTGACCTTCAAGAACATAGTTGGCTCCAAACAATTTACGGTATCCGTGAGTCTTGGGTACCTTCTTACTTGTGTGATTGTTTTTTCGCTGGAATGACTTCTACCCAAAGAAGCGAAAGTATGAACTCCTTCTTCGACAAGTACTTATCTTCTAGAACCACCCTTAAGCAGTTCATTGAACAATACAAACTTGCTCTACGTCACAAGTACGAGAAGGAAGCTCAATCGGATTTCGATTGCCTGCATAAGAAACCCCAAATGGTTTCAATATATCCCTTTGAGAGTCCAATGAGCGAGTTGTATACCGTAGGGGTTTTCAAGAAAGTACAGTTACAAATTGGTAAAATGATGAACTAAGACCTAACCGAGGAGTTGCAATCAGCCGACGCGTTTCATTACAAGGTGACTGAACGTGTACGGGTCGGTGAGCAACTATTATCGAAACGTTTCCTTGTACAAAGGACAGGTCTGAACTTGACATGCGATTGTAAACTGTTTAAGCGTGTTGGTATTCTTTGCTGTCACCTCCTGGTCGTATTTGCACGGCTAGATCCTAATGCATTACTCCCACCGTCTTACATCACAGATCGATGGCGGAAGGATATTCGTCGGAGCTATGGAGACAAGATGTACCAAGCTGATGGCCTATTGGAGCCACATGACCTAAGGCCCTTACATCACAGATCGATGGCGGAAGGATGGGTCAAGGTATCCTAAGGCCCTTGAGCCACATGACCTTAATGTTGTACCTCCTAAGGACTCACCTCTGGTGGATCAAGAGCTCCCTAGTCCCCTCAATTTCAAACAACCTGATGAAAGTTTGCCTCTCACTATTGTTCCTGATCATCTTGGAAATGATGGAACATCAAACAACTACATTGCTCATGAGGGTATTAGGAGTTCCTTGTAGGATACCTTGGGTATGAGACCCATTTTTTGTTCGCCTGGTGTGTCGGACATGCCTAACGAGATTCTTGACCTCGTTCCGACGGACCAGCCTGCTGGTTGGAGAATTTGGATTGACGATCATAACTTCAGCACCGCAATGGGAGAAACTCTTCTTCCGTTGCCCCATATTTCCCAAAATCTTAAGAGGTTCAAGCTCTTTCAGTTTGATCCTTTGAATGAGACGCCTTTGCGTCCAATTCATGAACCTCTCATCTCATCTGGTGCTCTTTGTGAACGCCCACGCATGCGTATTGTGGCCCCGCGTGGTGTCATGTTCCCTTTCCAAGTGCATTGACCCACTCTTAAGGTTCCCATTTGATGTCTTTTGACAAATGAAGATGGGAACTTATGTTTGTACATAGTTATATATAAAAAATATAAAAAATTAAAGAAAGAACAATAAAAGACTCCTTCAGTGAGTATCGATTGTTGTGAACCCCAACCCTTGTGTATTTGGGCTCCATTTCTTTCACGTATTTGTATCCTTTCTTTAGCATCTCACAGGTTTTGATGGAATTCGGGTTTGTGTCCATAGTTGATGAAGTTGTGGCCGGCGGTACCTCTTTGCGCAATCCAGACAAAGTAACCCGTCCAGGAAGACCGCCTACTAGACATCGGGTTTCTTTAGCCGAGAGAATTCTAAAATGAAGCCAAAAAAAGGGCCTCACAGCAGAAAAGAGCAAGTATCGAAGGAAGGGCAAATCACCTATGCATCATGTCGCACCTAGACCAGGGGATCCAGAATTTGACAATTAGGACATGAAGTTGTATTACGACCAAATTGCTCCTTAATTATGCACCAAGGCTTGGTCTTTGAATTTTGTACTTTTTTGTAAGACAACAGTTATTCTTAAGTGTAAAGTTCCCTTTTAATTGTGAGTGTAAAGTTCCCTTTTAAGTTTACGGTTCTCCTTTATAACTCTGACTTGTATCTTTTTAAGTGATATCTGCTCCTTTTTATGAATTGCTTGTACCGTTATAACTTCGCGGTTCTCCTTTTTAACTGTGAGTTGTAGTCTGTTCCTTTTTAAGTGCGTTTACCTTTTTAAGTGTGAAGTTTTCCTTTCTTGTTTTTTTGGTTCCTTTTTAAGTGTTGTCTGTTCCTTTTTAAGTGAAGTCTGTTGATTTTTTGTGTTGTATGTTCCTACTTAAGTGTTGCGAAACTTCCTTTTTAAGTGAAGTCTTTTCCTTTTTAACTGATGTATGTTCCTTTTTAACTGATGTCTGTTCCTTTTTATGTTATGTCTATTCCTTTTAAAGCGATGTCTGTCTCTTTTTAAGTGAAATATGTTCCTTTTTAAGTGGTCTGTTCCTTCTTAAGTGAAGTTTGTTCCTTTTTAAGCGATGTCTGTCCCTTTTTAAGTGAAATCTGTGCCTTTTTTAATGTTGTCTGTTCCTTTTTTAGTGTTGTATGTTCCTTTTTTAGTGATGTATGTTCCTTTTTAAGTGATGTATGTTCCTTTTTAAGTGATGTCTGTTCCTTTTTAAGTGATTTTTGTTCCTTCTTAAGTGAAGTTTGTTCCTTTTTCAGTTACCTTGTTTCCTTCTTAAGTGAAGTTTGTTCCTTTTTAACTGATGTCTGTTCCTTTTTATGTTATGTCTGTTACTTTTTAAGAGTAGTCTGTCTTTTTTTAAGTGAAGTCTGTCCCTTTTTAAGTGAAGTCTGTTCCTTCTTAAGTGAAGTCTGTTCCTTTTTAAGCGATGTCTGTCCCCTTTTAAGTGAAGTCTGTCCCATTTTTATGTGAAGTTGGTTCCTTTTTAAGTGAAGTCTGTTCCTCCTTAAGTGAAGTCTGTTCCTTTTTAACTGATGTCTGTTCCTTTTTATGTTATGTTTGTTCCTTTTTAAGTGATGTCTGGCTCTTTTTAAGTGAAGTCTATTCTTTTTTAAGTGAAGTTTGTTCCTTCTTAAGTGAAGTCTGTTCCTTTTTAAGCGATTAACAACTACAAGGGTCCAATGTTCTGACACCAGCATTGGTTGTGCAATGACGAGGCTTCCCGTTTCCTGGCCTTGTAATTTGGGCGCCAGCCACTCTTCAATCATGGTATTCCATTCATCGATCATAATTCTTTTCGAATAGAAGCTTGGAATACAAATTACCTCTTGGGGGTAGTTTTCTGTTTTTTGGCGCTCTTCAAGTACGCAAAGCATACTGTCTATCGCCTCGTTGGTCAAATCCATCCCCTTCGTCATTAGCTCCTTGAGGTCGGAACGTGTGAAGAAACAGGAATCACCTCTCCAGATCTCCTCCCGTTGGTTATGTGTAGGTGCGGTCATCTTCAGTACAATGTTCAGCTCATCGGGGCTCAATGTGGCCAATGCATCCATGTCAACGTCTGGCCTATACTCTCTCCTGTGATGAGCCAACTTGAAATCGTCATTCCCATCCCGCTTTTTTTTGTTCATGCTCCTTTGGAGCCTTCTTTCTCCTCTTTTCCGCTCCTCTTCTTTTTTCTTCCTTTCTTTCACCTCGTCTTCTTGTTTTTTGGCCGTTGAACGTGATCCTTTGGCCCCCCAGTCTGCCCTGAGGGGTTTTTCCTTTCCCTCATCCTCCTTTTTCTCCTTCTGCTTATCCCCCTCTCTTCTCTACTCTGTTCGTTTCTCATCTTTCTCCCTCTCCTTCTCTTTCTCATTTTCCTCCTCTACCCTCTTTCTTTCTACCTCTTCCCTCAACCTCTTCTTTGAAGCTTCGTCCTCCCACTTTTATCATCGGCTTTCCTCTTCTCTCTTCTCTCCCTGTCTCTCTTCTCATCTTCTTTCCTCTCTCTTTCCTCTTCCTCCCTCCTCTTTTCCTCTTCTATTCTCTTCTGCTCTCTCTCCCTCTTTTTCTCCTCCTCTTTCCTCTTCTCTTCTCTTTCCCTCTCCTCTCTCCTTTTCTCCTCCTCTTTCCTCTTCTCTTCTCTTTCCCTATCCTCTCTATTTTTTCTCCTCCTCCTCGTTCCTCTTCTTTTCTCTTTCCCTCTCCTCTCTCCTCTATCCTTTTCTTCTCCTCTTTCCTCTTCTCTTTCCCTCTCCTCTCTCCTTTTCTTCTCTCTCCTGCTCTCTTCTTTTTCTCTTTCTCTTTCCCTCTCAATCTCATTCTCTATTTCCCTCCTATTCTCCTCCTCTCTTTCCTGCTCTTCATCCCTCCTTTATTCCTCTCTTCCTTCCTGTCCACCTTCTATACAATATCCTCGAAGAGATGCAATCTCTTCCCTTAGGGTCTCATTTTCCTCCCTGGACTTCGTAAGTTCCTCATTCAGCCTCTTAACCTCTTCATTTGCCTCATTTAGTGCAACTTCTGCTTGAAGTCTTTTTGTCTTCAACATTGCAAACTCCAATTCTTCCCGTAGTGGATCACGAGGGATGCTGCAGTCCCTCAATTGCAGCCTACGTTCGCTGCTTGTTGACTTGCAATCACTATTGGTTCGTAGGGTTGGCTGAGTTTTTTCAGCCTGACCAATGATTTCCCTCTCTTTCTGAGTCAGGGTCGTCGACTGAGTCTGATTGAAGTCTCCCTCGTAAATTTTTGAAAGGGTGATGTCCCTTTCCTCCCATTTCTTCAGGATGAGCCGTTTTCCAAACATGCTCTACCAACGATTCCACCTAGGATGGCCTCCCATTTTAGGCTCTGCCAGGTTGAACTTCTCGCAAAGCCATACCTAATAAGGAGATGCCGATTAATTCAAAAATAATAATATAAAAAGGAACAAGTATGACATAAAAAGGAAGAAGCATAACTTAAAAAGGAACAACTTTAACATAAAAAGGAACAACTTCAACTTAAAAAGAAACAAACGAAACTTAAAAAGGAACAAGCATAACTTAAAAAGGAACATATATACCTTAAAAAGGAACAAATTCAACATAAAAAGGAACAAACATAACTTAAAAAGGGACAAACGAATCTTAAAAAGGAACAAGCATAACATAAAAAGGAACAAACGACACTTAAAAAGGAACAAGCGAAACTTAAAAAGGACAACTTGAACATTAAAAGGAACAACTTCAACATAAAAAGAAACAAACATAACTTAAAAAGGAACAAACATAACTTAAAAAGGAACAAGCATAACATAAAAATGGACGAACGATGCTTAAAAAGAAACAAGAGAAACTTAAAAAAGGAAAAACTGTAACAGAAAGGAACAACTGTAACATAAAAAGAAACAAACGAAACTTAAAAAGGAACAAGCGAAACCTAAAAAGGAACAACTTAAACATAAAAAGGAACAAGCGAAACTTAAAAAGGAACTACTTCAACATAAAAAGGAACAAGCGAAACTTAAAAATGAACAAGTTGAACATAAAAAAGAATAACTTCAACATAAAAAGGAACAAACGAAACTTAAAAAAGAACATGCATAACATAAAAAGGAACCAACGTTACCTAAATACGAACAAACAGAAACTTAAAAACGAACAAACAAAACTTAAAAAGGAACAACTTTAACATAAAAAGGAACAAGCGAAACTTAAAAAGGAACAACATTAACATAAAAAGGAACAAGCGAAACTTAAAAAGGAACAAGTTGAACATAAAAAGGAATAACTTCAACATAAAAAGGAACAAACGAAACTTAAAAAGGAACATGCATAACATAAAAAGGAACCAACGTTACCTAAATACGAACAAACAAAAACTTAAAAAGGAACAAACGAAACTTAAAAAGGAACAACTTTAACATAAAAAGGAACAAGTTGAACATTAAAAGAAACATCTTCAACATAAAAAGGAACAATCATAACTTAAAAAGGAAGAAGATTAATTTAAAAAGGAACAACCGAAAACCTTACAAGGGAAGAACCATTACCTATAGTACAGCAACACACCCCTCGACGTATCACCTTCTTAAAATAGAAGAACCGGTAGATCTCCTATCGCGTAGATCCCGGTTTGCCTTCTCCAGGCCCGTCACAAGTGCCTCGTGAACAGCCTCGACCCACGCGTACTTGTGTAGCCTTTGTGAAGTCGGCTAAGTGGTCGAGGAACCAAATTTTGGTTCGATGGGTGCCATCGCAGAAAAAAAAATGACTGAAGATGTAACAAATGAGTAGCCGGACGTACTCCTCCTCCTCATCAACCAAATATCTCATAGCCATAATCTGGGCAGATAATTGGGTGTTGCTCAGAATCTCCCCCTGTCGGGTTGCGACTTCCTTCGGATGCATTCTGACAGCCTTCCCATGTAATCTGAGCCCCAAAATTAGGGCAACGTCTTTGGCGGTGAAGTGTACTACCCCAGAGCCGATCCTCAACCCCACCTCCTCGGGGTCATAGTGTTCCACGAACCAGTCGATAATGTCATTATCGACAGGAACGTTGGAGAGGTTGATGAAATGACCGAAGGGGGTAGCCCGGAAGGCATCTTTATCTTCGTCCCTCAACTTCCCAAAGACCTTCTCTATTGGGGTCCACGAACATTTGGAGGGCTAGACGTAATGCGTAGAAGCCTAACAAGACATCAACCGTATGAGAGCATTCCTTTTTAGAGTATCACAATTCAATGTTACGGTAAAAACGACAAACCTGGTGCACCACAACCCCCAAAATAGAAGTTTGAAGTGTAGAATCCATTTGGTCGACGGATATCTAGGGTTACGGTGAAGAACTAGGGTGATGAATCGGAGAAAAGTTGAGAAAGGGAATGTGAGAAATATCAGAAACGTTTTTGGTTTTCTTTCGCAACTCGGGATGTGAACAGGCGCGTCTGATGTCCCTTCCCGGTCTTATCGATACGTCAGAGAGGGAACCGTAGCATGAAAGCCGCAGTTGTTTTTCCATTTTTCGAAAAAACGCGTGTTTTACTTTTCGTGTATTGGGTAGCTGACTGGACTGCTGACTGGACGCGCGCGGCTTGTCCCAAATCAGCTTTTTCCATGTCTATAAATAGAACTCTTCACCTTCCATTGTAATCACCCATTGCTTGGTGGCATTCTCTCTACTAAGGAGTGAGCCTTGAAGCAAAAACTCAAGGTGGAGAAGAATGCTACCTTCAATGTGAGGCATTTGTTAATAAAATAATTCTTCTAGTTTCTTTTAATCTCGTCTTTTAATTTGTGCATGTTTGTTTAGTCTTTCCTTTCCTTTTATGCTTCTTTAATATTTCTTGCTTGATTAGTGTAGTTTTATTTCAGTATAATGCTTCATTTTGTTAGAGTAGTTAGTTTAAATATGTGTGAGTAGTTCCATCCCCTTTAGGGGGTGGAGTAGATGTGTGTACATGTTATGTAGATGGTATGAATGCTTGATATAAATGTTTGTGAGACATATTAGTATGCTTGCTTGAATTAATAAGGAATTTACTTGATGGTTTCTGCCATAGTTAGGTACACTCCATGCTTGTTATGTTCTTAATAACAACCTTGCATTGCTCATATTAATCACATTAGTTTTAGTGTTGTAAATGATAGGTTTTGCCATTAGGTACCTCTTATGCATGAACAAACACTAACTAACTTGAGCTTAATGTATGCATTCAACACCACACTTATTTCATGTGCACACACACACTCCACCCCTTAGGGGTTTTCATTCCTGTGTTTTTATCTTCTTCATTAGTTGTTTAACTTAGTTGTTTAGTGATTTCATTTCAGCTTTGTTAGTTTATTAGTTTAAATTAGTGTAGTGTAGTGTAATACATCTTTCTCTCCATTTTTTACCACTCGCCTTCGTACAAACCAAACGTCGACACACCTCCCAATGCACGACCCGTATTTGCCACCGCTTCAACGCGGCCATGCACTTGCGGTTAATATAAAACGATCAATCAGGGAGCGGTTTAAGCGCGACCGGAGGAGGGTCCTTGTCGGATTCAGAGTTCATTTCAAGTGGCTCAAGGGCCACGGGGTAAGAGGAGCAAGCACCCAGATGTACCTCCTCATCTAGAGATTCACAGGCGGATTCTTCAAGATCCTCTTCACTCGCAACCTGGTCATTAGGCACCTTAATAATATGTTGATGTCAGTCGAACATGCCTAATGTCAGGCTCATCCGTGTCCTGGATGAAATTGGCTCCGACATCATCGTCGAAGAGCCCAGGTTGCTTACCAATAGTAAAGATGTTAAAATCCGCCGTGAGGTTTCCAAAAGACAACCTCATCAAGCCATTGCGACAATTGATCAAAGCATTAGATGTCTCAAGAAAAGGTCTCCCAAGGATCACTGGAATTTGTCCTTGTGGGTTGGACACGGGTCCAGTATCCAAGATGATGAAATCAACTGGAAATACGAACTCACCCACTTTATTTAATAAGGACATCGTCCACACTCCCTCGTAGAATCTTGACGGATCTGTCAGCCAACTTGAGGGTTGTCCTCATTGGTTTAAGATCGCCTATTCCAAGGTTGACATAGACAGAGTAGGGCAGGAGGTTCACAGATGCTCCCAAATCTAATAAAGCTTGAGGAATTGCCACATTACCGATCATGCAAGAGACAATTGGACAACCTGGGTCCTTGTATTTGACTTGCATGGGTTGTGTCAATATCGAGCTCAGATTGGCAGCCAAAAATGCCTTTTTGGGAACATTTGTTCTTCTTTTAACAGTACAAAGGTCCTTAAGGAACGTGGCATACGGTGGCATTTGTTGAACAACGTCCAACAACGGGATGTTCACCTTTACTTGCCTAAGTGCCTCAATGATTTTGTCCCAATGCTCATCACGTTTTTTAGCCAACCTATAAGGGAATGGTTCCTTGGCGACATAACAATTACGAGGAGTCTCAAAATTAGGTTCCTTGACAGACTCACGACCCTCCTCGGAAGTGTCACCAACAGGGTTGGCTTCAGGCATTTCCACATTGTTGTCAACAACCCTTCCCGATCTTAAGGTATGGACAACATTAGCATGTTGGGAAGGGTCAGTTTCAACATTGTGTACATTCTTCCTAGCATGAGCAGGTTGACCCCTGTGATTTACCACAGGCTGACTCGGTAACTGACCCTTCTCGCGTTCATGGAGCTGATGAGCCAACTGGCTAACTTGCATTTCCAATGCTTTGACTGAATTATTGTTGGCCGTAAACATGGTTTGTGTGCTCTCCATGAACGCTTGAAGGGTTTGTTCTGGAGTGAGGTCCTTCGGGTTAACCCGTTGTGGTAGTGGAGTTTGGTTAGAATAACCCGACAATGAGGCCTGAGCAGGTTGGTAATTATGGTGCTGAGACCTTTGATGTATGAGTTGGTAGGTCGCCGATGGAAATGGAGATTGATAAAGTGGAGGTTGAGGTTGAGCGTGCGAACTCTGACTGTGACCCCCACTAGGCCCCCAAGAGAAGTTAGGATGGTTACGCCATCCCGAGGAGTGACTGTACGAGTCGTTACGGGGCCTCTGTTGATACATCGCATTTGCATGCTAAGTATGCCTTGGAGCATAAGTGCATTCCAAGTCATCATGGCCCATAAGTCCACACCTACTACACCCTGGAGTAGCGACCTGAGCTACCGGAGCTCGGTCCAACTCTAAACTCTCAATCCTACGCATGAGAGCAGCCAATTTTGCCTCAGACGCGATGGTTGACTCAACTTGATATGATCCAGCCCGACAAGAGGACCTGGCGGCTGGTGCCTCTCTCATGGTGTCCCACTCAAAGGTACGTTCAACCGTTAACTCAAAAGTGTCTCATGCCTCATTGATGGGTTTCATTTGGAGATCACCCTGACACGTCGACTCCAACAATGTGCGGGTCTTATAGTTGGAGTCATAAATAATCTGGCACACCTGCCATATCTCAAGTCAATGAGGGCACTGCTGGAGAAGGTCCTTGAACCTCTCAAAGAATGCATGAAAAGATTCAGTCTCAGTCTGATACATTTGATGTATCTGGTGCCGTATCTGTTGAGTTTTCCTTTTACGAAAAAAACTCTTCAGAAATACGGTCACAAAGTCATCCCAAGACCGAATAGAGCTCGTCGGGAGGCTGTACATCCATTTCTTCGCGTTATCCTTCAACGCGAAAGAAATCATCCTCAACTGAACTGAATCATCATCAAGCTGTTGAAGCTTGAACATGGAGCATACTTCCTCGAATTCACGTACAAAAACATACGGATCCTCCTTATTGGCAGTGAAGGTAGGAAGCATGTTCACATATTGAGGTTTCAGTTCATAGTTGTTCCCACGAGCTAGGCGAAGAACTATGCAAGAAGGCTGCGCGGCCTGAACAGGATGGGGCCGCTCCCACTAAGTCATCGGTCTATCATGTCAAGCTAAAGGTTGTGGTACACCAATAACTCTATCCAGACTGAATCCCTCTTCCTCTCGAGTCAGAGGAGGAGGAGAAGGAGGTCTACATGGTGGTGGGAGCGGATCGAGGTAATCCATGTATGGAACCCTGTCTCCCCCGTCACTACGCGAAGACTCGGCCTCACGCTCCAAAGGAGCACGAGGCGGAGATGGCCGATCACCTACACCGTCCATCTCAGAAAAATGCACTCTCTCAAGTCCAGCGCTCTTACCAGAACGAGCCCAACCTTGCATAAAATGCTTGACTCGACTCTAAAATAACACACAACAGAAGGTGTACTCAGAGGAGGAGACTACTCGTAGAATATCAATGAGGAGAGGACTCAGATGAGGAGGGAAGAATCCCTAGAGCTAGCGTGGGTAGTGGGTGAAGGTAGAAGCCTAATCTAGCAAGCACGGCTCAAACAATGTATGGCTATCCGTCCTTAGGCTAGATGACCCTAACTTCGAGAACCCTAGTCTCGACATGCCTCACCTTCCTACAACGAAGAGCAGAATGCCCAGCAAGTGATACTAGATTCGGAGATCCAGTACCTCCTACTATTGACAAGGTAGGCAACGCCGATCAAGCCATGACGGTCTCAAATAGATCACTCTCTTAGTGCGTCCAAAATCCTTAGGGCCAATGTCTACTTGCTTTTTGAATTAATGCTTTATTAAGAGTGATTTTTGGGGCCAAGGAAAGGGTGCTGAAATCCCCCACCTTATCTTTTTTGGGACAAGCCCTCCTTAGTAGTGTTTTGATCTTAAATCTAACAATCAACACTCCAATCAAACGCTTAACTCACTCTTGTCCCGATGCTATTCCTACTAACTAATGCATGAATGGGAGTAGGAAATACGTACCTCACGCCTGCACTCATCAACTGAAAGTAAGCTAAAATAAAAGACAACTACATGCCTAAGTCAAGTATGTGATGCATGACCTAAACAAGTAAGAATGCCTAATCTTTTGCTTTGAGTTTTAAGGTCCAAGTTGATTAATGGGACTTGATTGTTAATCTGGAAGCAAACTACAAGTCAAAGCATGCATATTGTATATGAAGTAAATGTAGTATACAAGTATTAAACATGTAGCTAACAAACCTCATAGGTTTGATTGTTAAACATGCATATTGTACCCCAGACAACCTAGTGATAGTTGAAACGACCAGAAAAAATGGGACAGAATTTGGAGCTCACCAGGCCGCCAATTGGCAGTCCAGAACCGCTGATTGGCAGTCTGTTTGCTTCTGATTTTCTCCGTCTTCTCCTGGAGACATCTCTTGATCCTTGAAGCCTCCTGAAACAAACAAAACTAAAAACAGAAAATTAAAACCACTTGAATCGTCCAAACTAATGTCTCAGAACACCTCCCCGACAAACGGCGCCAAAACAAGATTGAACGTTTAAATTATAACCGCAAGTTCACGGACGTGTTGAAGCGGTGCCAAATACGGGTCGATCCACAGGGAGGTGTGTCGACTTTAGTTTATTCGAAGGCGAGTGCGAAAGAAAGGAGAGAAAGATTGATTAAACTAAACTACACTAAACTAGTAGCAACAAGGAAGGAAATGAAAGCACAAAATGAACTAAAACTATGCGACTAATAAACGAAGATAGAAATCAGGAATGGAAAACCCCTAAGGGGTGGAGTGTGTGTGTACACTTGAAATAAGTGTGGTGAATGCATACAATAAGCTCAAGTGTAGCTAGTGTTTGTTAATACATAAGAAGTACCTCATGGCAAGACCTATCATTTAAAGCACTAACCTAGGTGATTAATATGAGCATGACAAGTTTGTTATTAAGAACATAAAAAAGCATGGAATGTACCTAACATTATGGCAGAAACCACAAAGTAAAAGTTCTTATTAATTCAAGCAAGCATACAACATTTCTCACAAACAACAATGTCTAGCATTCATACCATCTACATAACATGTATACACATGTACTCCACCCCCAAAAGGGATGGAACTACTCACACATATTTAAACTAACATTTATACTAAGGAAAGAAAACATGCTTAAACTAATTATAAGAAGACTAAAACAACAAGTTAACTAAGTATGCAAGAATTGAAAAGACAAGACAATATGAAGAAAACTTAACAAAACATATAGTATTACTCACTCAATTACACGTAGCTTCTCTCCACTAGGGTTTTTTCTTCAAGGCTTTTACTCCTATTAAAGAGGTTGGCCACCAAGAGAGCGATGGGATACAAGAGAGGAGGGAGAGTTCTATTTATAGCCATAGAAGAAGGTAATCCGGGACAATCCCCCGGTATGGGACTAAACATATACCAGAAATACACTAAATACACGACCCAAAGAAAACTTAGCGGATCCAGAGCAACCTGGACCGCCAATTGGCGGTCTACAGGGTTTGGATCGGTCTGGGCTTTCTTCTGGGCTTTCCTGGATGACTTTCTTTGTCTTTTAGGCATTTACTTCGCTTGCTGGAGCTCCGACCCGAATAGAATTGCCAAAATACTCCCCATGATGGTGTGGGGTATTCTCGTTTACTCATTGGTCCTTCGATCTTACATTCAGGTCCTTCAATCTTGCATCTTAGTCCTCGAGTCTCTTCACTCAGTCTTTTTTCCTGCTTTTAGGTCCTTTTAGAGTCTCTCCTTCTCAAACCTACTTATTACTGAAACTTAAACATTAAACTCGTTACATAGCATTGTTTGGGTGAAAGATAATGGTTATAAGACATAAATGTATGCATGAAATGATGTCAATCAGATGACTTGGGGAGAAGCCCCATTCATAGTGAAACTAGTGTGTCGCATCCTTCGAATGAGCCTGAGGAACTCATTCCGATGCACCCACCTATTCGTTGGAGGGTTTTGTTCGATGAGAAACTAAACCCTAGTGAGGCAACACAACTCCACTCATTAATGTTGCTTACAACCAACCAATATAATGAGGGGTTGGAGCCTTTCAGCTTTGACCTTTCACCCCTCATGACACCTCAGAGTACCAATGAAACGGGCCCATTTCGGAAATCTCCGGTCTGCATGCATCGATGTTCTCATTTGATGTTCCTTGACTAAATGATTATGAGAATATCTTTTTTGATGTATATATCTTTTTTAGAAGAAAAAAAGAGCAATAAAATACTCCACCAGTGATCAATCATTGTTGTGCCCCCCAACCCTTGTGTATTTGGCCCCATTTTGTTTCAAGTATTTGTATCCCTTCTTAAGTATCTCACAGGTTTCTTGGAAATTCGGGTTTATGTCCATCAACATCACCATGAAATTTTCCTTGTGCTTTACGTTGGTGAGATTTTTTTCTTTTTCATGCCAAAAATCCATGTAGTAGCATACTCACATTCTTTGAGGACAATGCATGAAGTAAGTGTGTGTGTGAGGGTGGGGGGTACTTTACGTTTGTATATTTGTGGAGTCGAGTCTTTTTCATTTTGTTTTTCATTTTGTTTTGTTTGTATTGTTAGTGTCATAGTGTGTTCCATTTAATATTGATATATTTGTTTGTCATGGTCATTGGGTGACTTGTCTTCTTTTGCTTGCCTAGTAATTTAAAATTTTCATTTCGAAATCTTCATGTGTTTGCGAAAGAAAATGTTTTGTGGGTTTTGTGTGTGTTTAGCATGTGGAAAATCGTTGAGATGCAAAGTAAAAAGAAAGCTCCCAAAATTGTCTTGAACATGATGCATTAGGATATCTAGTATACTGGCTTTAGGTCTTATACAATCGTAAGGATGCACCCCGATTTTCCCTCGGGGGCGAGTAATCATAGGGTTTCAGTACTCAAACAACGAAAGAAGTCCACCTTGAACCTAGTGAGTCAAATAATTCGTGTCTAATAGTATAAGGAAGTTTGTCGTAGTGAGTGACCCTTAAAATCTTGTTGTCAAACTTTAAGTGTAGGTGTTTTGGCTCCCATGTAAATAAATAAATAAATAAATAAAATAAGTGGTGTTCTCTCTTCTTGCATGACTCCTATCACTCGGGAAATTAGGTTCGAGGGTACTTAGTGTCTGGTGCTTTTGAGTCATCTGACTTGGGATGCACCGACCAAAATCCAGTTACACGGGTGGTAGGGATTGCCCTATGTGGAGATTTGGAGGAACGTGTACGTGATATTGTAAGTCCTCATAGGTTATGATGCATGAAACCTGACCCTGTGAGAATCGAACACCAACCAATGTAATGCTCCAAAGAAAAGAAGAAGAAGAAAGATTAATTCTCCAGTCATATAAGAACTTAATGGACGTTACACAATCTATCACTTTAAGAAGTTAAGGTTGCCCATGTCTTTCACTTATGTCCTTAATTAAGTTTCACAAATGGTTCATTAGGCTAGTAGTGTGGACTGATTACATATATAGAGTCACCCCATAGAATTACCGTGTCCGATGATCGACGAAAATGGGTCCATCAAGTCGTGTTTCTAGGTTGATTAATACATCTATATTCGGATTTTGTGGGTATATCCGCTGAAAACCCTCAGGAGACAACACTCCTCCACCTTGGCGACAAGGAGGATTAACGGCTTGTTGCACATGCTAAGTGCAACTGTGATTCCTACGAAAGTGAGTTAGGATTTCCCTGTTTTACGAATTATTTTTTTCTTTCTTTCATTTTTCCTTTTCTTTGTTTAACTCGGGACTATCAAAAGTTAGGTGTGGGGGTATTTGATTGACATCATTTCATGCATTCATTTGTGTCTTATATCCATTATCTTGAACCTAAATAATGCTACGTAATGAGTTTTATGTTTAAGTTTCAGGAATAACAGGTTTGAGAAGAAGAGACTAAAAAAGGACAGAAAAGCAATAAACAAGACTAAGTTGCAAGACTTATGGACTGAGGTGCAAGAGAGAAGGACCCGTATGTAAAACCAAAAGGACTAATGAGGAAATCAAGAAGCTCCCACACCATTATGAGGAGTATTTTAGCAATTAGATTTGGGCCCAAACATCAACAACCAAATTGCGTTCATGAAACATCAACAAATCAAGCCAGAAACGAACCACCGAAATCCAGACTCAATCCAGGCAAGCTCGACCGCCAAATTGCTGTCGCAAACCACCAATTGGCGGTCCAAATTGGTCCAAATGTTTTATGTTTGAGTCGGGTTGTGTATTATGTTGTTTTATGTCCATTTATAGTATGTGTTTAGTCCCATAGCAGGGGATTTTCCCCGGTTACCTTTTTTAATGCTTATAAATAGAACTCTTCCTCTCCTTTTGCCTTGGAGCAAAAACTCAAGGTGGAGAAGAATGCTACTAGTAATGTAAGTCATTTAATAAAATAAATTTTCATTGTTTTGTTCTCATGTTGTGTCTTTTTTATGCATGCTTAGCTTTGTCTTGTTTCTTTGATCTTAGGCTAAATTAGTTAGAATGTCTCTTTCTTCTTTAGTTTAATTACTAGCATAATGTGTAGTGAGTAGTTTCATCCCCCTTTGGGGGTGAAGATGATGTAGATATATGTTGTGAAGTTTTGATGTTTGATGAATTTTTGATTGTGTAGACTTGCATATTTTGTATGTTCATTGGGGCTATTTTAATCATCTACACGTTGGCGGATTTTGATGGGATTTGCCATAAGATTTAGACACTTCCCATACCTAGTTTTCTCATGTTTGTTGACTGAAATTTCTTGTTGAATATGCTACATATTAGTTATGTGTTTGTATTTGTGTTTGCTTGCTTGATTGATTGAAGAAATTTTGTTTTGATGGGTTTTGCCATAACATTAGACACCTCCCATGCTTAGCTATGTTTTTGACATGAGTTTATGGTTTTTGATGAGTCTTGCCATATCTTTAGACACTTCTCATGCTGAGTCTAATCTTATGATAATCAGTAATTGCCGCTACATTGTGTGAATGGATTGATAGGTTTTGCCACTTCTTTAGACACTTCCTATGCATGACCACACAAACACATACATGCATACATGCATCATTCATCACTTATTTCACTTCATATGTGCACACACTCCACCCCTTAGGTGTTTCTCTTCTTGATTTCTAATCTTTCGTGTTTTCGTTTGTATTTCTTACTTACTAGTTTAGTGTAGTTTAGCTTTAGCATAATCATATATTTTCTCCCTTTATTCGCCACATGATTTCTGATAAACCAGAGGCTACTCACCTCCCTACGGATCGACCCCTACTTGCCACCGCTTCATCGCGGTCGTGCACATGCGGTAATTAATAAAACGTTTAAACAATACCTAAATCCACTTGGGTATGGTTACCAAAGGCAAAACTGAATGGACCCAATCAAAAATGGGTACCAAAATCTACCCTTGTAGGTAGGTACCTAGGAGAAGGGAGATCGGTAGTGATCGGGCAAGCTTGAAGAGTCAAATTCAAAGCAAGTTGCACTATTGAAAGGAGATTGGAACCAATTCAAGGATCAAAGGTAAAATTTATTTATCCTCTACATTCATATTAGATTGGTTCTAATCTAGGACATATTGAATGCTTAATTGTTATATCTTTTATCCCATTCTTTGATAAATTAGGATATACTTCATGTAAATCATTAGGGGGGAAATGATTACATTGCCTAATTGAAATCATTCATTGCACATAAAATAAAAGGGGAGAATAAATTTGAACTTAATTGTCATATCATTTCCATATTTATAAAGGGAGCTTAATGAAAATCTTTATCTAGAATGGGTAATGAAGTGCAAAATTAAGGGGGTGTAACTTCATTACAAGAACTTTAGGGGAAAGAATGAATTCATTGCAAATTTTTTATAGAGGCCAAAAGGGGAGAGAATAAGGGGTAACTTCAAATTGGATTGAACATTAAACAAAAACTATGGACACTCACAGGGGGAGCATTTGTATGCATAGTTTATATCTGTAAATTTCAAGTCATTAAGATATAGGTTGGCATCATCAAAAAGGGGGAGATTGGTGGCTTTTAGGCCTTAATCCATGTTTTGATGATTTAATCAACCTAACCTTAATAATAGTAAATGTAGAGTATGACACATATTGCATACCATAAATATTGCTTTGTGTTAACATCTACAGGTGATCAAGACTCAACGAAGAAAAGAAAATCAAGTCAAGACATATAGTCAAGCTATTGAAGACATGTAATTTTGTATTTCATTTGAGTCTTACGAATCTATGTAATCTTGAGCATACAAGAGTTAAAATCCATTCACATAGATACTAGGTTCCTTATAGAAGTCACACACAAAATATCACATCATTCAGACTTCAATAGGTAACCCAAACTTAGACCGGAAATCACTAAACCAAACATGAACTCCATGTGCAAATTTGATCGACTGAACCTCCTTCGTTCGACCATTTGACCGTTAGACTTGTCGTATTATACCAATGGTCATATTCACATTTTTACCGATACCCCAGAAATACATTTGACCATCGGTTGATCGTGGACCTATTGTCGGTCGTCCGAACTTAGACATCTCTTGAACCCCGTAGTACCAGTTTTTATCGATCGACCGAATAAACCTTTTTGTTCGACCGTATGTCCATGGACTTTCCTGGACAATAATTCTGAACTGCCTAATTGGTTGACCGTTCCACTTTTGGTTCGACCATTTACTTAAATTATAGACCTGTTCGTTCGGCCGCCCCTTGTTCGGTCGAACTTTTTTTCTGGAATTGTCTAGACGCCTTTTCTGGACAGAATTTGGTCGACCATTTTACCCATTTTGGTCGACCGAACTTAACCAGAACAATGACCTGTGCTTTTCTGGTTTGTGTTTCTCACACATTCATCAACCAGTTTTGTCACAACAACTATAACACCATAGGATCTTATACCTAGAGAATTGAACACTGTTTAGACAACTCTCCGACACACAATTGTCCAATACATTAGAGAGTAGTCTCCCAATCCCAAAAGCTCCTACACTACACTCTAAGACTAAATTCAACACCTTTAATCATATACAAATTCTACTCAAAGTGTGCTCAATTTAGAGTGCAAGACCCGCTCTCCCGTACCTTATTAAGTCTTATTCATCCTTATGCCCGAGTTTGTGTTTTCTTGATGAATGATATTAGTTGTGTGATTTTATGCTTTGTTTTGGAAAATCTTCCTTTTGGGGAAAAGTTTCCTTTCTGGACGAGTTAATGCGACTCGTGGATGGGTTCGACCCGTCGGGTAGTTTTCCAATCGGTTGACTTAATCGGGTCGATCTGGTGCAATTCGTGTGTGTGGTTTGGCTTGTGCTTTGAGGAGGCATTTAGGGCTGAGGTGTGAAGGCTGGGTGACGTGTATGCCACATCAGCAAGAGCAAATCTCTTGAGATGTGCAAACTTTTGAATTGGGAGCTCTTTGGTAAGTTTTGATTGGCCTTCAATTGCAATCACTCCTTGCCTTTTTTGTTGGTTTCCTTGAGACAAATACAACCCTAACCAGCCGTCCCATACCTCCCCTCCCTTCTCTTCTCTACTGCATCCACCTCAGACAACCTCCACCTCCCTCTCCGCGAGCTACTGGACTGATCTCCGGCAAGATTGGTAGAGCAAGCTAGTGGGCATCATTTGTGCGGCTAGAAGAGTAGTGGTGATCTCCGGCTAAGCTCAGTCTTTTCCTAACTGATCAGTTATGCCTCTAGACATTAGAATAGGGTGTAGTGGTGGGTGTTGTGCTTATGACTGTACAACACAAGGGGGTGGTCGGGCTTGAGGGCTAGGGTCGCACCACTACAGGTCTGCCGATCGGGTATAGTGGGGTGCAACTCAGGCCTTCAATGGTTGGCCGAATTATTCTCCCCTTAGCACATTCCCTACTCCAAGTTTCCTTTGGTGATTTGATGAAAAATCAGTAGGGAGGAGGCTGGGCCTTGTAGAGTGCTTCAGGTAGGGTCGTTGCATGCTTTTCACGTGAGTTGCAACCCTACACGTATGGTCTAATTTTGAGATTCTTTGATGGATTGTCAATATGTTTCTCATGCTGTAGTATAATCATTCTCCTGGTGGTGTTTTATTTTGTGATTTCACTAATTGACATGATCTCATGCCTCGTTATGTATATATATATGTCATCAATCATCATGGGTTCCAGATCTTGGGTTATTCGTGATCTATCAATTCTGTCCTGATATTTGCATGAGGTGGTTGCTGATATTAGAACATGTAGGTGTTCTGGTTCCTTGTGAGGAATGTGTCGGGTGCACTCGGCTGGCATGGCTTGTGGAGTCATAGTATTCTAATGCATTATGTGTGCTTCTGTTCTGTTATGTTTTGATGCTTGTCTTAGTTGGACTTCAAGCATAGTTCTGTTATTGCTTTGCTGGGGCATATTGGGTTTTATTTATAGAAAACTCACGCATATGCTGATGTGGTGCTTGCAGGTACTTAGGTTTCAACAGGGCAGACTGGACGAGTGATGAAGATTCTGTACACGAGGGACACGTCGACCAGAGTCTTCAGTTGTCTTTTTCTTCGGCTTTATTGATGTTTTTCCTTCTTGAACCTCGAGTTTTGTAATAAATCTTTCATACATGGATATTTAGTTATGTCCGTTACTTTTATTCGTCCGCTATCTATGTATGTCTTCATAAATTTTCGGGTTGGGTTGTCTTGTTAGTCTTTCTTTGTAACACCTTCGGTCGTCATGGAGGTCTCTGATTGTGACACTTGAGTTGGTTCCCTGTGTGCGTACCCGCAATATCGGGAGCGTTACAACTTGGTATCATAGAAGGTTGGGCCCTAAAGTGTACAGAATCTGAAGACTCTCTAGTGGGGCATCTTGCCCAAACCCTGTCGGAAATTTCTTATCTTTTAGAATTGCATTCTGATAGTGATAGATCATATTTGCATTGGTTAAACTGATTTCTTGTGGATTGCCTCGTGTACGTGGAGACCGAACCACCCAACCCTATCTATCTTTATCAGTTCCCTCACCTCCTCCCATGTTTTGGTGCTGAGATCGCCAACAAGTCCAACCGGTCAAACAAGCAAGAAGTGCAAGTGCAGTAGGTGGCTAGCTAGCAAGCATGGGAGGCGGCTGCAGCTGGATTTCAGCAAACTCTAGGGCCCTTCTCCATCAGTTTCAGGTATGATCCCACCCCTTTAGCATAAGAGCATGTAGAGTGGGGGTCAGACAAAGTGTAGTCCAGCACCATTGTGTTTGCCGATCTGAGGTTTGATATGCAATAGTGGAGATCCACCGATTGTGTGGACTGTGGTGCACCATCCGAATTTCAGAGGTGGCTGAGCACCTCCATCTCTACCATGACTTGGGCCTCAGTCTTCCTTGCTGGTTTGCTGGAGAAACCAGAGGAAATGGGCTCGATCGTGAAGAGCTAGTTGGGGAGGGGTTCTGCTTGCATGTTGAGTGATGTGTTAATAACCTTGTGGTGTTGAATCTTGGTATCTTTTGGATGTTATGTTCATGCATGATATTGTGATCAAGTCCACATTTTATCGCATGATATGCTTACTGATGTTAGATGTCATAATAACGTGTTCTTTTTTTGATTTGGATCAGGCGTCATGACTTGTTATTGATTTCAAATCTAGTTTCTATGGTGATCTGATTTTATGTTCAAGGAATGCTGCATTTATCGATTGGAATGTTAAGAGAAATTAAATGTGTGATTTTATCCCAATCCTGACTAATCAATATATGTGCTCCAATTTGTAATTTCTCTAAGATATACTTGATTGATTCATTTTATTTTAACCGCAAGTGCACAGCCGCGTTGAAGCGGTGGCAAATACGGGTCGTCCACTTGGAGGTGTGTCGACGTTTGGTTTGTGCGAAGGCGAGTCGTAAAGAAATGAGAGAAAGATTGATTACACTAAACTACACTAGAATGCAAAAGGAAATGAACATAAGCAATAAAACTAAACCCCATAGGGGTAGAGAAATAATGTGAATATAAAGATGTGTGTGTGTGTGTATGTTCAATTATGCTCCTCACAACATGTAGCGCATGAAATCATAAAACTAAATCCAACTTTGCCTCCACATGAAATAAGATAAGACTACATCATTAAAAGATACAAGACAATAATTGGAATGAAGCTAAATGAACTAATGTATAAAGACTAGACCCTACTATGTCTCCACATGAATTAAGATAAGACTATATCATTAAAACATACAAGACATTATGCAAGGCCAAGGCAACAAGAGCACATACACTACAAGTCATGTTTCCTATATTAATTCCATCCATATCCTCACCTTATCATTCCCTATAAAATAGGTCCACTAATCTAAGCATAAACTATGCTTCATTCAAGAGCATTAGCATATCAAAGATAAGAGTGAAATCCCATTAGATGGTTATGGAAATCATATAAGGCTCAAGGGACTAAGATAACACACACCTAATACACTACATTATCATATCACATATTTCTCCAGTCCCAAATGGGGATGGAACTACTCACTACTCATTACACTAACTACATTACCAAAATGAAAATATTACTGAAAAGAAATTCAACTAAGCAAGAAAGGAACATTAAAGAAGCTAATTGAAAGAAACATAAACTAAAGAAACATGCAAGAATTAAAAGACAATATTAAAAGAAGATAAAATAATTATTTTATTAACAATGACTCACATTGAAGGTAGCATTCTTCTCCACCTTCAGTTTTGCTTCAAGACTTACTCCTTAGTAGAGAGAATGCCACCAAGCAATGAGTAGTTACAATGGAAGGTGAAGAGTTCTATTTATAGCCAAAGAAAATGGCAATCCAGGACAATCTCCCGTTGTGGGACTAAACAGATACCACAAATAGCCTAAACAAAGAGTAATACACATTATCCAGAAAATGCAGCGGATCCGGGAAGATCCGGACCGCCAATTGGCGGTCTACAGGATCCGGATCGCGCCAGATTTGTTGTGGGCTTTTCTTGGTATATTTCCTGGTCTTGGATGCATTTACTTGGCTTTTTGGAGCTCCGACCCGAATCAAATTGCTAAAATACTCCCCATGATGGTGTGGAGTATTTTGTTTTTCTCTTAGGTCCTTCGGTCTTACGTTCAGGTCCTTCTCCTTTGTATCTCAGTCCCCTGGTCTCACAATTAAGTCCTTTTTCCCTGCTTTTGGGTCCTTTCATGCTTCATCTCTTCAAACCTATTTTTTTCTGAAATTCAAACATAAAACTCGTCACGTAGCATTGCTTAGGTGTAAGATAATGGATATAAGATACAAATATAAGCATGAAATGATGTCAATCAATACTCTACATCATCTAAGCATAAGTTATATAGTTTAATTTAAACATTGATGCAATCGGTATAAATGCATGTAACGACTCAAATGTTGCTATGAGTTTCTTTAGTCTGATTTTATCCCAACAATGTTTAGTTATGGGTATGATCTAATTTCCATAAACCTTCCCTGATATGACATGTATGCTCTTACATGAAACTATATCAGAATTTGTATTTGAGTCATGCTACTTACCCTATGAGGTATAGTTTTGCACAGATCCTTAGGCATGTAGATTTATATCGATTATGAATATGGTCAGACTCTTAACTTCCAGATGTATGCTTTCCATGTTAGATTACTAATATCTTCATATATTAATTCTTGTTCATATAATCTTGGACAACGTTCGGAATCACAAGCTTCTAATGCATGTACGTTCTGAAATTATGATGTGTGCAATCGGTTGGGTTATATGTGTTGTTGTGGTGACTTGTTGTTTGAGTTAATTCCTTCCAGCGGTGACCATAACCCACTCATGATCTGATTTTGTCTACCTTTTATGATTTTATCATTATGCTTTCTTTTAGCAATAAATTATGTACTCGTCCATATTGTATGCAACTCATTCCATGACTTATGGTAATGTGATAATCCGAACGCATGCACGTATATTATTTTCTCATATATGTAGACTCCTGATCTCATATGCATGTTTCACCATGTAGTATTACTGATAAATATATTATTTCATGTCCATTTAATTCTCTGATCATGTCCAGAGTTGCAAGATTCAAACACATTTATGTCCTGGAATTTATGACTCATGCTATTGAATGCTGGTACTATTTTACTGCGATACCTTTCACTGTTGTACACATTCTATTACTCATTTCATGTTAGATTGCTGTTAGGAAGATATACTGGTACACATGAGATAGTTGATGGAAATAGGAAATTGCACTACATGAAAAGGCTAACCGAATAGTTTTGATTCTAGTATGTGCATGATGCTATGCCCTGAAATGTTGAAATCAGAAGTAACTTGCCATCCCTTCATGCATGCATGGCTATCACTTGTATTGTAATGATTACATCTTAGTATGTTTAATATATAGTGCAACTAATGCAAATTTTAGGTGATTATATGCGACTAGAGGTTGAGTTTACAGCCTCGATGTCTTGCCTGATGAGGCCTGAAATTTGTCACCTTATAGTATCATATACCTCCTAATTAAACTTAGATTTGTGCTTGAATAAATTCAAAACCCATCAATGTGTTACTATAGATCGAAGTAAATGTTGTATAATCATCTCATCATGACCCATAGTCCTGTTGGTTGCATGTTCGTTTTCCATGAGCCATGATTACCATAGCATGTGCTTTACCAAAAAAATTATAATTGTTGTTGCTACTGTTATGGGTATGATGATGCAGGTGCATGCAAGTAAGTTCATGTTGTGATGTTATGACTACGATTTCATGATTTAATTGTTGACTGTATGCATCTTGTGCATGTGTATGATCTACCGAGATCTAGTATTATTACATGTTTTATTGCTTTCTATACACATCATGTGCATGTAGATATATATATCCAATGAGAGCTTGTTTCCATTCCATGATTTATTTGCTGCCTAAATACACCATGTTTACGTATGTTTATCTATAGAGAGCTCGTTATTCCTTCTTCATTAAATTGTTATCTTGATACATTACATGTATGTTATGTATATATTTAGTTGCGGGAACTATATGAACTCATGATTAGCTTGTTGTTAAATACCATATGTTATGTACGTTTAGTGGCTGCTAAGACTTCGCATATGTATGTACATATTAGTTTCTGGATATTTTATGATTGTTGAAGTATCATAGGTTCATACATTATTACTTGTTGGATTTCATGTGACGCTTATAATTTCGTTACCGACAATATATATTATGATCATGTATAATTACTTGCTGGATTTTTAAGTGATCTTCATGGTTAAATTGCTATCCACATGTCATATTTTCTCTTATTATTAGTTGTTAGATTCCTGTGATTGGTTCATGATTTGTTCTCAGAATCTTTGGCTGTTATGGCACCTGTATTTCATTGTCTTGTAGCTTTTGTTGCCGTTGTTTGAGTGTGAGGATGATGGGAGGATATTGTATACCGTGGTTTTTGGTTGAGAGTTAGGTATAGCAAATTTCGAGGACGAAATTTTGTTTACGGGGTGTAGGTTGTAAGACCCGCTCTCCGGTACCTTATTAAGTCTTATTCATCCTTATGCCCGAGTTTGTATTTTCTTGTTGAAGGATGTTAGTTGTGTGATTTTATGCTTTGTTTTGGAAAAGATTCGTTTTGGGGAAAAGTTTACTTTTTGGACGAGTTAATGCGATTCGTGGACGGGTTCGACCCGTCGGGCAGTTTTCCAATCGGTTGACTTAATTGGGTCGATCGGGTGCAATTCGTGTGTGTGGTTTGGTTTGTTCTTTGAGGAGGCATTTAGGGCTGAGGTGTGAAGGCTGGGCGACGTGGATGCTACATCAGCAAGAGAAAATCTCTTGAGATGTGCAAACTTTTGAATTGGGAGCTTTTTGGTAAGTTTTTATTGGCCTTCGACTGCAATCACACCTTGCCTTTTGTGTTGGTTTCCTTGAGACAAACACAACCCTAACCAGCCGTACCATACCTCCCCTCCCTTCTCTTCCCCACTCCATCTTTCAGACCACCTCCACCTCCCTCTCCGGCGAGCTACTTGACTGATCTCCGGCAAGATTGGTAAAACAAGCTAGTGGGCATCATTTGTGCGGCTAGAAGAGGAGTGGTGATCTCCGGCTAAGCTCAGTCTTTTCCTTACTGATCAGGTATGCCTCTATCTATTAGAATAGGGTGTAGTGGTGGGTGTTGTGCGGATGGTTGCACAACACCAGGGGCTCGTCGGGCTTGAGGGCTAGGGTCGCACCACTAGAGGCATGCCGATCGGGTAGACTGGGGTGTAACTCGGGCCTTCAATGGCTGGCCAAATTATTCTCCCCTTAGCACGTTCCCTACTCCAAGTTCCCTATGGTGATTTGATGAAAAATCAGTAGGGAGGAGGCTGGGCCTAGTAGAGTGCTTCAGGTAGGGTCGTTGCATGCTTTTCACGTGAGTTGCAACCCTACACGTATGGTCTCATTTTGAGGTTCTTTGATGGATTGTTAATATGTTTCTCATGCTGTAGTATAATCATTCTCTTGGTGGTGTTTTGATTTGTGATTTCACTAATTGACATGATCTCATGACTCGTTATGTATATATATATATATCTGTGTGTGTGTGTGTGTGTCATCAATCATCATGGGTTTCAGATCTTGGGTTATCCACGATCTCTCAATTCTGTCCTGATATTTGCATTAGGTGGTTGGTGATATTAGATCTTACCTTTTTGTATTATTCCATGTTTCATGCAGACATAAGTTACATGAGTTGTTACTAATTCTAGACCCATACTCATGCATTATACACGGCTAAGTTATGATAGTAGTTCAATGGATCACTACTGATTTCAAATCCTATGTAGCATGCGTTAATGTATGGCTATAATTCTGTTAACTACCCCTCGTGGTGTACTGAACATAAATCATATGTACTCACAATTATTTAAGGATCTTATTCTGATATTAATATATGTCTTGGTGACTGGTTAAGGACTACATATACAGGCATCCTTCATGATCATGTATAATTCTGCCAGGATCAGTTGCTGACCCTCCTAGGTCATGTAATCGTGCATCATTTCACCAGGTTATTCTGGTAGTCTTTCATGACTTACGTAGGGATCATAGAACTCATGTTCCTGCATTATCTCTGTTTTATATTCATATAAATTCTATTCTGGTATGGGATTTCTAAGTTCCTATCATACACGTACTCTGAAATTCATGCTGTAGAATACTGATTGCATGCATATATGCCAGCAGATACCCAGTATTGCTGATGCTATATGCACGATTTGTCATGTGGTTCTACTGGTATTTATTGAATTTCATACATTTATAAACGCTGATCATATTATGATGTTTTGGTACAGTCGCATGCACGATCTGAAATTGACGAATGTATGTCTTCGATTATTATAGCATTCGACTATGGCATGTTTTGTTGTCTTGCATCATCCCATTGTTTGTCATGTGGATGCATTACTGATGTGATGTGTGATGTGTGATGTTGTGCTGGGGTATGACCCTTAGGATATCACACCTTATAACATCCTTATCATGACCCGTAGATGATGTCCTTAGTTGTTATCTTGATTTGCCGATCCGGTTATGATTGCTTGCAGTTGTAAGTTTCGTTTGATTCCTAATTGGGATGTTCTGATTCTGATTTGTTTGGGGCTGTTCGGAGGGTATCCGGATACTCCTCCTTTAGCTCGTTCCATACACTGGAGCTGCATTAGATTTTAGATGTTTTAGTAGCTTGCATTGCATTTAATCTGATTAATAATTCTGGGCACGTTTTGGTTTCTGGGCCGACAGGCCACGAGTGGGTCCTCTAGCTTCAGAGACCATTCGCCTAAGACCTTCATATTGGGAGGTCAGGCCTAAGATAAGTCCTGGGCAGACGCGCTGCCATTCTATCTCAGGGTAGATGTTCCCACGTTTGCGATGACACCATGTAGGTTTATTTCCACGAATTGGGACATTTATCCGGCGCACCATTTTGTGTTGAGCGGTGGGTCACTGTCGAGTGACCACTTCTGACCAACGAGGCTGGTGTTCTTGTTCCTTGCGAGGAACGTGTCGGGTGCACCCAGCTGGCATGGCTTGTGGGCTCATAGCCTTCTGATGCATTATGTGTGCTTCTGTTATGTTATGTTTTGATGCTTGTCTTAGTTGGACTTCATGCATAGTTATGTTATTGTTTGACTAGGGCATACTGGGTTTTCTTTATAGAAAACTCACACATATGTTGATGTGGTGCTTGCAGGTACTTAGGTTTCCACAGGGCAAACTGGACGAGTGATGAAGATTCTGTACACGAGGGACACGTCGACCAGAGTCTTCAGTTGTCTTTTTCTTCCACTTTATTGATGTATTTCCTTCATAACCTCGAGTTTTGTAATGAATATTTCATACATGGATATTCAGTTATTTCAGTTACATTTATTAGTCAGCTATCCATGTTTGTCTTCATATATTTTAGGGTTGGTCTGTCTTGTCAATCTTTCTTTGTAACTCCTTCAGTCATTGCAGAGGTCTCTGATCACGACACTTGAGTTGGTTCCCAGTGTGCGTACCAGTGAGATCGGGGGCGTTACGTAGAGAGTGTTGTTCCACTCAATTGTCTGTCAAAGAAGCAAGGGTCTTCGTGAAAGTCCAAGACAAAGAGTATAGACTTAGGTGAGAGCCCGAAGTGTTCCTTCTCGGATTGTGAGAAGAGGAGACAAAACCGGTCGATGTTTGTTCACTAGCGTGCTGTGTAAATACTTTTTCTCGGCCCAGAACGAAATTGATAGTGAATTCGTGAGTTGAGCTCGTGTAGTCGAGCGGAGCTTGAAAAAGAGGAAGTACGCGGGAGGCCGAACCTCTATAAAATTCTTCTGGTGCCATTGTGGTTTCCGTATTTCTTGTCTTTACTTGTTCTTTTGTTTTATTCCGCTAGACCCTCTATTGTTGAATCAACTAAAGATTAATTTAAAAGTCTATAGAATTTGGGGCCATCGACCCTTACACCCTCGAACTTTGAAGAAGCAATGGAATGAAAAGACTCTAAACTATGGTTTGTAGCCATGGAATCCAAAATACAAATCATGTATGACATTCAAGTATGGGACTAGGTTGACCTTCCTCAAGGAAAGAAAGCCATTCAAAATAAATGGGTTTTCAAAAGGAAGATAGACATGGATGGGAACTTGACAACATACAAAGCAAGGCTTCTGGCGAAAGGTTTCACTCAAATTCAACAAATTGACTATGATGAAACTTTTCACGGGTTGTCATTTTCAAGTCTATTCGGATTATGCTCGTTATTGTTGCATTTCATGATTATGAAATATAGAAAATTGATGTCAAAATGGTGTTCCTTAACGATAACATGGAAGAGGATATGTACATGGTACAACGTAAAGGTTTTGAAGATCCAAACAATAGCGAGAAAGTATGCAAGCTTAAATGTTCCATTTGTGGATTGAACCAAGTATCAAGGAGTTGGAACAAGTGCTTTGACGACGAAGTTAAAAGATTAACTTTTTTCAAAGCAAGGAAGTACCTTTTATATGAAAGGAATGTGTTCTAAAAAATTTACTTTTATATGTCAATTCTTATGAATTGAATGTGCAAGCATTTTGTTCCTTCATTATTGTATTCGTCTTTTCGAACTGTTAAGGAAGAGGCTCTTGGTCCTTAACCGTAGAGCTCTAAAAGATAATGGTTTACATAAATCAAAAGTTATTCACAATCATGGTAATTAACATGTAACATTAATTACTAAGATAAGATTGTCGCATTGGTCATCGATTATTGTAGCTCCACAAATATTTGAGACACGAGTATATAAAAGAGGAAAAGGTTACTTTTATATATTGAATAGACCTAACAAGTAAAACATTATGGAATTGTGTTATATGTCATTAATGTTTTACTGTCTTGGATCCTAAGATATGAGACTTATATCTTTTCACAGAAGGAGTGTTGAATTTTATTATTGTCAAAAGCTATCATTGAGTATAGTGATAAAGTCAATAGTTGGTTGAACGTGACTTATGCTGGAAAGGATAACTAGTCAAAGGATTATCATTGCCCCTCTTAATTGAATGATGATATTAGTGGGCCCTTTGACAGAGCAAAATTATAATGTGCAAATGTAACTTGAGTTAAGTTACATTGTTATAATTAGGTTAAAGAGATCAAGAAATGAATATAATACAAAGGTGACACATTTCTACTTTGTATATATTCTGAGGTACCTTAACCGGACCAAAGATAAGTGATTGATTCATTTTATATTAAACCGCAAGTGCACGGCCACGTTGAAGCGGTGGCAAATACGGGTCGATCCACAGGGTGGTGTGTCGACTTTTGGTTTGTGCGAAGGCGAGTGGGAAAGAAAGGAGAGAAAGGTTGATTACACTAAACTACACTAGAATGCAAAAGGAAATGAAGATAAACAATAAAACTAAACCCCATAGGGGGTAGAGAAATAACGTGAATATAAAGATGTGTCTGTGTGTTCAATTAAGCTCCTCATAACATGTAGTGCATGAAATCATAAAACTACATCCAACTTTGCCTCCACATGAATTAAGATAAGACTACATCATTAAAACATACAAGACAATAATTGGAATGAAGCTAAATGAACTCATGTATAAAGACTGGACCCTACTATGCCTCCACATGAATTAAGATAACCCAATATCATTAAAACATACAAGACATTAACTAAGGTAAAGACAACAAGAGTACATACACTACAAATTGTGTTTCCAATATTAATTCCATCCATATCCTAACCTTATCATTCCCCATACAATAGGTCCACTAATCAAAGCATAAGCTAAACTTCATTCAAGAGCATTAGCATATCAAAGATAAGAGTGAAAACCCATTAGATGGTTATGGAAATCATATAAAGCTCAAGAGATTAAGATAACACACACTTAATACACTACATGATCATATCACATATTTCTCCACCCCCCAAATGGGGATGGAACTACTCACACATATTTAAACTAACTACTCTAACAAAATGAAGCATTATACTGAAATGAAACTATATTACTCAAGCAAGAAATATTAAATAAGCATAAAACAAAACAAACAAGCAAGCATGCATATGAAAGGAAATGAAACTAAGAGAGAAACAACACAATTAACGGAAAAACATCTATTATTAACTCACTCAATACAAGTAGCCCTTCCCTCCACCAGAGTTTTGCTTCAAGGCTTCACTCTTAGTAGGGAAGATGGCCACCAAAAAGGGAGATTCATTACATGAGAGGAGGGAGAGTTCTATTTATAGCCATAGAAAAAGGTAATCTGGGACAATCCCCCGATGTGGGACTAAACAAATACCAAAAATAGCCTAAACATCATCTAATACACGCTCTCCAGAAGTTTCATCGGATCCGGGAGGATCCGGACCGCCAATTGGCGGTCTACGGGATCCAGATCCGTCTGGATTTGATGTTGGGCTTTACTTGATGTGTTTGTTGGTTTTTGATGCATCTACTTTGTTTATTGGAGCTCCGACCCGAATCGAATTGTCAAAATACTCCCCATGATGGTGTGGTGTTTTCTGTTTTGCTCTTAGGTCCTTCGGTCTTACGGTCAAGTCCTTCTCCCTTGCATCTCAGTCCCCAGGTCTCACAATTAAATTCTTTTTCCTGTTTTTGGGTCCTTTCATGGCTCTTCTCTTCAAACCTCTTTATTTATGATATTCAAACATAAAACTCATCACGTAGCATTGCTTAGGTGTAAGATTATGGATACAAGATACAAATATAAGCATGAAATGATGTCAATCAATAAGTTTCTTGTTTATGGAGGACAAAGGTAGTTAATAGCCGAGGGTTGCCAGTTTCATGAGTGATCCCAAGGACAGAAGGTTGCAATCAGGATATGTCTTCCTTCGAAATGGTAGAGTTGTGTGTTGGCATAGTTGGAAGCAAAGCACTGCTGGGGACTCAACCACCGCTTCTGAAGTAATGGATGTCGCTGAAGCGAGCAAGGAATTAGTATGGATTAAGAAGTTCATTGAAGACCTTGGAGTTGTTCCCTCGTGCGAGGGACCAATAGAGCTATTTTGCGATAATAGTGCATCTATCTCGCAAATCAAGGATCCTAAATCACACCACAATGTGAAGTACATGGATCGCAAGTACTTTGTCACACGTGACTTCATTGACGAAGGCAAAATAAATTTGTTATGGGTGGACACAAACAGCAACACAGTTGACCTATTCACCAAACCCTTATACCAAGCCAAGGGTGAAATGCATTTCGATTCCATGGGTCTGAGGAACCATGTGGATTGGCTTGATGAGTGATTAGAGAGGGTTACCATAGTTATTATTGTTTTATACATTGAGAATGTATATGATAGAAAACTTTGATAACAAGTGAGAGATTGAAAGGAATGTGTTCTAAAAGTTTTACTTTTAAATGTCAATTATTATGAATTGGATGTGCAAACATTTTATTCCTCGATTATGGTATTCGTCTTTTGGAAGTGTTAAGGAAGAGGTGCTTGGTCCTTAACCATAGAGCTCTAAAAGATAATGGTTTACATAAATCAAAAGTTATTCTCAGTCATGGTAATTAACATGGAACATTAATCACCGAGATAAGATTGTCATGTTGGTCATCGATTGTTGTAGATCTACAAATAATTGACGACACGAGTATATAAAAGAGGAATATATTACTTTTATATATTGAATAGACCTAAAAAGTAAAACATTATGGAATTGTGTTTCGGGTCATTAATGTTTTACTGTGTCTTGGGTCCTAAGATATGAGACATATATCTTTTCACTCAGGAAGTGCTTAATTTGATTATTGTCAAAAGATAGTCAAATGATTATCATTGCCCCTCTTAATTGAGTGATGATATTAGTGGGCCCTTTATAGAGCAAAATTATAATGTGTACAATGTAACTTGAGTTTAGTTACATAGTTATAATTAGCTTAAAGAGATCAAGAAATGAATATAATACAAAAGTGGCACATTTCTACTTTGTATATATTCTTAATATCATAGGCAAGGGATAGACACTAGTGGTGCACTTACATCACTAAATGGATCATGTTTAGTTTGAGTGGAATAAGACATCTATGTTAATTACGTTACTATAAGGTGTAGCTAGATACTACTTATAGTTTGAGATATTGAGTGTTTAATATCGCTGTCAATCTAGCTTAGATCGTCCTATAGGTCACACCACAACATTGGGAACACAAGAATCTTGATTTTTAGTTCATATCATGTGTCGGGTTTTCATGTGAAAAGGGACACATGTGGTGAATCAATAAAATCAATATGTCACGAAAATTGATGATTGACTTCATTTCATGCGTAAATTTGTGTCTTATATCTGTTATCTTTCACCTAAACAATGCTACATAACGAGTTTTATGTTTGAATTTCAGAAGTAAATAAGTTTGAAGAGAAGAGGCATAAAAGAACCTAAAAGCAGGGAAAAGGACTGAGTTGAGAGACTTGAGGACTAACATGCAAGGAAGAAGGACCTGAATTTAAGATCGAAGCACCAATGAGCAAACAAGAATACTCCACACCGTCATGGGGATTATTTTGGCAATTCTATTCGGGTCGGAGCTTGATTGACATCATATCATGCATATATTTGTGTCTTATATCCATTATCTTTCACCTAAACAATGCTATATAATAAGTTTTATGTTTGAGATTTATGAATAAACAGGATTGAGGAGAAGTGGCATAAAAGGGAAGGACTGAGTTGCAAGAAGGAAGGACCAGGATGTAAGCCCAAAGGACCAATGAGCAAATCAAGAAACTCCACACCGGATGTAAGACATGAAGCCAGACAACCACACACCAAAACCAGGCCGGATCCAGACAATATAGACCGCCAATTGGCAGTCCAAGACCGCTGATTGGCGGTCGATTTTGGTCCGGATCCACTAAGACTTTGGCGGGTCATGTATTAGGTTGTGTTTAGTCTATTTTTGGTATACATTTAGTCCCATACAGGGGGATTGTCCCAGATTAGCTTGTTCCATGCCTATAAATAGAACTCTTCACCTTCCTTTCTATTCACCCATTGCTTGGTGGCATTCTCTCTACTTAGAGTAAAATACATGAAGCAAAAACTCAAGGTGGAGAAGAATGACACTTCTAATATGAGTCATGTAAATAAAATAATTGTTCTTAATTTGTTTTAATCTTGTCTTTTAGTTCTTGCATGCTTCTTTAGTTTTACTTTCCTTTCAATTAGCTTCTTTAATATTCCTTTCTTGCTGAGTTTAATTTCCTTTCATTAGAATGTTGAATTTTGTTAATGTAGGTTGTAGTGTAATGATTAGTGAGTACTTCCATCCCAAATTGGGGGGTGGAGAAATATGTGATATGATTATGTGATGTATTAAGTGTGTGTTGTCTTAATCATTTGAGCCTTCTATGATTTCCATAACCATCTAATGGGATTTCACTCTTGTCTTTGATATGCTAATGCTCTTGAATGAAGCTTAGCATATGCTTAGATTAGTAGACCTATTTTATGAGGAATGATGAGGTAAGGATAAGGATGGAATTAATATTGGAAACATGACTTGTAGTTGCATGTACTCTTGTCGCCTTTACCTTGGTTAATCCCTTGTATGTTTTAATGATAATGTGTTATCTTATTTCATGTGGAGGCATAGTAGGGTCTAGTCTTTATACGTGAGTTCATTTAGCTTCATTCAAATTATTGTCTTGTATGTTTTAATGATATTGTGTTATCTTAATTCATGTGGAGGCAAAGTTGGATTTAGTTTTATGATTTTCATGCACTACATGTTGTGATGAGTTTAATTGAACACATATACATATATTTGTATTAACCTTCTTTCTTTACCCCTTATGGGGTTTAGTTTTTTTACGTATTTTTCATTCCTTTCACATTGTAGTGAAGTTTAGATCATAACTCCTTTCTCTCCTTTCTTTCCCACTCGCCTTCGAACAAACTAAAGTCGACACACCTCCCTGTGGACCGACCAATATTTTCCACCACTTCAACGCGGCCGTGCACTTGCGGTTACAATTAAAACGAATCAATCAAGTTTTTGGTGCCGTTACCGGGGAGGTGTTCTGTCCGTACTTTGGTTTGGACGATTAAAGTGGTTTTAATTTTTCTTTCTTAGTTTTTATTTGTTTCAAGGATCCAAAGGATCAAGGGGAGGCGACTGGAGGAATTAGAGAGCGAAAAACTCAATAGTGACCGTCAATCAGCGGCCTGGTCAGCTTCACGTTCTCCCATATTTGTTCTGGTTGTTGTGTATTTTAGTGTAGTTATCTGGGAGCACAATCTTGCATGTTGTGACTTTTAGTTTGCTCCGAGATTAAAAATCAATCCCCTATAATAAACTTGGCCACTAAAATCCAAAGCAAAAGATTAGGCATTCTTACTTGTTTAAGTCATGCATCACATACTTGACTTAGGCATGTAGTTGTCTTTTATTTTAGCTTACTTTAAGTTGATGAGTGTTGGCGTGAGGTACACATTTCGTACTCTCATTCATGCATATTGTATTACCATGCATTAGTTAGTAGGAATTGCATCACGACAAGAGTGAGTTGAGCGTTTGATTGGAGAGTTGATTGCTAGATTTAGGATCAAAACTCTACTAAGGAGGGGTTTTCCCATAAACGATAAGGTGGGGGATTTCAACACCCTTTCCTTGGCCCCAAAAATCACTCTGAAGTAAAGCCTTAATGTAAAAGCAAGTAGACATTGGCCCTAAGGAATTTGGATCCACTAGGAGAGTGATCGAGTTGAGACCGTCATGACCTGATCGACGTCGCCTGCCTTGTCGATATTAGGAGGTACTGGATCTCCAGATTTGCTATCACTTGCTGGGCATTGTGGTCTTGCTAGATTAGGTTTCTACCCTCTCCCACTACCCACGCTAGTTTCTAGGGATTCTTCCCTTGTCCTCTGAGTCGTCCTCTTCTCACCTACTTCTACGTTCTAGTATCCTCCCCTTTACACTGTTTGGTAGCATTTTAGGGTCGAGTCGAGCACTTTTTGCGAGATTAGCCTCGTGGTGGTGAGAGCAGTCGACTCGAGAGTTTTTTGTTGAGATGGATGGTTACATGGGCGACCATCCATATCATTGTTGGGACCAGGACAATTCTCCCTTGTATTTCGGACCCATGCAACCTGGGGTGGCTCAGACTAACACCCCGTATGGTTGGGACAATCTTAATTGTGTAGCTGAGCAATCTTCAGATTGTGATAATATGAGAGAGGCACCGACTGCTAGACCACCATCTAGTTATGTCGGATTATATGTTGGTCAACAAATTGAGACATTACAACAAACTTTGCCTTCTTTCATGCGTGCGGTAGACGAATGAGTGCACCGGTAGCTCCAGTAGCCGTACCATGTGACCGTTGTGGGTTGAGTGGTCATGTTATGGGGGAATGTCCTTATGTTTCCCCAGAGTCTGAGTATGAGCATACATTTTCCCAAAATGCTCAATATGACCATTACGCATCCGCGTACAATCCTAGAGGGATGGATTCATGGGGAGACAATTCGTATTCAAATTCTTATACATCATTTTCACCCCAGTATTCTCCTCCCGAATACCCAGAATTCTACCAACACCCTACTCCAAATCATTGGCCTCATTCTTAGCCCATCAACACCCAACCCCAAAATTTCCCAAATTCTAACATGAACCTCACTGTTGACCCCAAACTTGATTCCTTAAAACAAACCCTTGAAATGTTCATGGAAACCACTCAAACTTTATTGAAGTCCAACTTGAATTCCTTGCAAACTATGGAAATGCAAGTGAGTCAAATGACACAACAATTCCATGAACGTGAGGAGGGTAACCTTTCTTCTCAACATGAGGATTTCTCTTCTGATATCGAACCACCACCACATCCACAAATTCAAAGCACAATCTTTCAAAGTCAAACTCTTAGTCAGTCTGAGGGACTGGGGGTTTCAATTCACGATCACTTGGTGGAGGATTCGATTCCAATTGAGAAAAACATGGACCAATTTTATTATAAGTTGGCACAAGATTGTGCCTTATCTTTTTTTCACGTGGCCCTTCAGCCACATGATCTTCATGTTGTACCTCTTAAGCACTCACCTTTGGTGGAGCAAGAGCTCCCTAGTACCCTCAATTTCAAACAACCTGATGAGAGTTTGCCTCTCACTATTGTTCCTGATCATCTTGGAAATGATGGAACATCAAACAACTACAATGCTAATGAGGGTACTAGGAGTTCCTTGGAGGATACCTTGGGTAAGAGACCCACGTTTTGTTCGCCTGGTGAGTCGGACATGCCTAACGAGGCTCTTGACCTCGTTCCGACCCACCAGCCAATTGGTTGGAGAGATTGGATTGACGATCATAACTTCAGCACGGCAACGGGAGAAACTCTTCTTCCGTTGCCCCATATTTCCCAAACTCTTGAGAGGTTCAAGCTCTTTCAGTTTAATCCTTTGAATGAGATGCCTTTGCGTCCAATTCATGAACCTCTCCTTTCATCTTGTGCTCTTTGTGGTGGGGGGCAAACATGAGTATTCTGGCCCGACGTGGTGTCATGTTCCCTTTACAAGTACATTGACCCACTTTTGAGGTTCCCATTTGATGTCATTTGACAAATGACGATGGGAACTTATTTTTGTACATAGTTATATTAAAAAAACTACAATAAAAGACTCCTTCAGTGAGCATCGATTGTTGTGGGCTCCAACCATTGAGTATTTGGGCCCCATTTCCTTCACGTATTTGTACCCCTTCTTTAGCATCTCACAGGTTTTGAGGGAATTCGGGTTTGTGTCCATCACTATAACCATGAACTTCCTGTTGCGCTTCATATTGGTGAGATCTTCCCTTTTTCATGCATAAATCCTTGTAGTATCTTGCTTGCATTCATTGAGGACAATGCATGAAGTAGGTGTGGGGGGTTCTTTTACGTGTGTACATAGTCGAGTCTTTCCTTTGATTTTGTTTTCTTTTGTGCATTGTTAGGGTCATGTTAGTGTGCTGCATTTAATATCTATATATCTGTTTGTCATGATCCTTTGGTGACTTGTCTTCTTTTGCTTGCCTAGTGCTCTAAAATTTTCACATTTCTTTCAAAATCTTCATGTATTTGCGAAAGAAAATGTTTTATGGGCGTTGCGTGTGTTTAGCATGTGGAAAACCGTTGAGCGGAAAAGTAAAAAGAAAGCTCCCATAATTGTCTTGAAGTTGATGCATTAGGATATCTATTACAGTGGCTTTAGGACTTATCTAGCCCTTAGGATGCACCCCGGTTTTCCCTCAGGGGACGAGTAATCATAGGGTTTCAGTACTCAAATAATCAAAGAAGTCCACCCTGAACCTAGTGAGTCAATAATCTGTGTCTGTTAATTTAAGGAAGTTTGTTGTAGTCAAGGACCCTTTAAATCTTGTTGTGAGACATTAACTGTAGGGGTTTTGCTTCATGTGTAGATAAGAAATAAGTGAGTAGGTGTTCTCCCTTCTCGCAGGGCTCCTATCACTTGGGAAAGTAGGTCTGAGGGGACTTTGTGCATGGTGCTTTCGAGTCATCTGACTTGGAATGTGCCGACCGAACTCCCATTACACGGGTGGTAGGGATTGTCCTATGTGTAGATTTGGGGAAAGGTGTACGTGATAGTGTAAGTCTTCATGGGCAATGATGCATGTAACCTGACCGTGGGAGAATGAAACTCCAAATAGTAAGAAAAAAAAGAAGTAAGAAAAGAAATAAAAAAAATTGGTAATGCAAATAAGAACCTTAATGGACTTTACACATTGTATCACTTGAGGATGTTGAGGTTGTCCATGTCTTTCACTTAAGTCCTTATTTAACTTGCACGAATGGTTCATTAGGCTAGGTGTATGGACTGAATACCTATATAGAGTCGGCCTGTAAGATTACCGCGTCCAATGATCGATAAAAATATGTCCAACGAGTCGAGTGTCTTGATTGAATAATGCATCTATGTTCGGATTTTGTGGGTATATCCGCTGAAAACCATCAGAAGACAACACTCCTCCTCATTGGCGACAAGGAGGTTTAACGGCTTGTTGCACGTGCTAAGTCCAACCGTGATTCCTACGAAAGTGAGTTAGGATTTCCTTGTTTTTTGTATGCTTTTTCCTTTCTTTCATTTTTTCTCTTTCTTTGTTTTGCTCGGGACTAGCAAAAGTTACGTGTGGGGTTATTTGATTGACATCATATCATGCATATATTTGTGTCTTATATCCATTATCTTTCACCTAAACAATGCTACGTAATGAGTTTTATGTTTGAGTTTTAGGAATAAACAAGATTGAGGAGAAGAGGCATAAAACGACCTAGAAGCAAGGAAAAGGACTGAGTTGCAAGACTTAAGGACTGAGATGCAAGACAGAAGGACCCAGATGTAAGCCCAAAGGACCAATGAGAAAATCAAGAAACTCCACACCATCATGAGGAGTAATTTGGCAATTCGATTCGGTCCTGAGCTCCAACAACCTACTCGGATGCATCAAACGTGAAGACATGAAGCCAGACAACCACACACCAAAACTAGGCCAGATCCAGACAATATAGACCGCCAATTGGCAGTCCAAGACCGCTGATTGGCGGTCGGTTTTGGTCCGGATCTACTAAGACTTTGGCGGGTCATGTATTAGGTTGTGTTTAGTTTATTTTTGGTATACATTTAGTCCCATACCGGGGGATTGTCCCGGATTAGCTTTTTGCATGCCTATAAATAGAACTCTTCACCTTCCTTTGTATTCACCCATTGCTTGGTGGCATTCTCTCTACTTGGAGTAAAAGCCTTAAGGCAAAAACTCAAGGTGGAGAAGAATGGCACTTGTAATGTGAGTCATGTAAATAAAATAATTGTTCTTAGTTTCTTTTAATCTTGTATTTTAATTCTGGCATGCTTCTCCAGTTTTACTTTCCTTTCAATTAGCTTCTTTAATATCCGTTCTTGCTCAGTTTAATTTCCTTTCATTAGAATGTTAAATTTTGTTAATGTAGGTTGTAGTGTAATCATTAGTGAGTACTTTTATCCCCACTTGGGGGTGGAGAAATATGTGATATGATTATGTGATGTATTAGGTGTGTGTTATCTTAATCATTTGAGCCTTATATGATTTCCATAACTATCTAATGGGATTTCACTCTTGTCTTTCATATGCTAATCTTTTGAATGAAGCTTAACATATGCTTAGATTAGTCGACCTATTTTATGGGGAATGATGAGGTAAGGATAAGCATGGAATTAATATTGGAAACATAACTTGTAGTTGCATGTACTCTTGTCGCTTTTACCTTGGTTAATGCCTTGTATGTTTTAATGATAATGTGCTATCTTATTTCATGTGGAGGCATAGTTGGGAATAGTCTTTATACATGAGTTCATTTAGCTTCATTCCAATTATTATCTTGTATGTTTTAATGATATTGTGTTATCTTAATTCATGTGGAGGCAAAGTTGGATTTAGTTTTATGATTTTCATGCACTACATGTTGTGATGAGCTTAATTGAACACGTACACATATATTTGTATTCACATTCTTTCTCTACCCCCTATGGGATTTAGTTTTTTTACGTATTTTTCATTCCTTTCGCATTGTAGTGTAGTTTAGATCATAACTCCTTTCTCTCCTTTCTTTCCCACTCGCCATCGAGCAAACTAAAGTCGACACACCTCCGTGTGGATCGACCAATATTTGCCACTGCTTCAACGCGGCCGTGCACTTGCGTTTATAATTAAAATGAATCAATCAAGATTTTGGTCACTAGTCTTTCTTTCCCATGGGGAGAAGGACCTGAATGTAAGATTGAAAGACCAATGAGCAAACAAGAATACTCCACACCATCATTGGGAGCATCTGGCAATTCTATTCGGGTCGGAGCTCCAGCAAGCGAAGTAGATGCATCAAACACAAACAAAGCCATCCAGAAAAGCCCAAACGAAACCCCAACATGATCCAAGCCCTGTAGACCGCCAATTAGCTGTCTGGGACCGCTGATTGGCAGTCCGGGTTGGTCCGGATCCACTAAGATTTCTTTGGGTCGTTTATTAGAGTGTATTCAGTCTATTTCTGGTATATGTTTAGTCCCATACCAGGGGATTGTCCCTTTACCAAGAAAGTCCCTGAAAATTTCGGTCGGACCACATGCCATGTCGGTCGACCGATCCCGTTTTAGAAAAGTTACTGATAATTTCGTTCGAACGAAATGCCACGCCGGTCGACTGATTCTCTATAAAAATAGCTATTGATAATTCTGGTCGAACCACATGTCCATTTGGTCGACCAATTCTCAACTCAAATGAACTCGATCGACCCCAAGCGCAAATCACCAATCAATCGGGTTTCCCAAATTCCAACAATATGGAAACCTGATTCAATTCGCTTGAAACCTTGACTCGTGGACTTGAAAACTCCATGAAAAATTTTATGTCAACCACAACTCAAGTTCTCACTTCAAATCAGCAGAGCATCAAATATCTAGAGCTTCAGATGGGCCAATTGGCTCAGTCTGTACATGAAAGAGAGAGAGAGAGTCTCTGCCAAGTCAGCCTGAGGCTAACCCCCACATGTACCAGCAACAATACATGCAAAATGAGAATGTGGTACCTCGGGGGCGGCAAGTGAACCATGTGGACGAACATGTTCATCATGTCAATGCCATTGTAACCTTAAGGAATGGAAAGCAGATTGACAATCACATTTGATTGCCACCACCACCATCTATGCAGCCCCTCAGTAGGAATGGTGGTGAAGAAGCGGCTGAGGGTGAGGGTAATATACGAACGCCTCCACTCAAGCACCGCAGAAAACCTACCTGCCAAAAGCTCCCTATCCCAGTAGGTTAACCAAAAAGCAGAGTGACACAATGGACAAGATATTATAGGTGTTTAAGCAAGTGAAAGTTAACATCCCCTTGTTGGATGTCATCCAATAAATACCTCAATATGCCAAAGTGTTAAACGATCTCTGCACAACCAAGAGGAAGACCAATGTTCCTAAGAAAGCATTCTTGGCTTCAAATGTAAGCTCACTTTTGTCCAATCCCACCTACAAAAAATACAAGGATCCTGGGTGTCCTACTATTCATTGTACGATAGGGGGACACTAGCATGAGTAATGTATTGATTGATTTAGGATCAGCAGTCAACCTCCTCCCATTTTCTGTTGATCAACGGTTGAACTTGAGAGAATTGAAACCAACTAGGATCACCCTCCAATTGGCGGATAGATCCATTCGTATTCCAAAGGGTATTATCGAGGACGTGCTTATCAAAGTTGGATATTTTATATTTCCAGTCGATTTTGTTGTCCTCGATACCAATCTTGTTGCGAACACCCACTCTCAAATACCTTTGATTTTGGGTAAACCATTTCTGGCAACCTCCAATGCCTTAATTAATTGTAGAAATGGTCTCATGAAGCTCTCATTCGGTAACATGAGTGTCGAGTTTCATGTGTTCAACTCTGGTAGGCAACAAGAGCCCATGGATCAACCTTTAAATCTCAATCTCATCCGCCAATTAGAGAAAGCACCACAAAATCAACGAACACCCCTTACACCAATGCAACCTATTGAGAATGTTTGTGGGCCCAGCGAAAACTCATTGCCTGTTTTTGCAATGCCACAAAGTGAGCTGGCATCAAACATGAATGTCCAACGGGAGTGTTCGTTGCATGATTCAGTTGAGACCATTAGTGAGGGGGACACACCTCATCATATGCCCATTCCAGAAGGTGTTGTCACTCCGTGTCCTAGGGCTATTGAGCCCTTTGAGCTTCAGATTGACTCCAACAAGGACCCACCTACGACCGAGCTTATGCTTGATGATCTAAATGATGGTGGGAGGTCCTTATTGGATGACTTGGGGAGAAGCCTCATTCATAGTGATGCAGGTTTGCTGCATCCATCTAATGAGCTTGTGGAACTCATTCCGATGCACCAACCTATTGGTTGGAGGGTTTTGTTCGATGAGCAACTAAACACTTGTTAGGCAACACAACTTCACTCATTCATGTTGCCTACACCCAACCAATATCATGAGGGGTTTGAGCCTTTCGGCTTTGACTTTTCACCCCTTATGACCTCTCCGAATACCAGTGAAGTTTGCCCATCTCGGCAAGTCTCTGGTCCTCATAACTCGATGTTCTCATTTGATGTTCCTTGACCAAATGATTATGAAAATATCTTTGTTGATGTATATATCTTGTAAAAAATAAAAAATAAAAAATAAAAAATAAAAAATAAAAAAGTAATAAATGACTCCATGAGCAAACATTGATTGTTGTGAGACCCAACCCTTGTGTACTTGGGCCCCATTTCTTTCACGTATTTGTATCCCTTCTTTAGCATCTCATATGTTTCGAGGGAATTCGGGTTTGTGTCCATCAACATAACCATGAACTTCCCTTTGTACTTCACGTTGGTGAGATCTTTTCTTTTTCATGCATAAATCCATGTAGTTTCATGCTCATAATCATTGAGAACAATGCATGAAGTAGGTGTGGGGGGGGGGGGGTTTCGTGTGTACATTGTCAAGTATTATTCCTTTGATTTTGTTTTCTTTTGTGTGTATTGTTAGGTGTTGAACGTTTTATTTTAAACCGCAAGTGCACGGTCGCGATGAAGCGGTGGCACGGGTGGTAGGGATTGCCCTATGTGGAGATTCGGGGAAAGGTGTACGTGATAGTGTAAGTCCTCATAGGCAATGATGCACGAAACCTGACCCTAGGAGAAACTCTAACTAGTAAGAAAAAGAAACAAAAAGAAAAAAAGTAATGCAAATAAGAACCTTAATGCACCTTACACTGTGTATCACGTGAGGATGTTGAGGTTTTCCATGTCTTGCACTTAAGTCCTTAATTAACGTTCACGAATGATTCATTAGACTAGGTGTGTGGACTGATTACATATATAGAGTCGGCTCATAGCATTACCGCATCCAATGATCGAAAAAATGAGTCATCGAGTCGTGTAGCTAGGTTGAATAATGAATCTTTGTTCGGATTTTGTGGGTGTATCCGCCAAAAACCCTCAGGAGATAACACTCCTCCTCCTTGGCGACAAGGAGGTTTAACGGCTTTGTGGACGTGCTAAGTGCAACCATCATTCCTACGAAAGTGAGTTAGGATTTCTTGTTGTTCGTATGCTTTTCTCTTTCTTTGTTTTGCTCGGGACTAGCAAAAGTTAGGTGTGGGGGTATTTGATTGACATTATTTCATGCTTACATTTGTATCTTATATCCATTATATTTCACCTAACAATGCTATGTGACGAGTTTTATGTTTGAATTACAGAAATAAGTTGGATTGAAGAGAAGAGGCATAAAAAGAACCTAAAAGCATGAAAAAGGACTGAGTTGAGAGACTCAAGGACTAAGATGCAAGATCGAAGGACATGGACATAAGATCGAAGGACCAATGAGCAAACAAGAATACTTCACACCATCATGGGGAGTATTTTGGCAATTCTATTCGGGTCGGAGCTCCGACAAGCGAAGTAGATGCATCAAAGACAAGCCAAGCCATTCAGAAAATCCCCGAAGAAAATTCTGAGCGATACGAACATTGTAGACCGCCAATTGGCGGTCCAAGACCGCCAATTGGCGGTCTCTTTTGGTCCGGATCCACTAAGCTTTATGTGGGTCGTGTATTAGAGCGTATTTCGTCTATTTTTGGTATTTTTTTAGTCCCATACCGGGGGATTGTCTCGGATTACCTTTTTCTATGGCTATAAATAGAACTCTTCAGCTTCTATTGTAATGACCCATTGCTTGGTGGCATTCTCTCTACTTGGAGTAAGACTTGGAGTAAAATCTCAAGGTGGAGAAGAATGCTGCTAGTGATGTGAGTCATTTAATAAAATAATTTTTCCATTGTTTTGTTCTTATGTTGTTTCATTATGCATGCTTAGCTTAGTTTTATTTCTTTAATTGTAGGCTAAAGTAGTTAGAATGTTTCCTTTCTTCTTTAGTTTAATTGTTAGAGTAATGTGTAGTGAGTAGATCCATCCCCCTTTGGGGGTGGAGATGATGTTCATATATGCATTAAAGAATGGATATAAATGCTTTATATTTTGATTGTGTTGATAAATATGAATGTATGCTTGCTTGTTCGAGTAGAATACTACACTTGATGAGTTTTGCCACACATCTTAGAAACCTCCCATGCTTGTTTAGGTTCTGAAATAACCAACTTGTGTATATGAATGTTAATCAACTCGGTTAGTGAATGGATTGATAGGTTTTGCCATAACCTTTAGCACCTCCTATGCATGAAAACACTACCTACATTTGTGCCTATAGAATGAATTCTTCACCATCTTTTTACATGTGTGCACACACTCCACCCCTAGGGGTCTTTCTCTTCTTGATCCCAGCTTAGTTTTACATTCTTTTAGTTTTGATTCGAACTAATCGTTAGTTGCTTTAGTTTGTATTTTTCTTCTTAGTAGTTTAGTGTAGCGTTAGATTAGCATAGACAAACTCTTCTCCCTTTTTGTTGCCACTTGATTTCTGGAAAACCAGAGGCTACTCACCTCCCTGACGATAGACCCGTACTTGTCACCGCTTCAATGCGGTCGTGCACTTGTGGTATTTAAAATGATTAAACAACTCCCGCATTAGAAATTACACATAAAATCAAAGCATATAGACATATATCATCGCTGCTGGAGCAGAATAATTCGTATATAGAACAACAACAATCAAACCTAGAACATGAAACTTACAACCAATGACATAACTCAAGCCACCCGACTCACATCCAGCCACGTGAGCCTCTGATCCATCCAACCCAAGTTCTTAGAGTGTACCTCTCAGTAGATCTGTAGTGGGAGGAGGTCAATGGGGATCAGTCAAGGTTGCTCAGTCCACCTACCGAGCAAGATGACGCATGAAGTGCACTAGCCGCATGGCCAACCCACTTCAGCGCATCCCGCTCAGACTACGCAGCCCCAACCAGATCCCTCACGTCCCTAGCTTCCCTAGGGTCCGTACCCACCCCTCCTGACCCCAGCCATCGTCTAAGAAGGTTGTACCAACCAGCCGACCCAAACAAAGAGTCAAGAGGGTTGAAGACAAATCATAGTCGGATCTTGTGTGCACCAGCCACACCCAACCAGATCAGTGTCCACTCCAAAACTCAGCCCAGAAGTAACCTCATCACTCCGGCTCGGATCTCACCGGAGCTTGCCGGAGCCCCAGTCCCTCTGGCTTCCCCACAGCCAACCCCATCAAGCGCATGCTCCATGTGCACGCTAGAAGGGAATGCGGGTGATGGTGGCCCCGATTGCACCAACCACCAACATGGTGCTGGACGGCACTCCCACCAACACCCCCTCCCATAAAACTCTTCAAGGGTCAGGAGCATACCTGATCAGCAAGGAAGATTGCCTGAGCTTTTCTGGAGATTCGGCCCACGAACTCTTCTTCTAGCCGCACAAAGCTGCACTAGACGTAACTCCCAACTCGCCAGAGATCATCCCACCAATCAACTGGAGAGGAAGGGATGAGTGGTCTTAAGTGATATGTGTATGAGGAAGGAAAAGGGAGGAAAAGGACGGCTGGGAGGGCTTTATAGTTTTGCACACAACTCTCCAACTTCCTAGCTATCAAGCCACATCAAGACTTGCCAAAAATGGCACCGGAAAGGACATCCAAAAGCGTCGCTTGAAGGATGCGTGTAACTCCCAAGATCCCTTCAAATTCCATGCCACCCCCAACCTGGGCTCAGCCCAAAACTGTCTCTACACTCACTCGGGCCCAAATTGAGTCGATCGAGTCAAACCACCGCGTACTAGCCCGATGTGTCGCACCCGATCGACCAACGAGAAATCCGATCAAATCTACTTAAACAAACATACCATAACTCAAATTGACATTTTAAGAACTAAATTATGCATAACCGAGCAGAGTGGACTTATCAATATTATAGCAGGAGAGTGGGTCTTACATGAAGAGTATGAATAGATGATCATGTTTATAATATGGCAAAGGGAAGAGATAAATCCCCATTCCCGCTCTCCAACCAATCGATAGGAAGGTTCAAGCTCTTTGGCTTTTTGATCCACGTACCCTATTTGGGCTCACAAACCTTTCCACACATGTCTTATTTGTTGGGTTTATATGTAATTAAACCATAATCTATGTTTTGATGATTTAACTAACATAATCTTAATAATAATCTAATGTAGTGTAGCACACATCATGCACGCCATATATCGTGTATTGTGCTAACATCTACAGGTGATCAAGAATCAAGGAAGAATGGAATGAAGTCAAGACATGTAATCAAGGAATTTCAAGACATGTAATTTTGCCTCTATTTGAGTCCTAGGAATCTTTGTGAACTTGAGAATACAAAAGTCGGAAACCTCACACATTCACACTACGTTCCATGTACAAGTCACACACCACATTCCATATCATTTGGACTTCAATAGGTGACCCAAACCTTAAAAGGAAAATCACACAATCTTAACTTTAGCTCAACCTGTCCAGAACGGTCAACCAAAACCTATTTTCCGTTCGATCATTTACACCGGTAAACCAGTATTGATTCATTGTTCAACCGGTACACTTACGTGAATTTCTTCAGCCAACCGATCGACTGTTCCCGATTTACTGGTCAACCGTTGACCTATATTTTACCCATTTTCAAGCGTCGCAATTTAGGCATTTTCTTGTCTTGTTTGACCAACAATCGAATTCACTTTACCAAATTGTATTGTCAGAATACAAATCAGCCGAGACCTTCTTAGCGGTCCACCGTTAGGTTTTCTGTTTGGACAACAACTTTGCACGTGGGATTCGATCAACCATTCAAACCTTTTGGTTAATTGTTCAGTGTTAATCATCCCCTAACAAACCCTAGACCAGTCAACCATTGAGTGCATTCTGTTCGACCATTCACTTAAGTGAAGCAAAATGGTTGACCATTTGGACCACAACGACTTATCGTTTGTTCCAGTCTTGGCACTTTAACTTTTCATCTACTTTACCAATTGGTCCATTCTCTCTTGTCTTTCACTCCAATGGATATAAAACTTTACGATGTTATAAATAGAGGTTCCCTGACTCCATCCCCTCAAGTGTGCTAAAGTTAGAGTGTTTTCTACTCATTGTCTTGTGAAGAAGAAGGTTGTAATGCTTCAGTACAAAAATCCCTCTCGGCGATAGTTGTTCGTGAGTTCGTGGTGTAAAGGCTTGATCTCGGCTTCGAACGAAAATTGGATAGTGGGTCACAAGTGGGGCTCACGGGGCTCGTGGTGCTCGAGCAGTGCCTGCAAGAGAGGACTAGGACCCAGTTGGGGTGTCGAACCTCTATAAAAATGTTTGTGTCCATTGTGGTTTGCTTATCCTCTGCTCTACTTGTTCTAGTTTATTTTCCATTGTGTTTACCTTTTGTTTAGAGCATTTAGTTCATTAGATTGATTAGGACATCATGTTCTAACATTATTGAGACCCACATGGGTCTGAGATGAGTATCTTAGCCCCATGAGGTCTCTTGTTCCGATTCCAGGTTCATTGATATTACGGAATGAGAATATAATCTGCTTGTAAATATGCTTAAATATCAAAACCAAAAAAATACAAAATGTCAAAAATAGAAATAAATAATTAATAACCACTAGAATATTGTGTGGTTGCCACCCCAACCTTCAGAACTTGGGCGGTGATAGATTCCAACATTTTGGGACCCATCCATTCTAACGTGGTTTTTTATTTCTCTTCCTTAGTTTCACATGTGGAAGGTGCATGGAGTTTTCTTTATGTGTTTAAACCTTGGTGTAATCTTTTCTACTTGTGTATGTCATATAGGTCATAATTACGATACATTGTCGACAATGCATGATATAGTTGTGTGGGGAGGTGTTTGTCATCTTATATATATTGTGAGTCTTTTCACTTGTTTATCTTTTCTTTTTTTGTGTTGTTAAGGTCATGTGATTGTGGGGAAAAAAATTGTGGGTCTTGCGTGTGTGTTTAGGGTGTTCAAAATTGTTTTGAGGCAATGTAAAAAGAGAAGCTCCCAAAATTGACTTGAACATGACACATTAAGATATGTAGTATATGTGCTTTAGGTCCTATCTCGCATCATGAGGATGCACCAGGGCTTTCCCTCGAAGGTGTGTGGCATCATACGGTTTCAGTAATCAAAACATAAAAAATTCTATCCTGAACCTAATGAGTCCCTTCTTTTGAGGGGATTCGTGTACATTAATATAAGAAGGTTTGTGTTTGTGTAAATTGAATATTCATATTTTCGGGATCCTGAAATTCATCTAGTGAGATTAGTTGTGTCAGGATTTTGGTGTTTGTTGTTAATATGTGATGAGAGTCAATGAAATAGGGAGTTTCTTTCTTCCGACACAGCTCCTTTCATTTGGGAAAGTAGGTCCGAGGGGACTTTACAGCTAGTATTTTCCAATCGCCTGACTTGGGATGTGCCAGCCGAAATCTTGTTACGGGGTGTTGGGTATCGCCTTATGTGGAGATTTAGGGAAAATCCGTGTCATAGTGCAAGTCCTCATAGGTAATTATGACTAGGCCTGATATTTTACACGAAACATGAAACGAAAACGACACAAAAAATTGTGTTTAGGTTTAGGAATTTTGCGCTTTGTGTCATTTTCGTGTTGTGCTAAAGTTACTCAAATTAATTTTGTGTCATTTTTCATATATCACCTGTCAGGTACACGAAATACACACTAATATTATATATTTACAAAACTTCACCAAAGATAGTAATTACTTAATGCTGAAGTGGTGTAGCGCAATCCTAACGGATTTCATCTATAATAAAATGAAGAAGTGGGGTTTCGAGGTGGGCTTCCCCATGAAAGACCACAAAATAACAACCCATTTAATGTATGTCATTCCCATCCTATTATATATTTTTACATTTACGCATGTGTTGTGAAAACCTATTAGTCCGACATTGGAAGAGCTCAAAAGTTCATTTTGTTTCAAACCTATATAACAAACTACCTACTAGTTGTCTTGGTTGTTGGATTTCGCAAACCATGCTTGTTGTACGATGTGTTAATAACTATTAATTAAATAATAATTTATAGGCACGTTTAGTGTAGTTTAGTGTATACAACAAATTGTACGTGTTTTGTTCGTGTTTAAGAAACTAGACACAAACTCATTTTGGGTCGTGTTCGTGTTAAGGAAATTCGCCTATTACATTGGAAAAAAAACACGAGCACGAAAGAACACGAAATAAGACAATTGCCAGGTCTACCCATGAGAAACCAAAGCTGAATAGTGTAATTTGGGGAGAATATTCTCAAAAGGGATTAATGGGAGACAAAAGCGGAAAATCAAAATAAAAAGGGAAGAACCTAAATGATATCCTTAGGGACAAAAGTCCATACATACAAACTATGGCCCAAAAAGCCTTTCTAAGTTCTTAATGGGAGGCAAAAAGGCACATGAAGGGTAGATGAAGAGAAATTACATAGGTTGTGGGTGTAGTGCATAAAAAGAAAAATGTACTTAGAATTGGTCTCAAAAATTGGGAAAGATATAAGAATTTACCAAGGTTTTGGTAAACTATGAAAAAAAATAGTTTGGAACAAAAATACAAGAAATTACCTAGTTTTATTAAGATACAAGAAATTACGTAGTTTATAAATATAATGTAGGATCACATGGCCTTATCAAGTCTAATTAGTAAATGTTCTAAACTAACGGTATGTGCACTAGAAAAAAATAGAGCAATCAAGGGAGGAAGACAAGCCCACCACAATGTCAATGGTGATTTGTTTAGAGGTTCGGCCCCTCAACAGGGTCCTAGTCCTCTCTTACAATCCCCACTCAATCACCCACGAACCCCGTTTGCATCTTCACTGACTGATTTCTATTTTGGCAGAGATCAAGCATTCTATAAAGCGAGCTCACTTACTTCCTCGCCTAACTCGACATCTTCCTCTCACAAGTCGAGAGTGAAGCTTCTGTCAAAGCTATACAACATGAATCAGCAAAGGAAATGAGTAACAAATGCTCTAACTTGATTGATTAAGGATTTGGGCACAAGTGGTGAAATTTTAGGCTTGGAATGTAGGATTAGAGATCTTGCAATGGAAGAGTTTCTCTCTTGGTGTTGGAGCAATTTAAGAGTGTGAAAGTTGTCTAAATAATGTGTGGAAACTCTATTTATAAGCTCCTAAAGGGTTCTAGCCGTTGGAGCTAAAGACAAAGATGAGTGGTCCAATCTGTAAATGAGTCAAAAGATAATTTCATGACATTTTGGCTAAATAAGTTACTAGGACAGGACCAAACGTTCAACCATTTCGTGACATTCGATCGATTGTTTCACTTTACTTAAGTGAACAGTCGAATGATAATTTCAATGAGTCGAACGGACAAGGATTTGGACACGGGTATATTCTATTGTTCATAGGGTAACAATCGACCAATCGGGGAAATGGTCGACTGATATGGTCTGGAAAATTTGCTGGAAGTTTACTGTCCAAAAAGGGTTCCTAAATGGTCGACCGCTATAATAGTCTCCGTCATCTGGGGCTTCACAACCCAATTTTGGAAAGTGAATTCGACCGTTGTGTAAATAGGACAAGAAAATAGCTAAACTGGGAAGTTTAAATATAGGTAAACAGTCGACCAGAAAAGCAAATTCGATCGGCAGATATGCTAGGTAAAATTACTTAAGTGTACCGGTCGAACAAAGAACCAGGACCGATTGAGCGATGGAAACGGTCGAATGGAAAATAGGTTTCGGTAGACCGTTCAACACAGGTTGGCTGAAGTGTAGGTTGTGTGATTTTCAAGCTAAAGTTTGGGTGATGATTAGTATCATATCATACATTGCATTTATACTATATATCCTTTATTTTACCCCAATATATGCTACTCAAGTGTTTGTGTGATGTGTTTGTGTCATGTGTTTCAGGTGATCAGGCAATAATGAAGAAAATGGAAGCAAAAAGACTCAAATGGAAGAAGAAATGACTGAATTGAAAGCATTCTGAACCTATTTGCAATGCTCAAGGACCGATGTGCAAATTAGGAAGGACTTAGATGAAATATGGAGGGATCCATGTAAGAACCCACATGGCTAGATGTGGGGCTAGGTTGGAGATGGTCACTCACGGTGGGCTCCGGAGACAGCTGGTGGCTCCGGCCTAATTAGAGGTGTCAATGCCCATGGGTAGGCTCCCCTGACCTAGTCTGTACGGTTAGATTGCAGGAGATCATGGGGTTAGTTGGTGATTTTCATGTCAAGTGGGTTGACCAGGTAGGCTTTGGAAAGGGTAGGACTTGGGGAAGACTTGGATTGACCAAAATTGACCTTAGGTAAGGTCAATTGGTGGTTAAAGGTTGTGGACTACTTGGTGGTCAACTCTGGATTTTGTCTTGGAAAAGTCAACCAGACCTTTGACGTAGGGCTACATTTAGGAAATCTACATGAGATCTTAGAGGATGCTAGAAAATCCAATGCCCTACATTTACAAGCTTAAAGCGCCCAATTTAGAGTACTGACGTTCAAGGCACAATGGATTTAGTAACGCTGGGTCTGGGCGGTATGGACTCGGCAATACAACAATATTTAGAGTGAGAGCGCCCTTAGCTAGCCATTGGCGTTCCTTGTGAAATAGGACCGTTGATATAGGGCTGAATTGTTTACATAATGCATGTTAGAATACCAGATTTGGAGTTGTGATTATCGAGGCATGGGTGATTTAGTCTAGGCGTGTAGGATGGCGACAAAGTGGCTCTTGACTAGCTCTGCATGCGGCATGTGGCCAGCTCTACACCTAGTTTCTAAGTGGTTGTTAGGTGATAAAACCTTAGGGGTTTTCTATGAAATTTGGACCCTATATAGGCATCTAAGTTATCTACAAGGCGCACCTGACTTGAAGTGATTTAGAGACCGGATGATGGAGGTGTGCCTAGTTTTGGTAGAGTTGGCATATTAGCGAGTACACTAGGGTCTAGTGTGCATCGTTGGGCACACTTGTATTGCATATAGGATTATGGGTTTTCTTTACTTGTTTTGGGTAGAAATACTCAAAGAGGGGGTCTTATATCGCTAGTGCCTCGAGAATTTGAGGGTGTCTTGTAGGGATGTAGATCCGAGACCAAACTAGACTTGTATATTGTGTAATTTTGCTATGATTGATATTGTGTATGAAGAATTGTCATGTTGGGCATGGTTTGCGTACATATATGCATGTTCCCATCTGATTAGATAAGTATGATTTGCACGTAGAGTAGTGCCATGTTTGCATACAAGGAATCTACCTTTAGGCACTCATGCTCGGTGGAGCATTTATGGGCCACTCAACGGGGTGGACTCCCGACGAGGAGCAAGTTATTCAGGCATGAGACACCATAATACCGAGTAGTGTTCATTTTAATCGATTATGTAGTCGGGGGTAGCCGGCGTGTTGTTGTTGACCTATTCAATGACCGTGTGTGTGTTGCAGTGGTGATGGTGGTGGTCCCTTATGACATGATCAATGTTACTAGCACTGATGTTTCGATTTGTTGCATGACCAGTGCCTCGATCACTCAAGTTCATATGATCAGTGTTGCTAGCACTCAAGTTTCAATTTGTTGCAAGACCAGAGCCTCGAGCACGCAAGTTAATATACGCATTGCATGTAGTGGAGTTGATATATGCCTTGTAATTGTGATATATGTTATAAAACTATCTAGAAGTATTTCTTGGGTAGTATGTCTTAGGACTTGCATTACAGCATGTCTCTCGTAGCCTAGGATGGTAGGTCCGGTGGCATATGGGGTTCCCTATTTTGGGAACTCATGGCATTGTCCTGTTATGTTTTTGCAGGTCCAGGTTCGACTACTTGAAGATGGACGTGAACGACCTCAGTATTGTACACAGAGGGTTCTATGTCACATTATATTTTTGTTATCTATTCTTGCTTCCACTATTTGTTTTGTTAATTGTATCCCCATTTGCGGTTTTATATCTCACTGAGTTTCTGTAGTAGTTGAATTCAATGTTTTAAATCTGAGCTCCGTCTTAATCACTTTGTTCTATATGATTTTGACTATTCATTAATAATATCCTGATTTTGTCATATTTATATGTATTTCTATCTTATCTTCGTATGGTGATGTTGCAATCGATGTGCTAATAAAATATTTCTTGCACAACTGTCCCTCAAATTCATGATCCTGAGGAGTATTTCGGCTATGAAGACTAAACGGTCTGGAACCAGCAGACCTGAAGTGCCCCCCACGTGGTACAATGAAGAACTTAAGTTGTCAAAATCGAAGGTGTATCAGAGCCGAACCATCCACCATTGACGGATCCAAATCCATTACTCACAGATCTGGTGTGGATTATAGTGCCCAATTTTAAAAAGTGGATCTCGGTTTGTGTGTTGGCTGTACCAGACTATTGTAGTTTTGGTTATAGCAGTTGTATCTGATCCAGAGCAATATAGAGCATCATTTCTTCTATAAATAACAATGTATCTTCTTGCTTTCTTCTTCTTCTCCACTTCCACCACTAGTTTAGGTTAGTTTTTACCTAATTTGGTTGCAAGTAGAGGAAGGTGGATGAAGCTTGTAATGTGAACTCCCAATCTAATGGTAGAATCTTGTTCTCCTTCTCCTTAGCTTTCTTTCTATCCAATTAGTTTTTGATTCGGTTGGTTAGTTTTGTAGTTAGTGTTTTGTGCCATGTTTCGTCTTAATCTCTCCATTTCCATGTTTGTTGTGGTGATTAGTGAGTAAATGCACCCCATTTGGGTTGGAAGTAACGTAGTTTGTGGTGTTGTGTATGATGGGTTCCCAAAGTTCGGGTCATTTTCATGTGTTTAATCCGTACTTATGCCATGTTAAACTCTTTATAGATGAGATAATGGCCACACTAGGTACTTGTTTCATGCTAGGTCTAATGTTTGACATGTTGTTTGTAATGGGTTATATGTGATGATGAAATTGACTTGACATGTATGATTTCCTGATTTGGTGTATGTTGCATAAATGAGATAAGGTTTTACTTAGGATTGGTTGTTGTTTTAATGATCACACTAGACACTTATTGCATACTTGAGAATCTGAAATTGATCTTAACTTCATGTTAATCTAAACTAGTCTTTCATGCCATGTAAGTGTGGGTGTGCACTTAGATGTCACACTAGCTTCTACTTGTAGACACTCACCTTTACACCTATGCTCAGTGTATTGGGTACCCACACACACACCTCGCTCATTCACCTCCACCCTAAGGGGATTTGAATTTCATTGTTTATTTCCCTTAATTTCAGAAATTAGCGTAGTGATTAGTATTTGTATTTTTTCATTCGTAGAATAGCAATTCTCTCCCCTCTTTTGTCCAATTCGATTATGGTGGGAGCAAGAAACCGCACAACTCCCGTGGATCTACCCGTACATGTTGCATTTTCACCGACACCGTGCACCTGCAGTAATATGAAACGTGAAAGGAATGTGTTCGAAAAGTTTACTTTTATATGTCAATTATGATGAATTGAATGTGCAAACATTTTGTTCATTGATTAATCTATTCGTCTTTTGGAAGGGTTAAGGAAGAGACTCTTGGTCCTTAACTGTAGAGCTCTAAAAGATAATGGTTTACATAAATCAAAAGTTATTCACAATCGTTGTAATTGACATGGAACATTAATTACTGAGATAAAATTGTCGTGTTGGTTAAAGAGTATTGTAGCTCTACAAATATTTAACGACACGAGTATATAAAAAAAGAAAATGGTTACTTTTATATATTGAATAGACCTAGCAACTGAAATATTATGGAAGTGTGCTATGTGTCATTAATGCTTTCATTGTGACTTGAATCCTAAGATATGAGACTTATATCTTTTCACATAGGAAGTGTTTAATTTGATTATTGTCAAAAGCTATCAATGAGTATAGTGATAAAAACAATAGTTGGCTGAACTCAACTTATGGTGGAAAAGAGAGTTCGTCAAAAGATTATTATTGTCCCTCTTTACTTGAGTGATGATATTAGTGGACCCCTTGATAAAGAGAAATTTTAATGTGCACAATGTGACTTGTGTTAAGTTACATATTTATAATTAGCTTAAGAGATCAAAAAATGAATAGATAATACAAAGGTGACACAATTCTACTTTGTATAATATTCTTAATATCATGAGGCAAGGCATAGACACAAGGGATGTTCTTACATCACCAAATGGATCGTGTTTAGTTCGAGTGAACAAGACATATTTGCTAATTGGGTACCTATAATGTGTAGCTAGATACCGATTATAGTTTGTGATATTAAGTATTTAATATCACTGCCAATATAGCTTAGATCCTCTTATAGGTCACACCACAAAACAGGGAAACAATAAGCTTGATTTTTTGTTCATGTGATGTATCGGGTTTCATGTGAAATAGGATACATGCGGTTAAACAATGAAATCAATATGTCGTGAAAATGACATAGTTAGAATCATAATTAAATTCATATGAGATGTATGTATTATGGGGTGTAATGTTTTCATATTACATATGATAATATATTACATGATATGTGAATTTGCTAAACCCCAAAGATCAAATTTTGTTCGATATTAATCCAAAATTTGATAAAGACAAAAATCGGGTGAAATGGTTGAACGTTTTTGGATAACGGTCGACCGAATATTCACAGTAGCTTTTGCAATTCGTGAACGGTCAACCGGGAAATCACGTGGGTCGATCGATTTGTAGTTGTGTTAGACTGAAAACTTCCAGTACCCTTTTCTTATTCTTAATCGGTCGACCGTTTGGGCGTTTTATTTGATCAAAAAATCACAGTAACTTTTATAGTGCTTGATTGGTCGACCGCCCGGTTTCATGTTCCAACCGAAGCCACAAGTAATTACCAATCGGTCGACCGGTTGGCTAATTAAGGGATTGGTGTTGATCATGGGTTGCATTTATTCCAATTGTAGTCAAACGTGGATGAGGATGATAATACGTCAATTTTTGGTTGGTTTTAGGGAGAGAAAAGCAAGAGATCATGGGTAAGTGGATTACCCATGATGTGGGTGTTGGGAGAGTCTATAAATAGGTCTCATCTCTCTACTTGTTTTAAGTTAATGCAAAAAATCTCTCTCTCCCTAACCTCTCCACTAATCCATCCGAATTTCTCTTAATTATTTCGAGCTTTTGGAGATTAAATTCTCCGGAAGATTTAGAGATGTTATTAGCTAGATTCTAAGCTTGATTTTGAGATTGAATTGGCTAGCTCCTTTCTCTCTAATCTCGTTTAGAGTTTGGTGAACACTTGAAGGCGAATCGACGGTTGATTCAACGCGCAACGCAACTCTGGATCTTCATAAATGTTTTAGAGAACCATTGGGTATGATCCTCTTCTATTTATTTTAATATGTTTGTAAATTACTATGTATCAAAATAACATATAGAATAATGTACTTAAAATCATCGAAAATATGATAATCGATTCTACATGCATGTATAAAATTCAAAAAATATATACATACATAAGGACACGAAATCCTACAAAACGATCAATCAAGTTTTTTTTTCCGTTCTCGGAAAGTTGATCGTCCTCATTGTTGTCCACCATTTTGGTGAGTTTTTTCTCATTTTTTCCTTTAGTTTTGTTTTGTCTACATCAGAACTCAAAGTAATTCTACCTTACAGTACTTTTTATTTTCCATTTTAGATTTCCAACTAAATACTTTAAGTTCATGCCCCGAAAAAATGAAGTTTCTACCAAACAAGAAAAAAGAAATTATTCTACACTAACGAGTGACGACTGAGGTAAACAAACTATATTAATGCACCATTTTTTGATAAAAGGTGAATTGACCATTTTTAGTACCTATTGAGTCAACTCAAGTTTGTCAAATTAAAGATTTTCAATAACTACAAATTTATGGTTTTGGACTTAATGGAAGTTTGTTCCATCTGTCCTATTAGGTGTTGAAAAATAAACATACGTAGAAACTGTCTCAATCACCTAAGTGATACAAGTTTAAGGCTTCGTAATCAGAACTCTACAATTTCGGGGTAGTGTGTGAAAGAAACAAATTATCCCTCCCTTAGTTTTTTTGTACAGTAATGTGGAAGTAAAAGATAATGGATTGATAGTGTTGAATTTTAGGAAAGAAATTCTAATGGTGAGGATTTTAGTGGAAATTGGGTTTCTCGAGGAAACCCTTAGTCCCAGCATGGTTCCCGAACAAGGCCTAAAACTATAACTATACGTTCTAGTTTCTTGTACTGCTATTTAGCTATTGGCAATTGTTAAACGTTTTACTATTAACCGCATGTTCACAGCCGTCGACGGTGAAGACGGAGCAAGTACGGGTCGATCCACAGGGAGGTGAGTTGTCTCTAGTTTGTCAAAAATCAAGTGGTAAAATAGGAGAGAAGAGACGTGATTACACTAAACTAGTAGTTAACAAATGCAAAATAAAGCAACTAAAGATTGACTAATACAAACTAAAGACCTAATAAAAAGATTTGAATTCAGGAAAAGAAACCCCTAAGGGGTGGAGTGTGTGCACATATGAAGTGAAATAAATGATGAATGATGCATGTAAGAATTTATATGTGTGTGTCATGTGTGTGTCTTCATGCATAGGAAGTGTAAAGATGTGGCAAAACCTATCAATCCATTCACACAACGTATCGGCATTTGCTACTTGATTATCATGAGACTAGGCTCAGCATGAGAAGTGTCTAAAGATATGGTAAGACTCATCAAAAACCGTGAACTCATGTATAGAACAAAGCTAAGCCTGGGAGGTGTCCAAATCTTATGGCAAAACCCATCAAAACAAAGTTCCCTCAATCAGTCAAGCAGGCAAACACAAATACAAACACATAACTAACATTTAGCATAATTAATAGGAAATTTCAGTCAGTAAACAAGAGGAAACCAAGCATGGGAAGTGTCTAAATCTTATTGCAAAATACATCAATAATCCCCCAACATGTAGATGATTCACTCCGATAAACATACAACATGCAAGTCTACACAATAAAAAATTCATCAAACATGCAAACTTCACAACATATATGTACATCATCTCCACCCCCACAAAGGGGATGGAACTACTCACTAATCATTATGCAAACTATTATGTTAAGAGAAGAAAACAAGTTAACTAAGTCTACTAAGATTAATGAAATGAAATTACGCTAAGCATGCAAGCAATAAAAGAGGCACAACATGAACTAAGAAAAGATTTATTTTATTCATGACTCACATGAGAAGTAGCATCTCTCCACTTGAGTTTTTGCTCCAAGGCTTTATTCTAAGTATGTTGTAGTTTACAAAGGAGGAGGAAGACTTCTATTAGACATGAAAAAAGGTAACCGAGGACAATCCTCCGATGTGGGACTAATGAAACATTCCCTGAATAGACATAAACACAACTGATTGACATCATTTCATACTCATATTTGTATCTTATATCCATTATCTTACACCAAAGCAATGCTACGTGACGAGTTTTATGTTTAGTTTTCAGGAATAAAGAGGTTTGAAGAGAAGAGCCATGAAAGGATCCAAAAGCAGGAAAAAGGACTTAATTGTGAGACCTGGGGACTAAGATGCAAGGGAGAAGAACCTGATCGTAAGACCGAAGGACCTAAGAGCAAAACAGAATACTCCACACCATCATGGGGAGTATTTTACCAATTCGAGTCGGGTCGGAGCTCCAACAAGTCAAGTAACCGCATCAAAGACCAACGATACCAGAAAGAAAAGCCCACAACAAATTCCAACACGATCCAAAGATTTTGGACCGCTAATTGGCGGTCCATATTGCTCAGGATCCGTCGAAATTTCTCCTGGACTTGTATTAATGTACGTTTAGGCTATTTTTGGTATTGGTTTAGTCCCACATCGGGGGATTGTCCCCGATTAGCTTTTTCCATGCTTATAAATAGAACTCTTCACCTTCCATTGTAATTACCCATTGCTTGGTGGTATTCTCTCTACTAAGTAGTGAGCCTTGAAGCAAAAACTCAAGGTGGAGATGAATGCTACCTTCAATGTGAGTCATTTGTTAATAAAATAATTCTTCTAGTTTCTTTCAATCTTGTCTTTTAATTTGTGCATGTTTGTTTAGTCTTTTCCTTTCCTTTTATGTTTCTTTAATGCTTCTTGCCTTCTTAGTTAACTTTCATTTCAGTATTATGCTTTCTTTTGCTAATATAGTTAGTGTAATGAGTAGTGAGTAGTTCCATCCCCATTTGGGGGGTGGAGAAATATGTGATATAATCATGTAGTGTATTAAGTGTGTGTTATCTTTATCCCTTGAGCTTTATATGATTTCCATAACCATCTAATGGGTTTCCACTCTTATCTTTGATATGCTAATGCTCTTGAATGAAGCTTACCTTATGCTTTGATTAGTGGACCTATTTTATGGGGAATGATAAGGTTAGGATATGGATGAAGTTAATATTGGAAACACAATTTGTAGTGCATGAGCTCTTGTTGCCTTTACCTTAGCTAATGTCTTGTATGTTTTAATGATGTAGTGAAATCTTAATTCATGTGGAGGCATAGTAGGGTATAGTCTTTATACTTGAGTTCATGTAGCTTCATTCCAATTATTGTCTTGTATGTTTTAATGATGTAGTCTTATCTTAATTCATGTAGAGGCAAAGTTGGATGTAGTTTTATGATTTCATGCACTACATGTTGTGAGGAGCTTAATGAACACACACACACTTCTTTATGTTCACATTATTTCTCTACCCCCTTTGGGGTTTAGTTTTCTTGCTTTTCTTCCATTTCCATTTGCACCTTAGTGTAGTTTAGTGTAACCAACCTTTCTTCCCTTTCTTTACCTCTCGCCTTCGCACAAACCAAGTGTCGACACACCTCCCAGTGGACGACCCGTATTTGCCACCGCTTCAACGCGTCCGTGCACTTGCGGTTAAATATAAAACGATCAATCAAGTTTTTGGCGCCGTTGTCGGGGAGGTGCTCTGTCCAGACCTTGGTTTGGACGATTCGAGGGGTTTTTAATTTTTTGTTTTCAGTTTTTCTTAGTTTCAGGGAACCACTGGATCAAGGGGAGGCTGCTGGACAAATTTGAGGAACAGAAGACCTAAAAGGACCGCCAATCAGCGGTTGGAGACCGCCAATTGGCGGCCTGGTGAGGGCTTCCTTCTTTCAAATTTTTTCTGGTAGTTAGTTTTGTAATTTGTGTTATCTGGGAGCCCTATTTTGCATGATTTGACTTCTGGTTTGCTCCCAGATCATTAATCATTCCCCCATTAATCAACTTGGCCCTAAAATCCAAAGCAAAAGACTAGACGTTCTTAATTGTTTAGGTCACGCATCATGTATTGACTTGAGCATATAGTTGTCTTTTCTTTTAGCTTTAATTTCAGTTGTTGAGTGCTGGCGTAAGGTACGCATTTCCTACACTCATTCACGCATCTCGTATGCCCATGCATTAGTTAGTAGGATTTGCATCAGGACAAGAGTGAGAGAGCGTTTGATTGGAGCGATTGATTGCTAGATCTAGGATCAAATCGCTACTAAGGAGGGGTTGTCCCATAAAAGATAAGGTGGGGGATTTCATCACCCTTTCCTTGGCCCCAAAAATCACTCGTAATAAAGCCTTAACTAAAAGCAAGTAGACATTGGCCCTAAGGAATTCGGACGCACTAGGAGAGTAATCTAGTCGAGACCGTCATGACCTGATCGGTGTTGCCTACCTTGTCGATAGTAGGAGGTACTGGATCTCCGGATCTGGTATCACTTGCTGGGCATTGTGGTCCTCGTTGTAGGGAGGTGAGGCGTGTCAAGGCTAGTGACCTCGAAGTTAGGCGTCGTCTAGCTTAAGGACCCATTGCCTTACATTGTTTGAGTCGTGCTTGCTAGTTAGGCTTCTTCCTGATCCTGTTACCCACGCTAGCTTTAGGGATTCTTCCCTTCTCCTCTGAGTCATCTTCTTCTCACCTTCTTCTACGTTATAGTCTCCTCCCCTTTACACTCTCTGGTAGTGTTTTAGGGTCGAGTCGAGCACTTTTTGCGAGCTTAGTCTCGTGGTGGTGAGAGTGGTCGACTCGAGAGTTTTTCTTGAGATGGATGGTTACATGGGCGACCATCCACATCATTGTTGGGACCAGGACGATTCTCCCTGCTACTCCGGACCCATGCAACCTGGGGTGGCTCAGACGAACACCCCTATGGTTGGGATAATCCTCATTGTGTGACTGAGCAATCTTCATATTGGGGTAACATGAGAGAGGCACCGACTGCTAGACCACCATCTAGTTACGTCGGATCATATGTTGGTCATCAAACTGAGACATTACAAGAACCTTTGGCCTCTTTCATGCATGTGGTAGATGACATGGGTGCACCGGTGGCTCCAGTAGCCGTACCGTGTCACTATTGTGGGTTGAGTGGTCATGATTTCGGGGAATGTCCTTATGTTCCCCCAGAGCCTGAGTATGAGCATACATTTTCCCAAAATGCTCATTATGACCATTACGCATCCGCGTACATCCCGAGAGTGATGGATTCATGGGGAAACAATTCTTATTCAAATTCTTATACTTCATATTCACCCCAGTATCCTCCTCCCGAATACCCAGAATTCTACCAACACCCCACTCCAAATCATTGGACTCATTCTCAGCCCATGAACACCCAACCCCAAAAATTCCCAAGCTCTGACTTGGACCCCATCGTTGACCGCATACCTGATTCCTTGAAACAAACTCTCCAAACATTCATGGAAACCACACAAAATTTACTGAAGTCCAACTTGAATTCCTTGCAAACCATGGAAATGCAAGTGAGCCAAATGACACAACAATTCCATGAACGTGAGGACGGTAACTTTTCTTGTCAACATGAGGATTCATCTTTTGATATCGAACCACCACCACATCCACAAATTCAAAGCACAACCTTTCAAAGTCAAACTCTTTGTCAGTCTGAGGGACTTGGGGTTTCAATTCACGATCACTTAGTGGAGGATTCGATTCAAATTGAGAATAACTTGGACCAGTTTCATTATGAGTCGGCACAGGATTGTGCCTTATCTTTTTGTCCTGTGGCCCTTGAGCCACATGATCTTCATGTTGTGCCTCTTAAGGACTCACCTCTGGTGGAGCAAGAGCTCCCTAGTACCCTCAACATCAAACAACCTGATGAGAGTTTGCATCTCACTATTGTTCCTGATCATCTTGGAAATGATGGAACATCAAACAACTACATTGCTCATGAGGGTATTAGGAGTTCCTTGGAGGATACTTTGGGTATGAGACCCACTTCCTTTTCTCCTGGTGAGTTGGACATGCATAACGAGGTGCTTGACCTCGTTCCGACCCACCAGCCTGTTGGTTGGAGAGTTTGGATTGATGATCATAACTTCAGCAGCGCAACGGGAGAAACTCTTCTTCTGTTGTTCCTCATTTCCCAAACTCTTGAGAGGTTCAAGCTCTTTCAGTTTGATCCTTTAAATGAGACGCCTTTGCGTCCAACTCACGAACCTCTCATTTCATCTGGTGCTCTTTGTGAAGGGGGCCCACGCATGAGTATTCTGGCCCCGCGTGGTGTCATGTTCCCTTTCCAAGTGCATTGACCCCTCTTGAGGTTCCCATTTGATGTCTTTTGACAAATGAAGATGGGAACTTATGTTTGTACATAGTTATATAAAAATAAAAAAAATAATAAAAAAATAATAATAAGAAAAAAAAAGAAAAAAAGTACAATAAAAGACTCATTCAGTGAGCATCGATTGTTGTGAGCCCCAACCCTTGTGTATTTGGGCTCCATTTCTTTCACGTATTTGTATCCCTTCTTTAGCATCTCACAGGTTTTGAGGGAATTCGGGTTATGTCCATCAACATGACCTTGCACTTCCCTTTGTACTTCATGTTGGTGAGATCTCTCCTTTTTATGCATCAATCCATGTAGTATCTTGCTTGCATTCATTGAGGACAATGCATGAAGTAGGTGTGGGGGGGGTGTTTTACGTGTGTACATAGTTGAGTCTTTTTCCTTTGATTTTGTTTTCTTTTGTTTGCATTGTTAGGGTCATGATAGTGTGCTGCATTTAATCTCGATATATCTGCTTGCCATGATCCTTGGGTGACTTGTCTTCTTTTGCTTGCCTAGTGCTTCAAAATTTTCACATTTCTTTCAAAATATTCATGTGTTTGCGAAAGAAAATGTTTTGTGGGTTTTGCGTGTGTTTAGCATGTGCAAAACCGTTGAGAGGCAAAGTAAAAAGAAAGCTCCCAAAATTGTCTTGAACTTGATGCATTAGGATATCTAGTAGAGTGGCTTTAGGATTTATCGAGTCGTTAGGATGCACCCCAGTTTTCCTTTGGGGTGAGTAATCATAGGGTTTCAGTGCTCAAACATTCAAAGAAGTCCACCCTGAACCTAGTGAGTGAATAATTCGTGTTTGTTAATTTAGGAAGTTTGTTGTAGTCAAGGACCCTCTTAATCTTGTTGTGAGACATTAAGTGTAGGGGTTTTGGTTCATGTGTAGATAACAAATAAGTGAGTAGGTATTCTCTCTTCTCGCACGGCTCCTATCACTCGGGAAAGTAGGTCTGAAGGGACTTTGTGCCTGGTGCTTTCGAGTCATCTGACTTGGGATGCGCCGACCGAACTCTCGTTACACGGGTGGTAGGGATTGCCCTATGTGGAGATTTGGGGTAAGGTGTACGTGATAGTGTAAGTCCTCATGGGCAATGATGCACGAAACCTGACCCTGGGAGAATGAAGCTCCAACTAATAAAAAAAATAAAATTGTGTGAAAAGAAACAAAAAGAAAAAAAATGGTAATGCAAATAAGAACCTTAATGGACCTTACACTTTGTATCACTTGAGGATCTTGAGGTTGTCCATGTCTTTCACTTAATTCCTTATTTAACTTGCACGAATGGTTTATTAGGCTAGGTTTGGACTGATTACCTATATAGAGTCGGCCCGTAGGATTACCGCGTCCATTGATCGACAAAATATTTCCAACGAGTCGAGGTCTAGATTGAATAATGCATCTTGTTCGGATTTTGTGGGTATATCTGCTGAAAACCCTCAGGAGACAACACTCCTCCTCCTTGGCAACAAAGAGGTTTAACGGCTTGTTGCATGTGCTAAGTGCAACCGTGATTCCTACGAAAGTGAGTTAGGATTTCTTGTTTCTCGTTTGCTTTTCTCTTTCTTTGTTTTGCCCGGGACTAGCAAAAACTTAGGTGTGGGGGTATTTGATTGACATCATTTCATACTCATATTTGTAACTTATATCCATTATCTTACACCTAACCAATGCTATGTGACGAGTTTTATGTTTAGTTTTCAGGAATAAAGAGGTTTGAAGAGAAGAGCTATGAAAGGATCCAAAAGCAGGAAAAAGGACTTAATTGTGAGACCTAGGGACTAAGATGCAAGGGAGAAGGACCTGATCGTAAGACCGAAGGACCTAAGAGCAAAACAGAATACTCCACACCATCATGGGGAGTATTTTACCAATTCGAGTCGGGTCGGAGCTCCAACAAGTCAAGTAACCGCATCAAAGACCAACAATACCAGAAAGAAAAGCCCACAACAAATTCCAACACGTTCCAAAGATTTTGGACCGCCAATTGGCGGTCTTGGACCGCTAATTGGCGGTCCATATTGCTCAGGATCCGTCGAAATTTCTCCTGGACTTGTATTAATGTTCGTTTAGGCTATTTTTGGTATTGGTTTAGTCCCACATCGGGGGATTGTCCCCGATTAGCTTTTTCCATGCTTATAAATAGAACTCTTCACCTTCCATTGTAATTACCCATTGCTTGGTGGTATTCTCTCTACTAAGGAGTGAGCCTCGAAGCAAAAACTCAAGGTGGAGATGAATGCTACCTTCAATGTGAGTCATTTGTTAATAAAATAATTCTTCTAGTTTCTTTCAATCTTGTCTTTTAATTTGTGCATGTTTGTTTAGTCTTTTCCTTTCCTTTTATGTTTCTTTAATGCTTCTTGCCTTCTTAGTTAACTTTCATTTCAGTATTATGCTTTCTTTTGCTAATATAGTTAGTGTAATGAGTAGTGAGTAGTTCCATCCCCATTTGGGGGGTGGAGAAATATGTGATATAATCATGTAGTGTATTAAGTGTGTGTTATCTTTATCCCTTGAGCTTTATATGATTTCCATAACCATCTAATGGGTTTCCACTCTTATCTTTGATATGCTAATGCTCTTGAATGAAGCTTACCTTATGCTTTGATTAGTGGACCTATTTTATGGGGAATGATAAGGTTAGGATATGGATGAAGTTAATATTGGAAACACAATTTGTAGTGCATGAGCTCTTGTTGCCTTTACCTTAGCTAATGTCTTGTATGTTTTAATGATGTAGTGAAATCTTAATTCATGTGGAGGCATAGTAGGGTATAGTCTTTATACTTGAGTTCATGTAGCTTCATTCCAATTATTGTCTTGTATGTTTTAATGATGTAGTCTTATCTTAATTCATGTAGAGGCAAAGTTGGATGTAGTTTTATGATTTCATGCACTACATGTTGTGAGGAGCTTAATGAACACACACACACTTCTTTATGTTCACATTATTTCTCTACCCCCTTTGGGGTTTAGTTTTCTTGCTTTTCTTCCATTTCCATTTGCACCTTAGTGTAGTTTAGTGTAACCAACCTTTCTTCCCTTTCTTTACCTCTCGCCTTCGCACAAACCAAGTGTCGACACACCTCCCAGTGGACGACCCGTATTTGCCACCGCTTCAATGCGGCCGTGCACTTGCGGTTAAATATAAAACGATCAATCAACAACCCATATCCGGGCGAAACCGGGTCGGATTTTGAGAAAAACGGATCGCTAATTAACGGTATTAAACCGCCAATTGTGGTCACTTTTTCCCAGATCCGATCCATTTTCGGATATATTCTTTAGTTTTTCAATTCTTTACACGGGGTGCACTCGGATCGGTTATTGGAGTTTAGTCCCGGATCTAATTCCCAAAATACTCCTCATGATAGGGTGGAGTTTCTCGATTTGCTTATTGGTCTCTTTGGTTCACATCTGGGTCCTTCCCTCTTGCATATTAGTCCATAAGTCTCACAATTCAATCTTTTTTCTTGTTTTCCGGTTTTTTTGTGTCTCTTCTTCTCAAACTTGTTTATTCATGAAACCTAAACTATAAACTTGTTACATAGCATTGCTTAGGTTCAAAATAGAGGATATAAGACATGAGTATATGCATGATATGATGTCAATCAAATACCCCTACACGTAGGTTTTCCTAGTCCTGAGAAAAATAAAGAAAGAGGAAAATTAAAGAAATTGAAAACATACGAAAAACAGGGAAATCGTAACTCACTTTCATAGGAATCACGGTTGCACTTAGCATATGCAACAAGCCGTTAAACCTCCTTGTCACCAAGGAGGAGGAGTGTTGTCTCCTGAGGGTTTTCAACGGATACACCCACAAAATCCGAACATAGATGCATTATTCAACCTAGCAACACGACTCGATGGACTCATTTTCGTCGATCATCGGACACGGTAATTCTATGGGATGACTCTATATATGTAATCAGTCCATACACCTAGCCTAATGAACCATTCGTGCAAGTTAGTTAAGGACTTAAGTGACAAGCATGGGCAACCATAACATCGTCAAGTGATACAAAGTGTAAAGTCCATTAAGGTCCTTATTTGTCCTTGATTTACTCTAGTTGTGCTTGATTCTCCTAGGGTCAGGTTTTGTGGACTTACACTATCACGTACACCTTCTCCCAAATCTCCACATAGGGCGATCCCTACCACCTGTGTAATAGGAGTTCGGTCGGTGCATCCCTAGTCAGATGACTCGAAAGCACCAGGCAGAAAGTCCCCTCGGACCTAATTTCCCGAGTGATAGGAGTCGTACGAGAAGAGAGAACACCACTTATTTATTTATTATCTTCATGGGAACCAAAACCCCTACACTTACAGTTTCACAAGAAGACACTAAGGGTCCCTGACTACGACAAACTTCCTTATACTAACAGACACAAATTATTTGACTCACTAGGTTCAGGGTGGACTGATTTAATTGTTTGAGTACTGAATTCCTATGATTACTCAACCCCCGAGGGAAAACCGGGGTGCATCTTTACGACTCGATAAGACCTAAAGTCGGTGTACTAAATATCCTAATGCATCAAGTTCAAGACAATTTTGGGAGCTTTCTTTTACTTTGCCTATCAACGGTTTTGCACATGCTTAATACACGCAAAACCCACAAAACATTTTCTTTCACAAACACATGAAGATTTTTGAAAGAAATGAAAATTTTAAAGCACTAGGAAAGCAAAAGAAGACAAGTCACCCAAGGATCATGGCAATCAGATATATCGATAGTAAATTCATCACACTAACATGACCCTATCAATACAAAGAAAAGAAAACAAAACAAAAGGAGAAAGATTCGACAATGTACAAACGAAAAACATCCTCGCACACTTACTTCATGCATTGTCCTCAATGAATGTGAGCATGATACTACATGGATTTTGGCATGAAAAAGAAAAGATCTGACCAACGTGAAGCGCAATGAGAAGTTCATGGTTATGTGGATGGACATAAACCCGAATTCCCAAAAACATGTGAGATACTTAAGAATGGAGGGGTGAAAGTTCATGGTTACTTCATGCATTGTACTCTGAGGTATCAGGAGGGGTGAAAGCTCAAAACTGAAAGGCTCAAACTCCTCGAGATATTGGTTGGGTGTAGGCAACGTGAATGAGTGGAGTTGTGGTTCCTCACTGGGGTTTAGTTGCTCGTCGAACAAAACCCTCCAACCAATAGGCGGGTGCATCGGAATGAGTTCCTCGGGCTCATTTGTGTGATGTGACACACCTGTCGCACTAAGAATGGGGATTCTCCCCTACGTCATCCAACAAGAACAACCCATCATCCTATATATTATCAAGCATAAACTCGGTCGTAGGTGGGTCCCTTTTGGAATACATCAAAACAAACACTTAACCCATCAAAACCCATCAAAACAAAATTTCTTCAATCAATCAAGCAAGCAACCACAAATACAAACACTTAACTAACATGTAGCATATTCAACAGAAAATTTCAGTCAATAAACATGATGAAACTAAGCTTGGGAAGTGTCTAATCTTATGGCAAAACTCATTAAAATCCCCCAACATGTAGATGATTAAAATACCCCCAATGAACATACAAACATGCAAGTTTAGACAATCCAAAATTGATCAAACATCCAAACATTACAATATATATGTACATCATCTCCACCCCTGAAAGGGGGATGGAACTACTCACTAATCATTAACCTAACTATTATGTTAAGAGAGGAAAACATATTAACTAAGTCTACTAAGATTAATGAAACGAAATAAAGCTAAGCATGCAAGAAGATAAAAAAGACAACATTAAACTAACACAGATTTTTTATATTAAATGACTCACATTAGAAGCAACATCTCCCTACTTAAGTTTTTGCTTCAAGGCTTGACTCTAAGTAGAGGGATTGGCCACTAAGCATGTAGTAGATTACAAGAGAGGAGGGAGAGTTCTATTTATAGGTATGAAAAAAGGAAACTCGGGACAATCCCTCGATGTGGGACTAATGAAACATTCCCAAAATAGACATAAACACATAACCCATATCCAGGCGAAACTTGGTCGGATAAATAGCAATTGTTGATAAATAGAACTCATCTTAGTTGGTTTCAGTTCGCCCATGTTCAACTGTTGATAAATAGCAAATGGGAGGAGGTTGACCGTTGATCATAAATCAAGCAATACGTTACTCATGCTAGTGTCCCCTATCGTACATTGAATAGTAGGACACCCAGGGTCCTTGTACTTTGTGTATGTGGGATTGGACAAAAGTGAGCTTACACTTGCAGCTAAGAATGCTTTCTTAGGAACATTGGTCTTCCTCTTGGTAGTGCAGAGATCTTTTAACACTTTGGCATATTGAGGTATTTGTGGGATGACATCCAACAAGGGGATGTTAACCTTCACTTGCTTAAAGACCTCTAATATATTATCCATTGTGTCACTCTGCTTTTTGGTTAACCTACTAGGATAGGGAGCTTTTGGCAGGTAGGTTTTCTACAGTGCCAGAGAAGGAGGCGTCGTGTATTACACTCACCCTCAACCTCTTCTTCACCATCATTCCCACTATGGGACTGCACAGATGATGGTAGTGGCAAGGAAATGTGATTGTCAACATGCTTTCGATTCCTTAAGGTTACATTGGCATTGACAAGGGAAAAGGTTCCTCCACATGGTGCACTTGCCGCCCCCGTGGTACCAAACTCTCATTTTACAAGTGTGGTTGTCGGTACATGTGGGGATTTGCCTCAGGCTGGCTAGGCAGAGACCCTCGCTCTCTCTTATGTATAGACTGAGCCAATTGACCTATCTGAAGGTCATGAGACTTGATGGCCTACTGGTTTGAAGTGAGAACTTGACTTGTAGATGACATAAAAAATTATTGAGTTCTCAAGTCCACCAGTCAAGGTCTCAAGCGAATTGAATCGGGTTTCCATATTGTTGGAAATTGGGAAAACTGATTGGTTGGTGATTTGAGCTTGGGGTGGCTGATAAGATTGTGAATGCATGGGCGGTTGGTGTGGTTAGTTAGGTGGTCGAGAGAAGTTTGAAGGACTACCGTCGGCATTGTTTTGGTTCCATGAAAAGTTAGGGTGGTTCCTCTATATAGGGTTATATAATGATGAGTATGGGTCATTCCTGGATCTATCATAGATGACATTGACTTGCTCCATCTCAAGATAAAAGGTTGCACACTCGCCTCCTACATAACATATCCTACCACATAAATAACAAGGAACCAAACCAGATGCAGACACATGAGATACACTTTGTTGGTTTTGGAGCTCAATCAAATCCATATGGCGCATTAAGGCCACCATGAGTGCCTCGGTGTCCGTAGTGGTATCGACAGCAAATGCGGCACCCGATCTAGTCGAGTTTGCGTTTGCGATCCTCGCTCCTATGCTAGAAGATGGTGGTGGTACACTCACACTCGCCCACTACATGGTTTTCGTAGCGAGGTCGTTTTGGAAAGCATATGCCTCACTTTCATCCTTTCCTAAGAACTCTCCTTGACACATGGACTCAAGGAGCATTCGGGATGGGATGTGAAGACCCTTGTAGACAATCTGACAAAGGTGCACAACTCGTTGCCATGGTGAGGGCATGAGGATAGTAGCTCCCTGAATCTCTCTAAGTATGCATGGAATGATCCAGTCTCATGTTGATAGAACGAATTGATTTCGTTCCTCAATTTTTGAGTTCGATGATTTGGGAAGTACTTCTTCCGGAATGCAGATTGAAATTCATCCCAAGTCCTAAAGGCATTCGTCTGGTTGTTGTACAACCACTTCGTGGCATCATCCTTTAGTGCAAAGGGGACAAGCCTAAGATGGATGGAGTCTGTGCTAAGTTGTTGCAGCTTGAACATAGGGCAAACCTCCTCAAATTCCTTGAGAAAGATATAAGGGTCACCCTTCCTAGTGAAGTGAGGGAGCATGGAGATAAATTGAGGCTTAACCTCAAAGTGGTTCTCATTTGCCTCTGGCAATATGATGCACGAAGGTAGAGCAGTACAGGTTGGGTAGCATCGATCACGTAGAGAAACGGGAACAGGAACACGTGGATCAAGTGGAACAGTTGGGTCCAACAACTGCTCCTCCTCTTGGTACTGAGCAGCCATGGAACCCGGACTGTGTGCGACACGAGAAGGGGAAGGCGTCGAGAAGTCGACTACCGAGGCAGGATTGATGATGTGCCTCGTCAAACGGCCACTCTCGTCACGTACCCACACAAGCATGCACAAAGGTGCATACACACAAACCAAAAGTTTTTCTTTTTTTAGAACAAAAAAACGAAAAAACTGAGAAGGGCGTAGACAAGAAGATGGGAAGACTCGGATGAGAAGAAATAACTCAGGAGAGAAGGGAAGAAGTCTTTATGCTACGGCATGTAGGTACTGGTAGAAGCACACAAGCGAACAAGGCTCAAACAACCTAAGGTCGCTATAGGTTCTTATAGCTAGGTGACGCCTCACTGTGAGGTCATGCGGCCTCAACACGCCTCACCTCGCTACCACGAGGACCACAAAGCCCAGCAAGTAAGGCAAGATCCGGAGATCTCGTCTCTCCTACTCTCGACAGAGTGGGTGACGCCGATCAGGCAACGACTGTCGTGACTGGATCACTGTCCTAATGCGCCCGAGATCCTTAGGGGTCAATGTCTACTTGATTTTAAAGTTAGTCTCTTGATTAGTGTGATTTTAAGGGCCAATGAAAGGGTGATGAAATCCCCCACCTTATCTTATATGGGACAACTCCTCCTTAGTAGTGTTTTGGAGTCTTAATCTAGAAAGCAACTCTCCAAACAAAACACTCAACTCGCACTTGTTGCAATGCAATTCCTACTAACTAATGAATGTTCATACGAAATGCATGAATGAGAGTAGGAAATGCGTACCTCACTCCAACGCTCAACAACTGAAAGTAAAGCTAAAATAAAAGACAAACTACATGCCTTAGTCGAGTACATGAAGCGTGGCCTAAGCAAGCAAGAATGATTGATCTTTTGCTTTGGGTTTTTGTGACAAAGTTGATTAAAAGGGGATTGATTATTAATCTGGCGAAAAACTACAGGTCAAAACATGCCAAATTGAGCCTTAGACCACAATATCAAACGTGAAAACAAACCCAAGAAAGGAGGAAGAAATTGGAGCTCACCAGACTGCCAGTTGGCGGTCTCAGGCCACGGATTGGCGGTCCAAGTAGCTCTTCTCTCCGCCAAATTTCTCCTGGTGATTTCCCTTGTACCTCAGAGTCTCCTGAAACAAAGAAAACTACAAATAAAAAATCCACTCGAATTTTTCAAACCAGAGTCTGGACTGAGCACCTCCCCGGCAACGGCGCCCAAAACTTGTTTAAATGTTTTATTAATTACCGCAAGTGCACGGCCGGGAAGAAGCGGTGGCAAGTACGGGTTGATCCACAGGGAGGTGAGTAGCCTCTGGTTTGTCAGAAATGAAGTGGAGAATAAAGTGAGAATGGATTTGGTTATGTTAACCTAAACTACACTAAACTAGTAACTAACAAATGCAAATGCAAGCAACAAAAGATTGGAAATCAAGAAGAGAAACCCCTAAGGGGTGGAGTGTATGCACATATGAAGTGAAATTAGTTATGAATGATGCATGTATGTGTGTGTGTTGTCATGCATAGGAAGTGTCTAAAGATGTGGCAAAACCTATCAATCCATTCACACAATGTATCGGCAATTACTACTTGATTATCATAAGATTACACATAGCATGAGAAGTGTCTAAAGATATGGCAAGACTCATCAAAAACCATAAACTCATGTGAAAAACAAAGCTAAGCGTGGGAGGTGTCTAAATCTTTTGGCAAACCCCATCAAAACAAAGTTTCTTCAATCAATCAAAGAAGCAACCACAAATACAAACACTTAACTAACATGTAGCATATTCAATAGGAAATTTCAGTCAATAAACATGAGGAAACTAAGTCTGGCAAGTGTCTAAATCTTATGGCAAAACCCATAAATAATCCCCCAACATGCAGATGATTAAAATACCCCCGATGAACATATAAACATGCAACTCGACACAATAAAAAATTCATCAAACATCAAAAATTCACAACATATATCTACATCATCTCCACCCCCCAAAGGGGTATGGAACTACTCACTAATCATTAAGAAAAGAAAACAAAATGAAATTAAACTAATCATGCAAGAATTGGAAGAGACAATATGAAACTAACTGAGAAAATTATTTTATTAACATGACTCTCTACAAGTAGCATTCTTCTTCACTTGATTTCCTCATTATGCCAAAATACTCCTCATAATGGTGTCGAGCTTCTTGATTTCCTCATTAGTCCTTTTGGTTTTACATCCGGGTCCTTCTCTCTTGCACCTCATTCCATAAGTCTTGCAACTTAGTCTTTTTTCTTGCTTTTAAGTCCTTTTTTAGTCTACTCTTCTGAAACATGTTTATTCCTGAAACTTAAACATAAAACTCGTTATGTAGCATTGCTTAGGCTAGAAAATAAAGGATATAAGACATAAATATATGAATGATATGATGTCAATCAATTACACCCACACCTAACTTTTGCTAGTCCCAGGCAAAACAAAGAAAGAGAAAAATGAAAGAAAGGAAAAATCATTCATAAAACAGGGAAATCCTAACTCACTTTCGTAGGAATCACGGTTGCACTTTACATGTGCAACAAGCCGGTAAACCTCCCTGTCACCAAGGAGGAGGAGCGTTGTCTCCTCAAGGTTTTCAGCGGATACACCAACAAAATCCGAACAAAGATACATTATTCAACCTAGCAACACGACTCGATGGGCTAATTTTTGTCGATCATCGGACAGAGTTACATGTCGTCGCCAATTTCAACAAAGAAGATAGTGACAATGAAGAGTTGGTGACACAACAATTCAACGAGTTCCTTAAGGAAGAAAAAGAAAGGAGAAAAGAAAAGAAGAAGAGCAAGAGAAAAGAGAAGAAGAAGAAAGTTCTCAAAGCTATTTGGGACGACTCATCATCTTCATCAATTGAAGGCAAATTCGCCTCAATGTCCTTTGTGGCAATAGAAGATGAAGATAGTGAGGTATCTTCTTTCTCTAGCCATGATTCAAATCATTCAAATTCATATAATGAACTTCAAAGTAAATTCAATGAATTACTTGAGAACTTTGAACAAATTTGTCAAAGAAACAAACTAGCAAGAAAGAAAATCAATGAGCTACAATGTCAAATTGAATCCATCATGAATGAGAAAAATGAATTGCTAGCTAGTCATGGTAAAATTGCATTAGAGAACACTCATTGATTGATGAAATTGCAACTCTAAATGCAAAACCTTCATGTAGTGATGATATTCAAGATGTTATTGCTAAGAATGTTCAATTACAAAAAGATCTTGAAAGATTCACAAAGGGAAAGAAAATGCTTGATATGCTTATTGGTAGTCAAAAACAAACTTTAGATAAGCATGGTTTAGGCTATTATGTTAACAACTACAAATATCATGTTATTCATACTACATGGAATGGAAAGCATTTCTTTGTGAATAAAAGTTCCTCAAGTGTTTGGGTACCTAAGACCGAAATGGTTTGGGGTACCAAAAACTAATGTCAATGGACCCAAGGTTGTTTGGGTACTGAAATCTTCACTTGTAGGTTCTTAGAAGAAGGAGAATCGATAGCGATCAGCTCAAGCAATAAAACATCGAATCCAAGCTTCAACGAAATCTTTTGGATCGAATTCATAAAGTCGTCATCGCTATCGAATGGAGATTGGAACCAATACCAAATCGAGGATCAGAAGTTGGGTGACATTTTCTATCCTCTTAACTTCAACAATTGGTTCTAATCTAGGAATTTTACATGCTTAATTGATATCATACATCATTGTTTTTTAGGCCTTAGTGATAGGGGGAGCATATAATGTTTTATAATCTAATTAAGGGGGAGAATTATGTAATCCTAACCTTGGCAACTTATGCTTTTATTATTTGCATTCGATTGATGTCAAAGGAGGAGAATGATAAAGATTGCACTTCAATTCACTCATAGTATGCATATTGTTAGGGGAGTATCTTTTACATGCATAGTTTACATATATGAAGGGGGAGCAATCATATAGAAAAGGGGAGAACTTAAATTGAATCTCAAGTATTAAGATATAGGTTTGTCATCATCAAAAACGGGGGAGATTGTTGGCTTTTTGGCCTTATTCTTTATTAATTTTGATGTTTAATCAAACTAATCTTAATCAATCAACCTAATCAATCAAAGTAAGCAACACATGATTACATGCATTACATACATATTTGTATACTTGTAATCATCTTAATAGGTTGATCAAGATAACCAAGAAAATGAGCAATGGGACAAAGACATAACGACACAAGACTTGTAAACAAAGCTTTGGACCAAGACATGTAATCTTATATTTATTGAGTCCATAAGGTGTAATGTAAACTTGAGCACTAGGATTCTATTCCGTCAAGATTCGGTAAACCGGACCCTTCACGGTCAACCGAAACCTTTCTAGTTCGGTCCACCGAACACCTATCGGTTACCCAAATCCTTCCCATCAGTAAACCTTAGGTTGCTTCCTTGAATTGCCCTGACGGAAGACCAAACCACCTTCGGTCGACCGAGTAGCCCTCGACCGGTTCTGGACTTTGCTCCAATGGTCGCATTTGAATCGAGACTCTAGAGCTCAATTGACTTGTCCTAATTCGGACGACCGTTTGCCTTTAAGTCAACCGAGTTCTTATTGCCTTTAGGTGCCCAACAACTATTTACACATGGCACTTGACCGTTGCACCCAACGACTATTTGAGCTTTAACTATCAGCACAAAGCTCGTGCTAACTTCGGTCTACCGAAGTGTACACAGTCAACTGAACTTGAGATATCAGAGCCCAACTAATCTTATTGTCCACCTTGGAACGGTGAACCGAATGGAATTCGGTTAACTGTAATTAAATAGTGCCAAATTGAAAATAGTTACAGGAAGTTGGTGAACGGTGATCCGAAGTATATTCAGTCCACCGTACCTTTGTGTTTCAAACTACCACTACGTAAACGGTCGACCGAACATGGTCTAAATTCTGCCTGAGCTTTAAGAAAATCCTTGCTTCTCATTGGTGCATATCTCACCAACTCCCAAACATCTAGTAGAGCTTGAAGGTTTATAAATAGGACCTCATTTACTGGTTTTAGAACTCTTGAACACTTCCTATCTATCCTATACTCAAAGCAAAATCCTCTTCATCTTCAAGCTCTCATTCTTCTACACTCAAGCCAAAACTTCACCACTTGCATATCCATTGCATATCAATATCCAAGTGTGCTCAAGTATACAGTGTTAGATTGTGATTCCATTTCCATATTCAAGAATCACCAAGTGTTGTAAAGCTTCGAGGAAGCTCCCTCTCGGGTTGTGAGAGGAGACACGAGCGAGGTGAGGATTGTTCGCGAGGCTCGGGACATCGAGCGAGGCTTGCGAGGAGGACTAGGACCGGGGTGCGGTGTTGAACCTCTCTAAAGTCCGGTGTCGACGATTTGGTAGTTTGCAATTGTCTTATCTCTTAATCCTTCAATTAGTGTTTTTAATTCCGCATTTATCTGGTGATTAGAGGGCCATAGATCCTAACAAAACATAGAATTAGGGTGTATTTGTGAATTTAATAATAGAAAGTTACTCAACAGCACGAGATAACAATCCAATTAGTGCACCAGTCGATTACTTTGGAGTCTTGCAAGACATAATTGAACTTCAATACCATAGTGACGTGAAATATGTTTTGTTGATGTGCAAATGGTACGACATTCTGGGTTGGGACAATACCACTAGAAGTGACGAATACGGATTCACGTTGGTGAACACAAAAAGATTTCTGAAACCAGTATAGCCATTTGTACTTGCATCCCAAGCAGAGCAAGTATTTTATGTTATCGAACCCAAAAATATATGTCGAGGTGAAAAAAGACATACAATGTGAGGTTTCCATGGTGTATGCCTTTTGTAGATAATGTAGTATTAATTGACGAGAGTAGGGTAGGTGTGGAGAGAAAACTAGAGTTGTGGAGAAATACTTTAGAAACAAAAGGTTTTAAACTAAGTATATCTAAAATTGAATATATGAAGTGTTGTTTCAGTACTGTTAATACAGAGGAAGAGAGGATTATACTAGATGGGCAAGTGGTGCGTAGAAAAGACATTTTTAGATATCTTGGATCAATACTTCAAAAAGATGGGGAGATCGATGAAGATGTTAACCATAGGATTATAGCAAGATGGATGAAATGGCGACAAGCCTCACGTGTCTTATGTGACAAGAAAATTCCACTTAAGTTTAAAGGAAAATTTTATAGAACCGCAATAAGACTTGTAATGCTATATGGTGCGGAATGTTGGGCCACTAAAAGACAACATATACAAAAGATGAGTGTACACGAAATGAGGATGCTGAGGTGGATATATGGTCATACGGGAATGGATCGGATTAGAAATGAAGACATTCGTGAGAGAGTTGGAGTCGCTCCAATGGAAGAGAAAGTTATACAACACAGATTGAGATGGTTTGGACATGTACAAAGAAGACCTATGGAGGCACCTATAAGAAGAGGAGTATTGAATCGGATTGAAGACATAAAAAGAGTAAGAGGTAGACCACGATTGACTTGGGAGGAAGCGGTCAAAAGAGATCTAAAAGATTGGAATGTTCCTCGGGAATTTGCATTGTATAGAAACACGTGGAAGAAGGTGATTCACGTGCCTGAACCGTGACTCCTTAGAGTTTCATTTCTAGCCTACCCCAACTAGTTTGGGATTAAAGGCTTTGTTTTTGTTGTTGTTGAACCCAAAGAAATAGAAAGCGACAACCAATGGTTGGTCGTTGTGCGAATGTTGTCAAGGGATTTATATAGCATGAAGGAAGAAGCATCTGAAGTCACCGAGTACGGGCGAGGAATCTTGTACATGATAGAGTTGAACTAGATGATAATAATTTGGTTGATTTTGTTAGACCAGATTTTGAACCAGTAGGGGAGTAGTGAACCCTAAGGGAATTGCACAATTTAACATCTACAAAAACAAATATAATGACGAACCTAATATATGCATCAATAGATTTGTAGTTTATAAATTTCATTTTATAATTGTTGATAAATTAAATTACTAAAATGTTCAGGTATGACTAGAGATCAGCCTTCACCACCACACCATAAAGGAGACAGTGTTTGGCAGAGACGTCGACGATGTCAACAGGAGGGCACCCAACAGATAGCTGATGATGCAGCCAATACTAGGGATGTTCCTAGAACTTCGGCATCTGGTGCTACAAGCACGAGTAGGGCTCGTGGATCCACACATCTTGTGAAGGATTGAAGCTCTTCAGTTCAACATGAGATAGAGTTCACATCGGAAGATGTACCGATAGGGAAGCACGCTGAACGCTTCCAGAATTTTATCAGTACGATTGCTAGGAGGACACAGGTATTACCTCCTCGTTATTCCAACTGGAGATTGATGCCAAAGAAAGATAAGCATGAGGCATGGCATCAATTGACGGTAATTTTACATACGTACTTAAGATATATGGGTATTGATTTTAATTGAAAACTAATTGTATTTATTTTCACAGTCACACTGGAATGTTCCTAAGGGGTTCAGAGAAAAAATAATGAAGTCTTTGAACACAAAATGGAAAGAAAATAAGTACTAGTTATACCTTGGGGTGGTTGATCTGGAGTATAGAGAGGCTAGATTGGTGGCTAGACCGCCGCATATTTCCGCGAAGGATTGGTCTACTCTCCTGGACTACTGGTCCAGCGAGATGTTTAACGTAAATTTATATTAACTGTAGTTCAATTATAACCAATGACTGAAAAACTAACAATTTGGTTATTTTGGTAACATAGAAGAAGATCAACACTAATAAGAAAAACATAGGGAACTTAGACATACCACACCAGTGTGGTATGAAATCGGTGGCAAGACATAGGGAGAAAATTGTGAGATATTATTTATATTTTTTGAATTTCATATAGATCATTACTTTTTCAAAATAAACTGAAACGATTGTTATTTTCAACGCTATTGCATATTGCAGAAAATCCAGATACTCCTGCATGAAGCCGTATAGATATACACATTTGGTTGCATGATAAGACACTCCCTGAAGCTACGACTATTATTGTAAGTTTAATATTATTGTTAGTTTTCAATTAGTTAATGTCATTTGATGTATTTATTTGTGAATTTTTGATAATTTCTTCTCTTTGGAGCAATTAGAGTCTCTACGAGGACCGGCTGAGTCGAGCTCTCAAGGCTCTATCAATTTCGCGGTTGTTGCCGAGGATCCGGTCGGGACTCTTCTTAGCGACGGGCATGGACGTGTGAGGATTTACTCCAGTCTTGTCACCCTGACCGACATGTAAGGACCGCGCGGGATGCCATCACAATCAGAGAGTGCCGCTAGAGCGGAGGTTGAGAAAGGTAAGCAAATGAAGATTACCAAGCTAGCGGATATGACAAACAACCTCGAAAGGTATAAGTTGATTGTTGACGTTTTGATGGAGATGGGGGTTTTTAATCACGAGGTATTATATTTACAATTTAGTAGATTATATTACATTTAATAATTTAGTTTATATGCATTATAATGTATTAAGTGGCTTAATGAACAATGTTTTAATTGTGCAGAATTTTTGTACGCCAAATCTACATCCAAGTCGAGATAACTATGACGATCCATCGGGCAGAGCTGGCACGGGAGGTTTAGTAACTTAGTGGTTTATGTTTTCTAATCAGTTGTTATTGTTAAACTCTATTTTTACTTACTGAATTTATATTGAAATTTGAATGTAAATACAACTTCTTTGTTTGAATTGTTTTTAGATAAATCAATATATATATTTGATGACTTTTATGTTTAGATTTGTATAAAATTTTGTTGAATGAGTTGGATGTGTATGCATGATGATTGAATTGGATGTGAATGAATGCTTGTTGAATTTATAATTTAATTCGATGTGTATGATTAAACAGGGAAATCTGAACCCAGAAGAGCAAATAAGCGCTTTTGGGTTCTGGAAAAGACATACACTGATGGAACATATTCATCATAGAAGTCATGTTAATTGCAGACATACACCGATGGTACATATCTGCTGGTTTATGTAACCGATATTTACCTCCAACAACACGTATCCGTCGGTGTAGCGTCTACAACCGTCAGAGAACATATTGGTCAGTGTAACCTACACCGTCGAACCTATCCAACAGTGTCTATCACCGATGCATATATCTGTTGGTGTTCTCCCATGCGCCAAAAATAACACCAGCGGGAGATATCGTTCAGAACATCCGTCGGAGTAGCCATACACCGACACATGTAACACCGACGATATCGTATCTGACGGTGCTTATCTACACCGTCGGATGGTGATTTGGACCAACGAATAGGTACCGTCGGAGAAGCCCTATTTTGCTGTAGTGGATTTTCGTTGAAGTGGGTCGAGTTTGACCTGAAGTGTGAAGCCTATGGCAAAAGGTGGACCATTGAACGTCCGATTTCGCGACTCGCCGAGTTTTATTTTCCTAGGTGTCTCTACTCTTTTTTCATTCTAATCATAATGACTATTTCATTTTTGAAAAATATTAGGTTTTTATTTGCATACTTACTACTTTCCATGACTAGTAATACTGAAGATAATAATGAACTTTCTCCTCCTCCTCATATAGCATGTAGTTTAAGAGCTAAGGCTAAATCACGCAGTTGGGAGTAGTTTTTTCCAAGTACTCCCAAGGTTTTTTTAATTACTCCTTAGGTTTAGCTACTTAACAATTAACATTGCCAATATGTAACCAATGTATTTACTCAATTTGAGTCAACATTTTCAATAAATAAATTGGTTACTTTAGGGGAAAATGTTTTGTATTCTAAATACAGTTGGTATTGTATACTTAATTGTTAATATTAACTTATAATTAAAACAAATTACAAACCCGACCTGGAAAAACACTATCCGGCACGGATCTGGCAAGCAGCCCGGTCATGCCGTGCCCAGTACACGACAGTGATGGTTGTGCCGACCTGGATCGTGTCGTGCCAAGTCGGGTTGGCACATTACCCATGTCTAGATACCTATGCTTCATTTTGGGTTCCAACCCCTCTCCTTAGTAAACATGCTTGATTAATATAAATAACCCATTGTAGTTTAGATAATTAAATACATAAGGGTTGAAACACAAATATCTCACAAATATAAACCGCTCTCTAATCTCATTTCAAAATTCAAAACAAAATATGTTTCCCCCTCCCTCCTACTCCTCCCACTTCCCACTTTCCTCCTCCTCCGGCGTCCCACGATCGTCTCCTTATCCGACTTCCTCCTCCAGTATTCTCCTTCTCCAGCTTCCTCCTTTGGCCTTCTCCTCGTTCAGCTTCCTCCTCCGGTCTTCTCCTCCTCCGACTTCCTCCATCAATTTTCTCCAAATTTTACCCTCTTTGGCGTGTTTGTTCTTGAATGGTGTGAGATATACCCGGGTTAAAATTATTTGTTTGTAAAAGTTGAGTGAGAGTATGAATAATTATTGTTTTAATATCTGGATATGTGATACGTGGATATTTGGATCTGTGGATGTGAGAACTTAATCCTAACTTTGGTTAAGTTAATTAGGATTAAGGAGCTAATCCTACTTTGGGTGGGTTTTTAGGTTAATTGGATGGATTGGCTTGAGAAAAGTTTGATTGGATGGTTGGGGGGATGAGGTGGGGTGGGTTGTGATTGGAAGGTTAGGAGGTGAGGGGTTGTTATAAGAGGAGGAAACTCTTATCTTCTTTTTCTTTTATTCAAACCATCTCATTCTCTCGACTCATCCCTCTCTCTCTCTCTCTGTTAGATCTGCGAGCAATGGAGAATCTCGACGAGCGTGGCCGGCATAGTTGTGCTCGTGGTTGACGTGAAGATAAGCATTAAAGACCTTTGTCAGAAGTTGCAACAAAGAGAGGTGGTAAGCATATTCGGTGGTTCGAGCTTCAGCAAATGTCAAAAAGGTGTGCCATGTTCAATTAGAAGTTTACACAAGGTGTGTGAGAGGTCGTGGGTGTCACCAGAGGTCGGAGACCTCATCGGTGACAAGGTGCAGCAAAGTTGCTGCACTGGGACGGTCGACCTATGTTGTGGTTGGTCGACCGGTCGTAGTGTAACTGTGAGCTTTTGTCTCATACCGGTCGAACAATGCCTGGTGGCGGTCGACCATTTAAGCATATTTTTGCGAGAGGAAGAAGACTGTTAATTTTGGTTGAATGGGACCCATTTGTCGTTCAACCGGTAGCACTTAAAAAGTAAGTCGGTTGGGCCTAGACCATCTAAACGGTCGATCGCTCTAGATCTTAGTTCGACCGACAACTTAAGTGAACTTATGCTTTGTTCGATCGGCTCGTGTTTTGTTCGACCGGTCGTAGACTTGAAAATTTTAAGTAGACCCTGATATTTTCGGTCGAATGAGACCACTTTTCCGTTTGACCGGTTGGGTTGAAATGTTTAATTTTTTCCTGGCGTAGACCTTTCAAACAGTTGACCGCCTATGACCTTTTGTTCGACCGATTGGTAGGTTTGTTCGTTCCACCGATTGGGTGATAGTTCAAACTGTTGCCTAGTTCAAATGCTACACGGTCTACCGTTTGACCTTTTACGGTCGATCGTTAGTGCACAGATACGAGTTCTTATGTGTTTCCATGATTGCACCATGTTGTACTCAATACCCTATGTAGTAGCATAGGATTGCATTTCCCAATATGTTGCATTACGTGTTTCTTGGCTCTGGTGGAGCTGGACGTTTTCCGAGGTTTATTCTGGCAGGTAGCCAACTGAGTCACAGCTAGGTGAGTGTTTCAGCTTGTTTGTTTTATGTTTCTTGTTTTGCTTTGCTAAATCTCATTTCATTAGTTTTATTAGCTTAGTTAATATGCTTTCTTTGTTTAGTTTAATAATTAGTGTAATGTTTAGTGAGTAGTTTCATCCCCTTTGTGGGGTGGAGTAGATGTACATACATGCAAATGAGAATGGATTGATTGCTTTATTTCCAATGTGTTGATAAAACATGAATGTATGCTTGCTTGTTTAGGATAGAATTTATAACTTGATGAGTTTTGCCAAAATGATTAGACACCTCTCATGCTTGTTTAGGTTCTGAAATAAACATCTTTCATATGTAAATGTTAATCAACTAAGTTGGTGAATAGATTGATAGGTTTTGCCACAACATTTAGACACTTCCTATGCATGATAACACCACCTTTATTTGTTCTTAAAGAATGTGTTCAACACCAACCTCTTTGCTTGTGTGCACTCACTCCACCCCTTAGGGGTTTTCCCATTTCTGTATTCCAGCATTCTTCTTTTGTTCTTAGCTTAGTTGTCATTTCATTGTTTGTTTCTTTCGTTCGCATTTCATACTTCTTAGCGTAGTTTAGTGTTGAGTAGCATAATCAATCTTTCTCCCCCAATTTTTGCCACTTGATTTCTGATAAACAAGAGGCTGCTCACCTCCCTGAGGACGACCCGTACTTGCCACCGCTTCATCGCGGTCGTGCACTTGCGATTTAATTAAAACGTTCAACAAGTTTTTGGCGCCGTTGCCGGGGAGGTGCCAGTCCAGACTCTTGTTTGGACGATTCGACTGGATTTAATTTGTGTTTTGTAGTTTTTCTTTGTTTCAAGAGACTTGGAGTCGCCATGAGGAGCACCTGGAGAAATTTGGAGGCATTCTGGGCACTTTAGACCGCCAATCAGCGGCCTGAGACTGCGAATGGCGGTCTGGTGAACTCATTCTACTCTCTTATTTCTGTGGTGTGTTTACATAATTGATGTAGTGATCTGGGACTTGATTTGGCATGTTTTGACTTATATTTTGTTCCCAGATCCATAATCAAACCTCATTTAAGCAACTTGGACCCTAAAACTCAAAGCAAAAATTAGGCATTCGTTTTGTTTTGGTCATGCATCATGTATGTGACTTAGGCATATATATTGTCTTTCATTTTAGCTTTATTTACAGTTGCAGAGTGATGGCGCGAGGTACGTACCTTCTACTCTCATTCGTGCATTTCGTATGAACATGCATTAGTTAGTAGGAAGTGCATTGAAACAAGTGTTAGTTGAGTGTTTGTTTGGAGAGTTGATTGCTAGATTTAGACTCCAAAACCCTACTAAGGAGGGGTTGTCCCGTAAAAGATAAGGTGGGGGATTTCATCACCCTTTCCTTCGCCCCACAAACCACACTAATCAAGAGCCTAATTTTAAGATCAAGTAGACACTGGACCTAAGGATTTTGGGCGCATTAGGAGAGTGATCCGGTCCCGACCGTCATGACCTGATCGGCGTTGCCCACTTTGTCGATAGTAGGAGAGACGAGATCCCTAGATCTTGGCTCCCTGGCTGGGCTTTGTGGTCCTCGTCGTAGGGAGGTGAGCCGTGTTGAGGCCGTGTGACCTCGCAGTTAGGCGTCGTCTAGCTGTAAGGACCTATAGCGACCTTAGGATTGCTTGAGCCTTGTTTGCTTGTATGCTTCTACCTGTACTCATCCGCTGTAGCATAAGGACTTCTTCCCTTCTCTCCTGAGTCATTCTTTCTCTCCTGTGTTCCCTCGTCTTCTCCTCTACGCACATTCTTTGAAAAAGAAAAAAAATAAAAAAAAAGTTTTGGTTTGTGTGCGTGCACCTTTGTGTATGCTTTCGTAGACACGAGACGAGAGGAGTCGTTTGACGAGGAGCGTTGTCAATCCGGCTTCGGTCATCGATTTCTCGACACCTTCCTCCTCTCGTGTCGCATGCAGTCCGGGTTCAATGGCTGCTAATTTCCGTGAGGAGGAGCAGTTGCTGGACCCACCTGTTCGACCTGTGCTTCCAGTTGTCGCTCCCATACCTCTACGTGATCGATGCTACCCGAGCCGTATAGCTCTACCCTCATGCATCGTATTACCAGAGGTAATGGGAACCATTTTGAGGTTAAGCCTCAGTTTATTTCCATGCTCCCTCACTTCACTGGGAAAGGTGACCCCTATATCTTTCTTAGGGAATTTGAGGAGGTCTGTGCTATGTTCAAGCTGCAACAACTTAGCACAGACTCCATCCATCTTAGGCTTCTCCCCTTTGCGCTAAAGGATGACGCCAAGAAGTGGTTGTACAGCAACCAGGCGAATGCCTTTAGGACTTGGGATGAGTTTCAATCTGCATTCCTCAAGAAGTACTTCCCAAATCATCGCACTCAAAAATTGAGGAACGAAATCAATTCGTTCTATCAACATGAGACCGAACCATTCCATGCATACTTAGAGAGGTTCAAGGAGCTACTATCCTCATGCCCTCACCATGACATCGAGTTGTGGGGCCTTTGTCACATTGTTTACGAGGGTCTTCACATCCCGTCAAGAACGCTCCTTGAGTCCATGTGTCAAGGAGAGTTCTTGAGAAAGGATGAAAGGGAGGCATAGGCCTTCCTAGAAGACCTTGCTGAGAAAACCATGCAATGGGAGAGTGTAAGGGAACCACCTGCATCGTCTAGTATAGGAGCGAGGATCGCGAATGCAAACTCGACTAGATCGGGTACCGCATTTGCTATCGATACCACTACGGCCACTGAGGCACGCATGGCGGCCTTAATGCGCCGTATGGATTCGATTGAGCTCCAAAACCAACAAGGTGCACCTCACATGTCCATATCTGGTCCAGTTCCCTGTCATTCATGTGGTAGGATAGGTCATGTAGAAAGCGAGTGTGAGTCCATTCCTCCTGAGATGGAGCGTGTCAACGCCATCTATGATAGAGCCAGGAATGACCCATACTCATCATCTTATAATCCTGGATGGACGAACCACCCCAATTTTTCATGGAACCGATCTAATGCCCCGGGTGGTCCTTCAAACTCCTCTAGACCACCTTACCAATCACACCAACCTCCCATGCATGCACAATCTTATCGGCAACCCCAAGCGCAAACCACTAATCAATCGGGTTTCCCAAATTCCAACAATATGGAAACCCGATTCAATTGGCTTGAGACCTTGACTCGTGGACTTGAAAACTCAATGAAAAATTTTATGTCAACCACGAGTCAAGTTCTCACTTCAAATCAGCAGACCATCAAATCTCTAGAGCTTCAGATGGGCCAATTGGCTCAGTATGTACATGAGAGAGAGAGAGAGTCTTTGCCTAGCCTGCCTGAGGCTAACCCCCGTATGTACCAGCAACAACACATGCAAAATGAGAGTGTGGTACCTCGGGGAGGCAAGTGAACCATGTGGAGGAACCTGTTCACCATGTCAATGCCATTGTTACCTTAAGGAATGGAAAATAGGTTGACAATCACATTTCCTTGCCACACCCACCACCATCTATGCAGCACCTCAGTGGGAATGGTGGTGAAGAAGAGGCTGAGGGTGAGGGTAATACACCAACGCTTCCTTCTTCTCAGGCACCGCAGAAAACCTACCTGCCAAAAGCTCCCTATCCAAGTAGGTTAACCAAAAAGCAGAGTGACACCATGGATAAGATATTAGAGTTATTTAAGAAAGTAAAGGTTAACATCCCCTTGTTGGATGTCATCCAACAAATACCTCAATATGCCAAAGTGTTGAAGGATCTCTGCACAACCAAGAGGAATACCAATTTTCCTAAGAAAGCATTCTTGGCTGCAAATATAAGCTCACTTTTGTCCAATCCCACCTACACAAAATACAAGGACCCTGGGTGTCCTACTATTCAGTGTACGATAGGGGACACTAGAATGAGCAATGTTTTGCTTGATTTAGGATCGGCGGTCAACCTCCTCCCATTCTCTGTTTATCAACAGTTGAACTTCGGGGAATTGAAACCAACTAAGATCACCCTCCAATTGGCGGATAGATCCATTCGTATTCCCATGGGGATTATCGAGGATGTGCTTATCAAAGTTGGAGATTTTATATTTCCAGTCGATTTTGTTGTCCTCGATACCAATCCTGTTGCGAACACCCACTCTCAAATACCTTTCATTTTGGGTAGACCATTTCTGGCCACCTCCAATGCCTTGATTAATTGTAGAAATGGTCTCATGAAGCTCTCATTCGGTAACATGAGTGTCGAGTTTCATGTGTTCAACTCTAGTAGGCAACAGGAACCCATGGATGAACATTTAAATCTAAAGCACATCGGCCAATGCAACCCGTTGAGAATGTTCGTGGGCCCAGCGAAAACGCATTGCCTGTCTTCGCAATGCAATAGAGTGACCTGGCCTCGAACATGAATGTCCAAAGGGAGTGTTCGTTGCATGATTCAGTTGAGAGTACTAGTGAGAGTGAGACACCTCATCATATACCTATATCAGAAGGTGTCTCTACCTCATATCCCATGGCCATTGAGCCATTTGAGCTTCATATTGACTCCAACAAGGACTCACCTATGACCGAGCTTATGCTTGATGATCTAAATGATGATGGGAGGCCCTTGCTGGATGACTTGGGGAGAAGCCCCATTCTTAGTGATGCAAGTCTGCTGCATCCATCGAATGAGCCTGAGGAACTCATTCCGATGCACCTGCCTATTGGTTGGAGGGTTTTCTTCGATGAGCAATTAAACCCTAGTGAGGCAACACAACTTCATTCTTTGTTGCCCACACCCAACCAATATCATGAGGGGTTCGAGCCTTTCAGCTTTGACCTTTCACCCCTCAAGACACCTCAGAGTACCAGTGAAGTTTACCCATCTCGGCAAGTCTCTGGTCCTCAAAACTTGATGTTCTCATTTGATGTTCGTTGACCAAATGATTATGAGAATATCTTGGTTGATGTATATATCTTGTAAAAAAACAAAAAAAACAAAAAAAAGTGTGTAATAAAAGACTCCTTCAGTGAGCATCGATTGTTGTGGGCCCCAACCCTTGTGTACTTGGGCCCAATCTCTTCACGTATTTATGTCCTTTCTTCAGCTTCTCACAGATTTTGAGGGAATTTGGGTTTGTGTCCATCAACATGACCGTGAACGTCCCTTTGTACTTCATGTTGGTGAGATCTTTCCTTTTTCATGCATATATCCATGTAGTATCTTGCTCGCATTCATTGAGGACAACACATGAAGTAGGTGTGGGGGGGTGTTTTACGTGTGTACATAGTCGAGTCTTTTTCTTTTTATTTTTTGTTTTCTTTTGTGTGCATTGTTAGGGTCATGTTAGTGTGCAGCATTTAATATCGATATATATGCTTGCCATGATCCTTGGGTGACTTGTCTTCTTTTGCTTGCATAGTGCTTTAAAATTTTCACATTTCTTTCAAAATCTTCATGTGTTTACGAAAGAAAATGTTTTTGTAGGTTTTGCGTGTATTTAGCATGTGCAAAACCGTTGAGAGGCAAAGTAAAAACAAAGCTCCCAAAATTGTCTTGAACTTGATGCATTAAGATTTCTAGTTTACTGCCTTTAGGTCTTATCGAGTCGTTAGGATGCACCCCGATTTCACTCGGGGGGCGTGTATTTTAAGCATAATAATGATCTTATACAATTTTCTATGATTTATTTCATGCATGTACTAGTTTGTTTCAATAACTAGTTTTAAAACTTTTATTAAAACAAACTAAGGATTCCGAAATCATACCTAGAAGTTCTCTAAAACTTCTTGAAGATTCGGAGACGTTGATGACGCTTCTCGCCGCGCCAGATGCCTCCGAGATTTCACCAAACTCTAAACGAGATTGGAGAGAGAACAGCTAGCCTCTCGATCTCCAATAGGGTTTAGAATCTAATTACTAACCCCTCTTTAGTTTCCTTGAGGAGAAGCCCTCTCGAAACTAAAACTAAACTTAAGAATTAAGGGATTTTCGTGAAGAATTATGGAGAGAGAATTTTTGCACAAGAAAATAATGAATGAATTAATTGGGTAATGAAATAAGCTTGTATTTATAAGCTCTCTCCAAATTACCTATTCATGTGCAACCTCTTGCCCATGATCTCATGCAAAATTCCATCTAACCATCCATTATTTAATAATAAATAATATTAGCCACGAATTAAATCAATTATGGACCAATTCCATGCATGATCTAATTAATTCTTAAATTAATTCTGCATTTAACCGTCTGGCCGGTCGACCGTTCGCGAGGTCCGGTCGACCGTTTCGACCGAGTTTCGGTCGACCAATCGATATATTCGGTCGACCGTTAGTAACAAAAAGGTTCATCGCAATGTTCGGTCGACCGACTGAGAATACTCGGTCGACCGAAAACGAACAGACGAAATTCTCGTTACGCTCGATACACATCCGGTCGACCGTGCAACATTGCGGTCGACCGCGCAACATTCGGTCGACCGTTTATGGTCTAGCGGTCTACCGTTTTTGCACAGTGCATGCAGACTTGTCAAATTTCGGTTTAACCCCTACAAAATTTGACATTTCGGGATTAGTAGTAAATTCACAACTTATGTAACATATTATCCTATGCAATGATTAATCATTACACCCCATAATATTTACATCACATATGAATTTAATTTAGATTCTAATTATGTTATTAACCACAACATAATTTTGGATTTTGCTTGTTCACCCCATGTGTCATATTTTCTACATGAAACCCGACACATCTTATGAACTCAAAATCCCCATACCTCTTTTCCCAGTTTTGTGGTGTGACCTATGGGAGGATCTAAACTAAGTTGGCAGTGATATTAAGAGCTTAATATCACAAGCTATAAGCGGTATCTAGCTACACATTATAGCTCTCAATTAGTTAGATGTCTTAATTCCACTCGAACCAAAACCCGATCCATTTAGTGATAGTGTGTATCACTTGTGTCCGTCCCTTGCCTCATGATATTAAGAATACACACAAAGTAGTATTGTATCATCTTTGTATTAGTATTCATTTCTTGATCTCTTTAAGCTAGTTATAAATATGTGACTTAACTCAAATCACATTGTGCACATTATAACTTTGCTTTATCAAGGGGCCCACTAATATCATTACTCAATTAAGAGGGGCAAAGATAATCTTTTGACTAGCTATCTTATCCAACAAAAGTTGTACTTAACCAACTAATGCCTTTACACTACACTCATCGATAGCTCAAGACACTAGTCTAATTAAGAACTCCTTAAGCGATCGGATATAAGTCTCATATCAAAGGACCATGGACACAGCAAAATATTAATGACACAAACACATTTCTATAATATTTTACTTATTAGGTCAATTCGGTATACAAAAGTATTATTTTCCTCTTTTGTGTACCCGTGTTGTCACTCACTTGTAGAGCTACAATGATTTATGACCAACACGACAATCTTAACCCGGTAATTAATGTCCCATGTTAATTACCATGATTGCGAATATCTTTTGTTTTATGTAAACCAATATCTTTTAGAGCTCTACGGTTAAGGACCAAGAGCCTCTTCCTTAACACTTCTAAAAGACGAATAACATAAACAAGGAACAAAACGATTTTTCTCATTCAATTCATAATAATTGACATTTAAAAGTAAAACTTTTAGAACACATTCCCTTCAATCTCCCACTTGTTATTAAAGTTTTCTTTCTCATACATACTCAATGCATAAAACAATAATAACTAGGGTAAACCCCATTACATATCAATCATCAAGCCAATCTACATGGTTCCTCAATCCCATGGACTCGAAATGCATTTCGCCCTTGGCTTGGGATAAGTGTTTTGTGAATGGATCAGCTGTGTTCCTGTTGGTGTCCACCCATAACAGATTTATTTTCCCTTCGTCGATGAGGTCACGCGTCACGAAGTACTTACGATCCATGTACTTCACTTTGTGGTGTGATTTGGGATCCTTGATTTGCGAGATAGATGCACTATTGTCGCAAAATAGCTCTATTGGTCCCTCGCTCGAGGGAACTACTCCAAGCTCTTCAAGGAACTTCTTAATCCACACTCCTTCCTTGCTCGCTTCAGCGACAGCCATTACTTCGGAAGTAGTGGTTGAGTCGGCTGTAGTGCTTTGCTTCCAACTATGCCAACTCACAGCTCCACCATTCAGAAGAAAGACATATCCTGATTGCGACCTTCTATCGTCTGGATCACTCATGAAACTCGCATCCGAGTACCCTTCAGCTATCAATTTCCTTTGTCCTCCATAAACAAGAATCTTATCCTTAGTCCGGTTAAGGTACTTCAGGATATTCTTGACCGCAGTCCAATGCTCAGGACCTGCGTTGGATTGGTGACGACTTGTCACGCTTAGAGCATACGAGACATCGGGTCTTGTGCAAGTCATCGTGTACATGATCGACCCAATTGCCGAAGCATAAGGGACATCCTTCATGTACTCTAAGTCCTTACGTGATTCCGCACGTTGAGACTTCTTGAGTTGCACACCCATACTCATTTGCACACTGCCCTTTTTGGAGTTGTTCATCTTGAACCTTTCCAAGACCTTGTCAATGTATGTACGTTGACTGAGGCCAATGAGTCTGCGAGATCTATCTCGATATAGCTTGATTCCCAAGATGTATTGAGCCTCACCCATGTCTTTCATCGAAAATGCAGATTTCAATGAACTTCTCGTTTGCTCAAGCAAGGGAATATGATTGCCCATAAGCAATATGTCATCGACATATAAGATTAGGAATACTACATGGCTCCCACTAACCTTCTTGTATACACAAGGTTCTTCCTTACTTTGAATGAAGTGAAGCTTCTTCACTTCCTCGTCAAAGCGTTTGTTCCAACTCCTTGATGCTTGCTTCAATCTATAAATGGATCTTTGAAGCTTGCATACCTTCTCGCTATTCTTTGGATCTTCAAAACCTTGAGGTTGTACCATGTACACATCCTCCTCCAAGTTCCCATTAAGGAACGCCGTTTTGACATCCATTTGCCATATTTCATAATCGTGAAATACGGCAATAGCGAGCATAATCCGAATAGACTTGAACATGGCAACCGGTGAAAAAGTTTCATCATAGTCAATTCCTTGAACTTGAGTGAAACCCTTCGCTACAAGCCTCGTTTTGTAGGTTGTCAAGTTCACATCCATGTCCATCTTCCTCTTAAAAACTCATTTATTATGAATGGCCTTTTTCCGTTGAGGAAGGTCAACCAAGTCCCATACTTGATTATCATACATGGATTCTATTTCGGATTCCATGGCCTTAAGCCATAGTTTGGAGTCTTCCCTTTCCATTGCTTCTTGGAAGGTCAAGGGATCATTGGTATCTAGTACCATGATTTCATGAAGTCCCAAATATAAGTCGGGTTTCTTCCTTTCCATTGTTGACCTTCTAAGTTCTTTTGGTTCTTCTCGTGTCTCTCGAACTTCTTCCACAATTTCTTGAGGAGTGGGTTCACGTTCAACTCTTGAACGTACACTTGGTGGGGATGATTGAGATTCTCTCACAATTTCTTGTGATGGTCTCTCGCTCACGCTCCCACTAACCAAAGGAATCTCGGTTGGGCCTTCATGATCTTGAATGTCATCATTCATGTCATGATCTCGTAGAGTATCTTGAGTTTCCTCCAGCACACAACCCTACTCCCACTACTTTTTACTCTTTCTAGAAATTCCTTTTCCAGAAATGTGGCATCCCTCTCTACAATCACTCGATTGGAGGTGATATGCCAAAAGTAGTATCCTCTTGTCTCACGAGGATAACCAATAAAGAAGCACTTATCCGCTTTTGGTTGAAGTTTGGTCGACATCAATCTCTTGACGTAAGCCTCACAACCCCAAATCTTGAGAAAATTGAGCTTAGGTGTTTTACCACTCCATAGCTCATAAGGAGTTTTCTCCACGGATTTGGATGGAACATTATTTAGTGTGTAAGCTGCAGTTTGTAGTGCATAACTCCAAAAGTAAAGAGGTAATTCCGCATGACTCATCATTGACCGAACCATGTCGAGCAATGTCCTATTCCTCCTTTCGGATACCCCATTCCATTGAGGTGTACTGGGAGGGGTGAGTTGAGGTACAATACCAAACTCCTTTAGGTATGAGTCAAATTCGGCACTTAAGTACTCACCTCCACGATCCGTTCGTAGAGACTTGATTTTCTTGTTGAGTTGGTTCTCTACTTCATTCTTGAATTCTTTGAACTTGTCAAAAGATTCACTTTTGTTTCTCATTAGATAAACATAGCCATATCGACTATAATCATCTGTGAACGTAATGAAGTACCTGAAACCATCTCGTGCACTAGTACTCATTGGACCACATACATCGGAATGTATCAAATCCAACAAGCCACTCGCCCTTGGGCCTTTCTTCTTGAAAGGCTTTTTGGTCATTTTTCCCATTAGACATGGTTGGCACGTCTCCAATGATTTAAAATCAAGTAGACCAAGAAGGTTAGCTTCTTGCAATTTCTTGATGCGCTTTTCATTTATGTGACAAAGACGATAGTGCCACAAGAGAGTATCATTCTCGTGAGTGGTCTTAAGTCTTTTGTTATTGATATTAAAGATTTGTTTATTATCCAATTCAAGCCAATAGAGACCATTCCTTATGAACGCATTTGCATAGAACACACCATTCTTCGATATAGACAAACAAGAATTTGAAATATTTATATTAAAATTATCCATATCCAGACATGATACAGAAATAATATTCTTGCTAATCGAAGGTACATAATAAACATTCTTTAGACATAAATTTAAACCACTACACAATTGAAGCACCACAGAACCTTGTGCAACCGCAGACACGTTCGCACCATTTCCGACCTTCAATTCTACCTCGTTCCTTACGAGTTCCTTCCTATCCAGAGTAGCTGCACATTAGAAACTATGTGAGCACAAGATCCGGTATCAATTACCCAATCCTGGACAGAGGTGGCTAAATTTATTTCAATAACAAATATACCTTTGGCCTTTTTGTGGCGCCTTCGTTCAATCACTCCGTTGTCAAGGTCTTCCTTGTACTTGGGGCAATTCGGCCGGATGTGTCCTTTTTCACTGCAGTGAAAGCACTCCGTATTGGGAGTTGGAGATTTCTGAGATTTCCCCCTCGAGGCACTCGCACGAGCACCTCCTACTCCCTTGCTCTTGATTGAACCACTTTTGGTAGATTTGCCCTTTCCTTTACCAATCTTTTGGCTCCTTCCATGGATGGCAAGGACTTGCTTGTCCCTACCCTTGCCCATGTCAACTTCAGCAGTTTTGAGAGCGTTGTGAAGCTCCTCAAGACTCACCCCTTTTTCACGCACGTGGTAGTGCATCACAAAGTCCTTAAAGGACGGGGCTAGAGAGCCAAGAATCATATCTTCAGCAATGTCCTCGGGCATTGGTGAAGAGAGCTTTGCCAACTTCTCAAGGTATCCTTGCATCGTGAGAAAATGCACAGATATCGATGTTCCCTCCGCCATATGGCACCTTGTGAGTGCGATGGTGGTCTTATAGCGCTCCTTTCGGGCACTATCCATGAACATCTTAGATAAAGCCTCCATGGTCTTCTTGGGTTTTGAATCCAAGTATTTCGCTTGGAGCGAGTCACTCATGGATGCTAGCATAAGACCGTGAACTTGGTTCTCTTGGTCTTCCCACTTGGCCTTTGCCTCTTTCTCTTCATTGGTTAATCTCTCATTCCATTTTGGGATTGGACCTTCCAAAATGTGAGATAGTTTTTCAAATTTTAACACGATGTTGAGTTTGAGTTGCCAACTAATGAAGTTTGAGCCGTCATTTGCTAAAGGGTGTTTTTCTATCATGGATCGTACGATAGGTTGGATGTTCGACATTTTTCTACAAAATAAATCATACAGGTTTTAATGTCAATTTTATGTTTTAATACACATGCATACATATATCAAATATAAATGCGAATGTTGCAAATAAAAATCTTGCCCATAAATGCAACAATACAAGATCCCATTAATTGTAACATAGACTAGCTAAGGGCTATCGAATATATTACAATATCAAGGTAAGAAAATCATTTTCTAATCACAACCTTTTGAATTTTAGCAACATTTAGCATCTTCAAACTCTTGTGACTCTTGTCGTCTTAATTATGAGGGAATACGACCTATCCTCGTAAGAAAAACTTTTTTCCCAAAACCGAGCGAGGGCTCTAGGTAATGTTAAGAAAACTTATTTTCATTTGATACGAGAAACGTTTATCCATTGTATTCACAACTAAACATACTTGGGGTTCACTAGGGTGAAACACACCTCATATATTTAATTGTGGCACAACAACAGACAACCTTTATATGTCCCACTATTCCCAAAGATGGAGGGAGCTATCTCCCGCTAAGGGCGAGCAGAGTATCCCTCGATCAATGACTGCTAGTGGTTGAAATAAGAAGGAAATTTATTCTTAATTTTTGTTGGACAATTTGACATGTGATTTAGAATTTTAGGTTATCAAGCATATTATTAATTATACACATCCTAACATTCAACACATTCATCACATGTATAGCAAGACAAAAACAGAAATTAAACATTCACACAATCCACATCGTGTGAGTTTATATGTTCCCTTCGATCCTTGATCCCTGATCCTCGATCGATCCGCTACAGCGGCGACTTCCTCTTGCACCGGAGATGTAGATTTTACAGAAAATAAACATGCTCCTCACATTCGATAAAAACCGACTAGTGCAAGTCCTATGTAAAAACCTCTCATATGCATATGCAATTTATCTAAAAGATGGAAATAGAGAATTTGGCTTTTACATACATAAGCCCCTGTATTATAACAATTATAAACATTCATAGCAGCTGATTTGGAACATAACAACTCACAATTCCTGCAAAACAACTCGAGCATCCATGCACGCAATATCACTATAAACTATCCAATCTAGTTTATCAAGCATCTAGAATCCCAAACAATTCTTTGAAAACCATTTTGAAATCCATTAAAAACGTTTTTCATGTATCCATAATTCAAAAATTAATTATGAACCGCTGTCCATCCAATTTCCAATGGAAAGATGAATCGCAGTTTTTCGGTTTTGTTGATTCTCTTACAAAATAATCGTTTATACTTAAAACGAAATTATTGCAAGTTAGACTTATGTCTAAATCATAATTCTAATAATTACATGACATGTTTTAAACATTCAAAATATTTAAAACGAATTATTATAAAGAATTATTTCAACAAACATTTGAAGACCGAAAAACCGGTAAAACGAATTGTTTAAATCCTAGATGGTAAACTAAATTTGTTTATAGCCATAAATCATGAGAAAATTGAACCCTAAGCTCTGATACCACTGTAGGATTTCATGTTTAATTATGCCTATATATTTTCAGAATTTTTAAGCATAATAAGGATCTTATACAATTTTCTATGATTTATTTCATGCATGTACTAGTTGGTTTCAATAACTAGTTTTAAAACTTTTATTAAAACAAACTAAGGATTCCGAAATCATACCTAGAAGTTCTCTAAAACTTCTTGAAGATTCGGAGACGTTGATGACGCTTCTCGCCGCGCCGGATGCCTCCGAGATTTCACCAAACTCTAAACGAGATTGGAGAGAGAAGAGCTAGCCTCTCGATCTCCAATAGGGTTTAGAATCTAATTACTAACCCCTCTTTAGTTTCCTTGAGAAGAAGCACTCTTGAAACTAAAACTAAACTTAAGAATTAAGGGATTTTCGTGGAGAATTATGGAGAGAGAATTTTTGCACAAGAAAATAATGAATGAATTAATTGGGTAATGAAATAAGCTTGTATTTATAAGCTCTCTCCAAATTACCTATTCATGTGCAACCTCTTGCTCATGATCTCATGCAAAATTCCATCTAACCATCCATTATTTAATAATAAATAATATTAGCCACGAATTAAATCAATTATGGACCAATTCCATGCATGATCTAATTAATTCTTAAATTAATTCTGCATTTAACCGTCTGGCCGGTCGACCGTTCGCGAGGTCCGGTCGACCGTTTCGACCGAGTTTCGGTCGACCAATCGATATATTCGGTCGACCGTTAGTAACAAAAAGGTTCATCGCAATGTTCGGTCGACCGACCGAGAATACTCGGTCGACCGAAAACGAACAGACGAAATTCTCGTTACGCTCGATACACATCCGGTCGACCGTGCAACATTGCAGTCGACCGCGCAACATTCGGTCGACCGTTTATGGTCTAGCGGTCGACCGTTTTTGCACAGTGCATGCAGACTTGTCAAATTTTGGTTTAACCCCTACAAAATTTGACATTTCGGGATTAGTAGTAAATTCACAACTTATGTAACATATTATCCTATGCAATGATTAATCATTACACCCCATAATATTTACATCACATATGAATTTAATTTAGATTCTAATTATGTTATTAACCACAACATAATTTTGGATTTTGCTTGTTCACCCCATGTGTCATATTTTCTACATGAAACCCGACACATCTTATGAACTCAAAATCCCCATACCTCGTTTCTCAGTTTTGTGGTGTGACCTATGGGAGGATCTAAACTAAGTTGGCAGTGATATTAAGAGCTTAATATCACAAGCTATAAGCGGTATCTAGCTACACATTATAGCTCCCAATTAGTTAGATGTCTTAATTCCACTCGAACCAAAACCCGATCCATTTAGTGATAGTGTGTATCACTTGTGTCCGTCCCTTGCCACATGATATTAAGAATACACACAAAGTAGTATTGTGTCATCTTTGTATTAGTATTCATTTCTTGATCCCTTTAAGCTAGTTATAAATATGTGACTTAACTCAAATCACATTGTGCACATTATAACTTTGCTTTATCAAGGGGCCCACTAATATCATTACTCAATTAAGATGTGCAAAGATAATCTTTTGACTAGCTATCTTCTCCAACAAAAGTTGTACTTAACCAACTAATGCCTTTACACTACACTCATCGATAGCTCAAGACACTAGTCTAATTAAGAACTCCTTAAGCGATCAGATATAAGTCTCATATCAAAGGACCAAGGACACAGCAAAATATTAATGACACAGAAACACATTTCTATAATATTTTACTTATTAGGTCAATTCGGTATACAAAAGTACTATTTCCTCTTTTGTGTACCCGTGTTGTCACTCACTTGTAGAGCTACAATGATCTATGACCAACACGACAATCTTAACCCGGTAATTAATGTCCCATGTTAATTACCATGATTGCGAATATCTTTTGTTTTATGTAAACCAATATCTTTTAGAGCTCTGCGGTTAAGGACCAAGAGCCTCTTCCTTAACACTTCTAGAAGACGAATAACATAAACAAAGAACAAAACGATTTTTCTCATTCAATTCATAATTATTGACATTTAAAAGTAAAACTTTTAGAACACATTCCCTTCAGTGTAATCATAGGGTTTCAGCACTCAAACATTTAAAGAAGTCCACCCTGAACCTAGTGAGTCAAATAATTCGTGTCTGTTAGTATAAGGAAGTTTGTCGTAGTCAAGGGCCCTTAATCTCTTTTTGTGAAACTTAACTGTAGGGGTTTTGGTTCCCATGTAGATAAATGAATAAGTGGTGTTCTCTCTTCTCGCACGGATCCTATCACTCGGGAAAGTAGGTCCGAGGGGCCTTTGTGCCTGGTGCTTTCGAGTCATCTGACTTGGGATGCACCGACCGAACTCCCGTTACACGGGTGGTAGGGATCGCCCCATGTGGAGATTTGGGGGAAGGTGTACGTGATAGTGTAAGTCCTCATAGGCAATGATGCACGAAACCTAACCCTGGGAGAATCAAACACCAACCAATAAAATGCTCTAAAGGAAAAAAAAGAGAAAAAAAAAGAAAAGAAAAAAAAGAGTCAAATAAGAACCAAAATGGAATTTACACATTGTATCACATTCATAAGTTAAGGTTGCGTCCTTAACTAACTCTCACGAATAACTCATTAGGCTAGGTGTGTGGACCGATTACATATATAGAGTCGACCCGTAGTATTACCGCGTCCCATGATCGACAAAATAAGTCCAACGAGTCATGTAGCTAGATTGATTAATGCATCTTGTTCGGATTTTGTGGGTATATCCGCTGAAAACCCTCAGGAGACAACACTCCTCCTCCTTGGCGACAAGGAGGTTTAATGGCTTGTTGCACGTGCTAAGTGAAACCGTGATTCCTACGAAAGTGAGTTTGGATTTCTTGTTTTTCGTATGCTTTTTCCTTTCTTTGTTTTGCTCGGGACTAGCAAAAGTTAGGTGTGGGGGTATTTGATTGACATCATTTCATGCTTATATTTGTATCTTATATCCATTATCTTTCACCTAAACAATGCTATGTTACGAGTTTTATGTTTAGTTTTCAGGAATAAATAGGTTTGAAGAGATGAAGCATAAAAGAACCCAAAAGCTGGGAAAAGGACTGAATTGTGAGATCTGGGGACTAAGATGCAAGGGAGAAGGACCTGAATGTAAGACAGAAGGACCTAATAGCAAAACAGAATACTCCACACCATCATGGGGAGTATTTTAGCAATTCGATTCGGGTCGGAGCTCCAACAAACCAAGTGAATGCATCCAAGACCAGCAAATATACCAAGAAAACCCACAACAAAAATGAGCAGAATCTGAATTATATAGACCGCCAATTGGCGGTCCATTTTTGCCCAAATCCGCTAAAATTTCTCCAGCACATGTATTAGAGGATGTTTAGGCTATTTGTGGTATATGTTTAGTCTCACATCGGGGGATTGTCCCGGTTTGCCTTTTTCCATGGCTATAAATAGAACTCTTCACCTTCCATTGTAATCACTCCATATTTTAAGTGGCTATTATTCCTACTAGAAGTGAGGCCTCGAAGCACACACTAAAGTAGGAGGATGCTACTTTTAATGTGAGTTATTTTAATACAAGTTTTCTTTATTATGTTGTTTGTTTTATGTTTATTGTTTTGCTTTGATAAATCTCATTTCATTAGTTTTATTAGCTTAGTTAATATGCTTTCTTTGTTTAGTTTAATAATTAGTGTAATGTTTAGTGAGTAGTTCCATCCCCTTTGTGGGGTGGAGTAGATGTACATACATGCAAATGAGAATGGATTGAATGCTTTATTTCCAATGTGTTGATAAAACATGAATGTATGCTTGCTTGTTTAGGATAGAATTTATAACTTGATGAGTTTTGCCAAAATGATTAGACACCTCTCATGCTTGTTTAGGTTCTGAAATAAACATCTTGCATATGTAAATGTTAATCAACTAAGTTGGTGAATAGATTGATAGGTTTTGCCACAACATTTAGACACTTCCTATGCATGATAACACCACCTTTATTTGTGCATAAAGACTGTGTTCAACACCCACCTCTTTGCTTGTGTGCACTCACTCCACCCCTTAGGGTTTTTCCCATTTCTGTATTCTAGCATTCTTCTTTTGTTCTTAGCTTAGTTGTCATTTCATTGTTTGTTTGTTTCATTCGCATTTCATACTTCTTAGCGTAGTTTAGTGTGGAGTAGCATAATCAATCTTTCTCCCCCAATTTTTGCCACTTGATTTCTGATAAACAAGAGGCTGCTCACCTCCCTGAGGACGACCCGTACTTGCCACCACTTCATCGCGGTCGTGCACTTGTGGTTTCATTAAAACGTTCAACAGCAATCAGCAAGGGTTTTCTCGAATATTGATCTATGTTCAGGTTATCATCAGTTAAGGATCAGGGAGGGAGATGTTTATAAGCCAACATTTAGGATGAGGTACGGGCACTACGAGTTCTTATAGTGATGCCTTTTGGATTGACGAATGTGCCTACAGCGTTCATAGATCTGATGAACAAGATGTTCAGACCGTACCTCGACAGTTTCGTCATAGTCTTTGTAGATGATATCTTGGTTTACTCTCTGGATAGAGAGTGGCATAGGGAGCATCTGAGGATCGTACTTGGCATTTTGAGAGACCAGCAGTTGTATGCCAAGAACTCGAAGTGCGAGTTTTGGCTGGACAGTGTCACTTTTCTTGGGTACGTTGTGTCAGGAGAGGGGATATCGGTGGACCTGGCGAAGGTTGAGGTTGTGACGCAGTGGACATCCCCGACGAGTGTGACCGATATCAGAAGCTTTGTGGGAATGACGAGCTATTACCGTCATTTCAACATAGACTTCTCCAGATTGCCTTCACCACTGACAGCTTTGACACAGAAACGTGTCAAGAAGAACAGTTTTCAGGAGTTGAGAGTCGGCTTGCGACTGCTCTGGTTCTAACTCTTCTGAGTGGTAGCGGAGGGTACGTGAATTATGGCAACAATTTGGGCATCGGTCTAGCATGTGTACTCATGCAGCACGGGAAGGTAATGTCGGCTTTTTTGGCCTTAATAGGTGTTTTGATGATTTAATCAACTTAATCTTAATCACAATGAAATGTAGTGTAGCACACATAATACATAGAAGATATATTGTATTGTGCTAATATCTACAGGCGATCAAGACTCAAGGAAGAATGGAATTGAAGTCAAGGCATACAATTAAGCTTTTGAAGACATGTAATTTGCCTTTATTTTGAGTCTTAGAAACTTGTATAAACTTGAGCATACAAGAGTCCAAACACAATCACATAGACACTAAGTTCACTGTAGAAGTCACACACAAAATTTCACATCAATTTGACTTCAATAGATCACCCAAACCTTAGCCCGAAAATCACTAAACCATAACCTAAGCTTCCTGTGCCAATCGGTCGTCTAGAACAAGTTTTTGTTCGACCGATTTTAATAGTCTCCAAATGTATTTTCCAGGTTCCACCGGTCAATCGTTCCCGCACTTTCGGATGACTGTTATCCTTGTCGTATTATGCAATCATCGTATTCGTATGAATCTACCCAACCCCCAAAATATAATTGGTCATCGGTTGAATGTTGTCCTTATACCGGTTGAACACATTTCTTGAGCCCAAAGCGCTTGATATTTTTGGTTGAACGTAACCAATCTTTTTGTTCGACCATTATACCTTTACCCTGGCAAAAACCCTTAGATCGGTCGACCGCCCCATTTCCTGGTTGACCGATGACTGAAGTTAAAAGCCAGTTGGTTCGACCATTGCACTTCTTGGTTCGAACGTTTCTTTATTCTTACAAAAACAGTCAACCGTTATGCCCGATCTGGTTGACCGTTGAGGGACAGAATTGTAGATCTTAAATTTATGTCTTGTTTATCTTACAAACAAATCAATCAATTCATCCCCAATGGCTAGAAAACTTTAGGAGCTTATAAATAGAGGTCCAAACATATTGTTTAGATATCTCTCACACTTCCAATTGTCTTATACATCTAAGAGAAGCTCCCAATCCTTAAATTCCAAAATCCTACACTCCAAGCCTAAAACTGCCACACCTTTGATCAATTCCTTATTATACTCAAAGTGTGCTCAAGTTAGAGAGTGTTTGATCCACTTAAGTTCTTGTCAAAAGAAGTAGAGGTTTCGATGAAAGCCGGAAACATTCCTCTTGGATTGTGAGAGGAAGAAACCAAGTTCGCAAGGTTGTTTGTAGAGCTTGCTTTGTAAAGCGTTCTGTCCCGGCCCAGAACGGGGAGTGGATAGTGAAGTCATGAGTAGAGCTTGCAAGTGAGGAAGTAGGCGGGAGGCTTAACCTCGATAAAATCGCCTTGCATAATTGTGGTTTGCATTGTCTTTTCTCTACTTATTCAAATTCATTTAAGCTGCATGTTTAGTAGAGATTAGACTAATTTGATTAGATTAATTAGGGGTCGTCAATCCTTATATTTGGTATCAAAGCATAATTGCTAAATTTCATATACTTAACTGTATTTAGCATGACATCTACTTCATCTAATCATGTAGAAGGAGTTTGCACTACTAGACCGCATTTGCTTAATGGGTCAAATTACGATTATTGGAAGAATAGAATGAAAATATTCTAGATTTTTAATAACCTTCAGTATTGGATCTTTATCCAAAACCCATACACCCCTCCAAATGAAGAAGAGTTAGCCAGTTTAACTAGAAATAAAATGAAGGAATATGAAATGAATTCTACCATCATGAACATCCTTTATTGTGGCTTAAATGAGGGTGAATACAATAGAATTAGGGGTTGTGAAAGTGCATATGAAATATGGCATAGATTACAAATGCATCATGAGGGTGATAGCAAAACAAAAGAAACTAAAATTAGTCTCCTCATGCATAAATATGAAACTTTCACTATGCAAATCGGTGATAACATAAGCAAAATAAATAACTGATTCACTGATATCACTAACTCTCTTGTGTTCTTGGAAGAAAGATTAGTGAATGAGAAATGACAAGGAAGTTCCTCCGATCGTTCAACCACGATTGGGAAGACAATGTGGAAGTGGGAGCACGTGACGATGGATTTTGTCACCGGGTTGCCGAAGACGAGGAGATTCCACGATGCAATTAGGGTCATAGTCGATTGACTGACTAAGTCGGCACACTTCTTAGCGATGAGAACCACCTTGCGTCTGGAGGGTCTAGCTAAGTTGTACATTGAGGAGATAGTCAGACATCATGGAGTGCCGGTGAGCATCATCTCGGATAGAGATCTCAGGTTCACATCTAGGTTTGGGGGGAGTCTGTAGAGGGCTTTGGGAACGCAGTTGAAGTTCAATACAACGTTTCACCCACAGACAGACGGTCAATCTGAGAGGACCATCCAGACCTTAAAGGATATGCTGAGAGCTTGCACTCTGAATTTGGCAAGACACTGGGATGATCTTTTGCCGCTTATAGAGCTACCATGCGAGTATTGTGATGGCACCATATAAGGCTTTATATAGGAGGCCTTGCAAGTCACCGGTATGCTGGAGTGACATAGGCAAGAGACAGTTAGTGTTGGCTTTTTGGCCTTAATCTATGTTTTGATGATTTAATTAACCTAATCTTAATTATGATCATGTAGAGTAGCACACATATTGCATTGCATATATATTGCTTTGTGCTAACCTCTACAGGTGATCAAGACTCAAGGAAGAAAGGAAATCAAGTCAAGACATGTAATCAAGCTCATTTGAAGACATGTATTTTGCATTTCTTTTAGTCTTTAGGAACTTGTGTATATTGAGCATACTTGAGCTAAAATCAACTTAAACACACACTAGGTTCCCTATAGAAGTCACACACAAAATTCACATTATTTGGACTTCAATAGATCACCCAAACTTAGACCGGAAAACACCAAACCTGAACCTTAGCTATCTGAACCAAAACGGTCGACCGCAACATGCCGTTCGGTCGACCGGTTGATCAAGCATTCTGTTTGTGTTTCCCTGTCTGGTTTCGGTCAACCGCACCATCTCTTTCGGTCGACCGTTTGAACTTACTTTTCCGACTGTTATTTTTGTCGTATATACCCAACGGTCGTATTCGTATTAAAACAATATACACCCCCATATACTTTACCAACGGTCGAACCATTTTGCCCTGTTCGGTCGACCGTTTAATCTTGTCAAAAAATCCCTGCTATCGGTCGATACTATTTCGTTCAACCGATCCATATTTCCCTCTACCGAAACATAAGTTCGGCCGACCGGTAACCCTGTTCGGTCTACCGTTTCATTAACAAACTTAAGAGTTCAGTCGACCATTCCATATTTCGGTCGACCGTATCTTTAACGAACCCAAGAGTTCGGTCGACCGTTTCTGGATAGATTTGCCGCCCGATTTTCTGCTTTGTGTGCTTTGCACAAAACCCAATCAAATCTTGTCCAAACGGCTAGAAATCTCTAATGCTTATAAATAGGAGTTGTAAAGCACATTTTAACACAACTCTCCCACTACAAACTTGTCCAAAACATTAGAGAGAATCCCAAACACTCAAAGCTTCAAACCTTCCACACTTTAGTCATAATTCCAATCTTACTCAAGTGTGCTCAAGAATGAGAGAGTGTTGCTCCACTCAATTGTTTCTCAAAGGAAGCAAGGACTTCGGTGAAAGCCCGAAGTGTCCCTCTCGGATTGTGAGAGGAAGAATTCAAGCAAGCGAGGTTGTTCGCGGTGCTTGTGGTGTAAAGGCGTTCTCTCCCGGCCTGGAACGGGGAATGGTTAGTGAAGGCGTAGGCGGAGCTCGCGGAGTCGAGCGGAGCTTACAAGAGAGGACTAGGACCCGGGTGGGGTGCCGAACCTCTATAAAAACCGACGCGTCTTTGTGGTTTGCATTTTTGCTTTCGTTACTTGCTTGTTTTGTTTAAAATTCCGCTGCGCATCTTGATTGCTTAAACAAATAGGTGATTAGCGTAAAAGTGATTAGTGGACCCATAACCCACACGATCCTACATTTGGTATTAGAGCCTTGTGCGTTAAATTGCATACTTCATCGTATTTTTAGCATGGCTAGTACATCTAATCACGTAGAGGGACTATGCAAAACTCGACCCCTCTACTAAATGGGTCAAATTATGATTATTGGAAGAATAGGATGAAGATTTTCCTAATTTCTAATGACCTTAAGTATTGGATGTTTCTTCAAAATCCATACACACCCCCAAATGAAGATGAATTAGATTCACTCAATAGGCCCAAAATGAAAGAAATTGAGATAAACTCAAAAATTATGAACATTCTATATTGTGGGCTAAATGAGGGTGAATACAATAGAATTAGGGGTTGTGTTAGTGCATATGAGATTTGGCATAGATTGCAAATGCATCATTAGGGGGATAGCAAAACTAAGGAAACTCGCATTAGTCTCCTCATGCATAAATATGAGATTTTTTCTATACAAATCGGTGAAAACATAAGCGAAATGAACACTCGCTTCACCGATATCACTAACTCTCTTTTGGTTCTTGGAAGAAAAATTAATGAAGGAGAGATGACAAGGAAGTTCCTTCGGTCACTTAGCATCGATTGGGAAGATAAAGTCGTCGCAATTGAAGAGGCGCACGATCTTTCAAAATTAAAGATGGAGGAACTCGTTGGAAATCTCATGGCATATGAACTCCAAATCAACCATCGAAAGGAGAAGGAAGCCTCCAAGAACAAACACACCTTGAGATTACATGCAAACATTGACCAACAAAGGAAGAGTGTAGAAGATGAGGACATTGAAATCCTAGCAAAAGACTTCTTCAAATACCTCAAGAAGGATAAAGAAGAAAAGAATGAAAGAAGAGGTAGAAGGAGTGAAAAGAGAGAAAAGAAGGAGAAGGAAGAGAGTGGAAATGAGAGAAAAGAGAAGGAGAAGAAAAATGAGAGGAGGGAGAAGAGTAAGAGAAAAGAGAAGAGGTTGGAAGCTCACAATGCTACATGGGACGATTCATCATCTTCATCGTCATCCAAATCAACCACACCTTCATCAACAAAAGAATATGCACACATGTGCTACATGGCCATTCAAGATGAAGGAAGTGAGGTAGAATCTAACTCTTGCTTTAGTAATTCATGCTCAACTAAGTCATATTATAGTGATAGCTCACATTCTAGTGTTAATGAAGAAACTTATACACATGATGAGCTTCAAAATGCATTTCATGACTTAGTTAAACAATATGAGATCATTTGTGATAAAAACAAGAGTGCTAGAAAGTTAATCAAAGATCTCCAAAGCCAAATTGAAATATGCATGAATGAGAAGAATGAGGTGATTGCTAAATTTGAAAAGAATGCATCAAATATTGATAAATTAAAAGCAACACCCATAGATTGTGATCAACTAAATCTTCAAGCTTGTAATTTGCAATTAAGAAAAGATTTAGAAAGATTCACAAATGGAACTCATATGCTCAACATGTTATTAAGTAGTCAAAGGTAATCCTTGCAAAAACATGTTTTAGGTTACAATTCAAAATTGAAAAACCATGGATCTCACACTACACTAAATGGCAAGCATATGTTCATTAACCATAGTTCCTCAAGTGTGTGGGCTCCTAAAACCAAAATGATTTGGGTTCCCAAAACTAACATTCAAGGACCCAAAGTTGTTTGGGTACCTAAATCTACACTTGTAGGTGCTTGAGGAGGAGATTGGTGGTGACTGGGTGAGCCAAAGTGTCGAATTCGAATCCGGTTGCATCACCAAGTCAAGATTGGAGCTAATCAAATTCAAGTTTGGTATAAAATTTCTATCTTTGAATTTTCTGAAAAATTAACTCCAATCTAGTTAATATGCTTAATTGTCATATCCTTAGATGTTTAATTCATTGCAAATCATTAACCATATTCATTGCAAATCATTTATCACATCCATTGATTATAAATGTCAAATTTTAAATTGATGTTAGAATAAGGCCTAAGTTGAAACTTAAATGAAATTAACTTGAATCATATTCATAGTTTTCATCTAGCCTTACTGATAGGGGGAGCTTAAATGTTATATCTTTTATTAGTGTAATGAAGTCCAAAATTTAGGGGGAGCAACTTCATTACAAGACATCCAAATTCTATGCTTAAAGTCATAATTATTTTTGTTTTTGATGGATGTCAAAGGGGGAGAGATAATTAAAGGGGTAACTTGGAATTTGGCATAAAATTGAACAAAAACTATGCACATCCATAGGGGGAGCATTAATATGCATAGTTTACAAATACAAATTCCATGTTTTAAGATAGAGTTAAGATATAGGTTGCCATCATCAAAAAGGGGGAGATTGATGGTTTTTTGCCCTTAATCTATGTTTTGATGATTTAATTAACCTAATCTTAATTATGATCATGTAGAGTAGCACACATATTGCATTGCATATATATATATTGCTTTGTGCTAACCTCTACAGGTGATCAAGACTCAAGGAAGAAAGGAAATCAAGTCAAGACATGTAATCTAGCTCATTTGAAGACATGTATTTTGCATTTCTTTTAGTCTTTAGGAACTTGTGTATATTGAGCATACTTGAGCTAAAATCAACTTAAACACACACTAGGTTTCCTATAGAAGTCACACACAAAAATTCACATTATTTGGACTTCAATAGATCACCCAAATTTAGACCGGAAACACCAAACCTGAACCTTAGCTGTCTGAACCAAAACGGTCGACCGCAACATGCCGTTCGGTCGACCGGTTGATCAAGCATTCTGTTTGTGTTTCCCTGTCTGGTTTTGGTCGACCGCACCATCTCTTTCGGTCGACCGTTTGAACTTACTTTTCCGACCGTTATTTTTGTCGTATATACCCAACGGTCGTATTCGTATTAAAACAATATACACCCCCATATACTTTACCAACGGTCGAACCATTTTGCCCTGTCCGGTCGACCGTTTAATCTTGTCAAAAAATCCCTGCTATCGGTCGATACTATTTCGTTCAACCGATCCACATTTCCCTCTACCGAAACATAAGTTTGGTCGACCGGTAACCCTGTTCGGTCGACCGTTTCATTAACAAACTTAAGAGTTCAGTCGACCATTCCATATTTCGGTCGATCGTATCTTTAACGAACCCAAGAGTTTGGTCGACTGTTTCAACTTTCGGTCGACCGTTTCTGGACAGATTTGCAGCCCGATTTTCTGCTTTGTGTGCTTTGCACAAAACCAAATCAAATCTTGTCCAAACGGCTAGAAATCTCTAATGCTTATAAATAGGAGTTGTAAAACACATTTTAACACAACTCTCCCACTACAAACTTGTCCAAAACATTAGAGAGAATCTCAAACACTCAAAGCTTCAAACCTTCCACACTTTAGTCATAATTCCAATCTTACTCAAGTGTGCTCAAGAATCAGAGAGTGTTGCTCCACTCAATTGTTTGTCAAAGGAAGCAAGGACTTCGGTGAAAGCCCGAAGTGTCCCTCTCGGATTGTGAGAGGAAGAATTCAAGCAAGCGAGGTTGTTCACGGTGCTTGTGGTGTAAAGGTGTTCTCTCCCGGCCCGGAACGGGGAGTGGTTAGTGAAGACGTAGGCGGAGCTCGCGGAGTCGAACGGAGCTTACAAGAGAGGACTAGGACCCGGGTGGGGTGCCGAACCTCTATAAAAACCGACGCGTCTTTGTGGTTTGCATTTTCGCTTTCGTTACTTGCTTGTTTTGTTTAAAATTCCACTGCGCATCTTGATTGCTTAAACAAGTAGGTGATTAGCGTAAAAGTGATTAGTGGACCCATAACTCACACGATCCTACAGTTAGTTGGGCCTGAGTTTGTACAATTGTATGCTGAGAAGGTTGATGTGATCAGGAGGCGACTAGCGACTGGCGACCGCACAGAGCAGACAGAAGAACTACGCTGATAAGCGTAGGCAAGTGTTGAGTTTCATGGTTGGCGACCACGTGTTTCTGAAGACCTCCCCAGCCCGGGAGTGATGACGTTTGGGAAGAAGGGGAAGCTCAGTCCGAGGTATGTCAGACCGTTTGAGATCCTAGACCGTGTTGGAGATGTCGCCTACCGGATTGCTCTACTGTCATAGTTTTCGGGTCTTCACAACGTCTTTCATGTTTCGATGCTGAGGAAGTATGTGGCAAACCCATCTCATGTGATTGAGATCGAGGTTTCAGAGATCCAGCAAGATTTGTCTCTCGAGGAGAGGCCAGTGGAGATAGTGGATCACATGGAGCATCAGCTGAGGAGGAGGACAATTCTGATGGTGAAGGTGGGATGGTAGCACCATTGTGATAGAGATGCCACCTGAGAGATCAAAGAGGAAGTCCATAAGAAGTATCCGGAGCTTTTCGGTAAGTTGCTTGGTTTAAATTTTGAGGATGAAATTTCTTTAAAGATGGTGGATTGTGAGAACCTTATCCTAACTTTTGTTAAGTTAATTGGGATTAAGGAGTTAATCCTACTTTGGGTTGGTTTTAGGTTAATTGGATGGATTGGCTTGAGAAAAGTTTGATTGGATGGTTGGGGGATGAGGTGGTGAGTTGTGATTGGAAGGTTAAGAGGAAAGGGGTTGTTAAGCAAGGTGGTGAGCGTCGTCAACGGTTGGAGCATCAGCCAGTGTCAGAAAGGTCTGTCAAGTTCAATTAGAAGTTCACACAAAGTGTGTGAGAGGTCGTGGGTGTCACTGGAGGTCGGAGACCTCATCGGTGACAAGGTGCAGCAAGGTTGCTACACTTGGACGATCGACCGATGTTGTGGTTGGTCGACCGGTCATAGTATAACTGTGAGCTTTTCTCTCATACCGATCGAACGATGCCTGGTGGTGGTCGACCGGTTAAGCATATTTCTGCGAGAGGAAGAAGTCTGTTAATTTTGGTCGAATGGGACCCCTTTGTCGTTCAACTGGTAGTACCTCAACTGGTTAATTTTGGTCGAATGGGCCAAGACCATCTGAACGGTCAACCGCTCTAGAGCTTAGTTCGACCGACAACTTAAGTGAACTTAAATTATGTTCGATCGGCTCGTGTTTTGTTCGATCGGCTGTGGACTTGAAGATTGTAAGTAGACCTTGGTATTTTCGGTTGAACGAGACCTCTTCATCGTTCGACCGGTTGGGTAGAAGTGTTTAATGTTTTCCTGGCGTAGACTTTCCAAATGGTCGACCGCCTATGACCTTTTGTTCGACTGATTGGTAGTTTTGTTCGTTCAACCGGTTGGATGACAGTTCGAACCGTTGCCTAGTTCAAGTGCCAGATGGTTGGCCGTTTGACCTTTTACGATTGATCGTTAGTGCACAGATATGATTTCTTATGTGTTTCCATGATTGCACCATGTTGCACTCAATACCCTATGTAGTAGCTTGGGAGTGCAGATCCCAATATGTTGCATTGCATGTTTCCTGTCTCTAGTGGAGCTGGACGATGTCCGAGGTTTATTCCGGCAGGTAGTAAGCTGAGTCACAACTAGGTGACTGTTTCAGCTTGTGTAAGCACCCGTGCGACCTTGGAGGCGACAGAGATGTCTGACCAACGATGTATTCTGGCAGGTAGTCTGGTTTTGGCACAACCAGGTGAGTTGACCGACCTGAGCTACGGCTCCGTCAGTGTGGAATTGACAACGAGATCAGATGTCTATCTATGACTCGGATGTGCGCACGACCCTCACTGAAGCCTCATGATTAGTATAGTTGTTAGTAGGGATTAGTTACGTACCTCCGTAAGACCACGTGTGCATGTGGTAGGTACCCTTGGGGTACCCGATGTTGTTGTTGGGACTAATGTCCTTCATGACCCCTAGGTGAGGAAGTTTATGTTATTGCATTGTATATGTCATGCTATACTAGGATGATAGGCTCATAGTAGCGTAGTTTCATATGCATGAAGGAATTTAGTTCTGCAAGCTCTTGGAGGCGCCACGATTCGGTACGGGTAGGTGGACTTGGTATACGGGGTTTCCTTATGGAAACTCAGGCATTGTTGTTACATTTGCATTTCAGGACCTCAGTAGGTATTGGGTGGGGTGGAGAGCGAGGACGAGCGCACACCCGGATCGGACCCTTGCTATCAGAGCTATCAGTTCTGGTCGACTCGTCCATAGAAACCATCCTTAGGAGTAGCATAGATAGATTTTGTTGCATTTCATTGATCATGCATGCATAGCTGCTTTGTGTTGTTTTGTTGTTAGATGCCTCCTAGACACGTCAAACACGCTCCACGAGACCACAGTGCCAGTGATGCCACTCAGGGAGCTGCTTGGGAAGATGAGTGATAGACGCTCTACGGCACAACTGAAAGACTGGGCGCATTCTTGAAGCGTCAGACCACGCGTGATGAACAGACTGGAGTGGGCGTGATTTACGATTGATTAATGCGCCAGCACCTGCCTACTTTTGAGGGCCAGATTGTTAGATCTAATGTAATACGAGGTTTCCTTATGGAAACTCATGCATGCTTGTTACATTTGCATTTCTGGACCTCATTAGGTACTGGGTGGGGTGGAGACCGAGGAGGAACACGCACCCGGATCGGATCCTCGGTTTATTTTGTTTAGGTAGTTATGACTACATGTATTCATCTCTTTATGTACTCTAATGTAATCATATTTTTGACAAACTCTGTATATTGGTGCACCTTTTGATGTTTATGTCAGTAGCGTCCTTGTGAGTTGATATTGATTCCCTTTGAATATCATTTTAAAATTTCCGATACTTTACAGACGTTACAGTGGATATCCAGATTTTTTTCGATACGAGTGGGTGTGTGGTTGATTAGTATATTGGAAATATGAATTTGTTGGAATAATAGATAGTTTGTCTGCATCTATTAACCTTGTAGTTTGGAGAATGTTGATGCTCGTTGGAAAATTTTGTTTAGTATGATAAATTTTGATATGTCTACTATTTTTGTGTGAAAAAGTTTCATGTGATGTTTTAAGGTTCAAAATTGTATAACCACAACTTGTGTGTTGTGTCTAGATAAGTTTTTTTTTATGATGTGGTACATGTTCAGATTAAATTATATGAGGTTCCATAAATGTTTTGTATTTATTTGTGTATCTAGATATATCATTAGTATTTGTTATATGTTTGTGTATCTCTATCAAATGTCTAGATATACCTGCTTGTGCATTGTGACCGTCACTTCCACCAAGAATATCATTCCAGATTTTCTAGGCAGCAAAACAAGATAGTAACAAAAAAATAATACATCTGATATATCTAAAATAAAAGTTGTTTAGATATATGTAGCAGACATGGAACATATCACTAGAACAACAGATAACCGCATTTGCATTAATGTTAACACATTTGTTGTAGCGTTGAATACAAACATGATGTTGATGTTTGAACCATAAATGCGAGCATAAAAATATACAATACATGTCTCACAAAAATAAACAAACATAATCAATAAGTTATGTGGATATGTCTAGCACTTATGCAACATCACAAAAGAATAATATATAATTTCATTTTTTATCATAATAGTTGTCTGAATATGTCCTGAGAAAATGTAAGTTTTCATACTACATACAATAGCTAGTTAATTCACTACCACAAAAACACATTTTCCAACACCCGAATGCCGACGGAAAATTCGTCAGTCTCCTTCCCGACGGAGGTGTCGTGAGCATTGGTCGTTTTTCCGTTTACCCAGTTCCCAAGTCCCCGAATCCTCCCATCCCTCCTCCAAAATCCCCAAACCCTTTATCAAAACCGAACCATCCACTACCAATCCCCAAATTTTTCACTGCCTCCGACAACACGCCGTCGCGCTGTCCTCCCTCCGTGTCGCAGCCGTAGCCGCCCTCTCCTCCCTTCCACGCTTTATCCTCCACCCTTGTGCTATAAAATCATTAATCTCTCTCCACAAACCCAAATATGGCATTTCTCCTCCAACATCCTCATCCCTCCTCCGTCTCCTCTCCTCCGCCCCACCCTATCGTCTTTCTCCTCCCCCTTTCTATTCAAAGGTGGATTTGATAAAGTTGTTGCCTTTCGTTTCTGAAGAAATAATTGTATTCTGTTTAGAGAAATTTCGTTTGTGTGTAGTTTTAGGGCAATGAGATTTGGGTTGAGAATGATGTCTTGGTTATGTTCTGGTAAGGTTTGCATGTATATTTGCCTTTATAAGATTAAATTGTATGTTTGTATTAGTTGTAAAGGTTGATATTAGCTTAGATTGTTTTTTTACATTTTTAGTGGGTTTTATCTAGTTTGTGGTGGTATAAGCTGGGAATTTTCTTGTGCATAAGCGAGGTGTTTTTCTTTTGCTTATTTTTTGTTCGACTTCTTACTGTTCTTTAATGCCTACCATGTGTTTGGGTAAATGTCATATTGAATTAGGAGTTCATATACCTATTGCTTCATTCAATATTTTTGTACTTAAAAATAACTTATTTCTTTATCTATTTGTTTGTGTCTATTACAAGAGTTATGTTAGTTTAAATAAGTTTTAATTTGTTTGAATCACATAACATAAACACTTCGTAGCTGATCAAAATTGATAAGAGGTATAGACGTCGCATATATGGACGACTAGACGTGTATTGGGAGACGTATATACCTCGAGATGTCGGTTATCCAACAATCGACGTGCAGACAAACCTATAGACGTCGGTCATCCTCACAACCGGCGTCTAGAGGTTTGAATAGACGTCGGTCTCTCGTAAACGCGACATATATACATATAGACGTCGCATATATAGATGACCGACGTTTATTGGGAGACGCTTATTCCCTATTCTGCACTAGTGTTGTGTACTAAAATTTAAATTTTTGCTATGCGATGATGGCCAAAAGAAGCTCAAAGCGATGCTTCCGACAAATTTCGCCTCAGAGGTGAACTCAGGAAACATCTAAATCTCGGTCTCATCCGTATTCTAGTCTAGACTTGCAACTCCATTCCAAATCAGCTGGAAAAGTAAGTACACATATCAATACTTCTAAATATTATGTTAATGTTATTGTTTCATTCTGACATTTCCTGCTGTTTTTGTTTAGAGCTTTGATAGTGACCAAATGTGAAGTGGTTTCACCTACCCCCGAGGCAGAGGTAAAAGCTGAAAGTGGTCCGTCAACACCCAAAGTAAGGATTTTACCTCTAGAGCTTGGTTAGAAGTTTCACGATGTTCAATTTAATTGTTTCGGTTGTTATCAAAGAAGTAATTTTCAGTCATTTGTATCTTGGCTTTGTTGGAACGTGAACCCCATGCGATAATGCTAACTCAACCCTCAAGGTATGTGGATCTAATTCAATAATTTCAGGTTGCTGCTCAACAAGGGACTTATGTTGGGCAGATGATTTTATGTGATGTATTGGGTAAAGGATCTCATTTGTACAGACCTTAAATTGCTTAGATGCCCATCACGTGTGTTTAGTTTGGTTTATTGGAGAACCATACAGACCTTTTTATAGATTCATTCTACTTGGATGTCATGTCCCACTTTAATTTAAGAATCTCAACTCTTGCACTTCAGCTTCTACAAATTTGTTGTGAATTAGCACAATTCGCAAATTGTTATTGTTGCTATAACACAGTTATGATCAAGGTTCCACCATTATCTCTAACATATGATGGAATTCTTAAAAAAAATTGGGCGGGTTACAATTACGTCTTATATATTTCAGCAAGCATTTTTAAATCACATGGAATCTTTCATAAAATATATGTTGATTTTCAGTGTCTTGCTTGCAGATGAAGTTTGTTTCAAGTTGCTTGCAGATGAAGATAATAAAGTGTTCTTGTAGTGTTACTTCATTTTTTGTTCGCTTTTATGGTGCTTTTGTAGTGTTCTATCCTTTTCAATCTAAGATAATTCCATGTCTTGCTTGCAGATGAAGATAAAAAAAATGTTCTTGTAGGGGAGTCTCCAATGGCTTTCGTTGCTGAAAATGTTGGTATTAAGTACGTCAATAGTTTAAATTTAAGGTATCATGATTTATATGAGTGCTCCTCTTGTTCGCTTAAATTAGGATAGGCTTCTTCCTTTAAGATGGGTGCTTAGTTGCTGAAGTTGTAAGGATAGTTTAAAAAGATATATTGGTTTGAGAATTTGTTTTATAGAAATTGATGTGTTTGCTGCTAAAGTTGAAAGTTGAACATCATGGTGACGATCTCTGCATATATCTTTTTGAGTTCTTTGTTCTCCATTTGGTTATATGAAATTTATCTCTCATTAGTAAATGAAATAACATCTACTATTCCTACCCATTCTCGTATTACCCTTTTTCAGTATGGTTTTTGTCATTTATGGTGCTTGAATGTTCTTCATTTTATTTTCATTCCTGAAATTCTGTTCTTTTTATTTTCATTCCTAAAATTCTGTATTGTTTCCAGTTCTTTGATGCTTATGAAGAGAGTGATACTTCATGTTCATGCTTCATGGTTGTGCGTTTATGCTTCAATGTTCATTGGCATTCATGTTGGAGTGATACTTGTGAGGGTGCATATTTTTATTTGATGAGATAAGAGATGAAAATCTAAGTGTAAGCCATATTCTTTCATCGGAAGATATCATTATTTCTATTGGGTAGTTGTAATTGAGTTTCTTGTCTATTTCTCAAAGTCAATTGTTATAACTCAAGTGTATTTTTCTTTTAGACTACCTCATATTGAAAAAAAGGAATTTTGTTTCACATTTGATTTGTAAGTAAATTTTGCGCTCATATTCTAAAGGCTTTGTTATTTAAGTACATACTCTTTAAATTCATTCATAATCTTGTTTGTTATTAATTATAGGTAATGTAATAAGGTTTTGGAGATTAGCAAGTGACACTCTTTTTCATGTAAGTAGTTTTCTTCCCAAATCTATTCCTATGGTAAATTATGGATATGTATATTATTAGAAGTACAATTTATGTAAATGTATATTATTTACATGTGGATGTAGATTAATCTACATTGTTGTATTTCATGTTAAGTTGGATGTTGAATGCCATTTCTAGTGTCGGATGCATTTTAATTGCATTTTTAAATTTGAAAGTGAAGAAAAAAATTCAGAATTTTTTAAAAAAATATTTAACTTTTTTGTAAAAAAAATTACTATTGCTGACGGAAATTGCAATGGTGGGGATTATTTTGGTGTAAAAAATGTCAGAACAATGCCAACAAAATTGTGTACTAGTGTCGACAGATTTGTCTGTTGGGATTTTTTAGGGTTTAGGGATATAACTGACTTTGTGTTAGTGGCGCGGAAAGTTCAGAAAGATTTTCAGAGTCAAACAGAAAACAGAATCCATTGGAAAGTAGTTTCTCTTTGATTGAATTTTGTTGTGTGTTTCTGTCTCTGGAATCCGGTAGAAAATAGATTATGTTATTTGTGTCTTTCACTAGAATCTGGTCGAAAACATATTTTGTTGATTGTGTATGTCACTGGAATCTGACAAAAACAATTTTTGATGTTTGTTTCTATCATTATAAAATACACGAAACTTTGTAGGTGCAATTTAATTTATAAATGAAAATATGTTACTATAGTCTCAAAAATATTAATCCAAACCACATTTAATTTATAAACAAAAGTTTGTTTATTTAATCTCAATAATATTACAATTCAAATCTCGTAATGTTGTGGATATATAAATGTTAATAATCAACCAACCCACATAGAATTTTCTATATATTGCCGCATATGATCTGCCAGTTCTTTCTTGCATTATTTTGTCAATCCAACCTAGCTTTCTTCTACTTCACCATTATCTTCTTCCATTTCTGAATTTGAGCTTCTTCCTTCCATACCACCGAGTTCATCATCAAAATCTTCAAGCAAATCAGCTATGTCTTCTTTACGAATAAAGTTATGTAACAAAAAACATGTTATAACTATCTTCACTTGAGTATCATAGGGGAAAGACATACAACTTCTTAATATCGCAAATCGATGTTTAACGACACCGAAAGAGTGTTCTATAACATTTCTTAACCGTGATTGCTGATAGTTAAAATTTTCAACCACATTTGATGGCAAACGGTTATTATCATATTCACTAAGATAATACCTTGCACCTCGAAATGGACAAATAAATTCAGGCCTGCTCGGATACCCAGCATCGACGAGATTAAATTTTCCTATACAAAAACAATTTTAAACTGAATCTCAAGATAAAAAACCCATAAAAATATCAAGTAACAGAATTTTATTAATTTTCACCTAGTGGTATTTTCAGAGCGTTCTCTCAAGTCAATACATCTTGTAGGATTCTAGCATCAGCAGCTAACCCCTCCCAACCAGCAAGAATATATGTAAATTCCATGTTAAATTGCAGGCTGACATAACGTTCTAGGCTAACTCACTTTTACGATTTCTGAATCTTGCAGTTTCTGGTCCATTTATTGTGACTTTAACATGAGTTATGTCAATAGCACCAATGCAATCCTGTATAAAAGTTACAACTCTAATACACCAAGACATTTAATGATAAGCTAACTTACCATAAAATATGGAAATACGTTTGGATCATTCTTGATTCGATCTGGAACATTTGTTGAGGCATCAACGAGCAACATGTCATTTAGTTGCAAAATAGCATTCAACATTCTATTAAAATATGTACTGATGCTCCAAGTAGAACGATAGAATCTTTCTTTAGTCACACCATATCGTTGGTCTTGTCCCACTGTAACAAGAAACATTGTCAATTGCTCCTCCACTGTTACACTTTTAGGTCCAGTCACCAGACCTATTTTTAGTAAATTGCAAAAGTTCTGGAACACATGTTGATTCATCTTGTAAATTTTTCTGCAGTTGTAGACCTCATTCGGTTGTGTAGGATCTAACAATCTACGAATATAAGTCAGATCCTCTCTACTATAAATCCTATTGGTTGGTACTGGTTTTAGCAGTTGTGCAGTGGCAACACTAAACATGGTATGTGGCAAACTAGCAAATTAGTCAGGTTTCTTTTCCTCATCTCCTCGTCTTTTTCTATCATTTCAAAGAAAGTTTTGTTAGGATCTATGGCCCCTTAATCTCTAGAAAAATGCGGAATTAAAAATACTAAGCGAAGGATTAAGGAGTAGAGACAATGCAAACCACAAATCGTCGACACCGGAGTTTAGAGAGGTTCGGCACCCACACCCGGGTCCTAGTCCTCCTCGCAAGCCTCGCTCGATCCACCGAGCCTTGCTTACGGTTCCACTAACCGATCTCCTTTCCGGGCCGAGATCAACGTCGTTTACAACACCGAGCCTCGCGAACAATCCTCGCCTCGCTCGTGTCTCCTCTCACAACCCGAGAGGGAGCTTCCTCGAAGCTTTTACAACTCTTTGATTCTTTGATATGGAAGTTGAATCGCACTCTAACTAACACTCTATACTTGAGCACACTTGGATATGATATTGAATTGGATATGCAAATGGTGAAGTTTAGGCTTGAGTGCTGAAGAATAAGCTTTGAAGGTTGGGGAATTGAGAGCACAAAGATAGTTGATGAATAGAAGGTGTTGTCACTGTTTTGTGTCTCTAGAGTGGTGTTTATATAGGTTTCAAAGCTTATAGATCCGTTGGAGAGTTGGTGGTGAATGGACCAATGAGAAAGCAAGATGTGACTTAAGCTCGTCCAGAAATCGAGACAGATTCGGTCGACCGTTATCCACACGGTAGTCCGAAACATTGGTCTGAACTAAGAACTCGGTTGACCGATTAAGTATCGGATCACCGTTCACCAACCTCCAGTAGCTTTTATCTATTTAGCCCTAATTAAACTCGGTTCATCGAAGTCCATTAATTTGGTTCACCGTTCCAAGGTGGACAGTAGGATTGATTGGGCTCTGTTCATGTCTAGTTCGGTTGACCGTCTATACTTCGGTAGACCGAAGTTAGCGTGGGTTTTGCGCTGACAATGCGTGAGAAATTGTTTTACCAATAACGGTCAAGTTAAATAGCCATTGGACTCCTAAAGCCAATATGGATTCAGTAGACCAAAGTGTGTGCGGTCGTCCGAAGTGGGTCAAGTTAATTTGGGCTCTTGGATCTTGATTTGAATGCGACCGTTGGAGCAAAGTCCAAAGCCGGTCCAGGGCTATTCGGTCGACCGAAGACGTTTCGGTCTTCCGTTGGGGCAAATCCAGAGAACACCTAAGTTTCACTCTGTGAAGTATTCGGCTATCCGACAGGTGTTCGGTGGACCGAACTAGGTATAGTTCGGTTAACCGAAATAAGTTCGGTTTACCGAGAAATGACGGGACAGAATCCTAGTGCTCAAGTTTACATAAAATCCTATGGACTCAATAAATATAAAGTTACATGTCTTGGTCCAAAGCTTTGATTACAAGTCTTGAGTCTTGATGTCCTTGTCCCAATGCTCATTTCCTTCATTGTCTGGATCAACCTATTAAGATAATTGCAAGTATACAAACATATATGCAATGCATGTAATCGTGTTTGCTCACTTTGATTGATTAGGTTGATTGATTAAGATTAGTTTAATTAATCATCAAAATTAATATAGATTGAGGCTAAAAATCCATCAATCTTCCCCTTTTTGATGATGGCAAATCTATATCTTAATGCTTGAGTTTCAATTTATGTTCTCCCCAATTCTATATGATTGCTCCCCCTTCATATATGTAAACTATGCATGTATAAGATGCTCCCCCTAACAATGTGCATAGTATTAGTGAATTGAAGCTCAATCTTTATCATTCTCCCCCTTTGACATGAATCAAATGCAAACAATACAAGCATATGATGTAAAGGTATAGGATTTAGATAATTCTCCCCCTTAATTAGATGATATAACATTATATGCTCCCCTTATCACTAAGGCCTAAAAACAATTATGTATGATATCAATTAAGCATGTAATATCCCTAGATTAGAACCAAATGTTAAAATAGACACGATTGAGAGGATTGAAAATATTACACAACTTTTGAGCCTCGATTTTGTATTGGTTCCAATCTCCTTTCGATAGCGACGATGACTTTATAAATTCGATCCAAATGATTTCCTTGAAGCTTGGAATCGATCTTTTGTAGTTTGAGCCGATCGCTATCGATTCTCCTTTCTCTAAGTACCTACAAGTGAAGATTTTGGTACCCAAACAACTTTGGGTCCTTTGACATTAACCTTTGGTACCCAAGCCATTTTGGTGTTAGGTGCCCAAACACTTGAAGAACTTTTATTCACAAAGAAATGCTTTCCATTCATAGTAGTGTGAATAACATGGTTTTTGTAGTTGTTAACAAAATAGCCTACACCATGCATATCTAAAGATTGTTTTTGACTCTCTATGAGCATATCAAGCATTTTCTTTCCACTTGTGAATTTTTCTAGATCCTTTTGTAATTGAACATTCTTAGCAATTAGATCTTGAATATCATTACTACATGAAGGTTTTGCATTTAGAGTTGTAATTTCATCAATCAATTGAGTGTTCTCTAATGAAATTTTATCATGACTAGCAAGTAATTTATTCTTCTCATTCATGATAGATTAAATTTGAGATTGTAGTTGATTGATTTTCTTTCTTGCTAGTTTATTCTTTTGACAAATTTTCTCAAAATTTTCAAGCAATTCATTGAATTCACATTGAAGTTCATTATATGCATTTGAATTATTTGAATCAATTGAATCGCGACTAGAGCAAGAAGATACCTCACTTTCGTCATCTTCTATTGCCATGAAGCACATCGAGGCGAATTCGCCTTCAATTGATGAAGATTTTGAACTATCCCAAGTTGCTTTGAGAGCTTTCTTCTTCTTCTCTTTTCTCTTGCTCTTCTTCTCTTTTCTCCTTTCTTTCTCTTCTTTGAGAAACTCCTTAAATTGATGTGTCACCAATTGTTCCTCGATATCACTATCTCCTTTGATCGAATTGGCGACGGCGTGTAACCCCAAGGATTTCTTGACTCTCTTCTCAATGCGGTCTTTCATTTGTATCTCATATGTCATGAGACTACCCATTAGCTCCTCGATCGATAATTTGGTGAGATCTTGTGCTTATTTGATAGCGGTTGTTTTCTCCTCCCAATCGTCGGTGAGTGACCGGAGAATCTTTCGAGTCATTTCTCCCTTCCTAAAATCCTTGCCAAGTTCTTTAAGAGAGTTAATTATGTCGGTGAAGCGAGTGTGCATCTCACTTATGTTTTCACCGGATTGCATACGAAATAATTCATATTTATGCATGAGCAAATTTATCCTAGTTTCTTTCAATCTATTTGAACCCTCATGATGCATTGCTAATGTATGCCCAAATATCATAAGCACTTTCCAAACCTCTTACCCTATTGTATTCCCCTTCATTTAACCCACAATACAAGATATTCATAATGCGTGAATTCATCTCCGCTTCCTTAATTTTGGGTTTTGTTAAGGATACAATTTCATCATCATTAGGAGGTGTATATGAGTTTAATATGAATGTCCAATATTTCAAATCATTTGATTGCAAATATATTCTCATTCTTTTCTTCCAATAGTCATAGTTTAACCCATTAAACAAAGGTGGCTTAGATGTGGATAATCCTTCACAATGATTAGAAGTAGATGCCATTCTAAATTACGATTAAGTAAATGAAATTATCAACCTAATGCTCCGATACCAATTGTTAGGATCTATGACCCTCTAATCGCTAGAAAAATGCGGAATTAAAAATACTAAGCGAAGGATTAAGGAGTAGAGACAATGCAAACCACAAATCGTCGACACCGGAGTTTAGAGAGGTTCGGCACCCACACCCGGGTCCTAGTCCTCCACGCAAGCCTCGCTCGATCCACCGAGCCTTGCTTACGGTTCCACTAACTAATCTCCTTTCCGGGCCGAGATCAACGCCGTTTACAACACCGAGCCTCGCGAACAATCCTCGCCTCGCTCGTGTCTCCTCTCACAACCCGAGAGGGAGCTTCCTCGAAGCTTTTACAACTCTTTGATTCTTTGATATGGAAGTTGAATCACACTCTAACTAACACACTATACTTGAGCACACTTGGGTATGATATTGAATTGGATATGCAAGTGGTGAAGTTTAGGCTTGAGTGTTGAAGAATAAGCTTTGAAGGTTTGAGAATTGAGAGCACAAAGATAGTTGATGAATAGAAGGTGTTGTCACTGTTTTGTGTCTCTAGAGTGGTGTTTATATAGGTTTCAAAGCTTATAGATCCGTTGGAGAGTTGGTGGTGAATGGACCAATGAGAAAGCAAGATGTGACTTAAGCTCGTCCAGAAATCGAGACAGATTTGGTTGACCGTTATCCTCACGGTAGTCCGAAACATTGGTCTGAACTAAGAAGTCGGTTGACTGATTAAGTATCGGATCACCGTTCACCAACCTCCAGTAGCTTTTATCTATTTAGCCCTAATTAAACTCGGTTCACCGAAGTCCATTAATTCGGTTCACCGTTCCAAGGTGGACAGTAGGATTGATTGGGCTCTGTTCACGTCTAGTTCGGTTGACCGTCTATACTTCGGTAGACCAAAGTTAGCGCGGGTTTTGCGCTGACAATGCGTGGGAAATTGTTTTAGCAATAACGGTCAAGTTAAATAGTCGTTGGGCTCCTAAAGCCAATATGGATTCGGTAGACCAAAGTGTGTGCGGTCATCCAAAGTGGGTCAAGTTAATTTGGGCTCTAGGGTCTTGATTTGAATGCGACCGTTGGAGCAAAGTGCAAAGCCGGTCCAAGGCTATTCGGTCGACCGAAGGCGTTTCGGTCTTCCGTTGGGGCAAATCCAGAGAATACCTAAGTTTCACTGTAGAAAGTATTCGGCTATCCGACAGGTGTTCGGTGGACCGAACTAGGTATAGTTCGGTTAACCGAAATAAGTTCGGTTTACCGAGAAATGACAGGATAGTATCCTAGTGCTCAAGTTTACATAAAATCCTATGGACTCAATAAATATAAAGTTACATGTCTTGGTCCAAAGCTTTGATTACAAGTCTTGAGTCTTGATGTCCTTGTCCCAATGCTCATTTCCTTCATTGTCTTGATCAACCTATTAAGATAATTGCAAGTATACAAACATATATGCAATGCATGTAATCGTGTTTGCTCACTTTGATTGATTAGGTTGATTGATTAAGATTAGTTTAATTAATCATCAAAATTAATATAGATCAAGGCCAAAAAGCCAACAAGTTTGTCCTACCAACATTTTTGATCTGTACACATGTCATCATCATATAATATCATGTTAACAGATACATAGATGATACAAACATTCAAAAATAGAAGGCCTAAAAATAGCATAACACAAACAATTGCCAATTGTAGATTAACAAGCTAAATAAAATCTTATAACCAAAAATTCACAACCAAAAACTTACACCCAAGATCTTACAACTAAACACTTACACCCAAGATCTGACAACCAAAAACTTTATATGTAGTCAACAACTTAATTCTTAATTTTCACGTGACAACCACCTCAACCATTCACCACGCATCTTATGCAGCAGACATAAAAAGGACTTCCTCTTCTTGTCGCACTCCAACAACTCCAGTGCTTAAAATACTTCATGTTCAAATCCTGCAGTGCATGTATAATATCTGACAAATCCATGAATTCTTCTTTCTCCTTGTTTACTACCAATTTTTGTCACTCGATAGTAACTATTTCCTCCATTAGTTTCAGTCTTCTCTCACTTACTTCCCGCATATCCTTTGAATGCAACAACCATGTCAACAAGTGCATTTGACATTGTTTCTTGAGACTCGACGTAAGGACAGGGTCTTTTCACAGCTCTGGTAGATGTAGGTGTGGTAGAACATGTCCTTCGAGCTTGGGAATTTTCAGCCTCTAACTCCTCAGTATTGATTTCATCAAAGTAATCTAAGTTGTCTCCTACAACTCGGGTTGTTCTTGGGAAGTCAGCCGCTTGCTTACCACCAACACCAGTGGCTATGCTACTCTCAAATAACATATGAAGTTGGTCGTATATTGGGCAACTCTTTCCTTTGTATTGACCCATGTGTGGGTGTTTCTAGTAAGAAAAACAATATATGTTAGTTCACACAACCTAAGCCAAAACAAACAAAAATTAACATTAGAAAGCTTGGGTTTCACCTCTACAAAGTCATCCCAAACTTCCTTCTCCACGTCAGTGTGAACCTTAACAAAGTTTGGTCCCCAACCACTTTCATTAATAGTAATAATGTAATTCTTGTACATAGTCCTCCATGTCATCCATCGACTATCCAATTTCGCTTTAGTGATTTTAGGGTCCATTGTTTGATTAAATTTGGCTACAACATCCAAAAATGTATCATGTCTAATTTTCCCGTCTGGGGTTTTTCCTACTCCATCCACAATTGCCTCACACAAAATGTGGAGTATTAATTCTTCTGCTTTACCACTCCAAATGTAGTTTTTCCATTGACTCATTTCTAACCAATAATATAGGCTGGACAAAGAAGAGTCACTATTCAATAGTACAACATGGTAGTAGTCTAACACAACATGGTAATAATATAGGTTGGACCAAGAAACAAAGCAGCTAACAGAACTTGGTAGTAGTCTAACACAATTAACATTTACATGTTCGAAACTAAGCAGTTAACCAATTGGTACAAGTCAACAAACCCACATCACAAGTGTAAAAAAATCTAGCAAAATCAAGTGTAAAATGAAACCACATCACTGACCCAAACAAACAAACCCACACAATCATTTAAGTGTAGAAGTTCATGGTTGAATAAGAGTTTGACCCAACTCGATATAGCCCTACCCACTTGAGTAAGATTATTAATTCTTCTATATTCATATGCAGACAAATGTTTTATGAACATGTAAAGTCTTCCAAGTATATTTCTGGTCTCCTCCTGAATTTGTGCAACCAAATGTGAAGACATGGTGGACAAGAAGACCAAAATATTATTGTCTTCTCCCTCCCAAACTCAAGCAGTTGGATTCTAAAGACAGCATGGACCAAAATTCACATTCATGTACTAATATAAGCCCATATAAACTTCAACATGTTAGTCATGTGCATGAGATTTGCTTCAAAAGCAAAGCAACAAAGGAAAAGATAACATCAGTGTGTTGGGTGAGTGATTGAGAGGTGACTTCTTTTAGTCCTGCGGCTAACGTAACTTCCAAACCCAACACCACCACCACATTCCAAATCCCACCAGCAACACAACACAAATTGAAATGAAACTAAAATATCCATCCGATCGCACCAAGCGAATGCAATGCAGCGAACGAAAGCATATCGACCAGAAATCAACAAGAACTAACATAATCTCCAAACATCACATTCCCAAACAACACAAATTGAAAACAAAAACATCTCAATGAAAAATCAAAATCCAAGGCAACCAAAACCTTAGTTCCCAATCTAAAATCCACACCAACAGAAAAAACCCAAAACGGAAATTTTCAACCACAAGAGAACAATGACAAACAAGAGATGAGATGAGGACGTCGTCGCTAGGGTCGGAGTTGTGGTCGTTGGAGGAGAAGTCGTCGTTGTCGTGGTCGTGGTCGCCGGAGGAGAGGTCGTCGGGGTCGCCAGAGGAGGGCAAAGTTTCGGGTTCGAGGGGTTGATTGATCATTTTATTTAAACCGCAAGTGCACGGCCGCGTTGAAGCGGTGGCAAATACGGGTCGTCCTGAGGGAGGTGAGCAGCCTCTTGTTTATCAGAAATCAAGTGGCAAAATAGGGAAGAGAGATGATTATGCTACTCTACGCTACGCTACGCTACACTACGAAGTACGAAATGTGAAAGAAAGCAACAAACGATTAACTAAAACTAAACTAAGAACGAAATATGAGTGCTGGAATTCAGAAATGGAAAACCCCTTAAGGGGTAGAGTGAGTGCACACATGCAAAGAGGTGGGTGTTGAACACATTCTTTAAGCACAAATAAAGGTGGTGTTATCATGCATAGGAAGTGTCTAAATGTTATGGCAAAACCTATCAATCCATTCACCATCCTAGTTGATTAACATTTACATATACAAGTTGTTTATTTCAAAACCTAAACAAGCATGAGAGGTGTCTAATGATTTTGGCAAAACTCATCAAGTTATAAATTCTATCCTAAACAAGCAAGCATACATTCATGTTTTATCAACACATTGGAAATAAATCATTCATTCCATTCTCTAATGCATGTATGAACATCTACTCCACCCCCCAAAGGGGATGTAACTACTCACTACACATTACACTAATTATTAAACTAAGCAAAGAAAGCATATTAACTAAGCTACTAAAACTAATGAAATGAAATTAAACAAAGTAAAACAAGAAACATAAAACAAACAACATAATAAAGAAACATTTATTAAAGTGACTCACATTTCAAGTAGCATCCTCCTACTTTAGTGTGTGCTTCAAGGCCTCACTTCTAGTTGGAAGAATAGTCACTTAAAATATGGAGTGAGTACAATGGAAGGTGAAGAGTTCTTTTATTTATAGCCATAGAAAAAGGCAATCCAGGACAATCCCCCGATGTGGGACTAAACAAATACTAGAAATGGACTAAATACACACTAATACGCGACCCACCAAAATCTTAGCGCATGTGGGCCAAAACAGACCGCCAATTAGCGGTCTTGGACCGCCAATTGGCTGTCTATATAGTCCGGATCATGTTGGATTTTATTCTGGGCTTTTCTGGATGTCGTTGTTGGTCTTTGATGCATCTACTTCACTTGTTGGAGCTCCGACCCGAATAGAATTGCCAAAATACTCCCCATGATGGTGTGGAGTTTTCTGTTTTGCTCTTTGGTCCTTTGGTCTTACGTTCAAGTCCTTCTCCCTTGCATCTTAGTCCCTAGATCTCACAATTCAGTCCTTTTTCCCAGCTTTTGGGTCCTTTTATGCTTCGTCTCTTCAAACCTATTTATTCCTGAAAACTAAACATAAAACTTGTTACATAGCATTGTTTAGGTGAAAGATAATGGATATAAGATGCAGACATGAGCATGAAATGATGTCAATCAGGGGCATATCGTGGTTTCCCTCTCATTCGGAGGGGTAAGGGCAAGAAATGAGAGGAATGATCCGGTTTTATACGTCGGAAAGCAAAGGAATCCGGTGGAGATTTCCCAAACCGCACAAACACTCCTACGTTTGGCAGTCAAACGGAAAATAAATTACTTTCCCTTCATTTCCCGTGTCCCCCCTCCCCCATGTTGTTTTGAGTTGAAAAGTAAAACAAGATAATACAAAATAATAACACATTTGATGTCTAAAATACCAAAGTTGTCTTGATACAAAAAACACATACGGAGAACTTATCTGGATATGTCCAGTACATATAAAACATAATCCCAAAACAACATATAATTTCATTTTTATCGACTAAAGTCTCGACATGTTTACGTCTGCACAACTAACATAAGTTGTCCATATTAATTGTGCATTTAATGCAAACATCATCTTCATATTTCTATTCCTTTAAGAAAAGGGAATTACTATTCATCGCCCGCAAATTACTTAAATTGCCCCGTCAATTATCATTTTGTCATTCACATTCCATTTAATACTCATTATGTCCGGTAAAAAATAAAAAAAATCGGGGTGTCTGCAAAAAATGTCTCCCCAATGGGGTCTTGTAAAAACGCCCCCCCTCAATGGGATGGGCGTTTTTTGCAGATACCCTTTTTTTTAAAAATCTTAAATTTATACGGTGTGTTATTTCAAATTATTTCAGGTTCCGTTGTTAAATTTTGGTGGCGACGGAGTGGAAAAAAAACACAAACGTAAATAAACGAGTAAATGGATCAATATCCGAAGTACAATAACTAACGCTCCCGTAGGGACTACTACCCTCTGCCACCCCCGCATTCTTACTGCGATTTTATTTTCATAATTATTTTTTGTTGTAGTATGAAAAGATGAGAGTCTATTAGGAGCAGAAAAAAGTAGAAATAAAGAATAACAAAATGATAATTATCATGGACGATTTAAGTAATTCACGGACAACGTTTAGCAGTTCAGTAAAAAAATCACGTAATTCGGTGATAACGATTGATTTGATGTAAGGAAGCGGAGAGAAACAAAAGCAACGATCTGTGGAACATAAACATATAATATCCTTTGATGCACATGGGTGGTGATGATTTTTTGAAGTAGAGAGAGTTGCATGAGAAAATACTAATATGGATGATGTGGCAACCAAAGATTGGTCATCATGCTTGATACCATGTGCTTGAAGAGTTTTGTGGAAGGAGCACAATTTTCAGGCCACCCAACATTATGGAAAGAGCAATGCTCATTGGGCTCTTTTTTCAGGCTCAAAATTGGGATGTTTCGAACTTCTCCCACTAACTCGCACAGAAACCAATCAACACGTCTTTCCAAATATTACTATTTATGAAAACCTATCAATCACACATCTTTCCAAAGATTACTGTTTATGAAAACTCTTTTCCATTCCTCCCATCACTTTTCCATTCCTCCCACGTCTATTCCTCCCATCTTCTTCCTAAAAAACTTTTTTTCCATTACTCCCATCTCTTTTCCTTAACACTATTGTGCCCCCATCCAAACCATTCTCATTGTGTCCCTTTGTGTTCCCATCCAAACGGCGATAACCTTTTGGTTCTTCAACTCCCAACCTAAACCCCCCAAAGGTACTAAACTCCCACGCCAGAGCGAGCCGTTGCCGCGATCAGGGGATCCATGTCTTCCGACTCTAGCGCTCACGGTGAGTTCTATTGAGCACATTTCATGTTATCGGGGGTATAAGGTTTGCAGCAGTGGAAGTATTTTTTTCGTTTTTGTGTCTCACCGCGATCAGTGGAAGTATTGATCACATTATAGTTAGCGATGTTGGGTAGATTATTTTTGGGTGCCCTTTTTTGAAATTTTTGGGTCTCTTTTTTTAGGTTGAAAGACGTTGATTTTTGGTTAAAACACGTTGAAACCATGAATCGGAGATGTCAAATTTGTAGGATCTTTTTTTAGGTTGAAACACGTCGAAACCGCGAATCGGAGATTTAGGTTGAAACACGTTGAAATTTGGTTACAACATTGAACTCTGGCTTAGTTTGTTGTCAAAATCATATATCTTAGTGTGAACGAGAAACCAAAGCGAGATATCTGAGCCAATGCACAAATCGGTGATAACATCCAAATCTACAACATTAAACATGTATATATAATTTTGTTCCGATATATCCCATGTTTAAACTGTAGAGTTTAGTCTTCTGTTTTTATTTCAATGTAGACTTTTCTTCGTATTTAGAAACCGAATGAGGTCAGATATATCTAAAATCCAAAAATGGGACAATATATCCGAAAGAAAAATATAAAAAGATATGTAACTGATATCTAACTCTTTTTGGTAGTGATAGATAAGGTAAAACAAAGGAATAGTTAAATCGGTAAGACATCACATGTAACTGATATCATCTTCATACGAATTTGTGCATTGTTGAAGGCACGTGATATATCTAAGAAAATAGATTTGGTTTTGATTGGCTTGTGTTGTGCTCTGAGTTCTAGATATATTTGAGTCAATAATTAAGCATTTGTCTAATGATCATTGTATCTCTTCGAAATGATCATTGTTTTATTGGTCAGAGTGGCTATGATATATCTTATTGCATCTTCTAACATATCTCTGCCTTAGCGTTTTGCCTTCTAACATATGAGTAGGTGGTAGATATATGTGAGAATTGGTATTGTGATATATCATTTTCCAGATATATCACATATTGATGTCAATTTTACATCAATTTCTATTTTTCGGTATCCATATTTCAGTTATTAACGCTTTGCCCTCATTTGTTTGCTAATATTTTTCTTGCATTTTACAAAAGGTCCTCATTCATTTACTAATATTTGTCTTGCATTTTACAAAAGGTAACATTAAAGACGTAAACACTAGATGTACGTTCAGCAAGACTAGAAGTTGTTTTAAAAGTCTCACTGAGCGTCACCAAATGTTATTGAGAGAGACTCCTTTCGGAAACCTTAGTTTTGTGGTGCCAAATACAGATCGTACACTGCTGACAAAGTTGGTTGAGGTGTATGATCATGAAAAAAAGTTTTCTGTTTTGGAGCCTATGAGTTTGGATTGAAGGCAGAGGAGTTCGAGCTTATGATGGGTCTCCCAATCAGCGTAAGTAGAGTCGATGAGAAGGTGAAATCCAAGGTGCTGAAGCAAAAGTACTTTCGCGACGGTGATATGTCAGTTGGTGCAATCACTCAAGCTATGGAGAAAATTATGTTGGGTTTCGTGCCCTAAAGTATGTATATATTTTTCGAAATTTTATAAACATATAGGATCGAAACATTCATATTTTCTTCGATTTTCATATAGACATGCATTTGTTTGTCCTAATTATTTAACATGCATTAGAACAAACAAACAATTGCAATTAGAATCATACCTAGAGGTTCTCTAAAACCTCTTGAAGATCCGGAGTCGCGTTGCCGGTCGAATCGCCCGGTGGATTGCCTCCGAGTGTTCACCAAACTCTAAACAAGGTTGGAGAGAAAGGAGCTAGCCAATCAATCTCCAAACGGGTTTAGAATCTAGCTAATAACCCCCTTTTTCTTTACTGAGATTTTACTCTCCAAAAACTCAAATTAACTAAGGAATTTCGGATGGATTAATTGGGGTGGTTAGAGAGAGAGAGAATTTTGCATATATTTATTTTTAATGAAGGAAATTAGGCCTATTTATAGGCTCCTTTAATTTCCACATCATGGGCTATGCATTGACCCATTCTTCCATGTTTTTCTCTCTTAAGACCAATTCTCAATATTAAATTTATTAATCCACATCCAAATTTAATCATAATTGACCAAGTCAAAACCATGATCAATAATTCCTTAATTAATTTGCCTTTATCGAATTTTGGATTAATTCCCAACAAAATTCGTTTTTTTTTGTTTTAGGAAATTTAATTAATTTGCCTTTATCGAATTTTGGTTTAATTCCCAACAAAATTCGTATTTGGGCTTTTAGCAAATTTAATTAATTAATTTGCCTTATCGAATTTTGGATTAATTCCCAACAAAATTCGATCTTTGGAGTTATAGCTAATTTATATATCCTATGCAATATATCATCATATGTAATATCAAACAATCACACCCCATGATATATTTACATCTCATATATAAATTCATGATTCTAAATATGTCATTTTCATGACATAATGATTTTATCGATTCACCACATGTATACGAAACTCGATACATCATATGAACATAAAATCACCTTCTTGTTTCCCAGTTTTATGGTGTGACCTATGGGAGGATCAAAGCTAAATTGGCAGTGATATTAATAGCTTAACATCACAAACTATAAGCGGTATCTAGCTACACATTATAGTTCCCAATTAGCTAGATGTCTTAATTCAGCTCGAACCAAAACCCGATCCAATTAGTGATGGAGTGCACCACTTGTGTCCGTCCCTTGCCTCATGATATTAAGAATACATACAAAGTAGTATTGTGTCATCTTTGTATATTAGTATTCATTTCTTGATCTCTTTAAGCTAGTTATAAATATGTGACTTAACTCAAATCACATTGTGCACATTATAACTTTGCTTTATCAAGGGGCCCATTAATATCATTACTCAATTAAGAGGGGCAATGATAATCTTTTGACTAGCTAGCTTCTCCAACAAAAGTTGTACTTAACCAACTAATGCCTTTACACTACACTCATCGATAGCTTAAGACACTAGTCTAATTAAGAACTCCTTAAGCGATCGGATATAAGTCTCATATCAAAGGACCAAGGACACAGTAAAATATTAATGACACAGAAACACATTTCTATAATATTTTACTTGTTAGGTCAATTCAGTATACAAAAGTACTATTTTCCTCTTTTGTGTACCCGTGTTGTCACTCACTTGTAGAGCTACAATGATCTATGACCAACACGACAATCTTAACTCGGTAATTAATGTTCCATGTTAATTACCATGATTGTGAATATCTTTTGTCTTATGCAAACCAATATCTTTTAGAGCTCTACGGTTAAGGACCAAGAGTCTCTTCCTTAACACTTCTAAAAGACGAATAACATAAACAAGGAACAAAATGATTTCTCATTCAATTTATAATAATTGACATTTAAAAGTAAAACTTTTAGAACACATTCCCTTCAATCTCCCACTTGTTATCAAAGTTTTCTTTCACATACATTCTCAATGTATAAAACATTAATAACTAGGGTAACCTTCCCAAATCACCTATCAAGCCAATCCACATGGTTCCTCGGATCCATGGACTCGAAATATATTTCGTCTCTTAACTTGGTTTGAAGGTTTGTTGAATGGATCAGTTGTGCCACTGTTGTGTCCACCTATTTATTTATTTTGTCTTTCGTTGGTGGTTGAGTTAGCTGTAGTGATATTACTCCTAACTACACTAGCTCATACCTCCACCTTCGATAATGATGACGCATCATCACTCCAACCTCCTATTGTCAAGAATTCCTATAAGAATTCCAAACTATGGAGGATAAATATGTTGCCCGAGGTCAATCACGTCGTTGACGAATTGTCTAATCTCCACCATTATATGTAACTTCAAGAATTGAATAATCGCTTTAACGAAATAAATATAAAGCTTATGTTATGTGTTAGGCATGACGTGTCTTGAACCAAGAAATTCCTTCTTATTCTTTGAAAAAACTAACAATGCATTTGGATTTTGCATTATTAATTATGCTTAAGAATTTTGTACGTCGGCAAACCCAGCCTTTAATCAATGCATTATGCATTTAAGTATATTAAAGGCTACAAACATCGAACTTAGCAGTCTTATAACAAAATTAACTAAACTCACCGTGACCATCCCGTTCCATTATCACAGACAATGGGCTGAATGTCATCCTCTGCCATTTCCTATATCAAAAGAATCAAACAGTCACACCACATAATGATGAGGACAATTACAGAAACTTCAAAAAATTATACCAACTGGGAAGCAAGAAAAACTGAGAAACGTTTAAATTTAATAGAAATAGACCAACTATAATTTTGTTTGTTGTACAAAACTAACTCTGGAAGAGAAATAAAAACAGAGCATGCGAATTAAAGAAAATCATGAAACAAAACAAAGTCCAGCCTTCAATTTTTAATAAAGTCACCAAATATAAAATTGTAATTTTAGACAAATTATTATATCGTACATAAAAATCCGAAGTGGTTCACAAGGAAGCTATGCTCTAAAATATCGGTAGAAACTTGAATGAATGAAAACGATAACGTTTGTAAATAAAAGATTAGGAGATTAAACTTGTTAACACTTCTGAATGGACAAGAAGAGGTGATGTATGTCAATACTGTAGGAAGAGATATGCTATATGTAACATCCCGAAACAGCGAAAATTTAAAATTATTTATCAAAGCATCAGAGACCAATAATCAAAGACGGGATTGTTACTTCTCATAAAAACATAAAGCGGTGCACCAGTTTACATCAGAGTTTGTCACAAACGATACATGATTACAACAGAACAACAAAAGAAGATAAATGTAATCATGTCGACCTCAGTGGTCAGAATAGAGGATCCGATCCCAAGATGCGTGCGCCCGCTGATCACCACCAAAGTGGACCTACTGCGGTCCTGAAAAAGATGCAACAACAATGCCTGAGTTTCCATAAGGAAACCCCGTATGCCAATCTCACCTATATGCATGCAGTATTACAAATGAACCTATCATACTAGTAGCATGTCATGTCGTCGACAGTAAGGAAAACAGTTCCCCCGAAGGGTAACATGGGAAATCAGTCCGACAATCATCATTGGTTCTCCCGAGGAGACCTACCGTAGGCACATACGGTCTAACGGAAAGAGACGTGACACTCCCCACACACGACTACTATAATCATGGGGTTCAGCAGGGAGCATCCGCCTGGTCTACGACATAAGAAACAGATATGTAACTTCGTGGTCGAAACCACACCAACGGAGCCGTCGCTCGGTCGGTCCATCAATCATCATCTCAGTAGATGCCCATCTGAGGAACAAAGACGGAACATCATCGTCGGCCCATCAATCATCATTGCCGGAACAACATCGGCGGCATCACTGGCGCTGCAATGGTGGTCCACCAAAACGTCCGACACACCATCGAACGGGTCCAGACCGAAGTCTGCCAGGTCATCAGGCTCCACGAGCCGCAAACACCAACCGCGCCACTATAAAAGCAGGGCAGCGACCTCAGTAGCCCCTCAGGCCGGTAGTCACCTCACCCAACGACAGTTGTGTGCCCGCACAATCATCATACATTGGGATCCGCGATCCCTCAGGCCTGCTACTCTACAATGAGTCCAATCAATCCATCATATTAGTCACGATCCATGCATGGAGGTGACACGTCCGGAACACCCACAATCTTCCACACGGCGGTCCCTGGGCAGGCACACGTAACGCGCCCACCGTCACCTCCCGGCTCACGCACAAGGCGAGAACACGGGTTTCCGTGGACAGAGTTGGCATTCAAAAAGGGAACCAGGAATTCAGTCCTGTGCAAAAACGGTCGACCCAAGGAGGCAACCCGGTCGACCGTTTCCTCAAAGGAATCGGTCGACCGAAAGTGACAACCGTTCGACTGCTTCCACAAGGGAATCAGTCGACCGAAACGTCTGCAATAGTCGAACTCTTTGCGCAAAACTCAAGTCCCAACGGTTTACCGAAAGTCTAAAACCGGTCGACCGAAACGAGGTCAAAATCCAGAGTCTGGTCAACATCAATAGAAAACTATCGGTCGACCGACTCGGGGGTCTCAGTCGACCAAAAACTAACAAGGCATCCTAGTATTTCTAAGTTAAATAACGGTCGACCGCCCACATGCATAAAAACCAGTACACTTAAGTTCCGGTTGACCGAACCCAAGGAATCGGTCGACCGAAACACAACAGACAGACAAAAACACTACATTCGGTCGACCGCCCGAAGGGCCCGGTCGACCGTTGGTCGTCTTCAACCTCGCGCCAGCCGAGGTTTTTCACCAAATCTCTTCGTCAGAGAGGTCTCGGACCTCCCCCGACCGACCAACACGAACTCCTCCAAAAGGGTTAACAACAAAAACACATGAAGGAGCGGCATACCTCAAGAGAACGACGAACTACGCCGGAGCACCGCTCGCGCACGCCGTCTCCGCACCTCCTCGCGCGTCCACCTCCTCGCACGACCTCCACACGCCTCACGTCGCACGAGCTTCTGCCTCCTCCTCTGCTGGTCGCCGCACAAGAAAATGGAGAGAGTGAGATGGTGCAATGAGAGAAACGAATGTGAGAGAGAGAGAAAAACGTTTTCTCTAAATACCCCACCCAACACTCATCATCACAGCCACCCCAACCCATCACCCTACCCCTCAGACCACTGTGCACGCCACCCTTCCCTTCCCCATGCACACCACTGTGCAACCCATCACCCCATGCAAAGCCACCCCTTAATCACCTCTCTCCTCCTATTCCCCCATTAGCACCCTAATAGGTTTAGGGTTGTAATAATCCACCCTCCTTAAAAGGATTTCATCCTGAAATCAAAGCAAACTACTCACCGAAAAGCTCTGGATATTGCCTCCTGTATTCCTCCTCGATCTCCCAAGTGGCCTCGCGCACACTGTGATGCTGCCACCTGACTTTCACCATCGGAATGGTCCTCCTCCTGAGCTGGTGATCCATGCGATCGACTATCTCGACTGGTCTCTCCTCGATCGACAAGTCCTGCTGAATCTCTGGCACTACTATCTCGATAACGTGAGCTGGATCTGCAACGTACTTCCTCAGCATCGATACATGGAAGACGTTGTGAAGACCCAAAAACTGTGGTGGCAACGCAATCTGGTAGGCAACCTCTCCAACTCGGTCAAGGATCTCGAACGGCCCCACATACCTCGGACTGAGCTTCCCCTTCTTCTCAAACCTCATCACTCCCCGGGCTGGGGAAATCTTCAGAAACACATGGTCGCCCACCTCAAAACTGAACACCCGTCTGCGTCGATAAGCATAACTCTTCTGCTTGCTCTGTGCTATGACCAGTTTTTTCCTGATTACATCAACCTTCTCTGCATACATCTGCACGATCTGTGGCCCCACTAACTGCCTCTCGCCTACATCACTCTAGCATACCGGTGATCTGCAAGGTCTCCCGTACAATGCCTCGTACTGTGTCATCCCAATACTCGAATGGTAGCTGTTGTTGTAGGCGAACTCTATTAGCGGCGAATTCTCGTCCCAGTGCCCTGCCCATTCCAGTGTGCATGACCTCATCATATCCTCCAAGGTCTGAATCGTCCTCTCTGACTGACCATCTGTCTGCAGATGGGACGCTGTAATGAACCTCAGACGCGCCCCCAAAGCCTGTTGCAGACTCCCCCAAAATCTGGAAGTGAAACGAGGATCTCGATTGGAGATGATGCTCACTGGCACTCCATGCAGCCTGACTATCTCCTCCACATACAACCTATCCAGACCCTCCAAAGGCAACGTGGTCCTGATCGCTAAGAAGTGCGCCGACTTGGTCTGTCGATCGACTATCACCCAAATCGCGTCATGGAATCTCCTCGTCTTCGGCAACCCTGTGACGAAACCCATCGTCACATGCTCCCACTTCCACTCAGGAAGCTCAATACACTGCATCGGTCCCGCTGGCCGTTGATGCTCAATCTTCACCTGCTAACAGACTAAGCATCGCTCCACAAACTCTGCAATGTCCCTCTTCATGCCCTTCCCCCAGAAGTTCCGCTGCAGGTCCTTATACATCTTTGTGCTCCCCGGGAGAATGGTGTATCTAGCTCTGTGTGCCTCCTCCATGATGTCATCTCTCAGCCCGTCGACCTTTGGCACCCAGATCCGACTCCTGAACCTCAAACCACCATCAACCCCTACACTGAAGTCTGATTCAGCTCTGGAACCCAACTGTAGCAGACCAGCTAACTCATCATCCCCATGCTGAGACTGCAGCACCCGTGAGACTGTCTGCGGCTCCACACGAAGCCCAACAATCACTACTCCCTCTGAACCCTCTGTGAACGGTCTCCACTTTGACAATGCGTCGAGTAGCCTCCACTCCTAGATGCACAGACTCGCAACTGAAACTTCCACCTTCCTGCTCAACGCATCTGCAACCGAATTCGCCTTCCCCGGACGATAGGAAATGGTGAAGTCGTAGTCCTTAATGAAATCAAAGCATCTGCGCTGCCTCATATTCAGCTCCTTCTTCGAGAACAAATACTTCAGGCTCTGATGATCTGTTAAGACCTCGAACTGCTCGCCATAAAGATAGTGCCGCCAAGTCTTCAATGCGTGAACTACCGCTGCCAACTCCAGATCATGAGTATGGTAGTTCTTCTCGTGCACCTTCAGCTGCCACGAAGCGTACGCCATCACCTTCTCATGCTGCATCAGAACACAACCCAAGCCAATGAAGTGAATGTGTTCTAAAACTTTTACTTTTAATGCCAATTATTATGAATTGAATGAGAAATCATTTTGTTCCTTGTTTATGTTATTCGTCTTTTAGAAGTGTTAAGGAAGAGGCTCTTGGTCCTTAACCGTAGAGCTCTAAAAGATATTGGTTTGCATAAGACAAAAGATATTCACAATCATGGTAATTAACATGGAACATTAATTACCGAGTTAAGATTGTCGTGTTGGTCATAGATCATTGTAGCTCTACAAGTGAGTGACAACACGGGTATGCAAAAGAGGAAAATATTACTTTTGTATACTGAATAGACCTAATAAGTAAAATATTATAGAAATGTGTTGCTGTGTCATTAATATTTTACTGTGTCTTTGGTCCTTTGATATGAGACTTATATCTAATCACTTAAGGAATACTTAATTAGATCAGTGTCTTGAACTATCGATCAGTGTAGTGTAAAGGCATTGGTTGGTTAAGTACAACTTTTGTTGGAGAATATAGTTAGTCAAAAGATTATCATTGCCCCTCTTAATTGAGTGATGATATTAGTGGGCCCCTTGATAAAGCAAAGTTATAATGTGCACAATGTGATTTGAGTTAAGTCACATATTTATAACTAGCTTAAAGAGATCAAGAAATGAATACTAATACAAAGATGACACAATACTACTTTGTGTGTATTCTTAATATCATGAGGCAAGGGACGGACACAAGTGGTGCACTCCATCACTAAATGGATCGTGTTTTGGTTCGAGTGGAATTAAGACATCTAACTAATTGGGAGCTATAATGTGTAGCTAGATACCGCTTATAGCTTGTGATATTAAGCTCTTAATATCACTGCCAACTTAGTTTAGATCCTCCCATAGGTCACACCGCAAAAACCGTGAAACAAGAAGCTTGATTTTTGGTTCATATGATGTGTCGGGTTTCTCATAGAAAATATGACACATGTGGTGAACAAGAAAAATCAATTATGTTGTATATAAACATAATTAGAATCATGATAAATTCATATGAGATGCATATATTATGGGGTGCAATAATTTATTGTTGCATAGGATAATATATTGCATAAGTTGTGAATTTGCTAAAAACCCCTAAAGTTCAAATTTTGTTGGAAATAAATCCAAAATTTGAAATAGGCAAAATCGGGTAGAAGTTCGGTAATCCGTTGAGGTTCGGTCGACCGAAGGATCTATGGATCGGTCAACCGAACGTGGAACGGATAATCGTAATTGATTGACCGAACTTGACCAAAGTGCCTGGAGCTTTGGTACAGTGTACCAAACCAGAAACGGTCGACCGAACAATGTCAAGTTCCGATATTTTCGGTTAACCGAATAGCACTCGGTCTTGGACGAGAATTGGTCCGATCGGTTAAGGAGAATTTTTCTCCTTAAGATTCGGTCATCCGTCACGTACTCGGTTAAACGATCGTGACAAATTCGGTTAACCGAGTGGGACTCGGTAAACCGAACAGCGGTCGATTTTCTGCCTTTGATTATTAAGAGATTAATTTGATCGATGGTTGGATTAGCTCCAAATTTGGTCAAACGTTTTGTGGGTGCATATAATGCATTATAGAATTAATTTGTGAGAGAATTTGTCATAAAACCGTGGCTTAAGAATAGCCATGATTAAGAGTAAGATTGGAACCTATAAATAGGTCCTTATTCTCCCTAATTGGATATACAATTCAATAATTAATTTCTCTCTTAATTCACCACAAAAACCCACGAAAATTCTCTTAGTTTTCTAAGTCTTTGGAAGGAGAAATCTCAGAGGCTAAGGAAGGGGTTTGTAGCTAGATTCTAAGCTTGTTTGGAGATCGATTGGCTAGCTCCTTTCTCTCCAACCTTGTTTAGGGTTTCGGTGAACACTCGGAGGCATCCGGCGCGGCGAGAAGCATCCCCAACGTTTCCGAATCTTCAAGAAAATTTTGAGAACTTCTAGGTATGAATTTCGGAGCCCTTGTTTGTTTTAATAGAGTTTTGAAACTAGATGTTAAAACAAACCAATGCATGCATGAAATAAATCAAAGAAAATTGTAATTGATCCTTATTATACATAAAAATTTCGAAAATATATATGTATAATTAAACATGAAATCCTACAGTGGTTCCCTGACGCATTGCTGTATATCACATAACCTCCACTGCCACTCGCTAGAGTTAGAATAGGTGCTGTCGTCAATCGCCTCTTTAGCTCCTGAAAGCTATCCTCGCACTTCTGGGACCAAACGAACTTTACGCCCTTCAGCGTCAATGCTGTCAGCGGCGATGCTAGTCTGGAGAAATCCTGGATTAACCATCTGTAATACCCTACCAGTCCAACGAAACTCCTGATATCCGTCACGCTCGTTGGGGCTCTCCACTGAGTCACAACCTCGACCTTCGCCGAATCCACCGAAATCCCATCCGCTGACACAATATGCCCCAGAAAAGCCACCTGATCCAACCAAAACTCACACTTCGTGTACTTGGCATCAAGCTGCTGATCCCTCGAGATGCCAAGCACAATCCTCAGGTGCTCTCTATGCTGCTCTCTGTCAGGCGAGTATACCAAGATGTCGTCCACGAATACAACGACAAATCTGTCGAGGTACGGCTGAAAGGTCCTATTTATCAGATCCATGAATGTTGCAGGTGCATTCGTCAGTCCAAACGGCATCACCAAGAACTCGTAGTGCCCGTACCGTGTCCTGAAGGCTGTCTTCTGAATATCTGCCTCTCTGATCTGCAACTGGTGATAACCCGAACGCAGATCAATCTTCGAGAACACTCTCGCCGTTTGCAGCTGATCAAACAAGTCATCAATCCTAGGCAAAGGGTATCGGTTCCAAACGGTAACCTTATTCAGATCCTGTAGTCGATGCACATCCGCGATGACCCATCCTTCTTCTTCACGAACAACACAGGCGCTCCCCACAGCGAGACACTCGGTCGGATAAACCAAGAGTCCATCAGCTCCTGCAACTGCTTCTTCAGCTCTGACAACTCAGCAGGTGCCATATGATACGGAGCCTTCGACTGAGGTGTCATACCCGCCACCAACTCAATGCCGAACTCGATCTCTTGGTGTGGCAGTAATGTTGGAATCTCTCCTGGAAATACATCTGGGAACTCCTGCACAACCTCTATATCCTCCAGCCTCCTCGTTTCAGGATCCAAAACAACCAGCGTGGCCACAAACGCTCTGCGTCCCTGCTGTATCAGTCTCCGCGCCTTAACCACAGACACAATCAGGCGACCTCCTCTGCTCCTCATACCTCTGATCAAAACATCTTGCAAGCCCTCCATCGGAATCAGGATCTTCTTCTTGCGGCAAAAGACTCGTACGTCGTACTGTGACAGCCAGTCCATCCCCAGTATGACGTCGAAGTCCTCCATAGGTAACAAGACCAGATCTGCCGGAAAATCATGGTCTCCCGAAACAACTGTGGTGCCGGGGAAAAAGCTCCCCACAGTGCCCACCTCACCCATGGGCGTGCTGACCTCCAAAACATCAGTCAGCAGCATAGGGGTCTGACCCAACTCGCCAGCAAACTTCTCCGAAATGAAGGAGTGAGTGGCGCCGCAATCAAACAACACACGCGCTACTGAGCCAGAAACAGAAAGTCTACCTTCCACGACGGTGTTGGAGTCCCTCCCCTCCTCAACCTGAATAGTGAAGACTCGCCCGGTCTTCCTGCCCCGACCTGGTGAAACGACTGATCGGCTGCCTCCGCCTCTCCCTGTCACTGGTGGTCCAGGCTGCTAGGCTCGCCCGGCCTAGTCGGGCACTCCCGCACAAAGTGACCCAACTGCCTGCACCCCATGCAATCTCCGGTACGCCTGAAGCACTCCTGACCTGGGTGAAACCTCCCACAGAACCTGCACGCTCCAGACTGACGTGCTCCTCCTCCATCAAACCTGGGCCTCTTGCCTGGGTCCCCTGCTCTACGACCGACTGGTCGGCTACCGGTGCTCACTGATGCCTTCCTCGCCTCCTGAAGACACTCCCTCTGGTCCTGCTCAATGATGGTAGCATGCTTCACCGCATCTACAAGGGTCCGCGGCATGCTGTTGATCACACGTGATCGGAGCGGCTGCCACAGTCCCTTCACAAACTTCCTCGCCCGGTGCTCTAGGGTCACGCAAATCTCGGGGCAGTAACGCTCCAAGGCGTTGAATCTGCTGATGTAGCTCGCCAGAGTCATCTCCCTCTGCTCCAGCGACATGAACTCCTCTCTCTTCCGATCCCTGACGTGCTGGGGAAACTACTGCTCATGAAACACCTCCAGAAACTCCTCCCAGCTGACGTCCTCCTGGTCCTCAAACAAGACCGTGGACGTGGTCCTCCACTAGTTCGCCACCTCGCCATCGAACACATAGGTAGCCAGAGCCACCCTCCTCTCAGGTGCAACTCCAATCGCTCGGAAGATCTTCTCCATCCTGAAGATCCAATCCTCTGCTACATCTAGAGCACTCCTACCATCAAAACTCGGCGGGTGATGATGCATAAACCGATCATGCTCAGCGCCCACCCCGCCCTGCACATTCTGAGCTGCCTAACGCTCCAGGAACTCGCCCAACCTGTCCCAGTTGGCGCCCTCAGAGGCGTCGCTGGGGTCGCGATCATGCGGGGAACTCTGCACGCGTCTAGGAGCCATCTGACAGAAAAAACAATCACAAACTTCAGCCATGAATGCATGCTAAAAGATAAAATGCATCCATCCTATTACATCAAGGGTGATTTCATTGGGAACCGCATAGGAATCGACCGCTCTGATACCAAACCGTAACATCCCGAAACAGCGGAAATTTAAAAATTATTTATCAAAGCATCAGAAACCAATAATCAAAGACGGGACTGTTACTTCTCATAAAAACATAAAAGTGGTGCACCAGTTTACATCAGAGTTTGTCAAAAACGATACATGATTACAACAGAACAACAAAAGAAGATAAACGTAATCATGTCGACCTCAGTGGTCAGAATAGAGGATCCGATCCCAAGATGTGCGCGCCCGCTGATCACCACCCAACTGGACCTACTGCGGTCCTGAAAAAGATGCAACAACAATGCCTGAGTTTCCATAAGGAAACCCCGTATGCCAAACTCGCCTATATGCATGCAGTAGTACAAATGAACCTATCATACTAGTAGCATGTCATGTCATCGAAAGTAAGGAAAACAGTTCCCCCGAAGGGTAGCATGGGACATCAGTCCGACAATCATCATCGAGTCTCCCGAGGAGACCTACCGTAGGCACATACGGTCTAAAGGAACGAGACGTGACACTCCTCACACGTGGCTACTCTAATCATGGGGTTCGGCAGGGAGCATTTGCCAAGTCCGCGCCATAAGAAACAGATATGTAACTTCATGGTCGAAACCACACCAACAGAGCCGTTGCTCGGTCAGTCCATCAATCATCATCTCAGTAGGTGCCCATCTAAGGAACATAGCCGGAACATCATCATCGGCCCATCAATCATCATTCCCGGAACAACATCGGTGGTCCATCAATACGTCCGGCACAACATCGGACGGGTCCAGACCGAAGTCTGCCAGGTCATCAGGCTCCACGAGCCGCAAACACCAACCGCGCCGCTATAAAAGCAGGGCAGCGACCTCCGTAGCCCCTCAGGCCAGTAGTCACCTCACCCAACGACAGTTGCGTGCCCGCACAATCATCATACATTGGGATCCGCGATCCCTCGGGCCTGTTACTCTACAATGAGTCCAATCAATCCATCATATTAGTCATGATCCATGCATGGAGGTGACACATCCCGAACGCCCACACTCTTCCACACAACGGTCCCTGGGCTGGCACGAGTAACGCGCCCACCGTGACCTCCCGGCTCACGCACAAGGCGAGGACACGGGTTTCCGTGGACAGAGTTGGCATTCAAAAAGGGAACCAGGAATTCAGTCCTGTGCAAAAATGGTCGACCGAAGGAGGCAACCCGGTCGACCGCTTCCACACGGGAATCGGTCGACCGAAAGTGAAAACTCGGTGGACCGCTTCCACAAGGGAATCGGTCGACCGAAACGTCTGCAACGGTCGAAATCTTTGCGCCAGAGGGTTAACAACAAAAACACATGAAGGAGCGGCATACCTCAAGAGAACGACGAACTACGCCAGAGCACCACTCGCGCAAGCCGTCTCCGGATCTCCTCGCGCGTCCACCTCCTCGCACGACCTCCATACGCCTCACGTCGCACGTGCTTCTGCCTCCTCCTCTGCTGGTCGCCGCACAAGAAAAGGGAGAGAGTGAGATGGTGCAATGATAGAAACGAATGTGAGAGAGAGAGAGAGAAAAGAACGTTTTCGCTAAACACCCCACCCAACACCCATCATCACAGCCACCCCAACCCATCACCCTACCCCTCAGACCACTGTGCACGCCACCCTTCTCTTCCCCATGCACACCACTGTGCAACCTATCACCCCATGCAAAGCCACCCCTTAATTACCTCTCTCCTCCTAATCCCCCATTAGCACCCTAATGGGTTTAGGGTTGTAACACTATATATGCCACCGATATGACGAGATGCAAAAGATACATCAGACTAAAACACTAGGAATATTGAATGCGAAATTTCAAAATTTCTCTCTCTCCCAATTCTCTGAGCAACAAACACACACAAGAGAAAAAAATAAAGTAATAAACTAATGCAAACTTGAAACAACCACGACACAAGCGTTTTAGAATGTTCGACAACGTGCTTACGACCTTTGGGGGTCCTCTGCCGGTTTCCTTTACTTCTTCCTCTTCTCCAACAAGAGAAGCAAACCAAGATTACAAGGGTCATCCAAAGCACACAAGATCTCTCTCTAACCCTAATCTCTCAAAAGGAAATAAGTAATGATGCGTTGTATGTAAACCTAGGAACGGGTCGTGTCGTGCTGAGAGCACAACGATTGTGTCGTGTCGGGCAAGGCACGATAGGCAAGGTGGACCGTGTCGGAAAGTGTTGTGTCGTGTCAGCATGACTCGTTCGCTTAAATGGTGACGGGCCCAACTTGTCGTGTCGTGCCAGGGATCCCGATTACCGTACCGTGCCTGCACGACACTGCAAGTTGCCACCGACACGACACGACACCCAGGTTTAGTTGTATACAACAAAAAGGTGAAAAATCCTTAAATACAAGACTTAAAAACGTGCAGAGAACATGCAGATCCTAGGAAAATGGTCGACTGATTTCCTCCACCGGTTGACCAATCAGTTACCAAGACAACGTCCTGAAATTTTTGGTTGATCGCTCCACGACTATCTTCGGGTTCCTGAAGCATTCCGGTCAACCGGTTGTATGATTTAAAGGGTCCTAAGATTAGTCTAAATGGAGGTGAATAGACTAATTAAGTTATTTAAAAGTTTAAGCAATTTAAAGTAAAAACATGTAAAGAAAGGGAGAAAGAGAGGCGAACCACAACAGGGATGTATAGAGGTTTGGATCCAACCACTAGATCCTAGTCCTCTCTTACGAATTGCTTTTCCTCGAGAAACTTTAGCGTACTCTACTATTCCGATCTCAGTTCCGGGTTGAGATCAAGCATTTACACTTCAGCTTGCGAACACCCTCGCAAGGTTGGACCACATTCTCACAATCCTAGAAGAGCTTCACTCTGGAAGCTAGTACAACACTTTGCTAGAGAATTGAGTAACAACTTCTAATCTTGAGCACTTGAATGATTTATGAATGTAATGAGTGATTAAAGTGGAAAGATTAATCACAATGAGTAGTTTAGAGCAATTTGAGAGTAGTATGAGTGTATGAGCTTAGAGAAAGGATTGGTGAATTGAGAAGTGTGTTCTAAGATCTATTTATAAGCTTTAAACATAATCTAGCCATTGGGATTAAAGTGATAGTGATTTGAGCAAGATGCATAAAACAAGTTCATGTAGGATCGTGTGGGTTATGGGTCCACTAATCACTTTTAATCTAATCCCTAACTAATCAAACAATAAACGCAGCGGAAACAAAATTAAAAACTAGTAAGGAAATAACATGCAAACCACAAAGAGACTCGGCATTTTTATAGAGGTTCGGCACCCCACCCGGGTCCTAGTCCTCTCTTGTAGGCTCTGCTCGACTCCGCGAGCTCCGCCTACGTCTTCACTAACCACTCCCCGTTCCGGGCCGGGAGAGAACGCCTTTACACCACAAGCAACGCGAACAACCCTCGCTTGCTTGAATTCTTCCTCTCACAATCCGAGAGGGACACTTCGGGCTTTCACCGAAGTCCTTGCTTCTTTTGACAACACTTGTAACTGAGTGGGATTCACTCTCTAATTGAGCACACTTTGAGTAGGATGAGTATATGATCAAGTGTGTGAAGTTTAGGCTTATAGAGTGTAGAAATGGGAGCTTTGAGGATTGAGGTTTCTCTCTAATGTATTGGGACAATTGGAGTTAGAGAGTTGTGTTAACAACAAGTCTTGATCCTCTATTTATAAGCTCCTAAGGTATTCTAGCCGTTGGGGATAGATTTGATTGGGTTTTGTGCAAGATACACAAAACAGAAAATCGGGCTGCAAATCTGTCCAGAACCGGTCGACCGAAACTAGTAAACCGGTCGACCGTTAACTTGATTTCAAAGAGAACGGTCGAACAAAAGAATATTCGGTCGGACAAACGAGCTAGAACTTAACTCTACTTAAGTGAGTCAGTCGAACCAAAGTATGGGGCGGTCGACCGATAAGGGGATTCGGTTGAGACAGAGGTCAATCGGTCGAACGAGAAATGTGTCGACCGATAGCAGGGAATTTGGTTTCTGAAAATATGTTCAACCGGTCGACCGAAACAAGGTCTTCGTTCGACCGGTTACCGAATGTATTTTGGGGTTAAGTTTTGTTTTATACGAATACGACCGTTATAGGAATACGACAAGAAAAACGGTCATATTAAAATCCGGGATCGGTCGACCGAAAAGGTAGAACCGGTCGACCGGTAGAGTTCGGTAAAATCACTGTGGAGAGTCTGTTATAAACCGGTCGAACTGAGAACTGGTTCGGTCGACCGGTTCACACAGGAAATCTGGGTTTAAGTTTATAAGTGATTTCCGACTAAGGTTTGGATGATCTAATGAAGTCCAAATAAGGTGAAATTTTGTGTGTGACTTCTCTAAGGAACCTAGTGTGTATGTGATATGTTTTTAACTCTTGTATGCTCAATTTACACATGTTCCTAAGACTCAAAATAAAATCATGATTATAAGTCTTCATTTAGCTTTATTACAAATCTTGACTTGATTTCCTTCCTTCCATGAGTCTTGATCACCTGTAGAGGTTAGCACAATACTATATATATGCAATGCAATATGTGTGCTACTCTACATCATCATAATTAAGATTAGGTTAATTAAATCATCAAAACATAGATTAAGGCCAAAAAGCCAACAATCTCCCCCTTTTTGATGATGGCAACCTATATCTTAATTCTATCTAAATACATGGAATTTGTATATGTAAACTATGCAAATTAATGCTCCCCCTATGGATGTGCATAGTTTTTGTTCAATTTTATGCCAAATTCCAAGTTACCCCCTTAATTATCTCTCCCCCTTTGACATCCATCAAAAATAAAAAATATGACTTCAAGTATAGAATTTGGATGTCTTGTAATGAAGTTGCTCCCCCTAAATTTTGCACTTCATTACTCTAAAAGATATAAAATTTAAGCTCCCCCTATCAATAAGGCTAAATGGATACAATGAGTATGATTCAAGTTAAGTTCAATTTAGTTTCAATTTAAACCTTATTCTAACATCCATTTACAATATGACATTTAAAATCAATGGATGTGGTAAATGATTTGCAATGAATAGGGTTAATGATTTTCAATGAATTGAATTCTAAAGATGATGACATTTAAGCACAAGGACTAGATTAGAGCTGAATTTTCAGAAATTTCAAAGATAGAAATTTATACCAATGTTGAATTCGAATTTAGCTCCAATCTCATTTGGTGATGCAACCGGATTTGAATTTGACTCTTGAGCTCACCCGGTCACCACCAATCTCCTCCTCAAGCTCCTACAAGAGTAGATTTAGGTACCCAAACACCTTTGGGTCCTTGAATGTTAGCTTTGGGAACCCAAACCATTTTGGTTTTGGGAGCCCACACACTTGAGGAACTATGATTTACAACTAAGTGCTTTCCATTTAGAGTAGTGTGAGATACATGGTTTTTCAATTTTGCATTGTATCCTAACCCATGTTTTTCCAAAGATTGTCTTTGACTACCTAATAGCATGTTAAGCATCTTAGTTCCATGTGTGAATTTTTCTAGATCTTTTCTTAATTGCACATTGCAAGCTTGAAGATCTAATTGTTCACAATCTATAGGTGTTGCTTTTAATTTATCAAAATTTGATGCATAATTTTCTAGTTTAGCAACCACCTCATTCTTCTCATTCATGCATGTTTCAATTTGGCTTTGGAGATCTTTGATTAACTTTCTAGCATTCTTGTTTTTATCACAAATGATCTCATATTGTTTAACTAAGTCATGGAATGCATTTTGAAGCTCATCGTGTGTATAATTTTCATTATTTGCACTAGAGTTTGAGCTATCACTATAATAGGACTTAGTTGAGCATGAATTACTAGAACAAGAGTTAGAATCTACCTCACTTTGATCTTCAATAGCCATGAAGCATGAGTGAGCCACTTCTCTTCTACTTTGCAAGGAAGAAGACGATGATGATGGTGATGAAGAATCATCCCATGTAGCCTTGTGTGCTTCCTCCTTCCTTTCTCTTCTCTTGCTCTTCTCCTTTTCTTTTCTCCTCTCCCTTCTCTCCTTTTTCTTCTCCCCTTCTCTTCTCTCATTTTCACTCTCCTCCCTCTCTTTTTCTTTTTCTCTTTTCTCACTTCTTCTACCTCTTCTTTCATTCTTTTCTCCCTTATCCCTCTTGAGGTATTTGAAGAAGTCTTGGGCAAGGACCTCAATGTCCTCTTCTTCCACCCTCCTTGGCTCATCAAAATTTGCATGCAATGCCACCATGGAGTTTTTCTTTGAAGCTTCCTTCTCTCTTCGATGACTCAATTGGAGCTCATAGGCCATGAGATTTCCAATAAGTTCCTCCATCTTCAATTTTGAAAGATCGTGCGATTCTTCGATTGCCACGACCTTGTCTTCCCAATCGTTGCTCAATGACCGGAGGAATTTTCGAGTCATCTCTCCTTCATTTATCCTTCTTCCAAGAATCAAAAGAGAGTTAGTGATATCGGTGAAGCGAGTGTTCATGTCGCTTATGTTCTCACCGATTTGCATAGAAAATATTTCATATTTATGCATGAGGAGACTTATCCTAGTTTCTTTGGTTTTGCTATCACCCTCATGATGCATTTGTATGCCATATTTCATTTGCACTTTCACATCCCCTAATTCTATTGTATTCTCCCTCATTAAGGCCACAATAAAAAATATTCATAATTTTTGAATTCATTTCAATTTCTTTCATTTGAGCCCTAGATAGAGAATCTAAATCATCTTCATTTGGGGGTATGTATGGATTTTGAATAAACTTCCAATACTTAAGGTCATTTGATATTAAAAAGATTTTCACTCTATTTTTCCAATAATCATAATTTGACCCATTAAGCAAAGGAGGCCTTGTGGTGCATAAACCCTCTAAGTGATTAGATGTGCTAGACATGCTAAAAATACGATTAAGTATAGAATTTAGCTAACAAGGCTCTGATACCAAATGTAGGATCGTGTGGGTTATGGGTCCACTAATCACTTTTAATCTAATCCCTAACTAATCAAACAATAAACGCAGCGGAAACAAAATTAAAAACTAGTAAGGAAATAACATGCAAACCACAAAGAGACTCGGCGTTTTTATAGAGGTTCAGCACCCCACCCGGGTCCTAGTCCTCTCTTGTAGGCTCTGCTCGACTCCGTGAGCTCCGCCTACGTCTTCACTAACCACTCCCCGTTCCGGGCCGGGAGAGAACGCCTTTACACCACAAGCAACGCGAACAACCCTCGCTTGCTTGAATTCTTCCTCTCACAATCCGAGAGGGACACTTCGGGCTTTCACCGAAGTCCTTGCTTCTTTTGACAACACTTGTAACTGAGTGGGATTCACTCTCTAATTGAGCACACTTTGAGTAGGATGAGTATATGATCAAGTGTGTGAAGTTTAGGCTTATAGAGTGTAGAAATGGGAGCTTTGAGGATTGAGGTTTCTCTCTAATGTATTGGGACAATTGGAGTTAGAGAGTTGTGTTAACAACAAGTCTTGATCCTCTATTTATAAGCTCCTAAGGTATTCTAGCCGTTGGGGATAGATTTGATTGGGTTTTGTGCAAGATACACAAAGCAGAAAATCGGGCTGCAAATCTGTCCAGAACCGGTCGACCGAAACTAGTAAACCGGTCGACCGTTAACTTGATTTCAAAGAGAACGGTCGAACAAAAGAATATTCGGTTGGGCAAACGAGCTAGAACTTAACTCTACTTAAGTGAGTCAGTCGAACCAAAGTATGGGGCGGTCGACCGATAAGGGGATTCGGTTGAGACAGAGGTCAATCGGTCGAACGAGAAATGTGTCGACCGATAGCAGGGAATTTGGTTTCTGAAAATATGTTCAACCGGTCGACCGAAACAAGGTCTTCGTTCGACCGGTTACCGAATGTATTTTGGGGTTAAGTTTTGTTTTATACGAATACGACCGTTATAGGAATACGACAAGAAAAACGGTCATATTAAAATCCGGGATCGGTCGACCGAAAAGGTAGAACCGGTCGACCGGTAGAGTTCGGTAAAATCACTGTGGAGAGTCTGTTATAAACCGGTCGAACTGAGAACTGGTTCGGTCGACCGGTTCACACAGGAAATCTGGGTTTAAGTTTATAAGTGATTTCCGACTAAGGTTTGGGTGATCTAATGAAGTCCAAATAATGTGAAATTTTGTGTGTGACTTCTCTAAGGAACCTAGTGTGTATGTGATATGTTTTTAACTCTTGTATGCTCAATTTACACATGTTCCTAAGACTCAAAATAAAATCATGATTACAAGTCTTCATTTAGCTTTATTACAAATCTTGACTTGATTTCCTTCCTTCCATGAGTCTTGATCACCTGTAGAGGTTAGCACAATACTATATATATGCAATGCAATATGTGTGCTACTCTACATCATCATAATTAAGATTAGGTTAATTAAATCATCAAAACATAGATTAAGGCCAAAAAGCCAACAATCTCCCCCTTTTTGATGATGGCAACCTATATCTTAATTCTATCTAAATACATGGAATTTGTATATGTAAACTATGCAAATTAATGCTCCCCCTATGGATGTGCATAGTTTTTGTTCAATTTTATGTCAAATTCCAAGTTACCCCCTTAATTATCTCTCCCCCTTTGACATCCATCATAAATAAAAAATATGACTTCAAGTATAGAATTTGGATGTCTTGTAATGAAGTTGCTCCCCCTAAATTTTGCACTTCATTACTCTAAAAGATATAAAATTTAAGCTCCCCCTATCAATAAGGCTAAATGGATACAATGAGTATGATTCAAGTTAAGTTCAATTTAGTTTCAATTTAAACCTTATTCTAACATCCATTTACAATATGACATTTAAAATCAATGGATGTGGTAAATGATTTGCAATGAATAGGGTTAATGATTTTCAATGAATTGAATTCTAAAGATGATGACATTTAAGCACAAGGACTAGATTAGAGCTGAATTTTCAGAAATTTCAAAGATAGAAATTTATACCAATGTTGAATTCGAATTTAGCTCCAATCTCATTTGGTGATGCAACCGGATTTGAATTTGACTCTTGAGCTCACCCGGTCACCACCAATCTCCTCCTCAAGCTCCTACAAGAGTAGATTTAGGTACCCAAACACCTTTGGGTCCTTGAATGTTAGCTTTGGGAACCCAAACCATTTTGGTTTTGGGAGCCCACACACTTGAGGAACTATGATTTACAACTAAGTGCTTTCCATTTAGAGTAGTGTGAGATACATGGTTTTTCAATTTTGCATTGTATCCTAACCCATGTTTTTCCAAAGATTGTCTTTGACTACCTAATAGCATGTTAAGCATCTTAGTTCCATGTGTGAATTTTTCTAGATCTTTTCTTAATTGCACATTGCAAGCTTGAAGATCTAATTGTTCACAATCTATAGGTGTTGCTTTTAATTTATCAAAATTTGATGCATAATTTTCTAGTTTAGCAACCACCTCATTCTTCTCATTCATGCATGTTTCAATTTGGCTTTGGAGATCTTTGATTAACTTTCTAGCATTCTTGTTTTTATCACAAATGATCTCATATTGTTTAACTAAGTCATGGAATGCATTTTGAAGCTCATCGTGTGTATAATTTTCATTATTTGCACTAGAGTTTGAGCTATCACTATAATAGGACTTAGTTGAGCATGAATTACTAGAACAAGAGTTAGAATCTACCTCACTTTGATCTTCAATAGCCATGAAGCATGAGTGAGCCACTTCTCTTCTACTTTGCAAGGAAGAAGACGATGATGATGGTGATGAAGAATCATCCCATGTAGCCTTGTGTGCTTCCTCCTTCCTTTCTCTTCTCTTGCTCTTCTCCTTTTCTTTTCTCCTCTCCCTTCTCTCCTTTTTCTTCTCCCCTTCTCTTCTCTCATTTTCACTCTCCTCCCTCTCTTTTTCTTTTTCTCTTTTCTCACTTCTTCTACCTCTTCTTTCATTCTTTTCTCCCTTATCCCTCTTGAGGTATTTGAAGAAGTCTTGGGCAAGGACCTCAATGTCCTCTTCTTCCACCCTCCTTGGCTCATCAAAATTTGCATGCAATGCCACCATGGAGTTTTTCTTTGAAGCTTCCTTCTCTCTTCGATGACTCAATTGGAGCTCATAGGCCATGAGATTTCCAATAAGTTCCTCCATCTTCAATTTTGAAAGATCGTGCGATTCTTCGATTGCCACGACCTTGTCTTCCCAATCGTTGCTCAATGACCGGAGGAATTTTCGAGTCATCTCTCCTTCATTTATCCTTCTTCCAAGAATCAAAAGAGAGTTAGTGATATCGGTGAAGCGAGTGTTCATGTCGCTTATGTTCTCACCGATTTGCATAGAAAATATTTCATATTTATGCATGAGGAGACTTATCCTAGTTTCTTTGGTTTTGCTATCACCCTCATGATGCATTTGTATGCCATATTTCATTTGCACTTTCACATCCCCTAATTCTATTGTATTCTCCCTCATTAAGGCCACAATAAAAAATATTCATAATTTTTGAATTCATTTCAATTTCTTTCATTTGAGCCCTAGATAGAGAATCTAAATCATCTTCATTTGGGGGTATGTATGGATTTTGAATAAACTTCCAATACTTAAGGTCATTTGATATTAAAAAGATTTTCACTCTATTTTTCCAATAATCATAATTTGACCCATTAAGCAAAGGAGGCCTTGTGGTGCATAAACCCTCTAAGTGATTAGATGTGCTAGACATGCTAAAAATACGATTAAGTATAGAATTTAGCTAACAAGGCTCTGATACCAAATGTAGGATCGTGTGGGTTATGGGTCCACTAATCACTTTTAATCTAATCCCTAACTAATCAAACAATAAACGCAGCGGAAACAAAATTAAAAACTAGTAAGGAAATAACATGCAAACCACAAAGAGACTCAGCGTTTTTATAGAGGTTCAGCACCCCACCCGGGTCCTAGTCCTCTCTTGTAGGCTCTGCTCGACTCCGTGAGCTCCGCCTACGTCTTCACTAACCACTCCCCGTTCCGGGCCGGGAGAGAACGCCTTTACACCACAAGCAACGCGAACAACCCTCGCTTGCTTGAATTCTTCCTCTCACAATCCGAGAGGGACACTTCGGGCTTTCACCGAAGTCCTTGCTTCTTTTGACAACACTTGTAACTGAGTGGGATTCACTCTCTAATTGAGCACACTTTGAGTAGGATGAGTATATGATCAAGTGTGTGAAGTTTAGGCTTATAGAGTGTAGAAATGGGAGCTTTGAGGATTGAGGTTTCTCTCTAATGTATTGGGACAATTGGAGTTAGAGAGTTGTGTTAACAACAAGTCTTGATCCTCTATTTATAAGCTCCTAAGGTATTCTAGCCGTTGGGGATAGATTTGATTGGGTTTTGTGCAAGATACACAAAGCAGAAAATCGGGCTGCAAATCTGTCCAGAACCGGTCGACCGAAACTAGTAAACCGGTCGACCGTTAACTTGATTTCAAAGAGAACGGTCGAACAAAAGAATATTCGGTTGGGCAAACGAGCTAGAACTTAACTCTACTTAAGTGAGTCAGTCGAACCAAAGTATGGGGCGGTCGACCGATAAGGGGATTCGGTTGAGACAGAGGTCAATCGGTCGAACGAGAAATGTGTCGACCGATAGCAGGGAATTTGGTTTCTGAAAATATGTTCAACCGGTCGACCGAAACAAGGTCTTCGTTCGACCGGTTACCGAATGTATTTTGGGGTTAAGTTTTGTTTTATACGAATACGACCGTTATAGGAATACGACAAGAAAAACGGTAATATTAAAATCCGGGATCGGTCGACCGAAAAGGTAGAACCGGTCGACCGGTAGAGTTCGGTAAAATCACTGTGGAGAGTCTGTTATAAACCGGTCGAACTGAGAACTGGTTCGGTCGACCGGTTCACACAGGAAATCTGGGTTTAAGTTTATAAGTGATTTCCGACTAAGGTTTGGGTGATCTAATGAAGTCCAAATAATGTGAAATTTTGTGTGTGACTTCTCTAAGGAACCTAGTGTGTATGTGATATGTTTTTAACTCTTGTATGCTCAATTTACACATGTTCCTAAGACTCAAAATAAAATCATGATTACAAGTCTTCATTTAGCTTTATTACAAATCTTGACTTGATTTCCTTCCTTCCATGAGTCTTGATCACCTGTAGAGGTTAGCACAATACTATATATATGCAATGCAATATGTGTGCTACTCTACATCATCATAATTAAGATTAGGTTAATTAAATCATCAAAACATAGATTAAGGCCAAAAAGCCAACAATCTCCCCCTTTTTGATGATGGCAACCTATATCTTAATTCTATCTAAATACATGGAATTTGTATATGTAAACTATGCAAATTAATGCTCCCCCTATGGATGTGCATAGTTTTTGTTCAATTTTATGTCAAATTCCAAGTTACCCCCTTAATTATCTCTCCCCCTTTGACATCCATCATAAATAAAAAATATGACTTCAAGTATAGAATTTGGATGTCTTGTAATGAAGTTGCTCCCCCTAAATTTTGCACTTCATTACTCTAAAAGATATAAAATTTAAGCTCCCCCTATCAATAAGGCTAAATGGATACAATGAGTATGATTCAAGTTAAGTTCAATTTAGTTTCAATTTAAACCTTATTCTAACATCCATTTACAATATGACATTTAAAATCAATGGATGTGGTAAATGATTTGCAATGAATAGGGTTAATGATTTTCAATGAATTGAATTCTAAAGATGATGACATTTAAGCACAAGGACTAGATTAGAGCTGAATTTTCAGAAATTTCAAAGATAGAAATTTATACCAATGTTGAATTCGAATTTAGCTCCAATCTCATTTGGTGATGCAACCGGATTTGAATTTGACTCTTGAGCTCACCCGGTCACCACCAATCTCCTCCTCAAGCTCCTACAAGAGTAGATTTAGGTACCCAAACACCTTTGGGTCCTTGAATGTTAGCTTTGGGAACCCAAACCATTTTGGTTTTGGGAGCCCACACACTTGAGGAACTATGATTTACAACTAAGTGCTTTCCATTTAGAGTAGTGTGAGATACATGGTTTTTCAATTTTGCATTGTATCCTAACCCATGTTTTTCCAAAGATTGTCTTTGACTACCTAATAGCATGTTAAGCATCTTAGTTCCATGTGTGAATTTTTCTAGATCTTTTCTTAATTGCACATTGCAAGCTTGAAGATCTAATTGTTCACAATCTATAGGTGTTGCTTTTAATTTATCAAAATTTGATGCATAATTTTCTAGTTTAGCAACCACCTCATTCTTCTCATTCATGCATGTTTCAATTTGGCTTTGGAGATCTTTGATTAACTTTCTAGCATTCTTGTTTTTATCACAAATGATCTCATATTGTTTAACTAAGTCATGGAATGCATTTTGAAGCTCATCGTGTGTATAATTTTCATTATTTGCACTAGAGTTTGAGCTATCACTATAATAGGACTTAGTTGAGCATGAATTACTAGAACAAGAGTTAGAATCTACCTCACTTTGATCTTCAATAGCCATGAAGCATGAGTGAGCCACTTCTCTTCTACTTTGCAAGGAAGAAGACGATGATGATGGTGATGAAGAATCATCCCATGTAGCCTTGTGTGCTTCCTCCTTCCTTTCTCTTCTCTTGCTCTTCTCCTTTTCTTTTCTCCTCTCCCTTCTCTCCTTTTTCTTCTCCCCTTCTCTTCTCTCGTTTTCACTCTCCTCCCTCTCTTTTTCTTTTTCTCTTTTCTCACTTCTTCTACCTCTTCTTTCATTCTTTTCTCCCTTATCCCTCTTGAGGTATTTGAAGAAGTCTTGGGCAAGGACCTCAATGTCCTCTTCTTCCACCCTCCTTGGCTCATCAAAATTTGCATGCAATGCCACCATGGAGTTTTTCTTTGAAGCTTCCTTCTCTCTTCGATGACTCAATTGGAGCTCATAGGCCATGAGATTTCCAATAAGTTCCTCCATCTTCAATTTTGAAAGATCGTGCGATTCTTCGATTGCCACGACCTTGTCTTCCCAATCGTTGCTCAATGACCGGAGGAATTTTCGAGTCATCTCTCCTTCATTTATCCTTCTTCCAAGAATCAAAAGAGAGTTAGTGATATCGGTGAAGCGAGTGTTCATGTCGCTTATGTTCTCACCGATTTGCATAGAAAATATTTCATATTTATGCATGAGGAGACTTATCCTAGTTTCTTTGGTTTTGCTATCACCCTCATGATGCATTTGTATGCCATATTTCATTTGCACTTTCACATCCCCTAATTCTATTGTATTCTCCCTCATTAAGGCCACAATAAAAAATATTCATAATTTTTGAATTCATTTCAATTTCTTTCATTTGAGCCCTAGATAGAGAATCTAAATCATCTTCATTTGGGGGTATGTATGGATTTTGAATAAACTTCCAATACTTATGGTCATTTGATATTAAAAAGATTTTCACTCTATTTTTCCAATAATCATAATTTGACCCATTAAGCAAAGGAGGCCTTGTGGTGCATAAACCCTCTAAGTGATTAGATGTGCCAGCCATGCTAAAAATACGATTAAGTATAGAATTTAGCTAACAAGGCTCTGATACCAAATGTAGGATCGTGTGGGTTATGGGTCCACTAATCACTTTTAATCTAATCCCTAACTAATCAAACAATAAACGCAGCGGAAACAAAATTAAAAACTAGTAAGGAAATAACATGCAAACCACAAAGAGACTCGGCGTTTTTATAGAGGTTCGGCACCCCACCCGGGTCCTAGTCCTCTCTTGTAGGCTCCGCTCGACTCCGCGAGCTCTGCCTACGTCTTCACTAACCACTCCCCGTTCCGGGCCGGGAGAGAACGCCTTTACACCACAAGCAACGCGAACAACCCTCGCTTGCTTGAATTCTTCCTCTCACAATCCGAGAGGGACACTTCGGGCTTTCACCGAAGTCATTGCTTCTTTTGACAACACTTGTAACTGAGTGGGATTCACTCTCTAATTGAGCACACTTTGAGTAGGATGAGTATATGATCAAGTGTGTGAAGTTTAGACTTATAGAGTGTAGAAATGGGAGCTTTGAGGATTGAGGTTTCTCTCTAATGTATTGGGACAATTGGAGTTAGAGAGTTGTGTTAACAACAAGTCTTGATCCTCTATTTATAAGCTCCTAAGGTATTCTAGCCGTTGGGGATAGATTTGATTGGGTTTTGTGCAAGATACACAAAGCAGAAAATCGGGCTGCAAATCTGTCCAGAACCGGTCGACCGAAACTAGTAAACCGGTCGACCGTTAACTTGATTTCAAAGAGAACGGTCGAACAAAAGAATATTCGGTCGGACAAACGAGCTAGAACTTAACTCTACTTAAGTGAGTCAGTCGAACCAAAGTATGGGGCGGTCGACCGATAAGGGGATTCGGTTGAGACAGAGGTCAATCGGTCGAACGAGAAATGTGTCGACCGATAGCAGGGAATTTGGTTTCTGAAAATATGTTCAACCGGTCGACCGAAACAAGGTCTTCGTTCGACCGGTTACCGAATGTATTTTGGGGTTAAGTTTTGTTTTATACGAATACGACCGTTATAGGAATACGAGAAGAAAAACGGTCATATTAAAATCCGGGATCGGTCGACCGAAAAGGTAGAACCGGTCGACCGGTAGAGTTCGGTAAAATCACTGTGGAGAGTCTGTTATCAACCGGTCGAACTGAGAACTGGTTCGGTCGACCGGTTCACACAGGAAATCTGGGTTTAAGTTTATAAGTGATTTACGACTAAGGTTTGGGTGATCTAATGATGTCCAAATAAGGTGAAATTTTGTGTGTGACTTCTCTAAGGAACCTAGTGTGTATGTGATATGTTTTTAACTCTTGTATGCTCAATTTACACATGTTCCTAAGACTCAAAATAAAATCAAGATTACAAGTCTTCATTTAGCTTTATTACAAATCTTGACTTGATTTCCTTCCTTCCATGAGTCTTGATCACCTGTAGAGGTTAGCACAATACTATATATATACAATGCAATATGTGTGCTACTCTACATCATCATAATTAAGATTAAGTTAATTAAATCATCAAAACATAGATTAAGGCCAAAAAGCCAACAGTTCAGGACTCAAATAAGGACACAAACGGTCGACCGGATCGGGTTAAACGGTCGACCGATTTCTTGTAAATAAGAAAACGGTTATTATTAAGTGTATACTGGTTGATCCACCAAGGCAATAACTTAAGTGAACAGTCGAACCAGATATAGGATTTGTCGGCCGTTAAGAGAGAATTGGCTAGAATAATATTAAAAAATTGATGTAACAGTCAAACAAAAAAGAGTCCAATTCGACCAAAAATATCAGGAAGTTTGGGAATCCGAATTGTGTCTGATCGATCGACTACTGTCATGGCATTGTTCAACCGGTGGCCAAATATACGAATTGGGTTGGTTGAAGTATGTGTATACGATCGTTGTATAATACGACAAGTATAACAATCGTATTTAAATGAAATACGAAGTGTCAAACAGTTGAACAAAAGTCAAGTTTCGGTCGACTGGTTATGGAGCACGTGTCAAGATATAATTGATGAACAAAGATTGAAACGGTCGAACATGGAATTCTCGGTTGACACATGAAACGGTCGAACGAGGTTGAATAAAAGGTCCACCGTTTGGGACTGAATATGCGGTTGCAAGAATCAGTCGAACCAGATGAGAACTGCTCAACCATTCTGGGAAAAAACAAGAGTCTGTTAAATCCGGTCGAACCAGATGGTCTATCGGTTGACCGGTTGAAGCAGAATTCTTGTTCTAATTGGAATTTCTAAGTGTGATCGGTCACCTAATAAAGTCGGTTTGATATGAAATTAAGTATGAGACATCTATATGTTTTCTAAGTGTCATGCAATGCAATTCAATTCAACAATATTTCAAGTGTCAATGTACATTTTAATCCTATAACAAGAAGCAAAATTCTTATCTAATGTTCAACTTGATTTCTTGTCTTGTGATCAATTGTCTCTTGAAATGTTAGCAAAACCACGTATATGTATACATATGCATCTGATGTTAAAATAGATATACATGTGTTTATTGATATGTTAATTAATCATCAAAACAAATTAACGATTATTAGCCAAACAACTAACACTGATGTTCCACGCCGGTTGGCCGCATCCAAACTTTGAAAGTCCCTGGAAATTTTAGTTGGACGGTGTGCCATCGTACCTTCCGACCGTTTCCAACCCAAAAAATTCAGTCGAACGGTGTGCCATATAGTTCGAAAATCTTCCTTCCATTTATCGATGGAGTTGCATATATCCTATGGACAAGAGTGGATGCCAATTTATATTTGAGAAAGTTTATCAGTATTTAAGATACGTACTTAGCTTGGGAATTTTTTTTTCAAGTTAACATATATCACTGCGTAGAATATTTTCGACATCTCATTAAAATACGACTTTAATTTTTCCAGTGATATCTTGCAATACGACATGCATCAATGCTATAAGTACAGAAAATATAAGTTTGTTTTCAGGATACCGAAAAATATATATTAAGTAGCAAACATATATCAATTGTCCTTTGAAGTGCCTGTTGATCCGGTCGACCGGAAGAGTTCCGGTTGACCGAATACAGTGGGCAGGATTCATGCAGACTTTCTTATCGGTTGAACGGACCCTAGTTCGACCGACAAGATATATATGTATATAAAACGTATAGCGTAGACCTTCCAAACGGTCGACCGCTAGATTGACCTTGTTCGACCGGTGGGTCAAATTTTCATCGGTTAGGACTGGGCGGTGACTTGCTAAACGGTCGACCGTCCGAGAGACCTTGTCCGACCGATTGATAGTGATTTGCCTCAGTACCGAGTACTGAGCGGGAGACTGGTCGACCGGTGTATTTGTTGCGGTCGACCGATTAACCGCAGGTTGGTGGATTTATCAACACGCGAGCCGTCGAGCATAGGTAGACTACACGCTCTGAGCCCACGGTCGATCACCTGACCTCGGAGCTACGGATTTCACCTTCGACGAGGGCGTATTCAGTTGGACCCCCTATTCTTGTGTAGGTGGGGGATGCCTTCCATGCTTGTGTAGGTGGGAGACGCCTTCTATCCTTGTGTAGGAAGGAGATGCCATTTCCTTGTGTAGGACAGTGATGCCTCTTGAGCCTGTGTGGCAGAGGGAAGCCTTTCATGCCTGTGCGGCTGGGAGATGGACCGTGGTGGAGGTTGGGCATTCATTGGGCCCGAGGTGGATTTGCATTGCATGAGCATTATTTGGCATTTTCGTCTGTATTTCTGTATATGATAGGAGATGTTGGCATACGGGGTTCCTTTCGGGAACTCAGGCGGATTTTGTGTTTCATTTTCAGGGAGCAGGCAGTCGTAGGTTGGTGGTGACCGAGGGGAGTACCTCCGGGATCGGGTCCTGTCGTCTTATCGTTTTTGTAGAGGTAGTGATTACAGTAGTTATGTATTAGTCATGTAATCACTCTTTTGAAACTCTGTATTATGACTACCACGTCGAGATATTATATATATATATATATATTCAGTTGACTTTTCTAGTAACGTGCCCTCTTTGACCGTTGACGGTCGTATGTTTAATTTAAAAATTTCTTCCGTTGTTTCGGGACGTTACAAAAGGTCCTGCAAAAAATGAGTCGGACTTATTATAATGCAAAAAATGAGAACCATAATTTCAACGCGTCCCATTCACGGATCGCAGACTCCCAGCTAATCAGGTTTTTACCAACTTAGTACCATGTTGGTTATTCTAAAGGAAATCTCATGGAATCAATTTTATCCAAAGTTTTTCCAGAGATTAGGTAGAAATTCATATGGTTTGCAGGGTTGGAAGACGACTGAGTTTGTCATTGACATTTGAGGATTATTTGTGCAATTTGTGGTGTGGGACACAAAGTGGATCAAAATGTTACTTTTAAAGTTAGTATTGTTTTGAGTTATTAATCTATCTGATACTAACAAATTGAGTTTATGTCACTAAAAAATCAAGAAACATGCCCTAATACCATTACTTTTTATGCCTATGCCATTCTGTAAACTTTTCTATTTATTTTCGTTATATATATTAATATTTAATAAAATCTTCCACAATCACCTTTGAATAAATCTGGAATTGGTACATTTCATTATATGTATTGTAAATTTAATGAGAAACCACTAGAATAACTTATTAATTTAATGTTAGACTGATCTATTCGCTCTCACGTCTCACACTTTCTCACGATAGAACAGAGAGAGATAAAAGAGAGTGAGAAATGAGAGAGAGAGCATATAGGTAAAAATAGTAATTAATAAGTTATTTATGTAATGTTTCGTAAGATTCACAATACATACAATGAAATCTATAAATTCTAGATTTATTCAAGGATGATTCTACAATTTTTTTATTAAATATTAATATAAATGAAGAAAATTTATAGAATGTCATAGGCATAAAAGGTAATGGCATTTAAGCATGTTTCGTGGTTTTTCAGTGGCATAAACCTAATTTCGTAGTATCAGAAACATAAAGATAGACGGGCATAACTATGTAACTGTCTAGGGAGTGGTGGGCTGGTGGCCCACACCGGCTATACTTTGCACCCCTAATTAAGGGAATCCTTAAGGTTTCAAAATATTGTGAAGATGTAAGAAGGTTTCAAAATATTGTTGAAGATGTAAATACGTTTCAAACTAATAACTAGGGGTGAGCAAAATTCGGTCCGGTCCGGGCACCCGGACCGAACCGGACCGAATTTTTTCGGTCCGGTCTTCGGTCCACAAAATTTTGGAAATTCGGTCTTCGGTCCCGACCGGACCGAAAATTTAAGGGGAAAATTCGGGTTTTGGACCGACCCGGACCGGACCGGACCGGACCGAACCTATTCGGTCCAGTCTTCGGTCCGGACTTCCCGAAAATTCGAGTTTCGGTCCGGTCTGGTTCGGTCCGGTCCGGTTTGGTCCGGTCCGATCCGGTCCTGGACCGAAGCTCACCCCTACTAGTAATAACCATAAATAAAAGGGTTAATTACAGTTTGCCCCCCTCAAGTTTCAATGTTAACAGTTACCTCCCCTGAACTTTAATTTTCTAACACTTTGCCCCATTGAACTTCAAAAACTCATTATTTAACACACATTCGACGTTTTTTTCCTAATTTTTTTGTTGTATCCCTAATACACTCCTAAACCTATATTTACGTGAAAATTTGGATCGAAACGGAGGTCGGATATGGTTGCAATTTGGGTCTGATTGACACTCAATGCATTATTATACCTAGAGGTATTCATATTTAAACTTTGTGTGATTATATTTTGAATATATAATTGAAATTTAATTTTTCAAATAAAAATATATCTATTGATCACATTTATTCAAGCATTGAATATCGTTATCATTTTCAGAATATGGAGTTAGAAGTTAAGATAAAGTAAATTAATATTTAAAACCAAATAAAGTTATAAATGTGACTATGTATAAGAATTTGTCTAAGTGAAAATGAAAAATATTATAAGGTGGGGAATTATGTTTACGGATGCGGATATTATCCGTATCCGCTCCGAATCCCTCAAATATCCGAACGGATATAGATTTTTCATATCCGCAAACAATTTGTATCTGATTCCGTAAATTTCATGCAGATACGAATGTGGATATACCTATATCCGATCCGTTGACACCCCTACATCTGGGTGTCCATAATGATGATGAAATTGCATAATCACAAAGTTGCATATCCGAACAACCTGATGTAGGGTGTCTAGACGCCTGGGAGATTAGGCTTGTATGGAGTAAAATTAAGGTCAGTGGTTTTGGGGGAAATAAATCCATGAGAACGACGATCCAATGTCAAGATACGTATCACTTGAACCTTACAAATGCGACAGTGGAGGGAAATATTCGAATCCCAGTAGTCCCAATCAAATATTTAGGATTTTTCAATTTAAAATAGGATGGGCAGTAGACTAGATAAAATCATAAAAATGAAGCAGGCAACAAGACCTTATTTCATGAAGAAATGTTTTTTTCTTCTGAAATTATGCAGGTTGGAGGTAGAACCTTGCAATTCTAATGGCAATGAGCTCTACAAAATCATAAAAGACAACGACTTTTATGTAACTGGATTAGTTTTGTCGTTTATATAGAAAGTTGGTGCATTTTGACTTGCTGAGACCATCTTTAACGAGGTCGTGGGTTGGACGACTCGGTCGTCCTGGTCGTTGACCAGGTCATCCCTGGTCGTCGTAGGTGGCGAGTCCCTCTTGGTTTATATTGTTTTAATCTTTTTTTGTTGTGTATATAATTGAGTTTAAAAGAGAGTGATATAACTACGTAACCGTCTAGTGATCCACATCGATCATATTTTGAGAAGGGATCTACTATTCATAAATAGTGTTAACACATATTTAACCCTAGTTGAAAACTTAAAATTTAAGCTCCAAAAAGAAAATTTAAACTTGTTATCTTGTTTTACAATGCAATATTAACATGCATGTCAGAAATAATAAAATGTAAAAGTTATTTTACTAATATCGACTGGTACTGAATTTGTATAAATCTCACGTATTGATTTTTTGATGCTTGAAATATCAAATAAAATGAGTTTAAAATTTTTGATTTTCAAAATACATACTTATGTTGTGATAAAAACAATATTCAAGATATAGATTTTTCAATTGGAGCTTAAACTTGAAGTTATCGACGAGAGAAAATTGACCTCAAAACTTTTTAAGAATGAAATACATTTGTGGGAGACAACAGTAAAAAAAATATACTTATTCCGTTATGGTGTTTAGGTGTAACATTTAAGTGCCTCGTCGAGTGATGACAAATTGATATAATCACCGAAACAAATCCTTAAAACTGAAAAAATGCAATAAATAGAAAATGACTTGGACGGCAAGGCTCAAAACTAACCACCCACCCAAATGCGCTCTCCTTCTTTCCTCAAAAATAAATAAAAAAACAAAATAAATAAATCACACTTCAGTCTTCGCACCCACACCAATTTCCTCTGACGTGACAAACAAAAGCAACCGCACTCCCGCTCCCTGTACAAGGAGCGCCCTTAGAGCACAAATAACAACGTCTGGGCTACCCGGAGCGTCCTGCACTCTCTTTCAATCACGTCAGCTCATCCAACCCACCCAAAAAACCCTCTTACTCATGCCCGTGCTACCCCCACCCACTCTACACACGCTTTCCTCCACATCATTTCTTAATTAAACAATTTTAATTCTCACACAACATTTAACAAATTACATTTTATATAAATCTAATTCTAATTACATTATAATTCTAATTCACGATATAATTATTATTACTATTAATTAATTAACAATAATAATTATTCATTAATAATATTAATCACTATTAAACCACAAAAATTTGAAATATTTGAAATTTAAATATTTGAATTTTGAAACGCGCGTGAATGCACAGTATACACGTGAATGTACAGTATACGCGTGCGTGAAAAGTAATCTGCGTGATTGCACAATATATGCGTGATAGAAAAGTAGTCCACGTGAATGTACAGTATATGCGTGTGAGAAAAGTAATCCATGTAATTGCACAGTATACGCGTGAAAGAAAAGTAGTCCGCGTGAATGTACAGTATACGCGTGCGTGAAAAGTAATCCGCGTAATTGCACAGTATACGCGTGAAAGAAAAATAGTCCGCGTGAATGTACAGTATACGCGTGCGTGAAAAGTTATCCGCGTGACTGCACAATGTCTATTTTTTCTCTATATATACCTTACACAAAGCCCAACTTACATCCCATATCTCTTCCACAAAACACAATGTGGCAATGTCTTCTCCGGATTACAACCGTTCCCCCACTCGTCCACAATCAAATCCGCGTCCACGCTATCCACAAGGATACCCTTCACGTCCATTTTACAAACAACCATTCCAACAACCAGACTTCTCCCACTACCCACCACCAGACCAAAACTCACCATTCCCATAATTCTCCCACTACGCACAACCAGATCAAAACTCACTATTCCCACAATTCTCTCAATATGCACCACCATTCCCACATAATCAACCGCAATTCCAGATGTTTGGCCGACACATGTCTCAACAAAGTAGTCAGAGTATGGCGAACACTGAAGAAGACGGTCACGACGACGATGAGCCCCCACCACGACACACCGCCACACCACCATCCCCACCTCCACAGCGTCGTCGCCGCGAGCAAGTCCAAACTGCCAATGCCGTGCGTGTTGACTGGGAGTCCCCGGAATTGCACGATGAAAATAGTCCCCAGTTAGGAAGCCTTGGGAAAAGAAAGAGCACGGATGGCTCGAAGACGCAATCACCCTCGGATGCAGAAGAGCTGATGCCGGGGTCGTCTATACGTCCACAAGGTGTGAAGAAGGCCAAGAAAAAGACTAAGAGTGAATTACGTCCCGAAGGCGACACCTATGTTAGAGAACATGCACAACAACTTCGATACACCGCCCAAGTCAGAGAAGATGGTTTCTCCAAGCAAGAGGAATTAGCGGAAAGGAATTTCCAGTGGACAACCCGACGGAGAAGGATCAAAAAGTAATCTATAAACTTCTCGCCTGGGCAGAAGAGAATGAGTACGCGTAGTTTGTTGTAGTCCGTATTTCGTATGGTTTGTATTTCCCTTAGTTTGTATTTCGTGTTGTTGTAGTCTGTATGGTTTGTATTTCGTATGGTTTGTATTTTCCTTTAACATATGTTTCGTGTGGTTGGTTGTAGTTCGTATTTCAGTATTATTAATGTATTTTTCTTATGGTATTGTCGTATTAATATATATTCTATTTAACTTGATTTTTTTTAATTTTTACTATTAAACCACATTGACAGTTCGTTCGGTGAGCGAGCGGCATTCCACCTAGCTGGTGAGGTGGCGGGGTGGCAAGGGGGGCAGCGCCCCCTGGAAATTTTTTGGATCTTGAAATTGTTGGTTGTGGAAAATTTTGAATCTTCATCACTTGCAAAAATTTATTACCACATTTTAATAACAAATACCCAATCCATTAATAACAAAACATTCACTAAATAATTAAAAATTAAAAAAACAATTCGACGAATGGTGGGGGGGACACGTGCCCCCACCCGAGGGTGCCCCAGGCGTCTGCCAGGACGCCCAACGCCCGTGCAAGCACCCGGGCGGGGCACCCCCGTTAAGGGTGCCCTTAACGAGTTCTCTCGGGCGCTCGATTTGTACTCTTCAATGGGAGGGTAGTTAATTTTTCCTCTCGTGCGGGGCAATTTTTTTTTATTTTAAATCTTTCAAAAAATGTTAAAAATTATTTTAAATCTTTTTTTCAATTTTTTTATGAAAATTTGTTTTTTATTTGTTTATACTTTTTAATATTTTTAATATATTTTGCATGTTTTACTCAGAATTGACTCCCAAATGACGTGGATGAGAGAGAATGTAGGGCGACTATGTTGTTTCTGGGTGTGGTTAAGGAAAATTTGAGGGGTTTGGTTTGTGCTGACGTGGTGGAGAGAGAAACTGACGTGACTGAGAGAGAAAACATGGTGCCTGGTAAGTGTCCGGGCATTGTTAATGATGGTCTAAGGTCGTCCACGGCAGTGATCCTGTTTTAAAGATCACAACCTACATTCTCACATTCACGTCATCACGATCTTTACTCTCACAATCTTTACACTATTAACTCCTCAACAGTGATATTATCCCAATACTTTCTCTTTCCTCTACCTCACTTTTTTCTCCATTATTTTATATTTTCCCCAACATCCAATATATAACTTAATTCATTTACATAACTTAATTCGATATATTACTTATGTTGTTCATTTATTTTTTAATTTAATTTTTTAGTTTCAAAAAATTAATTGAATAATAAATTAAATTAGATTAAAAAATATTTAAATGATTTAATAAATTTATTGAAAAATTTAACGGAATAAAAAAACACTAATAACATTTAATTAACAAAAAAACCAAAACAAAAAAAATAATGGGGTGGGACCTACTCATGAGGATCACCACCCCACTGTTCCTGCACGACAAACCGCGTAATAACATTACCGACGCGCCCCATTGAGGGGATCCAACCGGATGGTGCACTGGTGCACGATTCGGTAGGGCAACCCATTGAGGGTGCCTCAAATATCTCCCAAACACCAACACATTATTATTTATACAACGCAACACATTATGAATTCATCATCGAGAGATTAGGGCTAGAGATAGATCTAGGTACTTTGCCGAACCTTGAAAAAATGTGTGTGTCGTGGTTTGCTTCAAGTGTGCGTTCGTCCATTGCTTGTTTATTTTATCTTGTGTGTGTTTTGTTGCATTTAAAGTTTGGGAGAGAGCGAGAAGTTAGTTCATTCCGCATATAGATATTCTTTGTTAGAACATCTCCCAACAGCTGGTTCAGAGCTTTGGTTCCTGCTAGATTGTCAGACGATGCGAGAAACTTCGGTGTGGAGAAATTCACTAGAAAAGGAAACATTTTCACCAGGAAGAGGAGGTTCCGTGCGTTGATGTCGCAAACTGATGAGCTCTGGAATACTCTGGATGGTGTCGAGAAGAAGTCGTCGAAGATGACCGATGAGAAGTGGGAGATGCTGAATCTCCGGGCGATAAAAATCACCGCGTTGTGTCTTTCCGATGATAATCTCTGCAAGGAATCGGCGAGGACAACGATTGAATATTGGAAACTTTTGGAGGATATAGGTTTATGAGGAAAAGCCTAAGCAAGAAGTTGAACTTCAAACATCAGCTTTACACGCTTCAGATGAGGGATAACACAAAGTTGATCATCTATCGATTCAACAAGTAGATTGCAGATTTGACGCAGCTGGTTGTCAAATTGGAAGATGAAGACAAAGTATTGTTGTTGTTTACATCGCTGTCGGACTCGTTTGGGAATTTGGTGAACACGATCATATACGGGAAGGATTCGTTGGTGCTGGAGGAGGTCAAAGGCACGTTGAACTTTTTTGATGCAAAGAAGAATTCTGGTAGTAGCTCTTCTGACAAGGGTGAAGGACTGATCGTCGCATCAAATGGAAGGGGCAGAATGGGTAACAAAAGTGGAAACAACATGGGCACGTCGAAATCAAAGGGGAGGACCTTTGAATGTTTCTTTTGCAAAAAGATGGGTCACATGAAGCGTGACCGTAGAGCGTTCAAGGAGGTGCAGCAGAAGGGTAAAGTTGTGGGGCTTGATTCCGCCTGTGTGGTGGAGGAATGGGACGCAGTAGACGTCCTGATAGTTGCGTTGTAGGTATCGATAAGTCTTTGACGGGTTGGATTTTGGATACAGGAGCATCATACCATATGTGCCAAGTTAGAGAGTGGTTTACATCCTATGAACCACTGAGAGGGATCGTTGTTATGGGAAACGATGCACCATGCACTACCATCGAAATTGGTTCCATACAGTTTAAGATGTTTGATGCATGCATTCAAGCGCTGACAGGTGTGTCTTACATTCTAGAGTTTAAGAGGAACATGATATATCTAGGAGATCTTAATACTCTCGAGTGGAGATGGTCTGGGGTAGACGGAAAGATTAAGGTCACTCATGGAGCGATGACAATGATAAAGGGAACCAAGGTGGGCAACTTGTCTTGGATGCAGGGAAACACAGTAGCAGGAAGGGGTCCAACAAGTGTTGCACAAGATGAAGACAACACCACACTTTTTCATGTGAGACTTGGTCGTATGTCAGAAAAGGGTTTGTGTGACTTACAGAAAGAATGACTGTTGAAGGGTGTTAAGAGTTCCAAATTGGATTTTCGCAAGTATTGTGTCTTCGATAAACATCACAGGATTTGATTAAAGATGGCGATCCACAAGATGAAATCTATATTGGTGTATGTGCACTCAGACGTTTGGGGACCGACGCCGGTTCAATCAAAAGGTGGAGCCGAATATTTCATCACATTTATCGATGACTTCTCAAGGAAAGTATGTGTTTACTTTCTGAAAAGTAAATTTGATGTTTTTGAGAAGTTTATGGCATGGAAGGCTCAGGTTGAGAAAAGTATTGGAAAATCTGTGAAGTACTTGAGGACAAATAATGGAGTTGAGTACACCTCAAAGGAGTTCACGAGTTTCTGTGAAGAAGAAGGCATCGTGAGACATTTCACTACACTGAGAAGTCCGGAACTGAACGGAGTAGCTGAAAAGATGAACATGATACTATGTTAACAGACAAGGAGCATGGGGCTTCATGCGGATCTGTCGAAGGATTTCTGGGCTGAAGCAACAGATCTTGCGTGCTATCTGGTAAATGTCTCACTGTTATCAGCACTTGATTTAAAGACGCCTCAAGAAGTGTGGTTGGGTGAGCCATTTGATTATTCAAGGATGAAGATACTTGGATGCAAAGCTTATACATTGGTTGATGAAACACAACGGTCGAAGTTGGATTCTAAATTAAAGGAATGTATTTTCCTCGGTTACAATAGGTCAGTGAAGGGATATAAGATTTGGGATCCAGTAGGCAAGAATATGCTCTTGCGGAGTAATGTGGACTTTGATGAGACAGGTTTACTTAAGAGTCTTGAGGAGAAAGAGCAGCAAGAGGGTTCCGTACACAGAGACAAATCTGAAATGAGGGCCACTACTTCATGGGGTGAATCGAATGAAGGAGTTCAGCAGGAAACAATCGACTCAGGAGTAGAGGAAGAGCCTGAGCAGGAGAGTATAGCTCAGAGGAGACAAAGGAGGATCACTAGGGCACCAGTGAGGTATGGTCAAGATGACCCTAGCAGTGCATTTGCACTTGTTACCGAATGTGGGGATCCTTGCATATTTGAAGAAGCCGTTGAGCAGGAGGACGAGAACAAGTGGATGATGGCCATGACTGAAGAGATGGAGTCTCTTCATAATAATTAAACTTGGGAGTTAACGGAGCTTCCAAGGGGAAATCGCGTGATATGGTGCAAGTGGATCTTCAAGAAGAAGGAAAGGTCAACTCCTAATGAGGAGTTAAACTACAAGGCGAGGTTGGTGGCAACAAGATCTTCTCACCCGTTGTAAAACATACCTCTATTAGAGTGTTGTTATCCGTGGTGTTAACAGTAAATGGATGTGAAGACATCGTTTCTTCACGGGCACATAGAGGAGGAGATCTATATGAAGTGGTGGAATGGACTCATTACACAAGACAAGGAAGGGCTAGTATGCAAGATGAAGAAGTCCCTCTACGGACTTAAGCAGTCGCCGAGGCAGTGGTACAAAAGGTTCGATACATTCATGCTAATGAATGGTTTTTTACGTTACGACTATGATAGTTGTGTCTACTTGCGGGGTCTAAAAGATGGGACACACATGTTCTTGCTTTTGTACGTTGATGATATGTTGATCGTGGCGTAGAAGATGAATCATATAGATGATCTCAAACAGATGCTTTGTGGGGAGTTTGAGATGAAAGACCTCGGGAGTACTAAGAAAATTCTCAGTATGGAGATCTCCAAGCATACCGAGAGATGTGAAATTTTGCTCACTCAAATGGGTTATATTCGGAAAATCCTCGAGAAATATAATCTCAAGAATGGCAAGCATGTTGCCACACCGATAAACGCTCACTTCAAGCTCTCGATGAAGTGCAACCCCTCTACGGAAACGGAAAGGAGAGATATGGATAAAGTTTCATATGCTAGCCCAGTCGGATCCGTTATGTATGCTTTGATCTGCACTAGGCTAGACATTTTACAGGCAATTAGCGTCGTGAGTCGATATATGGCTAACCCAGGGAAGGAGCACTGGGAGGCGTTGAAATGCTGATGAGGTACCTGAAGGGAACCATTGATGTTATCTTAAAGTACACTAGAAATAGAGCACAACGACAGGTGGAGGGGTACGTTGATTTAGATTATGCTGGTGATCTGGACAAACAGATGTCCACAAAAAGATACATGTTCACTCTAGGTGGAGGACCAGTAAGTTGGAGATTCGTTCTCCAACATACTACCGCATTCTCTACGACGGAAGCAGAGTATATGGTAGTGGTTGATGCCAAAGAGGGATTCTCGGCCTCCAGGAAGGGATGAGAGCTATATGGTTGAAGGGTTTGGTAAGCTCTCTAGGGATGCAACAGGAAGTGACTAAATTGCATTGTGATATCCAAAGTGCAATTTATCTAGCCAAAGATCAGACGTTCCATTCAAGAACCAAACATATTGAAGTAAGGTACCATAAGATCCGCGAATGGATCAAGGAAGGCCAGGTTATTCTCCAGAAGATTGATACAACCGAGAACTGGCGGGTATGATGACCAAGGTGGTCAGTCAGGAGAAGTTCGAGTTGTGCTCTAAGATTCTCAATGTCCTCAGAAACTGAGAAAGATGAGTGCGCAGAAGGTAGCACCGACGGTACTTCATAGAAGCACAAATGAAACGGGTTAGAAGACGACTCAGGTAACAAATTCAAACCAAGGTGGAGATTGTTGAAATTGGTTAAAATTTGTTATGCATATAGGAAGAGTAGAGCAGTTAAGCGGTCAGTTACGTTCGGTTATGACCGGTTACATTCGGTTATGTTCAGTTATATGTTTGGTTATGAGTCTATATAAGGGTATGTGATTGAATCGTTTTTAATATAGCATGTGCACGACGTCGGTGAATACGTGGCAAATATGGGTCAAGTCCACAGGGAGGTGTGTCAACCCTGGTTCTTTTGAAGTCAAGTTGAAAATGAGGGGAGAAGAAGTTGATTGCATTAAACTAAACTACATACACTACATGATTGATCGTTTTATTTAAACCGCAAGTGCACGGCCGCGTTGAAGCGGTGGCAAATACGGGTCGATCCACAGGGAGGTGTGTCGACTTTTGGTTTGTTTGAAGGTGAGTGGTAATGAAATGAGAGAAAGGTTGATTACACTAACTACACTAGAATGCAAAAGGAAATGAAAGATAAGCAATAAAAACTAAACCCCATAGGGGGTAGAGAAATAATGTGAATAGAAAGATGTGTGTGTGTGTGTGTGTTCAATTAAGCTCCTCACAACATGTAGTGCATGAAATCATAAAACTACATCCAACTTTGCCTCCACATGAATTAAGATAAGACTACATCATTAAAGCATACAAGAGAATAATTGGAATGAAGTTAAATGAACTCATGTATAAAGACTAGACCCTACTATGCCTCCGCATGAATTAAGATAAGACTACATCATTAAAACATACAAGACATTAACTAAGGTAAAGGCAACAAGAGCACATACACTACAAATTGTGTTTCCAATATTAATTTCATCCATATCCTAACCTTATCATTCCCCATAAAATAGGTCCACTAAACAAATCATAAGCTAAGCTTCATTCAAGAGCACTAGCATATCAAAGATAAGAGTGAAAACCCATTAGATGGTTATGGAAATCATATAAAGCTCAAGGGATTAAGATAACACACACTTAATACACTACATGATCATATCACATATTTCTCCACCCCCCAAATGGGGATGGAACTACTCACTACTCATTACACTAACTATATTAACAAAATAAAGCATAATACTGAAATGAAATTAATCTAAGCAAGCAAGAAACATTAAAGAGACTAAAAGAACATGAGACTAAAGAAACATGCAAGACATGTAAATTGAAATTAACTAAGCAATGTAAAAACTAAAGCAAACAACAATTAACTACAAAACTTCTATTATTACTCACTCCAAATTACAAGCAGTCATTCCACCACCAGAGTTTTGCTTCAAGGCCTCACTCTTAGTAGGGAAGAAGGCCACCAAGAGAGAGATTTGTACAATGGAAGGTGAAGAGTTCTATTTATAGCCAAATAAAAGGCAATCCGGGACAATGCCCCGATGTGGGACTAAACAGATACAAAAAATAGCCTAAACATCCTCTAATACATGTGTTGGAGAAATTTGGGCGGATCCAAAGTGATCTGGACCGCTAATTAGCGGTCCATAAACTTTGGATCGAGTTGGAATTTGTTGTGGGTTTTCTTGGTATATTTTCTGGTCTTGGATGCATTTAAATGGTTTGTTGGAGCTCCGACCCGAATCGAATTGCTAAAATACTCCCCATGATGGTGTGGAGTATTCTGTTTTGCTCTTAGGTCCTTCTGTCTTACATTCAGGTCCTTCTCCCTTGCATCTTAGTCCCCAGATCTCACAATTCAGTCCTTTTTCCCAGCTTTTCGGTCCTTTTATGCTTCATCTCTTCAAACCTATTTATTCCTAAAAACTAAACATAAAACTCGTCACGTAGCATTGCTTAGGTGTAAGATAATGGATATAAGATACAAATATAAGCATGAAATGATGTCAATGAAATACCCCCACACCTAAGTTTTATGCTAGTCCCGAGCAAAACAAAGAAAGAGAAAAACAAACGAGAAACAAGAAATCCTAACTCACTTTCGTAGGAATCACGGTTGCACTTAGCACGTGCAACAAGCCGTTAAACCTCCTTGTTGCCAAGGAGGAGGAGTGTTGTCTCTTGAGGGTTTTCAGCGGATATACCCACAAAATCCGAACAAGATGCATTGTTCAATCTAGACACTCGACTTGTTGGACAAATTTTGTCGATCAATGGACGCGGTAATCCTACGGGCCGACTCTAAATAGGTAATTAGTCCACACACCTAGCCTAATGAATCATTCGTGCAAGTTAAATAAGGAATTAAGTGAAATACATGGACAACCTCAATCTCCTCAAGTGATACAAAGTGTAAAGTCCATTAAGGTTCTTTACTTGCATTACCATTTTTTTCTTTTTTTTTCTTTTTATTAGTTGGAGCTTCATTCTCCCAGGGTCAGGTTTTGTGCATCATTGCCCATGAGGACTTACACTATCACGTACACCTTTTCCCAAATCTCCACATAGGGCGATCCCGACCACCCGTGTAACGGGAGTTCGGTTGGCGCATCCCAAGTCAGATGACTCGAAAGCACCATGCACAAAGTCCCCTCAGACCTACTTTCCCAAGTGATAGGAGTCGTGCGAGAAGAGAGAACACCTACTCACTTATTTCTTATCTACACATGAACCAAACCCCTACACTTAATGTCTCACAACAAGATTTAGAGGGTCCTTGACTACAACAAACTTCCTTAAGTTAACAAACACAAATTATTGACTCACTTGGTTCAGGGTGGACTTCTTTAAATGTTTGAGCATTGAAACCCTATGATTACTCACCCCCAAGGGAAAACTGGGGTGCATTCTAACGACTCGATAAATCCTAAAGCCACTGTACTAGATATCCTAATGCATCAAGTTCAAGACAATTTTGAGAGGATTCTTTTACTTTGCCTCTCAATAGTTTTGCACATGCTAAACACACACAAAACCACAAAATATTTTCTTTCGCAAACACATTAAGATTTTGAAAGAAATGTGAAAATTTTAAAGCACTAGGCAAGCAAAAGAAGACAAGTCACCCAAGGATCATGGTAAGGAGATATATTGATATTAAATGCAGCACACTAACATGACCCTATCAATACACACAAAAGAAAACAAAATCCAAATAAAAGACTCAACTATGTACACACGTAAAACACCCCCCACACCTATTTCTTGCATTGTCCTCAATGAATGCGAGCAAGATACTACAGGATGTATGCATGAAAAAGGAGAGATCTCACCAACATGAAGTACAAAGGGAAGTTCAAGGTCATGTTGATGGACACAACCCAAATTCCCCTCAAAACCTGTGAGATACTTAAAAAGGGAGACCAAATACGTGAAAGAAAGGGGGCCCAAATACTCAAGGGTTGGAGCCCACAACAATCAATGCTCGCTGGAGGAGTCTTTTATTGTACTTCTTTCTTCTTTTTTTCTTTTTTTTCTTTTTTGTCTTTTTTGTCTTTTTTTGTTTGAATACAAACCTGAAAGCACAACCACTCATGCAGGAGCATAAATGGGTGAGTGCGAGGGAGGTTCATGAAGGAACATGACCTCCTCAACTTCGGCTGGTGCCCCCTCCAAGTAAGGTTTGAGGCGTTGTCCATTAACTTTGAACACGTCCCCATTCCCTGTGTTCAAGATGTCAACCGCTCCATGAGGATAGACGGTTTGGACAATAAACGGCTCAGACCAGCGACTGCGGAGCTTACCCGCAAACAAATGAAGCCGGGAATTGTATAGAACACTTTCTGCCCGGCCGTAAACACGTTTCGCATAATCATGCGATCGTGAAACATCTTGGCTCGGGACTTATGAATTTTGGCATTCTCGTACGCATCATTGCATAGCTCTTCTAATTCCACAATGTCGAGCTTACGTTGTACTCCTGCTTGATCAAGATCCATATTCAGGTTCTTGATCGCCCAGAAAGCACGATGCTCAAGCTCGATAGGTAGGTGGCAAGCCTTGCCGTACACTACCCGATATGGGGACATACCCACAGGAAGTTGTTCGGTCACGAGGTAGTTCACGATGTCAGCAAACCAAGGGTTATCTTCGATCGTGAACAACTGCTCGTCAGGAAATTTGTCATCAATAATTTGGTCCTGTGGGTTGGTCGTCTCTAGACGAGACAGGTGGTCAGCTACAACATTCTCACACCTTTTTTTGTCCCGAATCTCAAGATCGAGTTCTTGTAACAACAAGATCCATCTTACGAGTTGGGATTTTGCATCTTTCTTCGCCATGAGGTGCTTTATGGCTGTGTGATCAGAATAGATAATCACGTGGGAGCCAATCAAGTACGACCGAAATTTCTCCAAAGCAAATATGATCGCTAAGAATTCCTTCTCGGTCACAGTGTAGTTCAATTGGGCATCATTGAGTGTTCTACTGGCATAGTAGATCACATGAGGCAATTTGTCCAATCGTTACCCAAGCACTACTCCCACAGCGAAGTCAGATGCATCACACATTAACTCAAAGGGTTCAGTCCACACCGGTGCCTTAATAATGGGAGTTGAAGTCAACTCTTTCTTCAAGGTCAAAAAGGCATCGTGGCAATCCGGTGTGAACTCAAAAATGGCATCCTTAGCCAACAAGGCGGTGAGAGGTCGAGCAATTTTGCTAAAATCCCGAATAAACCGCCGATAGAATCCAGCATGCCCCAAAAAGGTGCGGATATCCTTCACATTACGTGGTGGTGGGAGATTAGCAATAAGACCCACTTTGGCAGGATCGACCTCAATTCCCCTACTTGAGACCACTTGTCCAAGTACAATCCCTCACTTCACCATGAAGTGACATTTCTCCCAATTGAGAGCGAGGTTCTTCTCACAGCATCACTTGAGGACAAGGCTCAAGTGATGAAGGCACTCATCAAAGGAAGCGCCAAATATGGAAAAGTCATCCATGAAGATCTCAAGGAAACGCTCAACCATATCGGAGAAGATGCTGATCGTACACCTTTGAAACGTTGCCGGCGCATTACATAACCCAAAGGGCATGCGATGGTGGGCAAACGTGCCAAAGGGACAAGTAAATGTGGTTTTCTCTTGATCCTTGGGGCGATGGGAATTTGGTTGTAACCGGAGTATCCATCAAGAAAACAATAATACTCATGTCCGGCCAACCTTTCCAACATCTGATCAATGAATGGCAACGGGAAATGATCTTTCTGCATTGCCGCATTGAGTTTGCGATAATCAACGCAAAATTGCCAGCCAGTTTGCAGGTGTGTCGGGATAAGCTCATTATGCTCATTCTCCACAACCGTCACGCCTGACTTCTTGGGAACCACATGGACAGGACTCACCTACGAACTATCAAAGATAGGATAGATTATGCCATGATCCAAGCACTTAACCTCCTTTCGGACGGCTTCTTTCAGTACAGGATTCAATCTCCGTTGTGGGTCCCTGCGGGGCCTAGAATCCTCTTCCATGTGGATCCGATGCTGAACAATACCAGGGCTAATTCCCTTGATATCCTTCAAGGACCACCCGATCGCCTCTTTGTTTTTAAAGAGTACTCTTTTGAGGTCAACCTCTTGATCTTGTGCAAGATCAGAAACAATAATGAGTGGCAAGGTCTCATTATGCCCTAAAAAGATGTACTTTAGGCTATCGGGGAGCGGTTTAAGCTCGACCAGAGGTAGGTCCTTGTCGGATTCAGAGTTACTTTCAAGTGGCTCAAGGGCCACGGGGTAAGAGGCGCAAGCACCCAGATGTGCCTCCTCGTCCAGAGAAATGCTGGCAGATTCCTCAAGATTCTCTTCACTCGCAACCTGGTCATTAGGCACCACAATAATATGTCGATGTGAGTCGAACATGCCTAATGACTCGGGCTCATCCGTGTCCTGGATGAAATTGGCTCCGACACCGTCGTCGAAGAGCCCGGGTTGCTTACCAAGAGTGAAGATGTTGAAATCCGTCGTAAGGTTTCCAAAAGACAACCTCATCAAGCAATTGTGACAATTGATCAAAGCATTAGATGTCGCAAGAAATGGCCTCCCAATGATTACAGGAATTTGTCCTCGTGGGTTGGACATGGGTTCAATATTCAAGATGATGAAATCAACTGGAAATACGAACTCACCCACTTTGATAAGGACATCCTCCACACTCGCTCGTGGAATCTTGACGGATCTGTCAGCCAACTGGAGGGTTGTCCTCGTTGGTGTAAGATCGTCTATTCCAAGGTTGACATAGACAGAGTAAGGCAGGAGATTCATAGATGCCCCCAAATCTAATAGAGCTTGAGAGATTGTCACATTCCCAATCATGCAAGAGACGGTTGGACAACCTGGGTCCTTGTACTTGACATTCATGGGTTGTGTCAATATTGAGCTCACATTGAGGAACTTGACATTCATGGGTTGTGTCAATTTTGGGAACATTTGTTTTTCTCTTAGTGGTGCAAAGGTCCTTGAGGAACTTGACATATGGTGGCATTTGTTGAACAACGTCCAACAACGAGATGTTCACCTTGACTTGCCTAAGTACCTCAACGATCTTGTACCAATGCTCATCACGTTTTTTAGTCAACCTATGAGGGAATGGTGCCTTGGGGACACAAGAATCACGAGAAGGAGTCTATGAATTAGGTTCCTTGACAGGCTCAAGGCTCTCATCAGAAGTCTTGCCAACCGGGTTGGCTTCAGGCATTTCCACATTGTTGTCGACAACCCTTCCCGATCTCAAGGTATGGACAACATTGGCATGTTGGGAAGGGTCACTTTCAACATTGTGTACATTCTGCCTAGCATGAGAAGGTTGACCCCCGGGATTTACCACAGGTTGACTCGGGAACTAACCCTTCTCGCGTTCATGGAATTGATGAGCCAACTGGCTAACTTTCATTTCCCAAGCTTTGATTGTACTTTGCAACGCTTGAAGGGTCGAATCACAAGAAGGGTCCTTGGGGTCAACTCGCTGGGGTGGTGGAGTCTGGTTGGAATAAGCCGACGATGAGGCATGAGCAGGTTGGTAATTATGGTGCTGAGACCTTTGATGTAGGGGTTGGTAGGTCGCCGATGGGCGTTGAGGTTGATAAGGTGGAGGTTGAGGTTGAGCGTATGAGCTCTGACCGTGACCCCCACTAGGCCCCCAAGAGAAGTTAGGATGGTTACGCCATCCCGGGTTGTAGGAGTGACTGTACGGGTCGTTACGGGGCCTCTGTTGATACATCGCATTCGCATGCTCAATATCCCTTGGAGCGTAGGCGCACTCTAAGTCATCATGGCCCGTAAGTCCACACCTATTACACCCAGGAGTAGCGACCTGAGCTACAGGAGCTCGGTCCAACTCTAAACTCTCAATCCTACGCATGAGAGCAGCCAATTTCGCCTTAGACGCGATAGTTGACTCGACATGATATGATCCAGCCTGACCAGAAGACCTGGCGGCTGGTGGCTCTCTCATGGTCTCCCACTCGAAGGTACGTTCAGCCATGGACTCAAAAGTGTCCCATGCCTCCTCGATGGGTTTCATTTGGAAGTCACCCTGACACATCGACTCCAACAATGTGCGAGTGTTGTAGTTGATGCCCTCATAAACAATTTGGCACAGCTGCCATAGCTCAAGTCCATGATGAGGGCACTGCTGGACAAGGTCCTTGAACCTCTCAAAGAAATCATGAAACGATTCGGTCTCAGTCTGATACATTTGATGTATTTGGTGCCGTATCTGTTGAGTTTTCCTTTGAGGGAAAAATCTCTTCAGAAATATGGTCACAAAGTCATCCCAAGACCGAATGGAGCTCGCTGGGAGGCTGTACATCCATTTCTTCGCGTTATCCTTCAACGCGAAAGAAATCATCGTCAACCGGACTGAATCCTCGTCAAGTTGTTGAAGCTTGAACATGGAGCATACTTCCTCGAATTCGCGTATAAAAATATACGGATCCTCCTTATTGGCAGTAAAGGTTGGAAGCATGCTCACATATTGCGGTTTTAGCTCATAGTTGTTCCCGCGAGCAGGGGGAAGAACTATGCAAGAAGGCTACGCGACCCGAACAGGATGGGTCCGGTCCCACAAAGTCACCGGTCTATCTTGTCGAGCTAATGGTGGTGGTGCACCAAGAACTCGATCCTGATCGAATCTCCCTTCCTCTCGAGTCAGAGGAGGAGGAGAGGGAGGTCTACGTGGTGGTGGGAGCGGACCGAGGTAATCCATGTATGGAACCCGATATCCTTCGCCACCACGAGACGACTCGGCCTCTTGCTCCAAAGGAGCACGAGGCGGAGATGGTCGATCACCAAGACCGTCCATCTCAGAAATATGCACTCTCTCTAGTCGAGCCCTCTCACCAGAACGAGCCCCACCTCGCATAAAAATGCTCGACTCGACTCTAAACAACACGCAACAGAAGGTGTACTCAGAGGGGGAGACTACACGTAAAGAATAGATGAGGAGAAGACTCAGATAAGGAGGGAAGAATCCTTAGATCTAACGTGGGTAGTGGGATCAGGTAGAAGCCTAACTAGCAAGCACGGCTCAAACAACTTAAGACTATGGGTCCTTAGGCTAGATGACGCCTAACTTCGAGGTCACTAGCCTCGACACGCCTCACCTCCCTATAACGAAGACCACAATGCCCAGCAAGTGATACCAGATCCGGAGATCCAGTACCTCCTACTATCGACAAGGTAGGCAACGCCGATCAGGTCATGACAGTCTCAACTAGATTCCTCTCCTAGTGCGTTCGCAATCCTTAGGGCCAATGTCTACTTGCTTTTAGTTAAGGCTTGATTAAGAGTGATTTTTGGGGCTAAGGAAAGGGTGATGAAATCCCCCACCTTAGCTTTTATGGGACAGTCCCTCCTTAGTAGTGTTTTGATCCTAAATCTAGCAATCAATCGCTCCAATCAAACACTCAACTCACTCTTGTCCTGATGCAATTCCTACTAACTAATGCATGGGCATACAAGATACATGAATGAGTGTAGGAAATGCGTACCTCACGCCAGTGCTCAACAACTGAAAATAAAGCTAAAAGAAAAGACAACTATATGCCTAAGTCAAGTTCATGATGCATGGCCTAAACAAATAAGAATGTCTAATCCTTGCTTTGGATTTTAAGGCCAAGTTGATTAATAGGGATTGGTTTAATGATCTGGGAGAAAACTAGAGGTCATATCATGCAAAATGGGGCTCCCAGATAAAAAAAATGAACTAATCAACTACCAGAAGAAAACTTTGAGTCAGAAACCCTCACCAGGCCGCCAATTGGCGGTCTTAGACCGCTGATTGGCGGTCCTTGTGCAAGCTTGGGTGCTCCAACTCCTCCAGTAGCCTCCCCGTGAGCTCTAGGATCCCTGAAACTAAGAAAAACTAAAAACAAAAAATTTAAAACCACTCGAATCGTCCAAACCAAAGTCTGGACAGAGCACCTCCCCGGCAACGGGTCCAAAAACTTGATTGATCGTTTTATTTAAACCACAAGTGCACGGCCGCGTTGAAGCGGTGGCAAATACTGGTCGATCCACAGGGAGGTGTGTCGACTTTTGGTTCGTTCGAAGGTGAGTGGTAAAGAAAGGAGAGAAAGGTTGATTACACTAACTACACTAGAATGCAAAAGAAAATGAAAGATAAGCAATAAAAACTAAACCCCATAGGGGGTAGAGAAATAATGTGAATAGAAAGATGTGTGTGTGTGTGTATGTGTGTTCAATTAAGCTCCTCACAACGTGTAGTGCATGAAATCATAAAACTACATCCAACTTTGCCTCCACATGAAATAAGATAAGACTATATCATTAAAACATGCAACACAATAATTGGAATTAAGCTAAATGAAATCATGTATAAAGACTAGACCCTACATGTATAACCTTATCATTCCCCATAAAATAGGTCCACTAATAAAAGCATAAGCTAAGCTTCATTCAAGAGCTCTAGCATATCAAAGATAAGAGTGAAAACCTATTAGATGGTTATGGAAATCATATAAAGCTCAAGGGATTAAGATAACACACACTTAATACACTACATGATCATATCACATATTTCTCCACCCCCCAAATGGGGATGGAACTACTCACTACTCATTACACTAACTATATTAACAAAATGAAGCATAATACTGAAATGAAATTAATCTAAGAAAGCAAGAAACATTAAAGAGACTAAAAGAACATGAGACTAAAGAAACATGCAAGACATGTAAATTGAAATTAACTAAGCAATGTAAAAACTAAAGCAAACAACAATTAACTACAAAACTTCTATTATTACTTACTCCAAATTACAAGCAACCCTTCCTCCACCAGAGTTTTGCTTCAAAGCCTCACTCTTAGTAGGGAAGAAGGCCACCAAGAGAGAGATTTGTACAATGGAAGGTGAAGAGTTCTATTTATAGCCAAAGAAAAATGCAATCCGGGATAATCCCCCGATGTGGGACAAAACAGATACCAAAAATAGCCTAAACATCCTCTAATACATGTACTGAAGAAATTTGGGCGGATCCAAAGTGATCTGGACCGCCAATTGGCAGTCCATAAACTTTGGATCGAGTTGGAATTTGTTGTGGGTTTTTCTTGGTATATTTTCTGGTCTTGGATGCATTTACTTGGTTTGTTGGAGCTCCGACCCGAATCGAATTGCTAAAATACTCCCCATGATGGTGTCGAGTATTCTGTTTTGCTCTTAGGTCCTTTTGTCTTACATTCAGGTCCTTCTCCCTTGCATCTTAGTCCCTAGATCTCACAATTCAGTCCTTTTTCCCAGCTTTTGGGTGCTTTTATGCTTCATCTCTTCAAACCTATTTATTCCTGAAAACTAAACATAAAACTCATCACGTAGCATTGCTTAGCTGTAAGATAATGGATATAAGATACAAATATAAACATGAAATGATGTCAATCACTACACTACACTAAACTAGTAGTTAACAAATGCAAAAGAGAGCAACTAAAGATTGACTAAAAATAAACTAAAGACATAACAAAGAGCCTGGAATTCAGGAAGAGAAACCCCTAAGGGGTGGAGTGTGTGTACAAATGAAATAAAGTGGTGATGAATGCATTCAACAGAGCACAAGTTAAGGTTGTGTTTTTATGCATATGAAGTACATAATTATTGTGGCAAGACCTATCATCCAAATCACTGACCTAGTTTATTAACTTGAGTATAAACAAGTTTGTTATTAAGAACCTAAACAAGCATGAGATATACCTAATGCTGATGGCAGAAACAATCAAGTTAAGTATTCTTTTTTACTCAAACAAGCATACACCCACATTCATTACACAAAGCAAAAGATAACATTCATCTAATTCTTCATGACATGTATAAACATCAACTACACCCCAAAGGGGAATGCAACTACTCACTACTCATTAAGCTACAAACTATATTAAGAAAAAAAGACATTTATAACTAATTATACTAAGATAAAGAAAACAAACAAGCTAAACATGCAAACATTAAAACAAAGACAACATTAAAACAAACTATGAAGAATTATTCTATTTACATGACTCACATTACAAGTAGCATTCTTCTCCACTTGAGTTTTTCTCCGAGGATTGCTCCAAGTAAAGAGAATGCCACCAAACAATGGGTAGATTACAAGGGGGGGGGGGGGGGGAAGTTCTATCTATAGGCATGGAAAAAGGTAACCGGGGACAATCCCCCAATGTGGGACTAATGACATACTATAAATGGACATAAAACACACTAATACAACACCCGACTAAGCCTAATAGGATATGGAGCAGATCCAACCACCAATTAGCGGTCTAGAGTACTCCGACCCAACCCATTTTCATTTGATGTCTGAGTGGCTTCATTTCATTTCTTTGGGTGCACCCGAATTGGTTGTGTGAGTCGAGACCTGAATCCAATTGCCAAATTACTCCTCATGATGGTGTGGAGTTTGTTGATTGCTTATTGGTCCTTTTGGTTTACAACCGGTCCTTCCCTCTTGCATATCAATCCATATGCCTCACGAATCATTCCTTTTTCTTGCGTTCAGGTCCTTGTATGTCCATTCTTCTCAAACTTGTTTATTTCTGTAACTTAAAAATAAAACTAGTTACGTAGCATTGCCTATGTTCAAAATAGAGGATATAAGACACGAATATATGCATGATATGATGTCAATCAGTAAGTTTTCCCTTGTTTTTTATAACGCAACACATTTTTATTTCCTTGAGAGAGATTAGGGCTAGAGAGAGATTTAGGGTGCTTTGGAGGACATATTGTCTCCATAAACTTGTAATCTCGGTTCTTTCTCTTGTTGGAGAAGCGAAAGAAGGAAAGGAAACCCACAAGAGAACCCCCCAATGACGTAGGCACATTGCCAAACCTTGAAGAAATGCGTGTGTTGGGATTTGTTTCTGGTGTGCGTTCATTTATTGCTTCTTTCTTTTATCATGTGTGTGTTTTGTTGCATTTAAACTTTTGGGAGAGAGCCATATGTTAGTTAATTCCGCATATCAATATTCTTTGTTATTTAGCTGGTGCGTTTACCCGATAGTTTTCATAGTAGCATTGTTAGAACCTCTCCCAACACATAGAAGTCCAAATCTAATTAGATTTAATACTTAAGTGGCATGTTTCGAATCATTATAAATTAAATATATGCAGTTGAAGCAATATGTTTAATCTAAATATACTTAGACTTAACGATAAAATGACATGTTCAGAATCATTAGAATTGACATATACATGTTTGACATATCAAATTCCAAACTTTGTTAGAAAATAAACAAGAAGCTCAAACAATAGAATAGGTAAGTTCGAATCTAGTCTACTTTTACACAAAAGTAACATGTTTAGACTAATTAAATAACATATTATACTTATTTTATCATGCAAAAGGGTGGAAGAAAAATCACGTCTTGAAGCAAAATAAGAAGCAAAAGAGACATGCTGTCGTGGCTGTCGTGGAGGTAGTTGTAGTGGCGAAGGCTGCATTGGCTGCAGTGGTGGAGGAGGTAGGTCGGCCGAGGACGAGGAGGCTGCAGTGGTTGCGGTGGCTACAGTTAAGGACGACGTCGGTGGCTAGGGTTTGGTCGTGGAGGCTGCGCTAGGGATTTTTTCGGGTTGTAAAAGATTAATGAAATGGTTTACATCTAAACGGTTTTATATTAGACCTATAGGAGTTGGCTATAAAGCCTACACAACGTCTATATTTCTTTATGGCGATATAGACGTCGGTCATAGAGAACATGCGACGTCTATACGATAGGCGTCAAACAATTTAACAACCGACGCGTGTACCGCTTTATGGGGAATAGGCGTCGACCAATTGGAATAACCGATGCCTATTCTATTTAAATTTTGTATTGGAGTTATAATTACATGAGTTATGTTAGTTTAAATGAGTTTCAACTTTGAATGTTTGTGAGTTTAAAATCTTGGTTTCTTTTTTAACATTTCTTAAAAGAGGTATAAACATCCGACGTTTGGAGGTGAGTATAGACGTCGATTGTCCAACAACCGACATCTAGATGTGAGTATAGACATTGGCTACCAGTAAATGCGACGCATATACCTATAGACATCGCATTTATGGCAGACCAACGTATATTGGGCAACGCTTATTCTCTATTCTGCACTAGTTTTTGCTTCGACTAATGTTTAATTTGCGTTATGTTTGTGCTTAGTTTTACAATCGAATTCCTGAACATGCAAAGTTGAATCGTTCCATTTGATATGTATGATCGTTCTGCGATTACGAATGAAAGAGCTTTATTTTGTTCAACTAATTGGATTTGACAAATGTTATTAGAATTCACATCACTAATTCTGAAGGAGTTGTTTCTATGAAAACCTTCGAATACTTGCTTGTCAATTTTCTCTTACCACCATGTCATATGCGATTCTTTTCACTACAAGTGTAATGACCCTAACCTAATTAAGAGGCTAATGGTGATTAGGTGGGGTTGATGGAAGATTTGCATGGGAAAGGAGGAGACGTGATTGTGGGGTGGTAGGGGATGGTGGTGGTGTTTGATGTGATGGGGGAGGTATAGGGAGGACTGTTGGTGTTGGTTTTGGAGAAGGAAGAAAACTCATCTCTCTCCTTTTCTTCTCACTCTCTCTCACATTTCCTTCCTCTCTTCTTTTCTTCTTCTTCTTCAACCCTTCTCCTCTCCGTCCATCTCTTCCTCTCCCTCTGTGACTCGAGCATTGGTGGTGAAGGCACGCGTGAGGGAAGAGCGTGCTGGGCGTGGTGCGGTGCCAGGAGGACGTGCGTGAGGTCGCGGTCCCGAGGCGCCATCGTGTGAGCTCCAGCGTTCGTCGCCGTTCTTCGTGAAGAAGGTATGCCAAGTTCTTGCATTAGTTATTTTGGTCCACTCATGTTGGGGTGGAGTGGTGGTTGGTCGCGGGAGGTCGAAGACCTCACTGACGGCGAGAAACGACGTAAAACCTTTGGTTGGCGCAAGGATGCTTGTTGAACGTTTTAATTAAACCGCAAGTGCACGGCCGCGTTGAAGCGGTGGCAAGTACGGGTCGTCCTCAGGGAGGTAAGAAGCCTCTTGTTTAGCAGAAATCAAGTGGCAAAAATAGGGGAAGAAAGATGTTTATGCTAGTCTACTCTATACTACACTAAGAAGTAGGAAATGCGAAAGGAAGAACCAAACAATGAAATAATAACTAAGCTAAGAACAAAGGAAGAATGCTGGAATACAGAAATGGGAAAACCCCTAAGGGGTGGAGTGAGTGCACACATGCAAAGAGGTGGGTGTAGAATACATTCTTTAAGCACATGAAGGTGGTGTTTATCAAGCATAGGAAGTGTCTAAATGTTATGGCAAAACCTATCAATCTATTCACCAACTTAGTTGATTAACATTTACATATGCAAGTTGTTTATTTCAGAACCTAAACAAGCATGAGAGGTGTCTAATTATTTTGGCAAAACTCGTCAAGTTATAAATTCTATCCTAAACAAGCAAGCATACATTCATGTTTTATCAACACATCAAAAATAAAGCATTCATCCCATTCTCTAATGCATGTATGTACATCTACTCCACCCCCCAAAGGGGATGAAACTACTCACTAAACATTACACTAATTATTAAACTAAGCAAATAAAAGCTTATTAAAACTAAACTAGAAATAAAAGACGATTAAACTAAAACATGCAGAAACAATAAAAGAAGCATAAACAAACAATGAAAGAAAAACAAAACTTTATTGATAAAATGACTCACATTAAAAGTAGCATCCTCCTACTTTAGTGTGTGCTTCAAGGCCTCACTTCTAGTAGGAAGAATAGCCACTTAAAATATGGAGTGATTACAATAGGAGGTGAAGAGTTCTATTTATAGGCATGGAAAAAACTAATCCGGGACAATCCCCCGATGTGGGACTAAACCAACACCAAAAATAGCCTACACGAGCATTAATACAAGTCCAGGAGAAATCTTGGCGGATCTGGACTAATCCAGACCGCCAATTGGCGGTCCAAAATGTCCGGATCCAGTTGAGATTTATTTTGGGCTTTTCTTTGTGCTTTTGGTGGTCTTTGATGCATCTACTTCGTTTGTTGGAGCTCCGACCCGAATCCAATTGCTAAAATACTCCCCATGATGGTGTGGAGTAGTCTGTTTTACTCTTAGGTCCCTCTGTCTTACGATCAGGTCCTTCTCCCTTGCATCTTGGTCCCCAGATCTCACAATCCAGTCCTTTTTCCTAGCTTTTGGGTCATTTTATGCTTCATCTCTTCAAACCTAATTATTCCTGAAAACTAAACATAAAACTCGTAACATAGCATTGTTTAGGTGAAAGATAATGGATATAAGATACAAATATGAGCATGAAATGATGTCAATCAAATACCCCCACACCTAACTTTTGCTAGTCCCGAGCAAAACAAAGAAAGAGAAAAGCATGCGAAAAATAAGAAATCCTAACTCACTTTCGTAGGAATCACGGTTGCACTTAGCACGTGCAACAAGCCGTTAAACCTCCCTGTTGCCAAGGAGGAAGAGTGTTGTCTCCTGAGGGTTTTCAGCGGATATACCCACAAAATCCGAACAAGATGCATTAATCAATCTAGCTACACGACTCGTTGGACTTATTTTGTCGATCATGGGATGCAGTAATACTACGGGTCGACTCTATATATGTAATCAGTCCACACACCTAACCTAATGAGCTATTCGTGAGAGTTAACTAAGGAATTAAGTGAAAGACATGGGCAACCTTAACTTCTGAATGTGATATAATGTGTAAAGTCCATTTTGGTTCGTATTTGACTCTCTTTTTTTCTTTTTTCTTTTTTCTTTTTTTCTTTTCTTTGGAGCATTTATTGGTTGGTGTTTGATTCTCCCAGGGTCAGGTTTCGTGCATCATTGCCTATGAGGACTTACACTATCACGTACACGTTCCCCCAAATCTCCACATAGGGCGATCCCTACCACCCGTGTAATGGGAGTTTGGTCGGTGCATCCCAAATCAGATGACTCGAAAGCACCAGGCACAAAGTCCCCTCGAACCTACTTTCCCGAGTGATAGGAGCCGTGCGAGAAGAGAGAACACCACTTATTTATTTATCTATATGGGAACCAAAACCCCTACACTTAAGTTTCATAAAAGAGATTAAGGGCCCTTGACTACGACAAACTTCCTTATACTAACAGACACGAATTATTTGACTCACTAGGTTCAGGGTGGACTTCTTTAAATGTTTGAGTGCTAAAACCCTATGATTACACACCCCCCGAGGGAAAACCGGGGTGCATCCTAACGACTCGATAAGACCTAAAGTCAGTAAACTAGAAATCCTAATGCATCAAGTTCAAGACAATTTTGGGAGCTTTCTTTTTACTTTGCCTCTCAACGGTTTTGCACATGCT